>CAJGYO010000010.1:103745805-104957096 GCA_904845875.1 Miscanthus lutarioriparius | reverse complement strand
TGTATATAGATATATATATAAAGACATAATAACACAATCAATAATAATAATTAAATGAATATATAGTATATTTTAACGTACTTTGAGTCTCTCTGTAGGGAGTTCTTTGGGAGACTTTCTTGATAAACTTGCAAACATAGTAACCACGTAGTTGTTCCCCACGTTCTCGCTCGAGACACCACTTTCTGAGAAAAAGATTTGTCATCCAATCTGGTGATCCGATGAAAGCTATATGTTTTAATTAATAAAGATAATGCGATTTAGGGACTTACTTTCAAAGGGATTACATTTAGTGGCGCTTTGCATTTTTCCATGTGTTTCTCAATAAAGGTTTTTCAAACAACGCCCAATAAAAAATTTACCACATCAATGGATATAGTTAATCATCATGTTTGTGTGTATATATAGTTGCTAGAGATACGAAATTACCTCTAGATAATATCTATCATATCTTGGTAGTCTTGTTGTGGTTTTCTCATCGAAGTCATAGATTATCAAGTGACTTTTCACCGGATCGATGTCCATCAATATCCAAAGGATTGCTGCATGTGTTTATAGGATATAACACATAACACTCATTAATTAACTAGAATCAACATATGAGCCATTAAGGATGATCGACATTATTAACACTCACTTGAAGTTGTAGGAAAGATTATATCCTTCTTGTGACGTTGGTTCACTAAGAAGTTTATGAGGTTACTCTCCACTCGCACTTCCAATTAGGCTTTAGATAACTGGGTCTTTGAATACTATATGGGGATCAACAAAACCAATTTCATTGCTGAGCCTTCCTTTCTTGTTCACAACATTGTAAATCTGCATATATATAGTACTTGTTAGGATAATTTATATGCATATACACACATATGATGAGTTTAATAATAGATCGAAAGAATTATTACTTACGGACAATAGCGAAATAATGATAACTTTGTCCGGAGAGGTCGTGGCATAGTTGATGAAATTACTCGCAAAGTCAACATACATAACATCATCGCCATACCCAGAACCAATGTTGCCCTCTAATTCGACACCAATGCGAAGTCTCCACCGGTGAGACGCCTTTGCATGTACCACTTGTTTAAAGGTGTACATTTGCGTCCCCCGCATCACCTAAGGCTTGAGGGTTGTATAGACTGCGGCCTAGTACAAATTTTTTCTTCCAAATATCAACCTCACTTCACTCTCAATGTTTTCATCACCAAACATCTCCCAGTAAAAGTCGAGACCGATCCTCTTCAATAAATTCACCAAGGTGATCCAAATCGACATTCGGAGGTATGTTTGCTCGATGCATTAATCCTAAATTCAACCATATTCATTACCAACAACTAGCGGGGGACCGATTGAGTGCGATTGTTGTCCGAGTTGTGCAACTCCTTTCCCCGCCCGCTTTTTTTACATGCTTTGGCTCAATTGACTTGGTGAGAGTGCGGTCATAGTCCGTTAACGTTGCTTTAGACTGGCTTCGAGATTCCCGCCGTTGTTCTTTGGTAAGAAGCCACCTTTTTTCTTAGAATATCTCGGAGCCAAGAAGTACGGTTTCTCCAGTTTCTCCTTGCTTCTTGATCCTTTTAAGTTTGTCATAGAATCGGACATATATTTTTATATGCATCGATTTACTTCTTCCTTCTCTTCAGAGATATTATTTTGAGAATAGCCCTTGGTTTCACGGTGGCTTTCTTTGCCTGTGAGGGACCGGTTCTTCGCTTAAGGGCTAGCCTCTTGCTAGTACTTGGCTTTGGTAGGCGGGGCGGGAGGCGTTGGAGACCTCCTTGGAGGTGGTGGCAACAAGTTGGAGACCTCCTTGGAGGTGGCGGCTGTGTGGCGTTGGAGACCTCCTTGGAGATGGTGTGGATGCAGCCTTGCCTTCCAACACATTGTCATCAGATAGAGCACTATGTTCTTCACGCGATTGAACAATTGGATTTAGGTTGGGGAGGATCTCGCTACAAAAAGGAATGGCATATTATTATGAGCAAGATTGTTAATTATTTAAGCCAATATAAATTAATGATGTAGTGTTTTCATCCGCACCTATGGTGAGGTAGTTCGAGGAGGAGGTGGAGGCGACATCTAAGAATGATGATGTAGCGCTTGCGCCATAGAATGAATGTCTTCTCTCGCTTCTCCTAGAGTCTTCTATAAGCCATCACCTCTAGGAATGTCAAGAGGCAAATCACTAAAACCTTTTTCACTTTATCTACCGAGATGGTAGCATATCCTTCTTGGATTATATTCCTGATGAATCCTTGGTGTCTTAGTTCTATCGATAGGATTAACAAGACCGATAGCCACCTTGATTGTGGAATTCCCCTTTGGAATCAGTTAGCTCACCACGATATACAAGGTTCAAAGTGATGTCATCCACAGGAAGCGCAATCCGCGTCCCCTTGATTTGGTACCTCCGTGGAAGCACAACCGCTTTCAACTGAGCACTCACCGATGCTCGCTTGCTTCCTGGCTCGATGCCCGCTTGCTTGCACTCACCGCTATTTGCACTTGCCTTGATTTCTCCTGCATTCTCGCTTGAGAGGTTTTTCCCGCTCATTCGTGCTTCACGCACCGCTTCCTCCAACCTCTGGAGCCACTGCGCCTCTTCTTCCTTCTTTCTCTGGCGACTTACAGGGGAAGGTCTGCATCCCGAGGGAATCCTTGCTCCCCACGAGACACTTCCTTTGCCTCTAGTTTGGCCACCGTGTTCAATAGTCCCGATGGCATATGTCGGTTCATCCTTCTCTCTGCTTGAGCTGGAACGCACCACTAGCGTAGCTCTCGAGCATAAAACAATCTTTCTGCCGCTTCTGCGATCTTGCGCTTATAAACGCACTTCCCTGTCTCTGGTCCAGTGTTTCCCCATGGGTGAAAAACCAATTCTTGCACGCTCTCCCCCACTCGAGTGATTACGGTGTGATACCCTTGGCAAGAAGGTCACTTCCATTTTGTTCCACTTCCTAATGGCGATTCAGGTAGCCACCGATCCCAAGTTATGGTGGTATGTCTTCTTGGGCATTACATTGGTTCTTTATCACTGACTCACACCCTATTCCGACGCCTTGTCTTGTACAAACTCATCCCAATAGGGCCTCTCTTTTGAGATCGGATCCGGGACAAAGAAATCTGCAATTGCTATGTTCTTCTTGACATACGTCGTGTATAGGTGTTTCTTCCAAGTCTGAAACCTGGTGGCCATCTTCTTCATTGCCCAATCCCTAACTTTCGCTCCTTCAATTCATCACCATCTATTATATCATCATAACCATCTGTTTGGAGCGTGAAATGTTCCAAGACATAATTTCAAATTAACGCCTTGTCACGATCGAGACAAAACTGATATGAGGAGCATTGGTCTTCTTCTTCCATTTGTGGGTCTTGATCGGGAGCCGGTCCTTACAAGGTAACCACGATGGTGCACAATTTTCGTTTTATTTGGCCCCGGTTCACTGTGTCCACATTGAACTCCGAGATGATGAAGCGGCCCTCAATGGCTTTTTGGGACCTCGAACATTTTTACTCTTCGTTGTAGTTGTTGATGTCGATCTAGAGGGCTACAAAACATAAACATTATTTTTAATATCATGAGCACACATAAGACATATGATAATATATATAGCTAATAATAAAAAATATATACTTGGCCAATATGTTGTTGCTCATTTTGTTCAAGAGCTAAAAATCTCGACTCCGTCATCTGCATCCTCTTGCACGTTATTTTTAGCACCATCATCGCCGGCAACTTGAGTGCGGTGTTGATCAAATTCATTATCAACTCCTCATCCATGTTTCTCGGGTGACCCATCTAGCTTCAAAAACAAAACCAATATAAAGTACGTCAAATCTTTGCTTACATGCGTAAAATCTACGAACAATATGCATTATTAAATCTTGCCCTCGGTCACACGACATGCAATTCATACACTAGGGCTTAACCGCGTGTACTAGGGTGAATTAGGGCTATACATAATGCGGTAGAGGCGGGTGCGTCGGTGACTAGGGCGAACCACGTCGGTGACATCAACAACGCAGCTTTGCCCTAGTCACCGACGCAATTCACCCTAGTGTGATTGTTTAGTGTTAACGATAACGATATACTGAATGTTGATCGACTAGGCCGCGAGAGATGGTGGTGTGATGAGAGTGGCGGTGCTCTGCTCCGCCATATATATGTTTGTACACATGGGTGAACAAGGGCGGCGGTGCTCCGCCGTATAAACCCTAAACCCTAAACCCTAAACCCAGGGCGAGAGCGAGGGCAGCGGTGCTCCGCCGTATAAACCCTAAACCCTAGGGCGAACGAGGGCAGCGGTGCTCCGCCTTATAAACCCTAAACCCTAGGGCGAACGAGGGCGGCGGTGCTCCGCCGTATACATAGAAACGCATGGGCGAACGAGGGCGGCGGTGCTCTGCGACGTATATATACATGCATATGAATACAAATGATGAAAACATATGGATCGCGATCGAGGACAAGGACGTCTGGCAAGACGGCGGCGTGGTCTCTCGACATCCTTGCGAGAGTGGGCCGGGCGGTGGTCGGCCAGAAGCAGAAGCGGGCGAGCCATGTGGCGCTGATGGCCGGCGTCTTGACGACGACGACGGACGTGAGGCGGGCCGATGTCTTGACGACGACGACGTGAGGCGGGCGGGCGGTGTTGGTGCGGTGGAGGGCGTCGTCGGCCAGGAGGCGGGCGGCAGGCCGAGGCTACGGTCAATGCACTGGAGGGTGTGGCCCTTGGCGTCCGGGTCAGGGCTGTGATCAAAAGGAGATATTATATATCATGCATGCATGTCCACATGTTTTTTTTCTTTTGCAAAACACAAGACAAACGTCAATATATAGCATTGCAAACTCTACTTTGAAAAAGCAATTCAATTGCCTTGATTTACTATTTGAGAACATTTATGAACAACCGTCAAAGTAAAATGCATAATAAGATGACATGAAAATAGGCATGCAATTTTGGGATGGCTGGTCCATCTACACATTTATAATACCCTTTATATTCAAGGAGAATCCGGATGGTACCTTGATGTTGTTTAAGCATTCAAACATGATTTCCTTCTCCTCTTTGCTTAGAGTGTAGCCGGCGGGGATCGTAAGTAATGGCGTCCATCATCCTGTCTTCTCTCCGGATGCGAGTTGTCTCTTTCTCTCAAACAACGCAGTCCTGTCGTGCTTCAAATGTGTCCTTAGGCTTTCCATACACACCCATGAAGCCTAGCAGGTTCACACAAAGATTCTTCGTCAGGTGCATCACGTCGATCAAGCTGCGGACCTCTAGGACTTGCCAATAGGGTAGCTCCCAAAATATGGACTTCTTCTTCCACATGGGTGCGTGACCAAGAAGCGCTGCTCGTAACAGGTTGGCTGCCATGTCCTTTTCCAAAGACGACTTTCACATCATTGACCATATCGTGTACATCCTCACCGGTTGATTCTATGTAGGCTTGGTCGTGGTCCGCCTTCCTTTAAAATGCTTGCCTTTCTTTCTTACGGGTGATTTGCGGGAAGAAATCGACGATGGCCAAGGTACCACGACCTTTCGACATTTTTTTTCAAGAATACACCTCTAATATCACCAAGCAATGTGTGCATGCATTATATCCCTTGTTTGACTATCTCCGAAAGATTACTTAGAGCAGGGCCAATCATTGATTGTTACGAACAACAATGCTCGCATGAGATCAAAGTGTTCCTATTTGTACTCATCCCATACACGTACACCTTCTTTATTCCACAAAATGAGAAGTTCATCAATAAGTGGTCTTAGGTACACATCGATGTCATTGCCAGTTGCTTCGGGCCTTGGATGAGCACAGCATCATAATGAACTTCCACTTCATGCATAACCAAGGAGGAAGGTTGTAGATACTTAGAGTAATGCGTGCCAAGTGCTATGACTACTATTCCGCTCTCCAAAAGGATTGATACCATCAGCATTTAAAGCAAACCTTAAGTTTCTTGCGTCATTTGCGAACTCGGGAATTCTCGTCGATTGCTCTCCACCGGGACCCATCAGCAGGTGTCTCAACATATTGTCTACCTTACGGTCTTCTTTGTGACATCGCAATAATTTTGCATGTTCTTTGTTTCTCAATAGCCGCTTCAAGCGTGGTATTATAGGAGCATACCACATAACCTTGGTAGGGATTTTCTTCCGTGGACGTTCGCCCTCAACATCACAAGGGTCATCTCTTTGATCTTATACATATGCATGGCATACCGGCATGCATCAATTTCTCGTACTTTTGCCACGGTAGAGGATGCACGATCATTAGGACATGCATGTATCTTCTCGATTTCTAGCCCCATAGGATGTATAACTTGTTTTTGTTTCAGGGTAGTGGCGGGCAATTCATTGTCCTTCAAAGCATCTTCTTTTGGATTTTAGTAACTCTCCAAATCCTTTGTCGACATACACCATTCTTTGCCTTCTATTACAAAGCAATTTAGTGTGGTTCCCAACTTTTTCCTCCATCTCGCATCACAAGTTGGGTACAGCAATTTCTTGTGATCTTCTAGCATCCGCTCGAACTTGATCTTCTCCTTTTCACTTTCACATTCTCTTTGTGCATCACGAATGACCTCGACAAAGATCATCAATGAGTTCTCATCTTCTATGGCTACCTCTTCTTCAACTTCTCCCATTGCAAGATCATTGAAGCACGCACCATCGGAATAATATTATTGTCGTCCCATTGTTCTTCTTCACCTATTTCCATTAGAACGCCGGTTTCTCCGTGCTTCGTCCAACAAATATAATTTGGCATAAAACCCGACTTGAACAAGTGTGAATGAAGAGTCCTTGAGCAAGGATATTCCACCGTATTATTACATATGGCACATGGGCAAAGACATGAAACCGTCATGTTTGTTTGCCTCGCCAAGACATAACAAAGAATGCACGCCATCAATGAACTCTTAGGAGCGGCGATCAAGATTGTACATCCAATGTCAAGCTCATCCGTGATTACATGACATAAATACCATATTAAAACCTAGATCATAATTAATTATTTATACAACATGCGTGCCACCACAAAAGGTACAAATTTATGAAAGCATCGCTACAATGTAGACAATCCCAACTACCACTAAAAGAACTAAAGCTAAAATATATTTTGGAGCACAAGGATTTCACGACCAATCTCAACTAAAAACAGATAGATCCTCGATTATGCAACATCTTTGGGTTTCTTCAAGCCAGATCATCGCCTCATTAGCGCCAGATTCACAAGTTGTGCAAGATATTTTTGCATGAGTTCAACATACTCTTTCTCCCAAAGAGAAGCCCTGAACATCGTCCACTTGCCATCCCACCAAATTAAAACAAAAAATTAGAACTTTAATCACAACCATCATGAAAATAGATATAAACTAACCATAATCATTAAATATGATAAAATAACTCACATTACGATCCTGGACACTTGTAGAAGATACGACCCTTGTTGGGACCCTCCTTCTTCGCTCGGTACTCCATCACAATCTTTGTCTCATCACGACACTTGCCACATGAAATGAGAGGGAGGCCCGCCTAAGTCGCTTTGGAAACCCATGAGAGGCCGAGGACCCAAAGCAATTGCCATCTACTCTCTATACTCATTTTTTTTAATACACTATAAATTTCTCATTTTATAAACAAATAAAATTAAGAAACTATAAAATTATCTCAGATCTCTAAACAATGAAGTGTGCTATGCATGCTAGAAATAAAAAGTGAATACTAATTTTAAATACCTACTTTAACATTTCTTCATCTAAATATGCAAACTATAAGTTATTTTGAGCTCAAATTGTTTACAAATAAAAAACATGCAAGCTTGAAGTTTAAAGGTTTTCGTAGCGCTTAACACTACTCGCTTGCCGAGAAAGTTGCTAGTGTTGTGTCGATTGCATTTTTCATGGCTGTGGCCATGGTCATTGTGTTCTCGTCTTTTCATGCAAGTAAGTAATTCACATGATATTTCCGCAAATTAATGTAAGAATGGGAGTGTACACACATAACAATCGATTATCGCTTATATTTATATATATACTACATTTGGGTACGGTGATTGATGGATCATCGCGACGATATCGGGACGTGTGAATAAATAACCATCCGTATTTAGTTGACCTTGCTTACGTGATCATCTCGGCGAGCATTTCTCTATCGGACGGCACCGTGACTTGGCCACGAAAGAGTTCTAATTCTACGAGGAAGGGAACACGGTCTTCCACGACCGCTGCCGCTCTCCCTCAGAGAATCAAGCTCCTCCTTGACGTCTGTTATCGCTTCGGCAGAGAACATGCTCACGAGATGAACACGGTCCACAAGTTCAACTAGCTACTTTAACCTTCCTTCATGTAAATATGCAAGCTTGAAATGATTTGGAGCTCAAATTGCTTACAAATGAAAAAACCACAATAAAAACTATATATATATATAGTGAACAAAATAGGATAAGACAACGGTGAAACATGAGAGTATGAAATTGGTAACCTTTAGAACTCAAGAATCGACGGAGGAATCAAAGAAATCGACAGGAAAAGAATCAAGAATGGATGGAGAAAGAGCAAGAACACTGCTTAATTTGAACTCAAGCTCTCTGGCGGGCTCGGGGAGGAAGAAGACGGCCAAATAGGATTTATAGGGGACCTTTAGTCCCGGCCAGGATCCAACCGGGACTAAAGGTCACTTTCAGCTCTGGGCCACGCCACTAGTCGGGACAAGAGCTTTACTCCCGTTGGAGCCACCAACCGAGTAAGGTCGACGAGTCCCCGGTTGGTGGCTTCAACCGACTAAAGGTCCCGCCACAACGGCTCGGGCGCAGAGTTGTTAAGCGGGGACCTTTAGTCCCGGTTGGAGCCACCAACCGGGACTAGTATCTCTCTAGTCCCGGGCGTAATATTTCCGGACTAGAGCCTGGTTTGGCCTTGGATCAAAGGTCTGCATTCTCCCTAGTGCACTTGGCGCCGCCGAAGCAGTGTGCCACAACAAGGCCGCTTGTGCTCCTCCATGGGCGGGGAGCTCCCGTCGCGCCGTGGTGGAAGGGGCCTAGGGACACCACCGTGGCTTGTACGCCTTTGGCGGTTCAGTCCTTGATGCACGCCGCACGTGGTAGATAGAGTGGCGCTGCCACCGCGACACCTCCACCGGCGCGTCGGTTCTTTTCGCCCAGCGTCTTCTCCATGTCCCCTCGCCACCGCTCTCGCCCCACAACCGGGTTGCTGCCGGGCTTCACGCAGGCCGGTGGTCGCCGTGGGGGACGCCGCCTGCGTGACGGACCGCACACTTCGCCGTGCTCTCTGCAACCTCGTGGCGGCCTGCCCGAGGGCCGCCACATGGTGAGCCAGCGCCCCCGACGCGGTGCCGCCCCTCGCCGACGTGCTCAACTAGGCCGATGAGCCTAGGTGCCGTGAGAAGGTGGCCCTCACGTGTCTCCGGCGCACGGGAGCTACGGTGACCCAGCAAGGCGCTGCCATGGCGAGGTCCGCCCGCCCGCCAAGGCCGCAGGAGCGCGCGAGGTGCCACGGGAGGAGTCGGTGGACAGGGGCAGCCGCCGCTTCGACGCTTCGTGTGGCGCGGCAGCGCAACAGCACCTCGCTATGCGTGCTCATAGCGTGTTTGACGAAACGAATGGTCAACAGCTGCTTCGTAACGACAAGTCAAGAGCCACGCCAAGACAAGAAGCCTATATGGAGGGATATGGATCTAAGTGATACAACATTAAAGTTTATGGACCCAAAAAGTCACTTTGAAAGTTGATGGACCTAACTGAAACATCCTCACAAGTTAATGGATCTCTGGTGCATTTAACTCTTGTTTTTTGAATAAATTACAGTCGGAGCTCCTTGCTCCTCCTGGTTCTTAAAAAAAACAATATATCCTGCCAGTGCCACCATGCATCCCCTTTGAATTAAACGCAGCACAACTTGCTCAACGAAAAAGAAACTGGCCTTTTTACGTTGCTAATTAATGGCCAGACTAGTGCTAAGCTGGTAAGCTCAACTAAAGATCATTACCAATGAAGTTTAGTCGGTAAAAGATCTCCAGCACTGTAGTCTTCATTGTCACTGCGGACGATAGACAGCAGCGCCTTGCTCCTGGTGTTGATCTGGACCATCCATACCGTCTCATCGTGTGCACCATCGATGGAGTGGTGGTACTCGCAGACCGTGAAGCAGACGACGTCTGGATCGTCGGAGCTCACGATGGGGAACTCCAGAGCCACGCGCGGCAGACAGCCGTAGTTGGGGAGCTGCCAGAGCTCGTCACAGTCGAGCACACTGTCCTTGACCCACGCCATTGGCTCCTCCATCCTCAGGGCCAGCATCCACGTCGTCACGTTGAGGCAGGGCTGGAGCGCACGCACGTGGTGGTGCCTGGGCCGCCGCAGCAGCAGCGTGGAGCAACGCTGACGAACCTCACCGCGCCGGAGCCGGCGGCCGCGAAGTTGCGGCAATAGTGCATGTCAGGCCGATCGATGCTGCGGTGTCGCGTTTTGGGGGGGCAACGGCAACGGTACGTACCGGAGTTTGGGGTTCTCCTCGGCCATGTCGCACACGAGGAAGCCGCTGGTGTAGTCGACCCAGGACATGAAGCGGCTGCCGACGGGCACGACCGCGTCCATCTCCGTCCAGCGCCGCAGCTCGCCGTCTCCCTCGTGGTGCACGATGGGCACCTCGCTTAAGCACCCAGTCGTGGCCGCTGGGCGGGGCACGCAGAGCTCGGCCATGTTACACGGCGCGCCATGGCATCTCGAGCTCGGCCACCAGGACCTCCCCGCCAAGCGGCGTAGTATGCCGGTGTCGGTTCTGGGATTCGAATGACAAAACTTTCAGGCCTGACCGAAATGGGTGAATCTCGGAAATTTCGGACCGGGATTCATTCGTTTTGACTGGTCAAACTATTCAGATTTAGCTAATATTTGATTGAATTTTGGCCAAAATTTTATAAAAAAGCATGAAGATGAAATGAACTAATTATAGCTTGGTAACTTTGCAATTCTATATCGAAATAAGAACTTGTAGGCATGTTTGAACTCTAGACTTGACTTAAAAATCAAATTTGACTGAAATTTTGGCTGTTTCGGACCTCACCGAAATTCGGTGATTTCAGGGCGAATCCCAGATCGTTCCAGCAGGACAGGTCGCGCGCCTTGGGTGTCGCAGTAGGAACCTGGCGGGCGTCTTTGTCACGCTGGTACTGCATGGAAACGTAACAGCCGGGGAGCAGGGACAGCGACGGCGGCCGCCGGCCGGCGCTTTCTGGTACAGGAAATAATCGGACGTATCAGCTTCAGCTGACGCTGAGTAGGAATCGCGTTCTCACGGCATCATCTCGATGAGGACGGCGTCGTCGTGGGCCGCGATGATTTTTAGCTGGGGTTCGTTGGAGTGCTTGCTGTCGGCGATGGCGTAGGAGCAGTAGGAGCAGTCGTCATCGCTGCCGGAGTACTCGTACTCGTCGCCGTCGCTGGCCGGCGTGCCGCCTACGCCGTCGCCGCCTACCCAATGGCCGTGGAAGCTGAGGGAGGCTGCCAGCGGTGCCGCGACGCTGAAGGAGACGGTGAAGGGTAGGCCAGAGGACGTGCAGGAGGCCGCCGTCGTCTTGGCGTCGGCCGAGGAGTCGCGGTCATGTTCGCTGTAGTGGTTCAGCAACACACCCACCGTGGACCGGCTGCCGTCGAATCACTCGGCTTGGTTAGGATTTCCATGTTCCCGGAGCTTTGGATGAGATCGATCGATCGATCGATGGATATGCATCACGAATTCACGATTCACGACGAGTAGAAATTTAAACAATGCTTTTGATCGATGACCGCCTCCATTTATATAGGCCTAGTCCTCGTTGTTTTCTCAAGATCAAAACGGAGAAGAAGGCGGCCAGCAACAGCATCTGGATTATGGGCGTTTCCGGTACTGCTCGGAATTTGCATACAGGTCGGATTGGATCAATACAAGCAGTTCCCTAGCCCACTATTTGTTTTTCTTTCTGAACCACACCACGCACATTTATTTTATTGTGCAATTCCTGGCATATTAATAATCGACCAACCGCCGAGTCGATTTTACGTATGATCGAGAGATGATGCTTTACTATTATTCCGTTCTACTCGCCGGATGGCAGCAGCAGGTTCCGCCGTAGCAATTTCCGCCGTTGCCGAAGAACCCCGGATCCCTGCACCAGGAGTCACAGTCCGGGACCATCTTATCGCACGGTAGGATGCAGACGTTCTTGGCCGCCCCTGTATGTACCATAACAATTAGAACAATCCGCTGTCATTACATGCATACAAAAGCGTTGTTGAGCATAGTAAATATTTTAGGCATCCGTACCATAGGATGAAAGGGTAGCGACGATGACCGCGACGACGACGAGGATCCTGCAGACGGTGGAGGAGAATGATGCTGCCATAGACGAAGGCAGTGCTGCGGACGTTTTGGATTGGAAATGGTGAAAGTCGATCTTGGGGGCTTTGGTATGATGGTTCACCCCGCCGGCTGTGTGAGTTTATTTATATATATAACTCTGTGAATGCGATATTTAGCATTGATTGATTTTTAACGATCCTACTGCTAAATCTTTGGAAGGGTTTTGTTAAGAGAGAGAATAAGATACACTCCTAGATGGAAAGCTATCATGCGTTGGAACCACATACATTTGCCAAGTCTCAATCGTGAGATTTTCCTGTTGATATATTAGTATACCAAGTAGGTTACAGTATCAGTTTGTTGTAATCAGCATATTCATGTAAATGAAATCAGGATTATTGAGCCTATATATGGCACCTATATATAGGGGAAAAAATCAGGGCCGATGGTCCCCATGGGGCAGCTGTGGCACGTGTATATACAATTATCTAACATATATGACTGCGGCATAAATTTAGGAGGTTTGGAGAAAATACGCCTCTCTGGTGTGTTGGATAATTGCGCATGGATACATGTCGTCATAGGTGTCCATGGTTCATGGTTGTTCCATGAGGACAACCCCTGCTGATTTTTTTGACGAGTCTTTCCTCTCCCCAATTAATTAACACGAAAAAACACCACCGAATGTCTTCGGCCCACCGCTCCACTGATATATTTTTCATGGTATAATCAGTGCAACAAAGAACTAGGCTGCAGTGTCGACCAATTTACCTTCCTCCTCGAACCCACATCATCCGTGTTGTTGTCCAGGAGAAATAAACTCAAGGAGCAAAACTTTCAGCTATGGCTAGCACAAGTCCTCACCACACACTACTATGAGTGTGATTTTTCCTCATGGTTTAATCGAATTTGTAGAGGCAGTTATCGCAACCGCCTTCATCTAATAAGGGCCTCCAAAATATCGAAGTTTCTAGTACTGGGTATATAACCACCACTCAAATTGATTCTTAGAAGCTGGTCACACTTTTTTTTTTTGAGATTACACAGTACATGCTAGACGCTCACAACTCACACACTCTCACTCCTATGAATGCACGCACGCAAATCCTACCCTTATGAGCACCTTCAAGACAGGGCTGCCAAATCCTCGAGAAAGATTGACGAAGTCACCACAGGTACCTCGTTGTTGACGGGTACGCCACCTACCACTGAAAGCACAAAGCCATTAAATCCTAGAATATTCGCTTTCATGGGGAGTCAAGCCCAAGATCTCAGGTGCTATTGAGGCCCTGGTAACCAATAGGCTATAAGCCCTTTCAAGAGCTGGCCACACTTTTTACTATCCCAAGAAATAAATTTTCTAGAGGCGCCTAGTAACGTGGGCCCTCCTCTAAAATTATTTTTGGGTCCTAAAATTAGAAAAAAGATCTCTTAATTTTTTGGAGAAGCCCAATAGGAACTATTGCAAGTCACAAGTCGGGCAATTTTTGTGTGTATGGTTCCTATAATTTGAACGCTGAAACCGGTTGCCTTTCTTGAGCCCCCTACCACCACACCACACGATCACTTTTAACCAAGTATATGAATGCTATCCTCAAGTAATGTGGCCTGAGCTTTGCCTCCTTGGTGCCCCCTCCACCTAAGTTTCACCTTCTCATGAGCTCCTCCCGAGCTTGGTCTCCCCAAGGGTCCTCTGCTTGTTCTCCGACTTACCCGGAGGATCGATGCAAGAGTGAGCGCACGACATGGGAGCACCCTGCACTAGTAAACACATAAGCCTTAACCTGTGAATCCCTCCCAAAAAACATACTTACCCCTTTTGGTGAATTTATTTGGTTGAACTGTAAGAAACCATTGATTGGAGCAATTAGTAGAGTAAAATTTTCAAAGCAAACTGTAATTGTTCAATTTCACTAAGGAAGCATAAACCAAATAGTAATTATTTGAAATCTACGACAATAACAAATATAGATTGTTAAAACTTCTCCAACTTCTTCGCTTTTTTGCAAATGTGCCAACACCACCAAGTATACACCATCATGTGCAAGTGTGTTAGCATTTTCATAAATATTTTTCAAAGGATTAGTCGCTCAAATCACCACGCCACTCGATCCGAGCAACATCACAAAGTTAGATCACTCGAGTGGCACTAGATGACCGATCACGGCCGCTCTATTCTAAACCCGGTCATAAACTTCTACACACCTATGACCGTGAAATGAAATGCTCTACAAATATACCTTTGCCTTTATGATTCCGTTCCATCTCCTCCAATGTTGATGCAACACATGCATCAACCTTGATCGACAAATGATATGATCCACTTCATATCATCATGTAACCTTGTTGGTTCATCAATCTTGACCTCACTTGCTTTTCACCGCTGTTTTCGTCCATTGGCGCCAAGTCTTGCTGAAAGCTCTAGTTTGGTTTTGGTGAATTGATGAAACCCTATGTGCTAACCTAGTTTATCAAGTGATCATGACATAGGTAGCACATTTCAAGTGGTGAAGCAAATGAAGATCATGACATGATGATGGTGATGCCATGGTGGTGAACAAGTGCTTGGACTTGAAAAAAAAGAGAAAAACAAAAGGCTCAATGCAAAGGTATAAATGATAGGAGCCATTTTGTTTTGGTGATCGAGACACTTAGCGAGTGTGATCAGTTTAGGATCGATAGCCATACTATTAAGAGGGCTGAAACTCGTATCGGAATGCGGTTATCAAAGTGCCACTAGATGCTCTAACTCATTGCATATGCATTTAGGATCTAGTGGAGTGCTAACACCCTTGAAATGTTTGTGAAAATATGCTAACACATGTGCACAAGGTGATACACTTGGTGGTTGGCACATTTGAGCAAGGGTTAGAACTTCACCCATGAGTGTCCGCCTCCAGAGAGTGTGGATAGTCCGATGGTGCCACCGCCGCCCTAGACAGAAAGACGGAGGTCACCGTAAGTGACCGGACGCTGGTCTCGAGGAGGGACCGCAGCGCGTCCGGGTCAAGTGGAGCATGAAGATTTGGCGTCGGTCTTCGACCGGACGCCGGGTCACTAAGTGATCGAACGATGACAGGTGCGTCCGGTCCAATCGACATGGCAGCGCATGTGGGAGTCGCCAGGTGACCGGACACCGGTGTGTCGGTCGAGCATGACCGACGTGTCCGGCCATGAAAAGTCGCTCGGATGCTTATCGAAAACGCACCCAGATATGGCCGGGTTCAGCGTCCGGTCACTTTGAGCTGCTGCGTCCGGTCATCACTTGACCATTGAGATCGGGCGATCAATATTTGAAGAGAGGGACCGTGGCACATATCAAGTGACCAGATGCTTTGAGGTCCAAGATCCGGTCAATATGACCGAGCGTCCGGCACCCCTGTTGTGCCCAAAGAAAGGGGTACAATGGTTTCTATTTCATGGGGGCTTCCATTTAAGCCCCATGGCTGGCTCAAGCTCACTCTATTGGCCATTTGCATTAACATAGCAACCTTGTGAGCTTAGCCAAAGCCCTCCCACTCATCTCCATCATTGATTCATCATCTTTGTGAGATTGGGAGTGAATCCAAGTGTATTGCTTGAGTGTTTGCATCTAGAGGCACTTGGTGTTCGTGTTTCACAAGGATTCGCTTGTTACTCTTGGTGGTTGCTACCACCTAGACTGCTTGGAGCAATGAGGATCGTTGAGCGGAGGTTGGTGATTGTCTCCGGCTCCGATCGTGGTGATTGTGAGGGGTTCGACCTTTCCCGATGGAGAGCCAAAAGGTACTCTAGTGGATTGCTCGTGGCTTATGTGATCCTCATCTTGTGTTGGTTGTGCAAAGACCCTATTAAGGGTTTGGCGTGTGATGCCAATGAGCGCTGCGTGAACCTCCAAGTGAGAGTATCGCCACAACGAGGAGTAGCTTGTCGACAAGCAAGTGAACCTCGGTAAAAAAATCATTGTGTCATCATTTGATTCCGAGGTGATTGGTCTACATTGGTATTCATCCTTGTGATTGATTGGTTTACTCCTCGACATGGTGGTATAACTATCTTGCTCTCTCTTGACAATACCGCAAACTAGTTATCAAGCTCTTTAGTGTAGCTAGTTGTGAGAGCTTGTTAGTTTGGTTAGTGTGGCTCTTTAGTTAGTCTTTGAGAGCACAGTAACTTAGTGTAGTGCCATAGCTATTGTGTGGCTAGAAAGTATAAAAACTAGAATTATGGTAGGTGGCTTGCATTTTTAGTAGGCTAGTGCAACACTTGCTTCGCCTCATAATTGTCTAACCAATTTATTAAGTGTTGTTGTAGAAATTTTTAATAGGCTATTCACAACCCTCTAGCCATTTGGACCTTTCACTTGCTCAAGATTCACCGCCACGCGGTCCATTGCTCTAAAGCCTCCAACTTGCCCTTTACGCTTGTAACCGGTCCATCAAGCCAAGTCTTGTCTTGATCTTCTCCACCTTAGTCACATGACTTAATGTCAAGTATCATATGCAATGAGCTCCTTCATCACATGTGTGAGCCTTGCGATAAATCAAAGCCATCTTCACTTCCATGGCATGTCTTGCTCACACAAGTGTACCTGTGGACTAATCACCATTGTATCTCACATAAACACTTATTAGTCCACCTAGGTTGTCACTAAATTACCAAAACCAAATAAGTTCCTTTCAGAGGGCCGTGCCGTGTCAAGGATCTCGACACGATGGGCTACATGGCCTGGCCCGTATTTTGGGCTATGGTTGGGCCAGCATGGCACAAAAATGGCATGTAGACATTTCTACATCTACACAATGCAATTTTCTAGCATTTACTATACTATGCCCCTTCTTATTCTTGAATAGATTATGAAAATCATTAAAACTCTCATTAAAATAGTACACATCAGATATGTATATTTCCTATCACAAGTGGAAAAAGAAAACTAGCAGAGATGTTTTGAGGGTCATGCTTGAGCCGACACGACCCGAAGGCGTGCTGCCGTGCTATGGGCTGAAGAAAAAGTTCACCGTGCCATATCGGCATGGCCTGTCATGCCTCCCATGCCTAGAAGGCCCAACTCGAAGTGGCACGAAGCACGAGAGGGCCATGCCATGCCAGCATAGCCCGACCCAAGTCCCACCTCTAGTCTAGCGTACTGTTTCGCTTCGCTCATTTCCTTTCTCGCAACCCATCGCTATTACCGCTCGGCCCCAGCTCCTCCATCTACCATGCCTGGCCGACATCGTGTCTAGCCCATTGTGGCCTAGCCCCACCACCGGTGCTCGGCACCAGTGCCGAGCGCATCCCGTCTGTGGCACCACCAGCCCGCTAGGCACCATGCCTCCCTGGTGCTGGCTGCAGCCTGGCCTCTCCCGCCCGTCCCGGCACCAGCCACCCCACTACTATAGATTTGGACATCACTGCTGGCCTCATCACTACCAGATTTGTGAGAACCGGCAGTGATGTACCTTCACTGCCAGTTATAAGCTTGAAAATGAGAAAATGATTGGGGCCAGGCTAAAACCAGCAGTGAAGCACCACATCACCGCCGGTTTGTAGCTTGAACCGGCAGTGTTTTGGTGGCCACTTATCACTACCGGTTTAAGCCAAGAGCCGACAATGATTGGGATCTATCACTATCGGTTCTAGCCAAGAACCGACGGTGATAAGCCTACAGCACAAAAAGGCTACAGCCATCCTCTTCTTCCTCCTCTCTTCCATCCCGAGAACAGAGGCGCGCGTTTGGGCCCTTCCCTCCACTGTTGCGGCTGCTCTTCACCATGAAGCTAGCGCTTGGATTTTGAAGAATGGCTTGATCTTTTTTCTTTAAGGTTAGTAACAAACATCCACTCCTTTGATTTTGTTGCTTAATTAGCTTCATTTTGATGGCTACATTGCTTGATTCTCATTCTAGTTCTTTCTCCATTCTAGAGAGCACTTTTCCAATTGGACATTTGTGCAAGGCTCAAATTGTGGTGAATCCATCATCCAAAAGGTTGTTGTCTATGAACACATTTAAATTCCTAGCTAATTATTCCATGGTGGTCAAGATCATCATTGTTAGTATGTGATTCTATAATTAGTTCTTAGAAGTAGAGTAGAATAGTTGTTCTTCATTATTGTGCAATAATTGTATTTTACTATGATTTTCAATTTACAGGCCGGGGCTAATTTTTAATTTTCTAATAATTAGTGTACAATAATGTTTTCCAAAATGGTACTTTCGAGCTACAATTATTGTTCATGAAGCTCGATTTCTTATTAATTCTTTGTAATTACTGTCTCAATTATTTTTTGTGCAAAGATGGATCGAGAGTGGATGCATCTGTCCCGAACGGACAAGCAGTACATGTATGGCGTCATCCAGTTTATCACCGATGCCAAAGCCCATGCTGGGAATGGGAACCCTATCTTCTGCCCATGCAAAGATTGCAAGAATCAAAGAAACTTTCGTCAAATTGAGTCTATACGATCGCACTTGATTACCAGGGGGTTCATGCCAAACTACACGATATGGACTATGCATGGCGAGGTTGGTGTGAATGTTCTACAGGAAAACGATGATGATATGGACATGCCTGACGTAGCCATCCACGATGCTGACGAGGAACCCGGTGTCAACACGGAACCTATGGCCACAGTTAATAATGTATTTAGGAACACGCTAGCTGATGACACCGAGGATAACGATGACATTTTTCATCTGCTACGTAATGTAGAGACCGGATGTCTTAGTGAAAGATAGCTGAAAAGCTAGAGAAAATGAGACAAGATGGCAAAACACCATTATATAGAAATTGTCCAATGAACAAACCGGAAGCCGACATCATGTCTTTAGAGTTCAAATTGACAAATGGATTGAGCGATAAAGGCTTCGATCCGTTGTTAGGTATAATAAGGAAAATGCTCCAAGAAAAAAAAATGAGTTGCCGAAAAAAGACATACTTGGCCAAGCAAATGATCTCGCCCCATCGGCCTCGAGGTTGAAAAAAAATCCACGCGTGTTCCAATGATTGCATATTGTACCGTGGAGAAAAATACAAAGACTTGGACAAGTGCCCCAAGTGTGAAGCTCCACGGTACAAGAAAGGACCGCTCGATGAGGGTACCAAGACTAGAGGAGGTCCCATAAAGGTCGCTTTGGTATTTCCCTATAGCTCCTCGAGTACGTGAGGTTGTTTGCATGTGGAAAGTTAGCCAAGCTATTGCAATCGGCATGGTGAAGAGCGTAAGAAAGATACAATGATGAGGCACCCACCGATGGGGCATGACTAGAGAACTATCAATACTATGTTCTATAAGGACATCGGTGGAGAGGTAAGGCACCTTTGGTTTGCTTTGAGCACAGATGGGATGAATCCTTTTGACCAGGTTAGAAGCAATTATAGCACCTGGCCAGTGACGCTCTATATATACAACCTTTCACCTTGGGTCTGTATGAAGCGGTCGTACATCTAGATGCCACTACTGATCTAAGGGCCAAAACAACCTGGGAATGACATTGATGTGTTTCTAGAACCAGTGATTGATGAACTAGTGGAGATGTTTGAAAAGGGTGTGCCGGATGTTTAGGACGAGTACAAAAAAGAACATGTCGCAATCAAGGGAGTACTTTTTGCTACAATCACCGACCTGCCAGGTCGAGGTTCGTTGTCTGGAGAGAAGACAAAATGCTATATTGGATGTGTTGAGTGCTTGGACAACACCAATGCGGTAAATCCACGAAATAACTCAAAGATAGTTTATATGGGACACCGTAGGTTCCTACCTAAGGATCACCCTTACCGCAGGAGCAAAAAAGATTTCAACGGTACTATTGAGAAATACTTAGCTCCAAAATATCGACATGGGCCTGCGATACTTCGAGGACTCAACAAATTGGAGGTTGTCCTTGGGAAGGGGGACAATGCAGTAGCAGTGCCTGATGGGAGCGTTTGGAAGAAAAAACCAGTTTTCTAAAAACTACCTTACTGGCCATTTCTGAGTGTACGCCACTGTCTTGATCCCATGCACATCACTAAAAACATGTGCGCTAACACCCTTAACACCTTGATGGACACCGGGGGGACATCAAAGGATTCACTAGCCACATGCCTGGACATGCAACACTTGGGAATCAGGAAGGAGCTGCATCCCGTGGAGCTAGAGAATGGCCAGTTCGAACTTCCGGTTGCGTCATGGACATTGAAGAAGAAAGAAAAATGTGCACTTATTTCTTTCTTCAATGATCTCAAAGTCCTGATGGGCTACTGTGCAAACTAGAAGAGACTTGTGAACATGAGAGAACTCAAGTTCAACTATGACCCTATCAAGGCTCATGACTATCATATCATTATGACTCAGCTGCTCCCTATTGCCCTGCATGGTATCCTCCCCCCAAAGGTCCGCACCCCAATCATAAAGCTGTGTGGGATCTTAATTTGGGTGTACATGCTTGCCAAAAAAATTTTAAGCCATTTCGACATAGGAATACACATGCTTCTATTTATTCAGTATATAAAGGAAATTTTTTATATATATAAACATCACTGTCGGTTTCAAAAAAACTGGCAGTGATGAGACGAAACCAACAGTGATGCTTGTTATAACTGTCGGTTTGTTTTGAAAACCGATAGTATTTTATAAAAAATTTAAAAAAATTATTCGAGCTCAGGTGTCGGGGAGGAGAGTTCCGAGTCTTAACCGCTGCGCTAGTATAGGAGGTGTGTCAAGGCTAATTTTATTTTTTCTTTCTAACCTTTTAGAGCGCTTAATAATTTATAAAATTAGACCAAAAAATTTGGGCCACCTGGGACTCGAACACAGGTCTCGGGGGCTATATTACGCGGTCTTAACCGTTGAGCCAGTCAGAGGATTTCGAAAGAAAGGGAAAAGATATGCTACTTAACCCGTAACTGCTGCACCCCCATCACTACCGGTTCTAGGAATGGCCCGGCAGTGATGTTGCCTCATCACTATCGGTTTAGAACTTACAACCGGCAGTGATGAACCATTGGGATAAAAGCAAGGCGCAGGGTGAAATTTTCCAAAGTCATTTCAACCCCACGCCAACCCCTCCCCCCGCGCCACCGGAGCACCACCCCGCTCCAACGGGCACCACCGCCCCCTGCGCACCCATCCACTGCCCCAGGCTCCTCTTCTTCAATGCCGACGCCCGTACGTCCCCTCGACGCCATCCACCGCCCTATGCTGGAGCACCGCGCCGTCCGTGCCCTCATTCCTCGTCCACGATGCCGGTCGTGCCCCTCCTCCTCCACGCCTGCACTCCCACCACCAAGGCCTTTAGGAGCGCATGGACAGCTGCTTTCCCACCCCCACGGTGAGTGCGTGGCTCACTGCCTGCTATTTGTTTGATGAAATGCCCCACAGTGAGTGCGTGGCGGCGGCGGCCAGGATTTGGTAGGTCCTCTCCTACATTGACTCGTGATCCGTGTGGCATTTGGCGTGTTGGGGCCAATGGGACTTTAGGGGTGGGTATTGGGAGGTTTTCAAGGCAAAATGATAGTATCATGGTTTGCTAGTGTGGAATTGAGCATGCCGGTGTGATCTGTTTATCTGTACCGCTGACCTCTATGTACATCATCCTAATTTTAGCAATGTCACTCTCATTGCTATTTTTTGTTAGCTCTGTTCAGTTTGTTAGTAATGAGCTACTGAACAATCACTGCAGCTATAGCTAGTGGTGTAGCGACTGTAACCTGTTTGTAGTTGAAGTAAATTTGGATGCATTAGAAAAGTTTGAGTTTAGAACGGTAGGGGCCAAAAAATGCTTAGAAAGTCCTGTAAAGTATGGGAATGTCAATACTGTATAAAATTATCTGGAAGCTTGATCAATACTTTTACGCCTGCTTTGCTAGTATTAAATTTTTTTGAGAGCCAACTTATGAGAAGAACTACAGTTACTTAGCGGGGAAAAAACGTTAGGCCAATCCATTGCAGTAGTACTAGCAAAAGTACCTAATGTGGTTAAACTCTATACATTCACTGTCATATACTTATAATCATGTTGTATAATTTATCATTCAGATATGAGGGTTCAATAAGATGGCACAATTACTCTACACATAAACACCGTTCTTATTGTGGTATTGCAATGTTTAAGAGTGCCAGTTTTTGCTTGGCAACTTAACTTGATGGCATGATCTAGCCTTTAGGAAGCAACTGTTTAAATTGGCCATGTTGAGTGGTATGTGTTTGGTATTTGGTAACTCCACTTTTAGTGTGATATTTGCTGGAACTATGGTAGCATGGTCCACTCCATGGTTCCTATATAATTTTGGTATCGTGCATCAGTATATAGCCTATAAAGGCTTGCAATTAGAATGAGCTTAACCAGATGTTGGTCCACTCCATGGTTCCTATATAATTTTGGTTCTATGTTGAATGTTGGCATTTTAAACAACAGTTTTAACTTTTTAGATGAGAAAGTCTTTGTTACAACAACAACAACAACAACAACAACAACAATAAAGCCTTTAAGTCCCAAACAAGTTGGGGTAGGCTAGAGTTGAAACCCAGCAGAAGCAATCAAGGTCCAGGCATGTGACTAGCTATTTTCCAAGAACTCCTATCTAAGGCTAAGTCTTTGGGTATATTCCATGATTTCAAATCTCCTTTTATTGCCTCTACCCAAGTCAACTTTGGTCTTCCTCTGCCTCTCTTCACGTTACTATCCTGGCTTAGGATTCCACTACACACCGGTGCCTCTGGAGGTCTTCGTTGGACATGTCCAAACCATCTCAATCGGTATTGGACAAGCTTTTTCATGCTAAAATCATGAAGAACAATTTAATTTGTTAGATGCTGCAAGTACCTCCTCTCACAATGTAGATTGAAGAGAAGCCACCCGCCAGAGATGTGAAGATTAGGAGAATTGCTCCTTGGTCTTGAAAAGATGTCATGCTTTTATTTATGGCTATGGTCATTGCTTTTCTTATTTGGAAGTTGATGTAGGTTTAGTTTCGTAGAAGAGTAGGTGGACTTTGTTGTATGTGGTCAATCAAACAATGAATTTGTTCTAGGTGAACATATGCTATTATTAGACTTTGTTGTATGTGGACTTATTATTAGACTTTGCATTAAACATATTGTATATATATAATATGAACATATGCTATTAGTAGTTGTCCGTAGCCAAAACTAACCACGATCGTGTCACAGCCATGACTCGTCGTCGCCTGTTACCCCATCGTCGAAGAGCAGATCGGCAACAAGAAGCGGATGATATCAATGGGACGGGAGAGCCGCATGATCCGACAAACGGTGATGGTGTCAATCAGGACGGTGAGAACGAGCAGCCATGGACCTAGTCCATCCTGCTCAAGCTAGGTCAAAATGACCAAGATGGCTAGGTAACTTTGGTATCACACATAACCATGCACCCTAGTCGCACTAGAGGAACCGGTATTGTTCCTTGGAAACTTGCATTCCCCTAAGAATCTCACACTTACCGGAGCCGCTCGAGGGGTAGAGTGGATTAGGAGGCAGAGTGTTTGAGGCAACTAAAAGAGATGGAAGATAGAATGGACGCACGGATTGAGGCGACTGTTGAAGCACGAATCCAGCAAATTTTGCTGTCCAAGGGGTCAGTAGTACCATAAAACCCTACTCCTACTGCCTTTAGCCCATAGTTTAAGGGTCGCAGTAGCTGTGGATCGACCCGCTCGACGAAGAAGATGCGAATGTGCCTCATCCGTTGGACGGCATCACTGAACCCATCAATGTCAAGTTGTACATCTGTTAGGAATGGACAAAGGACAAGGTAGCGCTCGGTCAGGCCTGACTTGTGGGAGACGAGACCATTAATGGCTGCCTAATTCCATAGGGGTACGTTCGCATCACCATTGACACAATACTTGATAAGAAGTATAACAAGATACACATTGAGTTCCCTGCAGCGGAAGATAGGCCCAAACTTGGTCATAACAAGGGCTCTCAAGTGGCCTGGCGCAAGCGCTTCATTAAGCTTGACCACCAATTGTCCTTTGATGATGAGGACGACTACGAGTCTTCGCCCACCTGCGATGATCACTCACCATCTCCCAACAGAGATCACTCCCCTCCTCATCCCTTGCCATCACCCCCGAGAAGACAGAGGTCTCCTTCTATTCCTCCTCGTCAGACTCCATCTTCATCAGCCCCAAGAAAAGAGAAGACTCCTCCTCCTCCTCGTCCTCCATCTTCATTAGGCCTGGGAAAAAAGAATTCTCATCGTCATCCTCCTCCTCCTCCACCTCAGCCCAAAACAAGATCAAAGGCATCATCGTAGTCGCAGAAATGGTCCTTGGATTCAGTCGCTAATGCTCCCAAAGTGGACCAACAAAAAAGAAAAAGGTCGTTCAGTGGCAGCGTTACAAACTTAATGAAAGAAAAATTTACAGCACACATCTCAAAGGAAGATTGTGTTAGTTTCTTCAATCTCTGTGCCTCACTGTCTCCATGTTTGTTGAAGTCCGAATTTGAAAGGCAAACACAGAATTAGTACGCTACAATAAGAGCTGAAGAATACACAATGAAAATTTAAGGAAGATACAAAAGTACGCTAAAGACAACCCCAAATTAACCATGGAAGAGGCCACAAACATCTATTATGATGTACAAGGGATGAGAACACCGGCAATGAAGTATGAAAGGGGCAATCTTTTGGTTCCTTATCACGAGTATAAAAATTTGACAACATATATGCACCGGTTGCATGAATATTACATGGCTCAAGCAACAGAGACAGAGGACTTTGGTTTTGAGGTTATTATCCATTTGCCACATGTTTTTCATTATCCTGAAGAAGGGAAGTTCGATGTCGAGTGGGAGTGCTTGTTCCAGCTATACCAAAAACGCTCTCTCGATACACAAATGTTGACGCTGTGGACTATGTAAGTACCCTACATGCACGATATTACAATTAACTACTCTCTCGAGACACAAATTGTTAACTATTGAGCACTACCCATGATTTTATGTAGGTGTATAGCACAATTTTGCATACTAAAAAGCAAATGGGATAACATAGGCTTTTTGGACCCTTGCGAGTCAATGAGAAGACATGTTTAGGCCTCCATGGATGTGACGTGGAAGACCTGAAAGAGAGATGGATTGCTATTTTTGATGAATTCAAGATGAAGAACAAAACCCACATACTTCTAGCCTACAACTGCGAGTATGTGTTCTCGGCTTTTAATTTTATGCTTCTTTTTTTATGAAGATTATTCGATAATTAGGATTCTATGATTGCAGCAACCATTTCGTCTTCATTTATGTTAATCTTGCTAAAAATCTGATTGAGGTGTGGGACTCGACGAAAAAACCATTTCATCATCTGGATACACTGGTGGTAGTGCTGAATTAGTAAGCGATCCTAATAACATATTATTTTCTAATCACACATACCGCTTTCTAATGTTTCTTCTTTTAATGTTGCACAATGTCCCAAGAAGACATATCGGTGGGACGCAGGTCCCATTCAAGGTTGTCGAAATGGAGGGGAAGTACCTAAAACAGCCGGCGGAAAACAATGAATGCATGTTTTATGTAATGTGGGCAATGCTTCGCTACATCGGCGGGAAATCAGAAGAAGCAGATAAGTTGGTGTGTATAATCCCCATTTCATTTATGTCTGTTAATAATTCAACAAAATGATTTACTAATTCCTCTTTGGATATCATCTTTTTTGAACGACAGCGCAAGAAATATAACCACGAAAGGCTGTTAGACATGGAGATCGTCGCACTGCAATTGGAGCTGGCAAAATTCATCTTAGCCGAGGTATTGGAAAAAAGATGGAGTTTTTTTCATTGCACAATCCGTGAAGTTCAAGGACTAGTATGGCCCAGAGAGGCTCGCTAGATTATTATAAGAAGTCCGAGAAGCATGCTTTATCTTATCGAATAATTTCTTTTTTATTTTGAGGGATCGAGATCTTGATAAGAATATTTGAACTGTAACCGTAACATTTGTAATGTTTAATATTGATGGACCTACCGTCTATGTAGCGTATATAAAGCAAAACCCGATTCCATGAAAAATATTAATTGAAATAAATTATAAAACAATAAAATGCGAACGGGCCATCACTGCCGGTTAGCAGCAAACCGGTAGTGTTGTCGTAACCATCACTGTCGGTTAGCAATAAACTGGCGGTATTGTCGTAACTATCCGGTTAGCAACAAACCAGCAGTGATGGCCAAGATGGCACTGCCGGCTTGAGCCACAAACCGGCAGCGTTGGCTTAGCTATCACTATCGGTTCTTGTCACAAATCGACAGTGATTCTTACGACAACATTGCCGGTTAAAACACAAACCGACAGTGATGTTCGAGGATAAACTGCCGGGTAGTCTCAATGAACCGGCAGTGTTGGTGGACTTGAACTCTGCCAATTTGTGTAAAGGACCAGTAGTGAATTGAAGAACACTGCCGGTTTGTAGGAACCGACGGTGATAGCTAACCCTCATCACTACCGATATGGTTGTGCCGGTTCAAAATCCAGTAGTGATGGGGTGTTTTGAACCGGCAATATTGTCGTGATATGGGGTAGTGCCCGCGCCCCTCGCCAGTGGAGAAGATGTGTTGTTTTTTCATTTTGAACCCTGGTTATTTTCAATAACTACATGTGAATCAAGATCAGTGTTGGAGCTGTACCAAACAGTTTTATCGGAGCTAGATCTGTGGTAGAGCTGCTATATGGTTGAGTTGGTGCTTTGGAGTTGGTTTTATGGCGCTGTAGCTATGCCAAATAGGATCTATAACAATAGGGTTATTGTATCGGATTTGAATTAGGTTTATTGACACGTGGAGGATAGGCCCGAGGTGAGTTTCTTGAAGCAACAGAAGAAGAAATTTTCACTCTTCAATATCAGCATATTCGAGTTGTTGTCAATGAAACACTAATTTTGCATGTGTGTCGATAGAATATCGTCAGCAGTCCTCTGAGGGGTATCCCACGAACATAGATTGATCGGCAGAGATGCGTGTAATCGAGAACAAGAAGGCAACAGAGACACACGAGTTAGAGAGGTTCAGGCCGTTAGTATGACGTAATACCCTACTCCTGTGGTCTATTGGATTGTATTGGCTATCGTATGATATTGCATGTGTTTGGAGGGGGTCCCTGCCCACCTTATATAGTCCGGGGGGTAGGGTTACAAGTTAGTTAGATCTAGGAGATAACCGAAAAGTAATAACAGATTACAGAAATCATGGGATCATATGTATCCTAATAGATCTCATAATATCTTCAGGATATCTTCCCGGTGTCTTGTGGGAGACGCTGAGCAACGTCGTGCCCCGCAAGGCTTCATCTTGCGGGCTGGGCCTCCCCTGGGGGCACAGCCCATGTGGTCTGTCATGGGTATATGGGGTTGTAACCCCCACAGCTAGTCCCTGAGCACCTTGCATCCATTGTGCAATGCTGTCTTGAGCTTGTTCGAGCAGGTGCGAACAAAGTCGAGTAGTCAAACATATGGTCCGACCACTGTGATGAGTTGTCGAGCAATTGTGAGCCATCGCTGAGTAGCATGAACCGTCGCCGAGTGGCGTGAACCATAGCCAAGCAGCATGAACCATCGCCGAGCAGTGTGAACCATTGCCGAGCAGTGTGAACCGTCGCGGAGCAGTGTGAACCATCACCGAGCAGTATAACCCAAGTATGGCTTGCTAGAAGGGTGTAAGGAGTTCAAGTTCAAAATCGAAAATTTCCTCGTAGTGGACCAAGTGTGCCCACTTCGAGTCTGACCACAAGAAAGGGAGATAGTCTTCTTCAACTTTAGGAGGTGCGGAGTCTTCCAAATTAAAGCAAACACACTCACCGCAAGGTGAAGTGTGCCCACTTAGTCCCTGAGCCTGACAGTAGGTGACGCAGTCACGTGGTGCCAGGGTCCAAAGTAGAAGAAAAGTAGAAGACCAGCAGAGCAGGCAGCCAGTCCCTGGGCGTAGCCCTGAGATGAAAAAAACACATTCATCGTAAGGTGAAGTGTGCCCACTTAGTCCCCAATCCTGACAATGAGGTGATGTGGTCATGTGGTGCCAAAGGTCGAAACAACAGTTAATCAGAACAAAGTCCCCAGTGCGGTGAGGAACCAAGTCATATTGCTGACGTAGTACCCAAGCCACAGGTGGAAATCTTGAGAAAACAAATCGTGGAGAAAAACCAAAGTAATAGCTGTATAGTAGCGGTTATTGAGCCTTAACAGATGGCGGAGAAGGCGACGAATATTCGGTGAGTAGTAACAAATCACGGCGATATGGGCTGTAGTTACACGAAAGCCTAGGTAACGGCCCATTAAACCACTTCGGAGAATCCAGAGGGGCGCAAATCGTGGAGCGGTTTCCCAAAAACCCTTGAATGCGAAGAGTGGGGGGAATGCTTTATAACTGTGTCCCCGCAACCCGTGCTCCCACGTTTGCCACTTCGTCTTCCTCCTCAGCGCTCGCACTTCTAGATTCATACATGCTTCCACCGCCAAACCCAAAACAGATCTGAGAGATGGTGCCGAAGAGGGGAGTTGTGAAGCCGAAAAAGGTGACCGCCGGAGCCAGCCATGACGAGGAATGGGTGCCGTCGAAGATGGGCGAGACAGAGATCAACATGATGATGGAAGCAGGCGTTCTCTCTGACCGAGTCACCGTTGGATGGTGGCCAGCCAGCAGTGAGCCCTTCCCAATGCCTCATACTAATGAAGTAGTAGTTTTCGAAGATTACTTCTGGCGTGGATTAGGATTTCCTGTTCATCCTTTCTTGAGGGATCTGTTGGAGTTCTGGAATGTTAGTCTATGCAACCTCCACCCAAACTCTATCTTGCACATCTCGAAATTCATCCATTTCTGTGAGGCGTATCTCGGAGTTCTTCCACACTTCAACCTCTTTCGGCATCTGTTCTATACATCACTATACTGCTGAACACCTTGCTGAAGGGGTGGAACGCCAGGTGGTTCTACATGAAGCAGAGCCATCCTACAATCCACTGCGACGTCGACCACATCCCGAAGAGCCAGAAGAGTTGGTCGGAGAAGCCGAGCAGTGCTGACATGGAGCAGGTGAGGGAGCTCCTCAACCTGATAAAAGGCGTGGAGATAAATGGCGGACTCGTGGCGGTGAACTCCATAGTGCGCCGTGTCTAGCCCTGCAAGGAGAGGGCCCATGCGGGCTTCGACTTCAAGGGGGACACCGACGGCACCCGGGAGAGCACGAGGAGGCTGACAAAAGATGATGTGCTAGAGTGGGCAGCAGAGCTATTCACTCCAAATGCTTCGTTTAGTGTGTCAAGGCAGAAGAGGGCCTTCAACTGTACAAACTTGCCTCCTTAGGTAAAAGTCTCAAATGTTTGCTCCTGGTGCCTTTTATACTATACTATCGCCGAGCAGTGAACTGATTCACTTGTGGAAAGATCCATTCGTAGGAAAGAGCGGTGTACTTCTCGGGCGTGCTGAGGGGCGATTGGTCGTAGGCAGTAGACGCTCGGTCACCAACTTGGCCTGAGGAAGATGCCGCCAGCGCCTCGTCGGAGTCCAAAGGCACAGACGCTGATCGGACGGAGAGTACCCCCCAGTGTTAGAGAAAGTCTAGGGGAAGAGGGCATCATCAGATGAGCTGGCCTAGAAGAGGAGGAAGATGGTAGGTGTTGTTCCCTGCATGCCGGGCGACATCTCGCTTGGCGGTGACCAGACCACTTGGACGTAAGGTGCGGTGATGTCTGAGTGGTCGGATGACGATGAGGCTCCATCAGCTCCTCCTCCAAGCACCAAAGCGCCTCCACGCGATGCACGCATGGAGGTGGAACCAAAGGGAGGGGAGGGAGTCCCTGAGTAGTAGGCAAAGGGAGTCCCCGAGCAGCAGGCGAGGGGAGTCCCAGAGAGACAAGCGGAGTAGAGGCCGATGGCAGAGACCGCGAGACCTCCACCCCAGGGCGCGGGAGTCGACCCCAGTGTCGCTCCTAGGGGCTCGGGTAGGCAGTGCTGGTTTAGAAAAGTGTACCAGCAGGCCGACACGTAAGTATCCTTGCCTTGGAGTTATTTTGTTGTCATATCCTTATCATTGCGGCGACTGACGAGCTAATATGATGTAGAGTGAGGCGTACGGAGGATCTGACCCTACCCGTCTTGATTGACGAGCAGCCGAGGGCTAGCCTTGGGATGGAGGCAATGCTAGCAGTCCCCATCCTGGAGTCCTCGGGTGCTCGGTGGCCAACGGAGGAGTCGACCGCCGCTACTGATGTACTTGGCGGCGGCGAAAGGTTGGCGCCGACGGTGGACGGGTTGACGGCGATGCCCAGGGCAACAATAGAAACCACCAGGTCTTTGGAGGTGGATGCTGGAGTTGCCGACGCCATGCCGGAGACTACAGTGAATAAGACGGTGGTGCCCAAAGAGCAGACAACGCTCCCTGAGGCATCGGAGGGTGTGGTCGAATACGCTGTCCGGCCACCAGGCTCACTGGTGGTGCCTCCAGCTGCGGAGGAAGAGGACGAGGTGGAAGAGATTGAACGTGAGGAACCACAACCACCAGGGAGCTCAGGAGGCTGGAGTTCACCCTTTTCGGGGTGATGAAGCAGATCAAGGTCAGTACTATGTCTGCAATGCTTATCTTTGACGTTGGAGATTGGAGTTCTTCATAATCTTGGTGTTTTTGCAGGGGATAGCTCGAACTGCCAAACAACGGCGCCAACTGATCAAGAGGATGGAGCCCCTAGCCAAAGAAAATGCAAAGCAGAAGGAGGCGATGAAACTTATGTAGAAAAATGTCTAGAGGGCCTAGCATGAGCAGGATCTTGCCGAGTCACAAGCGTGGGACCTAGAATACCAAAAGGGGGCTCTGTCCGAGCAGTTGGCGATCGTGTCCGAGCAGTGACGGGGCAGGTCCGAGCAACTAGCTACCATCTCCGAGTAGCTAACGAGTGTTTCCAAGAAGCTAGAGCGGAAGTCCGAGCGACTCAGAAATGTCTCCGAGCAGAGAAAAGGTATGGCGTATCAGCGATTTTGCTTTGCATTGTTGAACAGTCATATTGTTGTTGATGACTGTTGTGCTTGTAGAGTAAGATGCAGAGCTCGGCCAGCTATGCCAAACTATCGGGCAACTCTAGGAGGAGGAGAAGAAAGTGGCTGGGTGAGCGGAGAAGCTGGCCGAGGAGCTGAAAGGTGAGTACATCATGGTCGGAGTTACTGCTGGAGTAATTTCTTTTGTTTGATGGATCCTTGTGATGCCTGCAGACTATCGTCGGAGGACCAAGGCACAATTTGATGTGCTGGAGCAGGAGGCCAGAACCCAGAGGAGCAAGCTTGATGCCATAGTTGTCGGAGTCAAGCCGGTGCTCGACTGCATCGACCTGGAGGTGGCTCCTCAGCGCGACGGTAGGCTACCATGTCCAGACACCATCATCGACACGTGCAAGGCGGCGTGGGAGAACTTCAAAAGCTTGAACCATGACACCACCATCACCGCTGTTGCACATGCCCTAGGGGTGGTCCGGTCCCACTATCCTACCATTGACCTTCAAGTAATAGGGGCCGGATTCACCAGGGGGGACGAGCGCGATGGAGCATCAGCGGCTGGAGGATGAGGTGGAGGACGCGGCGAAGAAACTGGCCGACAACGTCGACCTGTTTAGCGAGATGGACGGCGATAGCCAAGCCCAATGACCTGCTCGGAGTATGATCTGTAACATCTGGAGAGGGTAGTTAGAATGCACGAAGGAGTGGACAATCATTTATATATATGTATAAATGTTGTAAAGTGACATGTGCATGTTTATGAAGTTTGCTAGTTTTTGATTGAAGAATCATTGGTGTTAACCCGAACACAATTATACGTAGTATAAGTAGCATCCGAGCAGTTAGTTCCTTTTTGAACTCTTGGACTTAGCTAGCCCATAGTCCTTAACGCTGAGCGTGGAGCCCGTGCACATGTAGGAGGAATAGGCGTGACCAAGGAACCATAACTAACCACCCATAACATAGAGCACGGATCCCATAGCACGTGTAGGGAGAGATCAGAGACTGGGTCTTCTCCAAAGAACATAGGGTGGAACGTGCTACTCGACGGTTGGTGAAAAATATTGGAGATATACGTAGCATAAGTAGCGTCCGAGCAGTTGGTTCTTTAGTGGACTCTTGGCCTTGGCTTGCCCATAGTCCATAACCTCGAGCGCGAAGCCCGTGCACGTGTAGGAGGAACAGGCGTGACCAAGGAACCATAGCCGACCACCCATAACACAGAGCGCGGAGCCTGTGGCACATGTAGGGAGAGATCGGAGACTGGGTCTTCTCCATAGTGCATAGAACAGAACGTGTGCTGCTCGGCGGTTGGCGAAATATCTTGGAGATATGGAGAAACATGGCGGAGCATTTATGGAGATCACGTATCGGAGTTCATTATGGAATAGCTTAGAGCTAGCGACCGCAAATGGAGATTAAACCGTAATGGAGAAATAACGGAGACAAATTATGGCGACTGCAAATGGAGATTAAACAGTAATGGAGAAATAACGGAGACAAATTATGGTGACCGCAAATGGAGATTAAACTATAATGGAGAAATAACAGAGACAAATTATGGTGACAAGAACTTTATTCATCATGGAGTGGAGAGTACATATCTGAAGCGTTTCAAGGATAGAAATGTATAAGGTGCTCGATGTGCCATGAGTTGGAGATATTGATTCCATCCAAGTCACGTAGCCAGTAAGACCCTGGTTGGGTAACCTCTTTGACCATGTAAGTCCCTTTCCAGGGGGAGGAGAGCTTGTGCATCCCTTTAGTTTTCAATTTTCTGCAGAGAACAAGGTCGCCGATAGCAAATGCATGACCTTTGATGTTGCGGTTGTAGTATCTTCGCAAGCCTTCTAGGTATTTGGCTGTACGAATACAGATGATCAGGCGTTCTTCCTCGGCCCTTTCGACGTCCTCTGTCCGAACAGCTACGGCTTGCTCTTCATCATAATGTTCCACCCTAGGTGCTCGGAAGACAATGTCCGCTGGAAGTATGGCTTCTGAGCCATAGACCAAGAAATATGGAGACACACCGGTGCGCGACTAGCTTGAGTGTGATATCCCTAGACCACAGCTAGGACCTCTTTGAGCCATCTGCCCAGATGCTTTTCCTCTTTCTAATATAGCCTCTTTTTGAGGGAATCAAGAATCATGTCGTTCGCCTGTTTGACCTGGCCGTTGGCTCCAGGATGGGCAATGGAGACGTATTTGATGGAGATGCATCAGTCTTCACAGAAGTCCCAAAAATGATGTCCAGTGAATGTAGTTCCAAGGTCGGTGATAATGTTGTTCGGGAGACCGAATATGTGGATGATATCTTCGAAGAGCTCGACTGCTTTCTTTGCAGTGGCCGAAACAAGCGGTTTGTACTCAATCCACTTGGAGAACTTCTCAATGGCGATGTACACATATCGGAAACCACCTGACTCTGGCATGAAGGGCCTGATCATATCCAGTCCCCAGCATGCAAAAGGCCATGAAGCTAGGATGGTCTGCAACTCTTGTGCCGGCATGTGTATTTGCTTGGCGAAAAATAGGCATCCTTCACAACGTCCGATGAGGTCTTCTACATCGATGATGGTCATGGGCCAGTAAAAACCAGCTCAAAGAGATTTGCCGACCAGGTTTCTCAAGGCCGCGTGGTTGCCGCAAGAACCAGAGTGAATTTTGAGAAGTAGCTTCACTCCCTTTTCTTGGGTGAGGCATTTCTGCAGTATCCCTTCCTTGTCACTTTTCCTCATCAAGTTCCCGTCCACCAGTACGTAATGCTTCCTTCGATAGATTCTGCGTTCAGTTTCAGTCTTGTCGGTGGGTACGTCGACGCTGGTGAGGTACTTGATGAACTGCTCCCTCCAATTGGTGGCCGGCAAGGGTACTGTAAGTACCAACTGCTCGGCAAGGGGGATTTCTTGAACTTCCTTCTCTTCCTTAATAGATGACGTAAAGAGGTCCTGAATGAAGACCCCCGGTGGAATCGCGGTGTGAGAAGAGCCAATCTTAGATAGGTGGTCGGCGAGCTGATTTTTATCTCGTACCCCATGGTAGTACTCGATACCGTAGAACTTCCCTTCGAGTTTCCTGATTTCAGCGCAATATGTGTCCATCTTCACACTGGAGTAGGACTAGTCTTTGTTAAGCTAGTTGATGACCAGCGCAGAGTCTCCGTACACCATGAGGCGTTTGACGCCGAGCTCGATGGCTATACGGAGACCATGGAGACATGCTTCATATTCGCCGGCGTTGTTGAAGGCCAAAAAATGTATTCAGAGAACGTATCGGAGCTTATCCTTGGTCGGCATAATGAACAAAATGCCAGCACCAGCACCGTTGATGTTAAGGGCGTTGTCGAAGTACATCACCTAGTGCTCGGGGCAAGTAGCGGGGATGGGCTCTTGGATCTCGGTCCTCTCAGCAATGAAGTCTGTGAGCGCTTATCACTTGATGGTAGGCCTGCTTCTGAACTCAATGGAGTAACTGCCGAGCTCCATAGCCCACTTGATAATGCGGCCATTGGCCTCTTTATTGCAGGGAATGTCCCCTAGGGGGAACTCAGTGACCACGGTGATCTTGTAATACTCGAAGTAATGGCGGAGCTTGCGTGATGTGATCAGAATAGCGTATAGCAGTTTCTAAACTTGAGGATAACGAGTTTTGGGCACTTTAAGGGCTTCATTGATGAAGTAGACCGGATGTTGCACCTTTTAGGCATGCTCGGCCTCCTCGCATTCGACAACGATAGCTGTGCTAACGATGCGCGAAGTGGCGGCGATGTAGATCACTAGAGTTTCATCTGGTTGAGGCACTGTCATGATCGAAGGTTCGTTAAAAACAACTTGAACTCCTCGAAAGCTGCATCTGCTTCCTCCGACCAGGAAAAGCACTCGGAGGCCTTGAGGAGTTTGAAGAACGATAGTCCCTTTTCGCCGAGGCATGATATAAAGCGGCTGAGAGAAGCCATGCAACCTATAAGCTTCTGTATATCCTTGATGCATGTTGGCCGTTTCATGTTGGTGATGGCGGAGACCTTGTCGGGGTTGGTTTCGAAACCACGGGCACTAACGATGTAGCCTAGGAGTATGCCGGATGGAACTCCAAAGATGCACAGCTTCCATCGGTACCTTTTCAGGTTGGCGAACGTTTCTTCGATGTCGGCGATGAGATTATCGGCGGTCTTGGACTTGACGACCACATCATCGATGTAAGCTTCTATGTTGCCGCTGATCTGTTGATCAAGGCACATCTGGATGGCCCTTTGGTCGGTCGCCCTGGCGTTCTTGAGTCCGAAGGACATGGTGGTATAGCAGTATGCACCGAAAGGTGTGACGAACGATGTCTTGATCTGGTCGTCTTCCTTCAGGGATATCTGATGATAGCCGAAGTAACAGTTGAGGAAGGAGAGCAATTCATAGCCGGCGGTGGAGGCTACAACCTCGTCTATTCGAGGTAGACCAAAGGGGTCTTTAGGGCAGTGTTTGTTAAGATTAGTGTAATCAACGCACATTCTCCATTCTTTATTCTGTTTTTGAACGAGAACAGGGTTTGCTAACCACTCAGGATGATACACTTATTTTATGAATCCGGCAGCTAGGAGCCATTTTATTTCTACACAAATAGCCTCGTTCTTGTCTGGCGTGAATCGTCGGAGTTTCTGCTTGATCGGTTTGGCGATCGGCGAGACATTCAAGGAGTGCTCGATCTTCTCCCATGGTACCCCCGGTATGTCTGTAGGTTTCCAAGCAAACACATCGGCGTTGGCACATAGGAAGGAGACAAGCGCGCTTTCCTATTTGGGGTCGAGGTGAGCCCCAATCTTCAAGGTCTTGGAGGGGTCATCGAAGCCAAGGCCGACCTCCTTGGTTTCCTTGGACTTGGCGGAGGCGCGAGGAGGCTCCAGCGATGGGATCTCCATGTCATCAGCGGGCACCATCTTTTCGTCGGTGACCATGTTAGCCATCTGGATGGAGAGGTCGGTGGTTTCGGTGAGAGCGAGACTCTCTATCTCACAGGCGTAGGCGATGGAGGGGTTGGCCATCTTCAGCACCAGATAGGTGTAGTGGGGTATGGCCATGAACTTGACCAGAGCTGGCCGACCAAGTATGGTGTGGTAGGCGGTGTTGAAGTCAACAACATAGAAATTGATGTGCTCGACGCGGTAGTTGCTGGCCGTGCCAAACTATACTGGGAGGGTGATCTCTCCAAGCGGTTTGGATGCCCTACTAGGTACCACACCCCAGAAGGAGGAGTCGGAGGGTGTGAGGTCTCCCATCCCGAGGCCCAGCTCCATTAGGGCTCCGACGAAGAGGAGGTTCAGAGCGCTCCCGCTGTTGACGAGCACTTTTCTGAAAAGCACTTTCTAGATGGTTGCATCGAGGACGAGGGGGGACACCCTGTGTATGGGATGTCCACCCATTGGTCGGCCCTACTGAAGGTGATGGGGACCTCGGACCAGAGGTGATAGCTAGGGTTGGTGACGGCGTCTTCCGTGTTAATGGCGAGCACCCGGCGGGCAGTGAGCTTTCGGTCTCTTCTACTCTCGGCGACGGCGAGGCCCCAGAAGATGGTGGCGACCACTTTGTCATGAAACTAGAAGGCGTTGTTGTTGCCCCCAGGTGGTCGGTAGCCTCCAGCACCGTCGTTGTTGTCGTCGTCCGGCTTTTTAGCCTGGAATTCCGTAGCCAAGCCGAGGCAGTCCTTCATCTTATGCTTGGTGTTTTTGTGGAGGTGGCATGGGCCCTCGAGGATCTTCTTGTACTGCTCGTCATAGTTGCGCTTAGCTCGAGGTTTTTCAATGGCGGCGACGATGTGGTCTGGTTGGCGGCGATGATATTGACCAGACTTGGATCCTTCTGGCCAATCACGGCCACTGTCGCGATGGTGACTACGGTCATCATAGCGGCGATCGCTGTGGCACCAGTCATCGGGGCGATCGTCGCTACGGCGAGTCGGGCGATGAGTGCCCGCATCCTCGTTGAAGCGCACTTCGGCTTCTTCGGCGTCGGCATACTAGTTGGTGGTCATAATCATCTCGCCAATCCCCATTGGTGGCTTGCGATTGAACTTAGAGCGGAGGTCACGGTGATGGAGTCCTCGAACGAAGACGGTGATGACCTCAGATTCCGTGATGTTAGGAATAGAGTTCCTCATCTCAAAAAAGCGTCTAATGTAGCTACGGAGGAGCTCGGATGGCTTTTGGTAGATGCGGTTCAGATCATGCTTGGTGCCCGGCCGAGTACACGTAGCCATGTAGTTGTTGGTGAAAACCTTCTTCAGCTCTTCCTAGGATCCGATGGAGTCTGGGGCGAGGCTTGTGAACCAGTTCATCGCAGTTGCCGTAAGCATGACGGGAAGATAGTTTGCCATGACACTGGTATCTCCCCCGGCGGTGTGCACAGCAGTAGCGTAAGCTTGTAGCCACTGTGTGGGGTTCATCCTTCCCTCATAGGGCTCAACCCCAGTGATTTCGAAACCACGGGGACACTGGAGTGTTCGGAGTGCCCTCGTGAATGCTGGGGCCCTTCGGGGTTGTCGGTGTCATGATCTGCAGCATTGCCGGCGTTGAGCGGCTCGAGAGCTGAGTCCGGGTTACCAAACTCTTGCTCGTACTCTTGACGGTGGCATACTTCTTCTTCGTGACGACCGAAACGGCGCTCGTCGATACGTCGTCGCGTGTCTCGGAGATTGTTGAGGTGCGCTCGGATGTCCTGGTCGTGTTGGTGAGGGTGTTCGATGCGGTTGCCCCTAACTCCCCCCTAGAGGGGTTGCCTGTCGTCGCGGTGCTGGTCGGTGAAACGACTTGGACGGCGATCAGATCTTGGCGCAGCTGATCAGCGAATTGAGCTTGTGGAGTATGAAGGCCTCTGATCTTGGCGGATCTCATTGACCAGGCAGTGCGTTGCTTTAAGCATGGCGGCGACCTTTGCGACCTCTGGTGTCTGCGGGAGCCTGGCGAGCTCATTGGCGGCCACGGCTAGGTTGGCGCTTGGGGTCTTGTAGACGTCGTGGCCTTCAACACAGAAAAAATTCGACGTCGAGGTTGCGGTGGAGTTGGCGTGGCCTTCCTTGCGAGTCAAGCTGAGCCTCGGCCATCACAAGGGCAGCCTCATTTGCTCAATGCTCCACATGATTGATGTTCCTGTTGACATGGGCAGCGCGGTCCTCCTCGGATTCCCCTTCCTGCGGGGGCTGTCGACCCTGACATTGAAGATTGTGCCTCCACAGAAGGGAGGGAAAGGAGGTTGTTCGGTGGAGGTTTCGGCAACAGTCTCCATAGAGACCTAGGACTCGGAGTCTGGATTCTCCTCTAGGATGGTTTGGAGGGATGCTCTAGGGCATCGGCCGACGTGTAGCATGTTGACAGTCGAAGAGGGCTGGTCGGCGATCTGGTCGGTGAGTGGATGGATAACTCCCACCTGGTCGGCGAATTTGCCCCTTAGGGCATCTTGATAGGCAGCGGTGGCGCTGGTGAGCCCGAAGGGTAGCGCCGTAACCCCTAGAGTTTCATGATCAACCTCCGATAGATCTGAATCGGAGGGTGGTCGGCGCTGAACCAGAGTGGTCAGAGCCGATTCGGCGATGCAGAGGCAATCGGCGAGCTTCTGGCCGACCTGATCGATGGATGCAATCAAATAGTCGTTGTTGATCTGCCTCCTCGGGTAGCGGGGAAGCAGGTGGCGAGTTGTCGATGAAGGCGACCTCAGAGGCAGTTCTGAGATCAGATCTACAGTCGCAGGTGTTGGGGTGACCGGCGCAGAATCAATCTGCACTGGCTCAATGAGCTCTCCGACTCCGTCAACGTTGATGATACACGAGATCGGTCCGACGGTGAAGATCTGGCCAGGCTGCGGGAGGGACGAAGAGCCTGCAAAACGTACCATCTTGTTCGACATAGAAACAGCACGCACACCCCTACCTGGCGTGCCAACTATCGACAGAATATCGTCGGTAGTCCTCTGAGGGGTATCCCACGAAGGTAGATTGATCGGCAGAGATGCGTGTAATCAAGAACAAGAAGGCAACAGAGACACACGAGGTAGACAGGTTCAGGCTGTCAGTATGATGTAATGCCCTACTCCTGTGGTTTGTTAGATTGTATTGGCTATCGTATGATATTGCGTGTGTTTGGAGGGGGTCCCTGCCCGCCTTATATAGTCCGGAGGGCAGGGGTTACAAGCCGGTTAGATCTAGTACATAACCGAAAAGTAATAACAGATTATAGGAATCATGGGATCATACGTATCCTAACAGATCTCATAATATCTTCAGGATATCTTACCGGTGTCTTGCGGAAGACGCCGAGCAGCGTCGTGCCCCGCAAGACTTCATCTTGTGGGCTGGGCCGCCCCTGGAGGCGCAGCCCATGTGGGCCGCCCCGCAAGACTTCGTCTTGTTGTACCCCACACAATGTGTCCATAGTTTATTCTTTTTTAAAGTTTTATTTGTTTTCAATAAATTATTCATACTATCAAATTGTTAAAATTGTCCTAAAGTGTTTTTTTTTTTACTTTTAATCAAATACTGTCTCTCCTTGTGTACCATGGGCACCCGCTTGAGCACTAAGATTAATTCTAGTTGATTCTCTACTCAAGCCCCTATCATATATACTCTCCCTCCGTCCTGAAGTGATTAACAAATTTTCACCAGAAAAAAGTCAACCAAATTAGATTTTGATTGTCCAATTCTCTATCTTACTCTGTGTTATCATTTGTTAAAAGAATCAATATCATCTTAGAGGCACTTTAAATACGAATGTATCAATATAGTTTGTAAAATTTGGCTTTCCCTCGATAAAATATTATTATCATTGTGGACCACGCTATACACACAAACACACATTATTCAACGCACCGATGTTGGGAGCCTGTCCAACATTAGATAATGATTCTCTATTAAAACAATTGGTGACAATATATCACCATCAGTTCTCATTGAAACAAAATGTTTCTTGTGTCGTTCTAGGAGTATTATTCTGTCCGAGGCTAAATTAGAATCTTTTGTTCATAGAGGCCCCGGTGACAATGTATCCTGCCACGATGCATCCCCTTTGAATTAAACGCACAAGTTGCTCAAGGAAAAGGAAACTGGCCTTCTTTTACATTGTTATTAATGGCCAGACTATTGCTAGGCTGGTAAGCTCAACAAAAGATCATTACCAATGAAGTTTAGCCGGTAAAATATCTCCAGCACTGTAGTCTCCATTGTCACTGCGGACGACAGACCGCAGAGCCATGCTTCTCGTGTTGATCTCGACCATGCATACCGTCTCATCGTGTGCGCCGTCAACGGAGTGGTGGTACTCGCAGACCGTGAAGCAGACGACGTCACGATGGGGTACTCCAGCGCCACGCGTGGCAGACAAACATAGTTGGGGAGCTGCCAGAGCTCGTCGCAGTCGAGCACACGTACCGTCCTTGACTCACGCCATTGGCTCCTCCATCCCCAGGGCCAGCGTCCACGTCGTCACGTTGAAGGCAGAGCTGGAGCACTCGCGCACGTGGTGGTGCCTGGGCCGCCGCAGCAGCAGCGTGGAGCAACGCTGACGAACCTCACCGCGCCGGAGCCGGAGGCCGCCAAGTTGCGGCAATAGTGCATGTCAGGCCGATCGATGCTGCGGTGGCGCATTTTGGGGGGCAACAGAGGCAACGGTACGTACCGGAGTTTGGGGTTCTCCTCGGCCATGTCGCACACGAGGAAGCCACTGGTGTAGTCGACCCAGCACATGAAGCGGCTGCCGGCGGGCACGACCGCGTCCTTCTCCGTCCAGCGCCGCAGCTCGCCGTCTCCCTCGCGGTGCACGATGGGCACCCGCTTGAGCACCCAGTCGTGGCCGCCGGGGCGGAGCACGCAGAGCTCGGCCGTGTTACACGGCGCGCCGTACAGCGGCGGCATCTCGAGCTCGGCCACCAGTACCTCCCCCTCGCCGCGGCGTAGTATGCCGGTGTCATTCCAGCAGGACAGGTCGCACGCCTTGGGTGTCGCAGTAGGAACCTGGCGGGCGTCTTTGTCACGCTGGTACTGCATGGAAACGTAACAGCCTGTTTGGTTGGAGACCTGGTGACTGCTAGGCAAAAAGTGCTGCCTGGAAGTTGCCTGTAAAGCTGATGAATTTTGCCTGGTGAGGCAAGGTCAGAGAAAGTCTGTTTGGTTGGATGCATGTGTCTGAGAATGCTTATGCGAGTGAAATTTTACTTTTTTTATTGTTGTATATGATTAATGAACGCTATTATTGTGTGTTTACTAAATAAATAACTTAAGTTAATTATCTATTCTTTGTTAAAATATTAATTTAATTTTTTTCCTAATGACAGATCTCTATATGTATTTAATTATAGTAGAAAGAGATAAGTAAAGACAAAAAAATTATTTTTGTGTTTAGACAGTAAAAAAAATTTGTCGCTACGTGACTCCCACTACTACAAAATGGACTTGTTGTCCCGGGCGGTAACGGCCTTTAGTCCCAGTTACCGCGTTGGGACAACGATCTCGGGACTAAATGTGCCACCTTTAGTCCCGGGTCATCGAGCCGGGACTAAAGACGGACCTTTAGTCCCGGTTGGTGTTACCAATCGGGACTAAAGGCCCTCCAGCCGAGCAAATGTGGCCGCACCCTTTAGTCCCGGTTGCTAACCCCAACCGGGACTAAATGTTCCTTTTCTTTTTCTTTTTTTTTGTTTAATTTGTTTTCAGTTCAGTTACACGTATTTGTTTAATATATAATATGTTTTTATGTACGTATTCTACGCTGCTAATATAAATACACGCACGCATATAATTACATCTAATTCTCATCTCGAGCATTATTATATTCGAATAAAGTATGAACCTATATATATTATAGATATATATATATATATATATACAACACTTTCATAATCTTGTTCTCAAAAATAACGATATCAATAAACATTTAATTTACACCATTTATTCCTTAGGATCAAAGTAGAACTCGCTTGCTGGGATTTAGCACTTTTTCTAGAAGAAATCTCGCTATTGACTCTTGAACTGCTTTTAGATGGTCTTTTTGCATGACCCTTTGTTTCAACCATTCAGGTCTTGCATTTGAAATAAAAAGGAAAAGTATTAATACATACATATATATATATATATTCATTTAAAAATAAATAAAAATTGATATATACGTACTCTGAGAGGACATCTTTAGGAGTTCTTCTTATATGCGCAGTGATAAATTCACAAACGTAGTATCCACACAAGTTATTACCTAGTTCTCGCCATAAAACACCAATCGCATTTGAGAAGAAGATTATTCTCATCTTCTCACACGTAAATTGAAATACGATATAGTAATTAAACACGTGGGGAAGTATATATAGTACAACTTACTGGTATTTCAACTACATTAAGTGGTGCCTTGCAATCCTTGCGGTGTTGCCAAATAAACTCTTTTCAAACCCTATGCGACCAATAATGTACGATCGTTAATAAATTATGACAAAGTCTATTCAATAATAGTTGTGCGCGAGAGATCGAAATTACCCCTGGATAATGTCTATCATATCTTGGTATAGTGCCCGCTCTTTTCTCTTCGAGTCCAAGATTACTAACCGACTTGAGTTTAACTCAATGACAATGAGTATCCAGTGAAACCTACATTGATTTATACACACACGTATATGCATATAAGTTGTATTGATATTATATAAAATGTGTAGACTACATTATTATTAACATTTACTCAAAGCTGTACGGGAAAAGTATTGTTGTCTTGTCATGCTGCTTCACGAAGAACCTCATGATATTCTTCTGTGCTTCAGATACCCACTGCTCCTTAGGAATAATACAGGTTTTGAATACGATATAAGGATCAATGAAGCCAACACTGGTGTCTTGTATTCTTTGGAACTCTGACATCTTGAATCTGTATATAAATATAAGTTACATGTGTGGATAATTATATACACGTACGCATGGAAGTGAGTTTATTAAATAAAAGTAAGAATCACTTACAAACAAAAGGAGCTAATGATTGATTTGTCTAGAGCGTCCATGTGGCATAGTTGATGCAATCCTTCGAAACTAATATGTAAGATGTCATCGCCACGAAAGTAATGATGGTCTCTAAATCTGACAAAGATCCACTCCTCACCCCTGCCACACGCCTGCATGTACCACTTATTAAGCAAGTATATTTGCGTACCCAATTCATTCAGAGCCACAGGGTTGTATAGACTTTTGTCATATTTATAAGTCTTCCAGGTATCAACTTCCAGGTTCTGGATTGGAGCTTTGCCCGTCAATTGATCTAAGGTTAAACCAGTATCTTCAAAAAAAGCATTAAGGGCTTGAACCGACACTTCTCTAGAGTTGTCTGGTCGATAGACTTCTATGTTGGAACCATATTCATTAGCAACAACAAGATTTTGCATTAGTTGCTTCTGCTGTCCGAGCTGTGGGACATCCTTCCCTGATGCTCTTTTCCTTTTCTTATCTGCATCATGTGACTTCACGAGGGAGCGGTCATAGTCTGATAGTGGCGAAGGCTTACGAAGTTCAATCATCTTTTTCTTGTGAGCATCGACCTTCTGCCTCAGCACATCTCGTGGTATGTAAAAGTACGGCTTCTCCTTAAGCTTCGCTTGACTCTTGTTTTTGATATCTATAAAAATCTTTCACTTTTTTTGTCTTCTTCACTGCTATTTGCTCATCAGTCTTTTTCAGAAGTATTTCTTGAGAAATAACTCTTTTTCTCGTGGTCTTCTTTGCCACCGGGACCTTAGACGTCTTTGTAGTGCGTCGCTGTGGAGGGGGTGAGGGCGGTGTTGGAGACCAGCGTGGAGGCGATGAGGCCGGTGTTGGTGGAGACCAGTGTGGAGGCGTTGGAGATCGTTGTGGAGGCGGTGGGGCCGGTGTAGGAGTTGGAGATCGTTGTGGAGGCAATGGGGCCAGTGTAGGAGTTGGCGATCGCCGTGGGGATGAAGTCGTCTCGCCCCCCGCGACGCTATGATGAGATGGGGAATGAATGATTAGACTAGGCTGGGGGAGACCCTGCTACAAAAACAAGTTGTGTGTCAATTATTTTTGAAGCCAATAGAAAATTAATGGAAAATAATATTTCATTCACTTTCATTCATACCTAGGGTGAGGTAGGGGAAGCGGTGGCGCCCAGAATGATGATGATGAAGCGTTTATGCCATTGAATAAATGTCTTCTCTGCTTCTCCTAGTGTCTTCTCTCCATCACCGCCTTCAATGTCAAGAGGAACATTGTTGTAACCTTTGAGCACTCTATCGACCGAGACGCTAGCATATCCAGTTGAATAACCGACCCATGGATTCTTGGTGTCTTCGTTTGGTCTATTGGAGATACAACCCCGATGCCACCATGATTGATGCATTATTACCATCTAGAATGTGCAGCTCACATGTTGTTAGAGGCTCGGTAATGTCATCAACAGGGAAGCACAACCCAGCGTTGTCTTGAATAATCGGCAGCTCGAGAAGCACAACTACTTTTTCATCCGACCAACGGGGCTAATGGTGACTCCTTGCGTTGATTGCGATTGCATTTGACTCATTGCTAGCTGCACTTGCCTCTTGATCTCCTCCTGCATTCTTGCCTCAAGAGATTTTTTTCTCGTTCACGTGATTCAAGCAATGCTTGTCGTGACTCATCAACAAATTGCTCCAATGCACGGATTCGCTTACGCCTCCTCATCCTTCTTTCTCTGGCGGCTTCAGAGGTATCCTTATCTGCTTGGGAATGCGTGTAGCCACGGAACCGCCCCATAGCCTCTTGTTTGACCAACGTGTTTGGGATTCTCTAGGGCATATGTCAATTCATCCTTTTCTCTGTTGGGGATTGAAAACACCACTATCAACTTCTTCCCTAGCATGAGCTAGTCTCTGTGTTGTTCTCTCAATTTTTGGCCAAAAATTAGCTTGCCGATGTCTGGGTCTAGGCTTCCCCATGAGCATAGAACCAATTCTTCGCGCGTTGAGGCCGCTTCTTCTCTATTGTTTCGGTATGATTCCCTTGGTAGTAATCTACGCTTCTAGGTTCTATCACTTGGGAATAGCACTCCTATAACCACCGATCCCATGCGATGATGGTATTGCTTACATCGGGCATTCCGCCGATTCCTCATCACACGCTCCTCACTATCTTGAGATGTCTTGTATTCTACGAAGGCATCCCAATGGGACTCAACTTGACAAACGCCTTAGCATTGAAATCCGGCGTAGCATTCTTCAAGATAAACTTTTTATACAATGTCTTCTTCCAACTCTGGAACAATGTTGCCATCTTCTTCATTGTCCAATCCCTCACTAGCTCCTTCAAAGCATCATCTGCTTGTAATGTGAAATGCTGAGTGATATCTCTCCAAGCTAGGTTCTTGTCACGATCAGATACAAAACTAACATTAGGAGCGGATATCTTCTGCTTCCATTCACGAGCACTAACTGGGATCCTATCCCTTACAATGAACCCACATTGATTGATATATGTCTGAGCATGTGGTCCCAATGGTTTGCCGGTGTCGGTGTCGAATTCTGATATTATGAAACGGCCCTCTAATGGCTTTTTTGGCCCTCGGACTTTCCTACTTTTGTCGGTGGTTGATGTAGATCCAGAGACCGGCTACATGAGTAGAAACAAAACGATTAACAATAAATATATGTACGCATGCATCTATAAGAGATGATAGATAATCAAATATACCTCGCCAGTATTTTCTTGCGCGACAATTTGTTGATCTTCAACCACCGGCATATTCAGGATATCCTCATAATCAGCAAAGTACTGACTCGTGTCATCTACATCCACATTGGTGCCGGCATTGATAATATCCGCCATTATGTCATCATCCGGAGCAACCATTTGTATCTTCAAGATAACACATAGATAGAATTACTATGGTACATAACATAAGTACATGTGATAACACATATAGAATTACTAAATCCAATTAAATATAATAACACATAATATTTCATAAGGATAAACAATAATAAGGTATAGGCTTTGGAATCGAATCAAAAACACTTTCGATCCAAAAACATGGAAATAAGTACATGTATATATATACACATAGAATGATACAATATATTTTCTCTCTCTCTCAACACATAGAAATAAATATATTTTCTCTCTCTCTCAACACATAGAAATAAGTGCATATGTCTATATCTCTAGATATGCATGTGATAACACATAGAATGTCTCTCTAGATACAATTTTCTCTCTCTCAACACATGAAAATAAGTACATGTATATATACATATAGAAATAATTAAGTACATATGTATACATATAGAATCTCTCTCTAGATATATATAGAGAGATAGAATATATAATTACTAAATCCAATTAAATAAATCTAACATGAAATTAGATAAACTAGTAATAGATAATACATTTTAATCTAACATATATCAAAAACTATAATAAAAAACTATCTAAAAAAATTATCTAAATAAAGTACTAATTAAATTTTAATACATTTAAATCTAACATATATAAAAAACTATCTAAAAAACTAACTAAAAAACTAACAATAAACTACTAATTAAATTTTAATACATTTTAATCTAACATATATATCAAAAACTATCTAACATTTTAATACTCAAGTAGGAGGGCAGCTAACATTAAACTACTAATTAAATCTAACATTTTAATCTAACATATATATGGCGGAGAGCATGCAGCTAGCTAGCATGTCAAGGCATGGGCGGATGTGCTGGCAGTAGGCGTCTTTGGCCGGCCATAGAATATAAGGCGAGCTACTAACAGCACCTCGCGTGAGGACGACGTCTGAGAGAAATATCTAAATGGGCTCGACGAGGCCGAAGCCAAAAAACTAAGCGGTCGGCGACGGAGGGTGGGCTCAGGCTGCGTGGCGGAGAGACGGGATCTGGCGGAGAGACGACCTTGATGCGGGCAGCGGATGGATCGGCGCGGCCGGATGGAATAGAAGATTAATACGGCAGAGGCTGGCAGAGACAAGCTCGGCGGCGGCCGGGCAAGGGGCTGGGCGACGGAGGCGAGATCAAAGATGGCGGTGGCGGGCGGCGATGATCGACGGTGTGATCGAAAAGTAGAAGATGAAACCGTTCGATATATATAGGTCGAAGGATGAAACAGCTTTAGTCCCATTTGGTAACACCAAATGGGACTAAAGGACATTTAGTCCCTACCGGTAAGACTAACCGGGACTAAAGGTCCAACCCTTTAGTCCCGGCTCATCTAAAGCTGGGACTAAAGGCTTTTTAGTCCTGGTTGGTGTTACTAGCTTGGGACTAAAAAAGTATTTTTGGCGGCACCAAATTGCCGCCCACCCTTTAGTCCCGGTTCTTGGCTTTGGCCGCTTTGACAAATCAAGGCTCAAAATTTTGGCAATTTTGGCAACCCAAACAGTAATTGGAAAGGCACAGGATTTTGATTTTGTTTAATACTAGGTTAATCAATTAATTCCATAGCAACTTCAATACTTTGCAATATTTATTTTAAAAATACTATTGATTAACTAATTATTTATTGTAAATAGGAAAATTTTGTAACCTAAAGTTTTTAATTTCTTTTATGAATATAGAATATAAATGTTACTAATACTAAGTATTTTGTTAATGCAAAAATATATTGTAACTTAAAATTAATAAAACTAATATTATTCGATAGGAAATTTATTATCACATTATTGTAACGTCAATGTTTCAATTTTTTCTCGGTTTTTGACCAAAATTGACAGGAAATTTTTGTTGAACTTATAAAAATAAAGAAAATATAGTATTTTTTGTTCTACAACTTTTTCAAATGAAAAAATTGTCTATATAAGGATTGTAGATATTGATGAGCTGAACAAACTTGGTATTCAAAACTTTTCAATTTGAGACAATCTAGGGTTCCGAAAACTAGTTTGAAGGCGTCGAAATTTAAAAATCACAAATTTGAACCATTAAAACTTTCTCAAATGGAAAGTTGACCAAAACAACAATTGTAGATATTTTTTAGTTTAACAAACTTGGTATTCAAAACTTTTCAATTTGAAGTCATTTAGAGTTCATAATACTAGAGTCAAAGTGTTGTTTTTTCATTTGACCAAATTTGACTTGGTCAAACTTGCTCAAATGAGACACTAAATGACCTCAGATGAGAAAACTATGAATACCAAGTTTGATCATCTCAGCAAGATCTACAATTGTTACATAACTCATTTTTCCATTTGAGAAATTTTTATCAAACACTAGTCACAACTTCTTGAATCTCATATATACTTTCTAAAACTATGTCACACACTTGTGAAATTTGAACTACATTTTGTTCAAGCTATCTCAAATGAAAAAATGGCCTATATAAGTATTGTAGATATTGATGAGATGAACAAACTTGGTATTCAAAACTTTTCAATTTGAGACAATTTAGGGTTCTGAAAACTAGTTTGTAGGCGTCGAAATTTAAAAATCACAAATTTGAACCATCTAAACTTTCTCAAATGGAAAGTTGACCAAAACAACAATTGTAGATATTTTTGAGTTTAACAAACTTGGTATTCAAAACTTTTCAATTTGAAGTCATTTAGAGTTCATAATACTAGAGTCAAAGTGTTGTTTTTCATTTGACCAAATTTGACTTGGTCAAACTTGCTCAAATGAGACACTAAATGACCTCAGATGAGAAAACTCTGAATACCAAGTTTGATCATCTCAGCAAGATCTACAATTGTTACATAGCTCATTTTCCCATTTGAGAAATTTTTATCAAACACTAGTCACAACTTCTTGAATCTCAGACTTTCTAAAACTATGTCACACACTTGTGAAATTTGAACTACATTTTATTCAAGCTTTCTCAAATGAAAAAATGGCCTATATAAGGATTGTAGATATTGATGAGATGAACAAACTTGGTATTCAAAACTTTTCAATTTGAGACAATCTAGGGTTCAAAAAACTAGTTTGTAGGCGTCAAAATTTAAAAATCACAAATTTGAACCGTCCAAACTTTCTCAAATGGAAAGTTGACCAAAACAACAATTGTAGATCTTTTTGAGTTTAACAAACTTGGTATTCAAAACTTTTCAATTTGAAGTCATTTAGAGTTCATAATACTAGAGTCAAAGTGTTGTTTTTTCATTTGACCAAATTTGACTTGGTCAAACTTGCATAACATATTACATAATATCCATCTCTAAAACATAATATATTAAACATGCATCGTTGTATCATGCGGGCACAACAGTGAATTTCTTCTTGACGTATGACCCTTAGTTATGATCTTGTCGTAACCATGGAGTGTCTTCATCATTTAACATGATGCTTGGATCTTTCTTCACTATGAAGGGTGGAATTCGGATATTTCTTTCGTAATCTTCTGACATGTCTAACTTGTCTCCAATTCCCACTATATTTATTTTCCCAGAAAGAATTATGTGGCGCTTTGGCTCATTGATCATTGAGTTGATGTCTTTGTTTTTTCCTCTCTTTGATTTTGTAGACATGTCTTTCACATAGAACACCTGACTCACATCGGCAGCAAGGACGAATGGTTCCTCTTTGTACCCAATATTATTGAGGTCCACTGTTGTCATTCCATACTCTTTGTCGACTGTTACCCCTCCTCCAGTCAGCTTCACCCATTGGCACCGGAACAAAGGGACTTTAAAATTAGGTGCGTACTCTAGTTCCCATATCTCTTCTATGCGGCCATAATATGTTTGTATATTCCCATTTGGATCTATTCCATTTATGCGAACATCACTATTTTGATTGGTGCTCCTTTTATCTTGGGCAACTGTGTAAAATGTATTCCCATTTATCTCGTACCCTTGGTACGTGAGGATATGCCACGATGGCTGCCTAGCCAACAAATACAGTTGCTCATCAATATTGTCATCGCCTTGACATTCTTTTTGCAACCAACCACTGAAACTTTTCATGTGCTGACGCCTAATCCAAGCTTCAGTCTTCCCTAGAAACTTGGATCGTAAGAACTCCTTATGTATCTCGATGTATGGATGCACCAATGACGAGTTCTGAAGAACTGTGTAGTGTGCTTTATTAAAATAATCGTCTTCCATGCCGATATATGTTTTCTTCCCTAAAGTTCCTTTATCACTGAGTCTCCCCTCGTGTCGTAATTCGGGAACGCCAATCGGGGCAAGGTCAGGAATAAAGTCAACACAGAACTCAATGACGTCCTCTGTTCCATAGCCCTAGGCGATGCTTCCTTCAGGCTTAGAATGGACTTTCACATATTTCTTCAAGACTCCCATAAACCTCTCGAAGGGGAACATGTTATGTAAGAACACATGTCCAAGAATACTAATCTCCTTCACCAAATGAACTAGGAGGTGTGTCATGATATTAAAGAAGGATGGAGGGAACACCAACTCAAAGCTGACAAGACATTGAACCACATCATTCTGTAGAGTAGCTAGTTCCACTAGATTGATTGCCTTCTGAGAAATTGCATTGAGGAATGCACATAGCTTCACAATGGCTAGACGTACATGTGGAGGTAGAATTCCTCTTAAAGCAACTGGAAGCAATTGCGTCATAAGCATGTGGCAGTCGTGGGACTTTAAGTTTAGAAATTTCTTATCTGGCACATTTATTATACCCTTTATATTGGAGGAGAATCCTGATGGGACCTTGATGCTGCTTAGACATTCGAACATGCTGTCCCTCTCTTCTTTGCTAAGCGTGTAGCTAGCAGGACTTAAGTAATGACGTCCATCATCTGTCTTCTCTGGATGAAGGTTGTCTCGTTCTTTCATGCCCTGCAAGTCCTGGCGTGCTTCAAGTGAATCCTTTGGCTTCCCGTACACACCCATGAATCCTAACAGGTTCACACAAAGATTCTTTGTCAGGTGCATCACGTCGATTGCGTTGCGAACCTCTAGGACTTGCCAATAGGGTAGCTCCCAAAAGATGGACTTCTTCTTCCACATGGGTGCGTGTCCGTTAGCATCTTTGGGAACAGATTCACTGCCTTGTCCCTTTCCAAATACTACTTTCACATCCTTGACCATTGCGAGTACATCTTCCCCGGTTCGGTTATGAGGCTTCTTTCGGTGGTCTGGCTTACCTTTAAAATGCTTTCCTTTCTTTCTTACTTGGTGATTCAAAGGAAGGAATTGACGATGGCCAAGGTACATGACCTTTCGACATCTTTTCAAATATATACTGTCAAGGTCATCAAAACAATGTGTGCATGCATTATATCCTTTGTTTGTCTGACCTGAAAGATTACTTAAAGCAGGCCAATCATTGATTGTTATGAACAACATTGCTCGTAGGTCAAAGTGTTCTTGTTTGTACTCATCCCATGAATCCTAACCGGTATTGTTCCTTGGAAACTTGCATTCCCCTAAGAATCTCACACTTACCGGAGCCGCTCGAGGGGTAGAGTGGATCAGGAGGCAGAGTGTTTGAGGCAACTAAAAGAGATGGAAGATAGAATGGACGCACGGACTGAGGCGACTGTTGAAGCATGAATCCAGCAAATTTTGCTGTCCAAGGGGTCAGGAGTACCACAAAACCCTACTCCTACTGCCTTTAGCCCATAGTTTAAGGGTCGCAGTAGCTGTGGATCGACCCCGCTCGACGAAGAAGATGCAAATGTGCCTCATCCATTGGACGGCATCACTGAACCCATCAATGTCAAGTTGTACATCTGTTAGGAATGGACAAAGGACAAGGTGGCGCTCGGTCAGGCCTGGCTTGTGGGAGACGAGACCATTAATGGCTGCCTAATTCCATAGGGGTACGTTTGCATCACCATTAACAGAATACTTGATAAGAAGTATAACAAGATACACATTGAGTTCCCTGCAGCGGAAGACAGGCCGAAACTTGGTCATAACAAGGGCTCTCAAGTGGCCTGGCGCAAGCGCTTCATTAAGCTTGACCACCAATTGTCCTTTGATGATCAGGACGACTACGAGTCTTCGCCCACCTACGATGATCACTCACCATCTCCCAACAGAGATCACTCCCCTCCTCATCCCTTGCCATCACCCCCGAGAAGACAGAGGTCTCCTTCTATTCCTCCTCGTCTGACTCCATCTTCATCAGCCCCAAGAAAAGAGAAGACTCCTCCTCGTCCTCCATCTTCATTAGCCCTGGGAAAAAAGAATTCTCGTCGTCATCCTCCTCCTCCTCCTCCACCTCAGCCCAAAACAAGATCAAAGGCATCATCGCAGTCATAGAAATGGTCCTTGGATTCAGTCGCTAATGCTCCCAAAGTGGACCAACAAAAAAGAAAAAGGTCGTTCAGTGGCAGCGTTACAAACTTGATGAAAGAAAAATTTACAGCACACATCTCAAAGGAAGATTGTGTTAGTTTCTTCAATCTCTGTGCCTCACTGCCTCCATGTTTGTTGAAGTCCGAATTTGAAAGGCAAACATAGAATTAGTACGCTACAATAAGAGCTGAAGAATACACAATGAAAATTTAAGGAATATACAAAAGTACGCTAAAGACAACCCCGAATTAACCATGGAAGAGGCCACAAACATCTATTATGATGTACAAGGGATGAGAACACCGGCAATGAAGTATGAAAGGGGCAATCTTTTGGTTCCTTATCACGAGTATAAAAATTTGACAACATATATGCACCAGTTGCATGAATATTATATGGCTCAAGCAACAGAGACGGAGGACTTTGGTTTTGAGGTTATTATCCATTTGCCACATGTTTTTCATTATCCTGAAGAAGGGAAGTTCGATGTCGAGTGGGAGTGCTTGTTCCAGCTATACCAAAAACGCTCTCTCGATACACAAATATTGACGCTGTGGACTATGTAAGTACCCTACATGCACGATATTACAATTAACTACTCTCTCGAGACACATTGTTAACTATTGAGCACTACCCATGATTTTATGTAGGTGTATAGCACAATTTTGCATACTAAAAAGCAAATGGGATAACATAGGCTTTTTGGACCCTTGCGAGTCAATGAGATTGATTGCTGTTTTTGATGAATTCAAGATGAAGAACAAAACCCACATACTTCTAGCCTACAACTGCGAGTATGTGTTCTCGGCTTTTAATTTTATGCTTTTTTTTATTAAGATTATTCGATAATTAGGATTCTGTGATTGCAGCAACCATTTCATCTTCATTTATGTTAATCTTGCTAAAAATCTGATTGAGGTGTGGGACTCGATGAAAAAACCATTTCATCATCTGGATACACTGGTGGCAGTGCTGAATTAGTAAGCGGTCCTAATAACATATTATTTTCTAATCACACATACCGCTTTCTAATGTTTCTTCTTTTAATGTTGCACAATGTCTGAAGAAGACATATCGGTGGGACGCAGGTCCCATTCAAGGTTGTCGAAATGGAGGGGAAGTACCTAAAACAGCCAGCGGAAAACAATGAATGCAGGTTTTATGTAATGTGGGCAATGCTTCGCTACATCGCGGGAAATCAGAAGAAGCAGATAAGTTGGTGTGTATAATCCCCATTTCATTTATGTCTGTTAATAATTCAACAAAATGATTTACTAATTCCTCTTTGGATATCATGTTTTTTGAACGACAGCGCAAGAAATATAACCACGAAAGGCTGTTAAACATGGAGATCGTCGCACTGCAATTGGAGCTGGCAAAATTCATCTTAGCCGAGGTATTGGAAAAAAGATGGAGTTTTTTTCATTGCACAATCCGTGAAGTTCAAGGACCAGTATGGCCCAGAGAGGCTCGCTAGATTATTATAAGAAGTCCGAGAAGCATGCTTTATTTTATTGAATAATTTCTTTTTTATTTTGAGGGATCGAGATCTTGATAAGAACATTTGAACTGTAACCGTAACATTTGTAATGTTTAATATTGATGGACCTGCCGTCTATGTAGCGTATATAAAGCAAAACCCGATTCCATGAAAAATATTAATTGAAATAAATTATAAAACCATAAAATGCAAACGGGCCATCACTGGCAGCAAACCGGTAGTGTTGTCGTAACCATCACTGCCGGTTAGCAATAAACTGGCGGTATTGTCGTAACTATCCAGTTAGCAACAAACCAGCAGTGATGGCCAAGATGACACTGCCGGCTTGAGCCACAAACCGACAGCGTTGGCTTAGCTATCACTATCGGTTCTTGTCAAAAATCGACAGTGATTCTTACGACAACATTGCCGGTTAAAACACAAACCGACAGTGATGTTCGAGGATAAACTGTCGGGTAGTCTCATGAACCGGCAGTGTTGGTGGACTTGAACTCTGCCGGTTTGTGTAAAGGACCAGTAGTGAATTGAAGAACACTGCCGGTTTATAGGAACCGACGGTGATAGCTAACCCTCATCACTGCCGATATGGTTGTGCCGGTTCAAAATCCAATAGTGATGGGGTGTTTTGAACCGGCAGTATTGTCGTGATATGGGGTAGTGCCCGCGCCCCTCGCCAGTGGAGAAGATGCGTTGTTTTTTTCATTTTGAACCCTGGTTATTTTCAATAACTACATGTGAATCAAGATCAGTGTTGGAGCTGTACCAAATAGTTTTATCGGAGCTAGATCTGTGGTAGAGCTGCTATATGGTTGAGTTGGTGCTCTGGAGTTGGTTTTATGGCGCTGTAGCTATGCCAAATAGGATCTATAACAATAGGGTTATTGTATCGGATTTGAATTAGGTTTATTGACACGTGGAGGATAGGCCCGAGGTGAGTTTCTTGAAGCAACAGAAGAAGAAATTTTCACTCTTCAATATCAGCATATTCGAGTTGTTGTCAATGAAACAATAATTTTGCATGTGTGTCGATAGAATATCGTCAGCAGTCCTCTGAGGGGTATCCCACGAACATAGATTGATCGGCAGAGATGCGTGTAATCGAGAACAAGAAGGCAACAGAGACACACGAGTTAGAGAGGTTCAGGCCGTTAGTATGACGTAATACCCTACTCCTGTGGTCTATTGGATTGTATTGGCTATCGTATGATATTGCATGTGTTTGGAGGGGGTCCCTGCCCACCTTATATAGTCCGGGGGGTAGGGTTACAAGTTAGTTAGATCTAGGAGATAACCGAAAAGTAATAACAGATTACAGAAATCATGGGATCATACGTATCCTAACAGATCTCATAATTTCTTCAGGATATCTTCCCGGTGTCTTGTGGGAGACGCTGAGCAACGTCGTGCCCCACAAGGCTTCGTCTTGCGGGCTAGGCCTCCCCTTGGGGCACAGCCCATGTGGTATGTCGTGGGTATATGGGGTTGTACCCCCCACAGCTAGTCCCTGAGCACCTTGCATCCGTTGTGCAATGCCGTCTTGAGCTTGTTCGAGCAGGTGCGAACAAAGCCGAGTAGTCAAACATATGGTCCGACCACTGTGATGAGTTGTCGAGCAGTTGTGAGCCATCGCTGAGTAGCGTGAACCGTCGCCGAGTGGCGTGAACCATAGCCAAGCAGCATGAACCGTCGCCGAGCAGTGTGAACCATTACCGAGCAGTGTGAACCGTCGCTGAGCAGTGTGAACCATCACCGAGCAGTGTAACCCAAGTATGGCTTGCTAGAAGGGTGTAAGGAGTTCAAGTTCAAAATCGAAAATTTCCTCGTAGTGGACCAAGTGTGCCCACTTCGAGTCTGACCACAAGAAAGGGAGATAGTCTTCTTCAACTTTAGGAGGTGCGGAGTCTTCCAAATTAAAGCAAACACACTCACCGCAAGGTGAAGTGTGCTCACTTAGTCCCTGAGCCTGACAGTAGGTGACGCAGTCACGTGGTGCCAGGATCCAAAGTAGAAGAAAAGTAGAAGACCAGCCGAGCAGGCAGCCAGTCCCCGGGCGTAGCCTTGAGATGAAAAAAACACATTCACCGTAAGGTGAAGTGTGCCCACTTAGTCCCCAATCCTGACAATAGGTGATGTGGTCATGTGGTGCCAGCGTCAGAAACAACAGTTAACAGAACAAAGTCCCCAGTGCGGTGAGGAACCAAGTCATATTGCTGACGTAGTACCCAAGCCACAGGTGGAAATCTTGGAGAAAACAAATCGTGGAGAAAAAACCAAAGTAATAGCTGTACAGTAGCGGTTATTGAGCCTTAACAGATGGCGGAGAAGGCGACGAATATTCGGTGAGTAGTAACAAATCACGGCGATAAATGGGCGATATGGGCTGTAGTTACACGAAAGCCTAGGTAACGGCCCATTAAACCACTTCGGAGAATCCGGAGGGGCACAAATCGTGGAGCGGCTTCCCAAAAACCCTTGAATGCGACGAGTGGGGGGAATGCTTTATAACTGTGTTGCCGCACCCCGCGCTCCCACGTTTGCCACTTCGTCTTCCTCCTCAGCGCTTGCACTTCTAGATTCATACATGCTTCCACCGCCAAACCCAAAACAGATCTGAGAGATGGTGCCGAAGAGGGGAGTTGTGAAGCCAAAAAAGGCGACCGCCGGAGCCAGCCATGACGAGGAATGGGTGCCGTCGAAGATGGGCGAGACAGAGATCAATAGGATGGTGGAAGCAGGCGTTCTCTCTGACCGAGTCACCGTTGGATGGCGGCCAGCCAACAGTGAGCCCTTCCCAATGCCTCATACTGATGAAGTAGTAGTTTTCGAAGATTACTTCTGGCGTGGATTAGGATTTCCTGTTCATCCTTTCTTGAGGGATCTGTTGGAGTTCTGGAATGTTAGTCTATGCAACCTCCACCCAAACACTATCTTGCACATCTCGAAATTCATCCATTTCTGCGAGGCGTATCTCGGAGTTCTTCCACACTTCAACCTCTTTCGGCATCTGTTCTATACATCACTATACTGCTGAACACCTTACTGAAGGGGTGGAACGCCATGTGGTTCTACATGAAGCAGAGCCATCCTACAATCCGCTGCGACGTCGACCACATCCCGAAGAGCCAGAAGAGTTGGTCGGAGAAGTCGAGCAGTGCTGACATGGAGCAGGTGAGGGAGCTCCTCAACCTGATAAAAGGCGTGGAGATAAATGGCGGACTGGTGGTGGTGAACTCCATAGTGCGCCGCGTCTAGCCCTATAAGGAGAGGGCCCATGCGGGCTTTGACTTCAAGGGGGACACCGACGGCACCCGGGAGAGCACGAGGAGGCTGACGAAAGATGATGTGCTAGAGTGGGCCGCAGAGCTATTCGCTCCAAATGCTTCATTTAGTGTGTCAAGGCAGAAGAGGGCCTTCAACTGTACAAACTCGCCTCCTTAGGTAAAAGTCTCAAATGTTTGCTCCTGGTGCCTTTTATACTATACCGTCGCCGAGCAGTGAACTGATTCACTTGTGGAAAGATCCATTTGTAGGAAAGAGCGGTGTACTTCTCAGGCGTGCCAAGGGGCGATTGGTCGTAGGCAGTAGACGCTCGGTCACCAACTTGGCCTGAGGAAGATGCCGCCAGCGCCTCGTCGGAGTCCAAAGGCACAGACGCTGATCGGACGGAGAGTACCCCCTAGTGTTAGAGAAAGTCTAGGGGAAGAGGGCATCATTAGATGAGCTGGCCCAGAAGAGGAGGAAGACGGTAGGTGCTGTTCCCTGCATGCCGAGCGACATCTCGCTTGGCGATGACCAGACCACTTGGACGCAAGGTGCGGTGATGTCTGAGTGGTTGGATGATGATGAGGCTCCATCAGCTCCTCCTCCAAGCACCAAAGCGCCTCCACACGATGCACGCATGGAGGTGGAACCAAAGGGAGGGGAGGGAGTCCCTGAGCAGTAGGTGAAGGGAGTCCCCGAGCAACAGGCGAGGGGAGTCCCAGAGAGACAAGCGGAGTAGAGGCCGATGGCGGAGACCACGAGACCTCCACCCCAGGGCGCGGGAGTCGACCCCAGGGCCGCTCCTAGGGGCTCGGGTAGGCAGTGCCGGTTCAGAAAAGTGTACCAGCAGGCCGACACATAAGTATCCTTGCCTTGGAGTTATTTTGCTATCATATCCTTATCGTTGCGGCGACTGACGAGCTAATATGATGTAGAGCGAGGCGTACGGAGGATCTGACCCTACCCGTCTTGATTGACGAGCAGCCGAGGGCTAGCCTTGGGATGGAGGCAATGCTAGCAGTCCCCATCCTGGAGTCCCCGGGTGCTCGGTGGCCAACGGAGGAGTCGACCGCCGCTGCTGATGTACTTGGCGGCGGCGAACGGTTGGCGCCGACGGTGGACGGGTTGACGGCGATGCCCAGGGCAACAATAGAAACCACCAGGTCTTTGGAGGCGGATGCTGGAGTTGCCGACGCCATGCCGGAGACTACAGCGAATAAGACGGTGGTGCCCAAAGAGCAGACGGCGCTCCCAGAGGCATTGGAGGGTGTGGTCGAATACGCTGTCCGGCCACCGGGCTCACTGGTGGTGCCTCCAGCTGCGGAGGAAGAGGACGAGGTTGAAGAGATTGAACGTGAGGAACCACAACCTCAAGCCATCCGAATCCTCCGCAAGCGGGGCAACAAAGTGGTGGTCGTTGAGGAGGAGGACACCACCAGGGAGCTCAGGAGGCTGGAGTCCACCCTTTTCGGGGTGATGAAGCAGATCAAGGTCAGTACTATGTCTGCAATGCTCGTCTTTGACGTTGGAGATTGGAGTTCTTCATAATCTTGGTGTTTTTGTAGGGGATAGCTCGAACTGCCGAACAACGGCGCCAACTGATCAAGAGGATGGAGCCCCTAGCCAAAGAAAATGCAAAGCTAAAGGAGGCGATGAAACTTATGTAGAAAAATGTCTAGAGGGCCTAGCATGAGCAGGATCTTGCCGAGTCACAAGCGCGGGACCTAGAATACCAAAAGGGGGCTCTGTCCGAGCAGTTGGCGATCGTGTCCGAGCAGTGACGGGGCAGGTCCGAGCAACTAGCTACCATCTCCAAGTAGCTGACGAGTGTTTCCAAGCAGCTAGGGCGGAAGTCCGAGCGACTCAGAAATGTCTCCAAGCAGAGAAAAGGTATGGCATATCAGCGATTTTTCTTTGCATTGTTGAACAGTCATATTGTTGTTGATGACTGTTGTGCTTGTAGAGTAAGATGCAGAGCTCGGCCAGCTATGCCAAACTGTCGGGCAACTCTAGGAGGAGGAGAAGAAAGTGGCTGGGTGAGCGGAGAAGCTGGCCGAGGAGCTGAAAGGTGAGTACATCATGGTCGAAGTTACTGCTGGAGTAATTTCTTTTATTTGATGGATCCTTGTGATGCCTGCAGACTATTGTCGGAGGACCAAGGCACAATTTGATGTGCTGGAGCAGGAGGCCAGAACCCAGAGGAGCAAGCTTGATGCCATAGTTGCTGAAGTCAAGCCGGTGCTCGACTACGTCGACCTGGAGGTGGCTCCTCAACCCGACGGTAGGCCACCATGTCCAGACACCATCATCGACAGGTGCAAGGCGACGTGGGAGAACTTCAAAAGCTTCAACCACGACGCCACCATCATCGCTGTTACACATGCCCTAGCGGTGGTTCAGTCCCACTATCCTGCCATTGACCTTCAAGTAATAAGGGCCGGATTCGCCAGGAGGACGGGCGCAACGGAGCATCAACAGCTGGAGGATGAGGTGGAGGACACGGCGAAGAAACTAGCCGGCAATGTCGACCTATTTGGTGAGATGGACAGAGATGGCCAAGCCCAATGACTTGCTCAGAGTATGATCTATAACATCTGGAGAGGGTAGTTAGAATGCACGAAGGCGTGGACAATCATTTATATATATGTATAAATGTTGTAAAGTGACATGTGCACGTTTATGCAGTTTGCCAGTTTTTGATTGAAGAATCGTTGGTGTTAACCCTAACACAATTATACGTAGTATAAGTAGCGTCCGAGCAGTTAGTTCCTTTGTGAACTCTTGGACTTGGCTAGCCCATAGTCCTTAACGTTGAGCGTGGAGCCCGTGCACATGTAGGAGGAATAGGCATGACCAAGGAACCACAACTGACCACCCATAACGTAGAGCACGGAGCCCATAGCACGTGTAGGGAGAGATCAGAGACTAGGTCTTCTCCAAAGAACATAGGGTGGAACATGCTGCTCGGCGGTTGGCGAAAAATATTGGAGATATACGTAGCATAAGTAGCGTCTGAGCAGTTGGTTCTTTAGTGGACTCTTGGCCTTGGCTAGCCCATAGTCCATAACGTCGAGCATGGAGCCCGTGCACGTGTAGGAGGAACAGGCGTGACCAAGGAACCGTAGCCGACCACCCATAACGCAGAGTGCGGAGCCCGTGGCGCGTGTAGGGAGAGATCGGAGACTAGGTCTTCTCCATAGAGCACAGAACATAATGTGTGCTGCTCGATGGCTAGCAAAATATCTTGGAGATATGGAGAAACGTGGCGGAGCATTTATGGAGATCACATATTGGAGTTCATTATGGAGTAGCTTAGAGCTGGCGACCGCAAATGGAGATTAAACCGTAATGGAGAAAGAACGGAGACAAATTATGGCGACTGCAAATGGAGATTAAACCGTAATGGAGAAATAACAGAGACAAATTATGGCGACCGCAAATGGAGATTAAACTGTAATGGAGAAATAACAGAGACAAATTATGGCGACAAGAACTTTATTCATCATGGAGTGGAGAGTACATATCTGGAGAGTTTCAAGGATAGAAATGTATAAGGTGCTCGATGTGCCATGAGTTGGAGATATTGATTCCGTCCAAGTCACGTAGCCAGTAAGACCCTGGTTGGGTAACCTCTTTGACCATGTAAGGCCCTTCCTAGGGGGAGGAGAGCTTGTGCATCCCTTTAGTTTTCAATTTTCTGCAGAGAACAAGGTCGCCGATAGCAAATGCATGACCTTTGATGTTGCGGTTGTAGTATCTTCGCAAGCCTTCTAGGTATTTGGCTGTGCGGATACAGGTGATCAGGCATTCTTCCTTGGCCCTGTCGACGTCCTCTGTCCGAACAGCTGCGGCTTGCTCTTCATCATAATGTTTCACCCTAGGTGCTCGGAAGACAATGTCCGCTCGAAGTATGGGTTCTGAGCCATAGACCAAGAAATATGGAGACACACCGGTGCTGCGACTAGCTTGAGTGTGCTGTCCCTAGACCACAGCTGGGACCTCTTTGAGCCATCTGCCCAGATGCTTTTCCTCTTTCTGATATAGCCTCTTTTTAAGGGCATCAAGAATCATGTCGTTCGCCCGTTCGACCTGGCCGTTGGCTCCGGGATGGGCAATGGAGACGTATTTGATGGAGATGTCCAATGAATGTAGTTCCGAGGTCGGTGATAATGCTATTCGTGAGACCGAATCTGTGGATGATATCTTCGAAGAGCTTGACTACTTTCTTTGTAGTGGCCAAAACAAGCAGTTTGTTCTCAATCCACTTGGAGAACTTGTTAATGGCGATGTACACATACCGGAAATCACCTGGCACTGGCTTGAAGGGCCCGATCATATCCAGTCCCCAGCATGCAAAAGGCCGTGAAGCTAGAATGGTCTGCAGCTCTTGTGTCGGCATGTGTATTTGCTTGGCGAAAAATTGGCATCCTTCACAACGTCCATCGAGGTCTTCTGCATCGGTGATGGCCGTGGGCTAGTAAAAACTAGCTCGAAAAGATTTGCCGACCAGGTTTCTCGAGGCCGCGTGGTTGCCGTAGGAACCAGAGTGAATTTCGAGAAGTAGTTTCACTCCCTTTTCTTGGGTGATGCATTTATGCAGTATCCCTTCCTTGGCACTTTTCCTCATCAAGTTCCCATCCACCAGTACGTAATGCTTGCTTCGACGGATTTGGCGTTCGGTTTCAGTCTTATTGGTGGGTATGTCGGCGCTGGTGAGGTACTTGATGAACTGCTCCCTCCAATTGGTGGCCAGCGAGGGTACTGTAAGTACCAACTGCTCGGCAGAGGGGATTTCTTGAACTTCCTTCTCTTCCTTAATAGATGACGTAAAGAGGTCTTGAATGAAGACCCCCGGCGGAATCGCGGCGTGAGAAGAGCCAATCTTAGATAGGTGGTCGGCGAGATGATTTTTATCTCGTACCCCATGGTAGTACTCGATACCGTAGAACTTCCCTTCAAGTTTCCTGATTTCAGCGCAATATGCGTCCGTCTTCTCACTGGAGCAGGACCAGTCTTTGTTAAGCTGGTTGATGACCAGCGTGGAGTCTCCGTACACCATGAGGTGTTTGACGCTGAGCTCGATGGCTATACAGAGACCGTGGAGACATGCTTCATATTCTGCGGCGTTGTTGAAGGCCAAAAAATGTATTCAGAGAACGTATCGGAGCTTATCCTTGGTTGGCATAATAAACAAAATGCCAGCACCAGCACCGTTGATGTTAAGGACGTTGTCGAAGTACATCACCTAGTGCTTGGGGCAAGTAGCGGGGATGGGCTCTTGGATCTTGGTCCTCTCAGCAATGAAGTTTGTGAGCGCTTATCACTTGATGGTAGGCCTGCTTCTGAACTCAATGGAGTAACTACCGAGCTCCATAGCCCACTTGATAATGCGGCCATTGGCCTCTTTATTGCAGGGAATGTCCCCTAGGGGGAACTCAGTGACCACGGTGATCTTGTAATACTCAAAGTAATGGCAGAGCTTGCGTGATGTGATCAGAATAGCGTATAGCAGTTTCTGAACTTGAGGATAACGAGTTTTGGGCACTTTAAGGGCTTCGTTGATGAAGTAGACCGGATGTTGCACCTTGTAGGCATGCTCAGCCTCCTCACATTCGATGACGATAGCTGTGCTAACGATGCGCGAAGTGGCGGCGATGTAGATCACTAGAGTTTCGTCTGGTTGAGGCACTATCATGATCGAAGGTTCGTAAAAAACAACTTGAACTCCTCGAAAGCTGCATCTGCTTCCTCTGACCAGGAAAAGTGCTCGGAGGCCTTGGGGAGTTTGAAGAATGGTAGTCCCTTTTCGCCGAGGCACGATATAAAGCGGTTGAGAGAAGCCATGCAACCTGTAAGCTTCTGTATATCCTTGATGCATGTTGGCCGTTTCATGTTGTTGATGGCGGAGACCTTGTCGGGGTTGGTTTCAATGTCGCGGGCGCTGATGATGTAGCCCAGGAGTATGCTAGATGGAACTCCAAAGATGCACTGTGAAGGGTTCAGCCTCCATCGGTACCTTTTTAGGTTGGCGAACGTTTCTTCGAGGTCGGCGATGAGATTATCGGCGGTCTTGGACTTGACGACCACATCATCGATGTAAGCTTCGATGTTGCGGCCGATCTATTGATCAAGGCACATCTGGATGGCCCTTTGGTAGGTTGCCCTGGCGTTCTTGAGTCAGAAGGACATGGTGGTATAGCAGTACGCACCAAAAGGCGTGACGAATGACGTCTTGATCTGGTCGTCTTCCTTCAGGGATATCTGATGATAGATGGAGTAACAGTCGAGGAAGGAGAGCAGTTCACAGCCGGCGGTGGAGGCTACAACCTCGTCTATTCGAGGTAGACCAAAGGGGTCTTTAGGGCAGTGTTTGTTAAGATTAGTGTAATCAACGTACATTCTCCATTCTTTATTCTTTTTTTGAACGAGAACAGGGTTTGCTAACCACTCAGGATGATACACTTATTTTATGAATGCGGCAGCTAGGAGCCATTTTATTTCTACACAAATAGCCTCGTTCTTGTCTGGCGTGAATCGTCGGAGTTTCTGCTTGATCGGTTTGGCGATCGGCGAGACATTCAAGGAGTGCTCGATCTTCTCCCATGGTACCCCCGGTATGTCTGTAGGTTTCCAAGCAAACACGTCGGCGTTGGCACGTAGGAAGGAGACGAGCGCGCTTTCCTATTTGGGGTCGAGGTGAGCCCCAATCTTCAAGGTCTTGGAGGGGTCATCGAAGCCAAGGCTGACCTCCTTGGTTTCCTTGGACTTGGCGGAGGCGCGAGGAGGCTCCAGCGATGGGATCTCCATGTCATCGGCGGGCACCATCTTTTCGTCGGTGACCATGTTAGCCATCTGGATGGAGAGGTCGGTGGTTTCGGTGAGAGCGAGACTCTCTGTCTCACAAGCGTAGGCGATGGAGGGGTTGGCCCGTAGGGCTAGGACTCCTGCAGGCGAAGGCATCTTCAGCACCAGATAGGTGTAGTGGGGTATGGCCATGAACTTGACCAGAGCTGGCCGACCAAGTATGGTGTGGTAGGCGGTGTTGATGTCAACAACATAGAAATTGATGTGCTCAACGCGGTAGTTGCTGGCCGTGCCAAACTGTACTGGGAGGGTGATCTCTCCAATCGGTTTGGATGCCCTACTAGGTACCACACCCCAAAAGGAGGAGTCGGAGGGTGTGAGGTCTCCCATCCCAAGGCCCAGCTCCATTAGGGCTCCGACGAAGAGGAGGTTCAGAGCACTCCCACCGTTGACGAGCACTTTTCTAAAAAGCACTTTCTGGATGGTTGCATCGAGGACGAGGGGGGACACCCTGTGTATGGGATGTCCACCCACTGGTCGGCCCTGCTGAAGGTGATGGGGACCTCGGACCAGGGGCGATAGCTGGGGTTGGTGACGGCGTCTTCCGTGTTAACGGTGACCACCCGACGGGTAGTGAGCTTTCGGTCTCTTCTAGTCTCAGCGGCGGCGAGGCCCCCAAAGATGGTGGCGACCACTTTGTCATGATCCTGGAAGGTGTTGTTGCTCCCAGGTGATCGACAGCCTCCAACACCATCGTTGTTGTCGTCGTTTGGCTCTTTAGCCTGGAATTCCTTAGCCAAGCCGAGGCAGTCCTTCATCTTATGCTTGGTGTTTTTGTGGAGGGGGCACGGGCCCTCAAGGATCTTCTTGTACTTCTCGTCATAGTTGCGCTTGGCTCGAGGTTCTTCAATGGTGGCGATGATGTGGTCTTGTTGGTGGCGATGATATTGACTAGACTTCGATCCTTCTAGCCAATCACGGCCACTGTCCCGATGGTGACTACGGTCGTCATAGCGACGGTCGCTGTGGCACCGGTCGTCGGGACGATCGTCGCTATGGCGAGTCGAGCGATGAGTGCCCGCATCCTCATTGAAGTGCACTTCAGCTTCTTCGGCGTCGGCGTACTGGTTGGCGGTCGTAATCATCTCGCCAATCCCCATTGGTGGCTTGCGATTGAACTTAGAGCGGAGGTCGTGGTGATGGAGTCCTCGGACGAAGACGGTGATGGAGTCCTCGGACGAAGACGGTGATGACCTCAGCTTCCGTGATGTTAGGAATAGAGTTCCTCATCTCGAAAAAGCGACTGATGTAGCTACGGAGGAGCTCGGACGGCTTCTGGTAGATGCGGTTCAGATCATGCTTGGTGCCTGGCTGAGTACACGTAGCCATGTAGTTGTTGGTGAAAACCTTCTTCAGCTCTTCCTAAGATCCGACGGAGTCCGGGGTGAGGCTTGTGAACCAGTTCACCGCAGTTGGCGTAAGCATGACGGGAAGATAGTTCGCCATGACCCTGGTATCTCCCCCGGCGGCGCGCACAGCAGTAGCGTAAGCTTGTACCCACTGTGTGGGTTCATCCTTCCCTCGTAGAGCTCAACCCCAGTGATTTTGAAACAACGGGGCCACTGGAGTGTTCGGAGTGCCCTCGTGAATGCTAGGGGCCCTTCGGGGTTGTCGGAGCCGTGATCTGCAGCATTGCCAGCATTGAGCGACTCAAGAGCTGAGTCCGGGTTACCAAACTCTTGCTCGAACTCTTGATGGCGGCGTACTTCTTCTTCGTGATGACCGAAACGGCGCTCGTCGATACATCGTCGCGCGTCTCGGAGATTGTTGAGGTGCGCTCAGATGTCCTGGTCGACCTCCTGGTCGTGTTGGCGAGGGTGCTCGATGCGGTTGTTCATAGAGGCCCCGGTGACAATGTATCCTGCCACGATGCATCCCCTTTGAATTAAACGCACAAGTTGCTCAAGGAAAAGGAAACTGGCCTTCTTTTACATTGTTATTAATGGCCAGACTATTGCTAGGATGGTAAGCTCAACTAAAGATCATTACCAATGAAGTTTAGCCGGTAAAATATCTCCAGCACTGTAGTCTCCATTGTCACTGCGGACGACAGACAGCAGAGCCATGCTTCTCGTGTTGATCTCGACCATGCATACCGTCTCATCGTGTGCGCCGTCAATGGAGTGGTGGTACTCACAGACCGTGAAGCAGACGACGTCTGGATCGTCGGAGCTCACGATGGGGTACTCCAGCGCCACGCGTGGCAGACACCCATAGTTGGGGAGCTGCCAGAGCTCGTCGCAGTCGAGCACACCGTCCTTGACTCACACCATTGTCTCCTCCATCCCCCAGGGCCAGCGTCCACGTCGTCACGTTGAAGGCAGAGCTGGAGCGCACGCACATGGTGGTGCCTGGGCCGCCGCAGCAGCAGCGTGAAGCAACGCTGACGAACCTCACCGCGCCGGAGCCGGCGGCCGCCAAGTTGCGGCAATAGTGCATGTCAGGCCGATCGATGCTGCGGTAGCGCATTTTGGGGGGGCAACAGAGGCAACGGTACGTACCGGAGTTTGGGGTTCTCCTCGGCCATGTCGCACACGAGGAAGCCACTGGTGTAGTCGACCCAGCACATGAAGCGGCTGCCGGCGGGCACGACCGCGTCCTTCTCCGTCCAGCGCCGCAGCTCGCCGTCTCCCTCGTGGTGCACGATGGGCACCCGCTTGAGCACCCAGTCGTGGCCGCCGGGGCGGAGCACGCAGAGCTCGGCCGTGTTACACGGCGCGCCGTACAGCGGCGGCATCTCGAGCTCGGCCACCAGTACCTCCCCCTCGCCGCGGCGTAGTATGCCGGTGTCATTCCAGCAGGACAGGTCGCACGCCTTGGGTGTCGCAGTAGGAACCTGGCGGGCGTCTTTGTCACGCTGGTACTGCATGGAAACGTAACAGCCTGTTTGGTTGGAGACCTAGGTGATTTGCTAGGCAAAAAGTGCTGCCTGGAAGTTGTCTGTAAAGCTTATGAGTTTTGCCTGGTGAGGCAAGGTCAGAGAAAGTCTGTTTGGTTGGATGCCTGTGCCTGAGAATGCTTATGCGAGTGAAATTTTACTTTTTTTATTGTTGTATATGATTAATGAACGCTATTATTGTGTGTTTACTAAATAAATAACTTAAGTTAATTATCTATTCTTTGTTAAAATATTAATTTAATTTTTTTCCTAATGACAGATCTCTATATGTATTTAATTATAGTAGAAAGAGATAAGTAAAGACAAAAAAATTATTTTTGTGTTTAGACAGTAAAAAAAATTTGTCGCTACGTGACTCCCACTACTACAAAATGGACTTGTTGTCCCGGGCGGTAACGGCCTTTAGTTCCGGTTACCGCGTCGGGACAACGATCCCGGGACTAAAGGTGCCACCTTTAGTCCTGGGTCATCGAGCCGGGACTAAAGAGGGACCTTTAGTCCCGGTTGGTGTTACCAACCGGGACTAAAGGCCCTCCAGCCGAGCAAACGTGGCCGCACCCTTTAGTCCCGGTTGGTAACCCTAACCAGGACTAAAGGTTTCTTTTCTTTTTCTTTTTTTTGTTTAATTTGTTTTCAGTTCATTTACACGTATTTGTTTAATATATAATATGTTTTTATGTACGTATTCTACGCTGCTAATATAAATACACACACGCATATAATTACATCTAATTCTCGTCTCGAGCATTATTATATTCGAATAAAGTATGAACCTATATATATTATAGATATATATATATGTATATATACAACACTTTCATAATCTTGTTCTCGAAAATAACGATATCAATAAACTTTTAATTTACACCATTTATTCCTTAGGATCAAAGTAGAACTCATGCTTTGGGATTTAGCACTTTTTCTAGAAGAAATCCTGCTATTGACTCTTGAACTGCTTTTAGATGGTCTTTTTGCATGACCCTTTGTTTCAACCATTCAGTCTTGCATTTGAAATAAAAGGAAAAGTATTAATACATACATATATATATATATATTCATTTAAAAATAAATAAAAAATGGATATATCATTACTCTGAGGACATCTTTAGGAGTTCTTCTTATAATGCTAGCATGATAAATTCACAAACGTAGTATCCACACAAGTTATTACACAGTTGCTTGCATAAACACCACTGTATTTGAGAAGAAGATTATTCTCATTATCTCACACGTAAATTGAAATACGATATAGTAATTAAACACGTGGGGAAGTATATATAGTACAACTTACTGGTATTTCAACTACATTAAGTGGTGCCTTGCAATCCTTGCGGTGTTGCCAAATAAACTCTTTCCAAACCACAATGCGACCAATAATATCGATCGTTAATAAATTATGACAAAGTCTATTCAATAATAGTTGTGCGATGATGCATAAAACACCACTTTGTCTGAGAAGAAGATTATTCTCATCATCTCACACGTAAATTGAAATACGATATAGTAATTAAACACGTGGGGAAGTATATATAGTACAACTTCTTGGTATTTCAACTACATTAAGTGGTGCCTTGCAATCCTTGCGGTGTTGCCAAATAAACTCTTTCCAAACCACAATGGACCAATAATGTACGATCGTTAATAAATTATGACAAAGTCTATTCAATAATAGTTGTCTTGCGAGAGATCGAAATTACCCCTGGATAATGTCTATCATATTTTGGTATAGTGCCCGCTCTTTTCTCTTCGAGTCCAAGATTACTAACCGACTTGAGTTTAACTCAATGACAATGAGTATCCAGTGAAACCTACATTGGTTTATACACACATGTACATGCATATAAGTTGTATTGATATTACATAAAATATGTAGACTACATTATTATTAACATTTACTCAAAGCTGTACGAGAAAAGTATTGTTGTCTTGTCATGCTGCTTCATGAAGAACCTGATGATATTCTTCTGTGCTTCAGATACCCACTGCTCCTTAGGAATAATACAGGTTTTGAATACGATATAAGGATCAATGAAGCCAGGGGCGATAGCTGGGGTTGGTGACGGCGTCTTCCGTGTTAACGGCGACCACCCGACGGGCAGTGAGCTTTCGGTCTCTTCTAGTCTCGGCGGCGGTGAGGCCCCCAAAGATGGTGGCGACCACTTTGTCATGATCCTGGAAGGTGTTGTTGCTCCCAGGTGATCGACAGCCTCCAACACCGTCGTTGTTGTCGTCGTTTGTCTCTTTAGCCTGGAATTCCTTAGCCAAGCCGAGGCAGTCCTTCATCTTATGCTTGGTGTTTTTGTGGAGGGGGCACGGGCCCTCAAGGATCTTCTTGTACTTCTCGTCATAGTTGCGCTTGGCTCGAGGTTCTTCAATGGTGGCGATGATGTGGTCTTGTTGGTGGCGATGATATTGACTAGACTTCGATCCTTCTAGCCAATCACGGCCACTGTCCCGATGGTGACTACGGTCGTCATAGCGACGGTCGCTGTGGCACCGGTCGTCGGGACGATCGTCGCTATGGCGAGTCGAGCGATGAGTGCCCGCATCCTCATTGAAGTGCACTTCGGCTTCTTCAGCGTCGGCGTACTGGTTGGCGGTCGTAATCATCTCGCCAATCCCCATTGGTGGCTTGTGATTGAACTTAGAGCGGAGGTCGTGGTGATGGAGTCCTCGGACGAATTCGGTGATGACCTCAGCTTCCATGATGTTAGGAATAGAGTTCCTTATCTCGAAAAAGCGACTGATGTAGCTACGGAGGAGCTCGGACGGCTTCTGGTAGATGCGGTTCAGATCATGCTTGGTGCCTGGCTGAGTACACGTAGCCATGTAGTTGTTGGTGAAAACCTTCTTCAGCTCTTCCTAGGATCCGATGGAGTCCAGGGTGAGGCTTGTGAACCAGTTCACCGCAGTTGGCGTAAGCATGACGGAAAAGATAGTTCGCCATTACCCTGGTATCTCCCCCGGCGGCGCGCACAGCAGTAGCGTAAGCTTGTACCCACTGTGTGGGTTCATCCTTCCCTCGTAGAGCTCAACCCCAGTGATTTTGAAACAACGGGGCCACTATAGTGTTCGGAGTGCCCTCGTGAATGCTAGGGGCCCTTCGGGGTTGTCGGCGCCGTGATCTGCAGCGTTGCTGGCATTGAGCGGCTCAAGAGCTGAGTCTGGGTTACCAAACTCTTGCTCGAACTCTTGATGGCAGCGTACTTCTTCTTCGTGACGACCGAAACGGCGCTCGTCGATACGTCGTCGCGCGTCTCGGAGATTGTTGAGGTGCGCTCAGATGTCCTGGTCGACCTGCTGGTCATGTTGGCGAGGGTGCTCGATGCGGTTGCCCCTAACTCCCCCTAGAGGGGTTGCCTGTCGTCGCGGTGCTGGTCGGTGAAACGACTTGGACGGCGATCAGATCTTGGCGCAGCTGATCAGCGAATTAAGCTTGTGGAGTATGAAGGCCTCTGATCTTGGCAGATCTCATTGACCAGGCAGTGCGTTGCTTTAAGCATGGCAGCGACCTTTGCGACCTCCGGTGTCTGCGGGAGCCTGGCGAGCTCATTGGCGGCCATGGCTAGGTTGGCGCTTGGGGTCTTGTAGACGTCGTGGCCTTCAACACAGAAAAAATTTGACGTCGAGGTTGCGGTGGAGTTGGCGTGGCCTTCCTTGCGAGTCAAGCTGAGCCTCGGTCATCACAAGGGCAGCCTTGTTTGCTCAGTGCTCCACACGATTGATGTTCCTGTTGACGTGGGCAGCGCGGTCCTCCTCGGATTCCCGTTCCCGCGGGGGGCTGTCGACCCTGACGTTGAAGATTGTGCCTCCACGGAAGGGAGGGAAAGGAGGTTGTTCGGTGGAGGTTTCGGCGACAGTCTCCATAGAGACCTAGGACTCGGAGTATGGATTCTCCTCTAGGATGGTTTGGAGGGATGCTCTAGGGCATCGGCCGACGTGTAGCATGTTGACAGTCGGAGAGGGCTGGTCGGCGATCTGGTCGGTGAGTGGATGGATAACTCCCACCTGGTCGGCGAATTTGCCCCTTAGGGCATCTTGATAGGCAGCGGTGGCGCTGGTGAGCCCGAAGGGTAGGGTCGTAACCCCTAGAGTTTCATGATCAACCTCCGATAGATCTGAATCGGAGGGTGGTCGGCACTGAACTAGAGTGGTCAGAGCCGATTCGGCGATGGAGAGGCAATCGGCGAGCTTCTGGCCGACCTGATCGATGGATGCAATCAGATCGTCGTTGTTGATCTGCCTCCTCGGGTAGCGGGGAAGCAGGTGGCGAGTTGTCGATGAAGGCGACCTCAGAGACAGTTCTGAGATTAGATCTACAGTCGCAGGTGTTGGGGTGACCGGCACAGAATCAATCTGCACTGGCTCAATGAGCTCTCCGACTCCGTCAACGTTGATGATACACGAGATCGGTCCGACGGTGAAGATCTGGCCAGGCTGCGGGAGGGACGAAGAGCCTGCAAAACGTACCATCTTGTTCGACATAGAAACAGCACGCACACCCCTACCTGGCGCGCCAACTATCGACAGAATATCGTCGGTAGTCCTCTGAGGGGTATCCCACGAAGGTAGATTGATCGGCAGAGATGCGTGTAATCAAGAACAAGAAGGCAACAGAGACACACGAGGTAGACAGGTTCAGGCTGTCAGTATGATGTAATACCCTACTCCTGTGGTTTGTTGGATTGTATTGGCTATCGTATGATATTGCGTGTGTTTGGAGGGTGTCCCTGCCCGCCTTATATAGTCCGGAGGGCAGGGGTTACAAGCCGGTTAGATCTAGTACATAACCAAAAAGTAATAACAGATTACAGGAATCATGGGATCATACGTATCCTAACAGATCTCATAATATCTTCAGGATATCTTACCGGTGTCTTGCGGAAGACGCCGAGCAGCGTCGTGCCCCGCAAGACTTCATCTTGTGGGCTGGGCCGCCCCTGGAGGCGCAGCCCATGTCGGCCGCCCCGCAAGACTTCATCTTGTTGTACCCCACACAATGTGTCCATAGTTTATTCTTTTTTAAAGTTTTATTTGTTTTCAATAAATTATTCATACTATCAAATTGTTAAAATTGTCCTAAAGTGTTTTTTTTTTAACTTTTAATCAAATACTGTCTCTCCTTGTGTACCATGGGCACCCGCTTGAGCACTAAGATTAATTCTAGTTGATTCTCTACTCAAGCCCCTATCATATATACTCTCCCTCCGTCCTGAAGTGATTAACAAATTTTCACCAGAAAAAAGTCAACCAAATTAGATTTTGATTGTCCAATTCTCTATCTTACTCTGTGTTATCATTTGTTAAAAGAATCAATATCATCTTAGAGGCACTTTAAATACGAATGTATCAATATATTTTGTAAAATTTGGTTTTCCCTCGATAAAATATTATTATCATTGTGGACCACGCTATACACACAAACACACATTATTCAACGCACCGATGTTGGGAGCCTGTCCAACATTAGATAATGATTCTCTATTAAAACAATTGGTGACAATATATCACCATCAGTTCTCATTGAAACAAAATGTTTCTTGTGTCGTTCTAGGAGTATTATTCTGTCCGAGGCTAAATTAGAATCTTTTGTTCATAGAGGCCCCGGTGACAATGTATCCTGCCACGATGCATCCCCTTTGAATTAAACGCACAAGTTGCTCAAGGAAAAGGAAACTGGCCTTCTTTTACATTGTTATTAATGGCCAGACTATTGCTAGGATGGTAAGCTCAACTAAAGATCATTACCAATGAAGTTTAGCCGGTAAAATATCTCCAGCACTGTAGTCTCCATTGTCACTGCGGACGACAGACAGCAGAGCCATGCTTCTCGTGTTGATCTCGACCATGCATACCGTCTCATCGTGTGCGCCGTCAATGGAGTGGTGGTACTCACAGACCGTGAAGCAGACGACGTCTGGATCGTCGGAGCTCACGATGGGGTACTCCAGCGCCACGCGTGGCAGACACCCATAGTTGGGGAGCTGCCAGAGCTCGTCGCAGTCGAGCACACCGTCCTTGACTCACACCATTGTCTCCTCCATCCCCAGGGCCAGCGTCCACGTCGTCACGTTGAAGGCAGAGCTGGAGCGCTCGCACATGGTGGTGCCTGGGCCGCCGCAGCAGCAGCGTGAAGCAACGCTGACGAACCTCACCGCGCTGGAGCCGGCGGCCGCCAAGTTGCGGCAATAGTGCATGTCAGGCCGATCGATGCTGCGGTAGCGCATTTTGGGGGGCAACAGAGCAACGGTACGTACCGGGTTTGGGGTTCTCCTCGGCCATGTCGCACACGAGGAAGCCACTGGTGTAGTCGACCCAGCACATGAAGCGGCTGCCGGCGGGCACGACCGCGTCCTTCTCCGTCCAGCGCCGCAGCTCGCCGTCTCCCTCGCGGTGCACGATGGGCACCCGCTTGAGCACCCAGTCGTGGCCGCCGGGGCGGAGCACGCAGAGCTCGGCCGTGTTACACGGCGCGCCGTACAGCGGCGGCATCTCGAGCTCGGCCACCAGTACCTCCCCCTCGCCGCGTCGTAGTATGCCGGTGTCATTCCAGCAGGACAGGTCGCACGCCTTGGGTGTCGCAGTAGGAACCTGGCGGGCGTCTTTGTCACGCTGGTACTGCATGGAAACGTAACAGCCTGTTTGGTTGGAGACCTAGGTGATTTGCTAGGCAAAAAGTGCTGCCTGGAAGTTGTCTGTAAAGCTTATGAGTTTTGCCTGGTGAGGCAAGGTCAGAGAAAGTCTGTTTGGTTGGATGCCCGTGCTGAGAGAATGCTTATCTGAGTGAAATTTTACTTTTTTATTGTTGTATATGATTAATGAACGCTATTATTGTGTGTTTACTAAATAAATAACTTAAGTTAATTATCTATTCTTTGTTAAAATATTAATTTAATTTTTTCCTAATGACAGATCTCTATATGTATTTAATTATAGTAGAAAGAGATAAGTAAAGACAAAAAATTATTTTTGTGTTTAGACAGTAAAAAAATTTGTCGCTCGTGACTCCCACTACTACAAAATGGACTTGTTGTCCCGGCGATAACGGCCTTTAGTTCCGATTACAGCGTCGGGACAACGATCCCGGACTAAAGGTGCCACCTTTAGTCCTCAGGTCATCGAGCCGGGACTAAAGAGGACCTTTAGTCCCGGTTAATATTACAACCAGGACTAAAGGCCCTCCAAATGAGCAAGCGTGGCAAGACCCTTTAGTCCCGGTTGGTAACCCTAACCAGGACTAAAGGTTTCTTTTCTTTTTCTTTTTTTTGTTTAATTTGTTTTCAGTTCAGTTACACATATTTGTTTAATATATAATATGTTTTTATGTACGTATTCTACGCTGCTAATATAAATACACACACGCATATAATTACATCTAATTCTCATCTCGAGCATTATTATATTCGAATAAAGTATGAACCTATATATATTATAGATATATATATATATGTATATATACAACACTTTCATAATCTTGTTCTCGAAAATAACGATATCAATAAACTTTTAATTTACACCATTTATTCCTTAGGATCAAAGTAGAACTCGCCGTTGGGATTTAGCACTTTTTCTAGAAGAAATCCTGCTATTGACTCTTGAACTGCTTTTAGATGGTCTTTTTGCATGACCCTTTGTTTCAACCATTCAGTCTTGCATTTGAAATAAAAGGAAAAGTATTAATACATACATATATATATATATATTCATTTAAAAATAAATAAAAAAATGGATATATACGTACTCTGAGGACATCTTTAGGAGTTCTTCTTATGTGCGCAGTGATAAATTCACAAACGTAGTATCCACACAAGTTATTACCTGGTTGCTGCCGCAAACACCACTGTACGAGAAGAAGATTATTCTCATTATCTCACACGTAAATTGAAATACGATATAGTAATTAAACACGTGGGGAAGTATATATAGTACAACTTACTGGTATTTCAACTACATTAAGTGGTGCCTTGCAATCCTTGCGGTGTTGCCAAATAAACTCTTTCCAAACCCTGTGCGACCAATAATGTACGATCGTTAATAAATTATGACAAAGTCTATTCAATAATAGTTGTGCGCGATGCCGCAAACACCACTGTACGAGAAGAAGATTATTCTCATCATCTCACACGTAAATTGAAATACGATATAGTAATTAAACACGTGGGGAAGTATATATAGTACAACTTACTGGTATTTCAACTACATTAAGTGGTGCCTTGCAATCCTTGCGGTGTTGCCAAATAAACTCTTTCCAAACCCTGTGCGACCAATAATGTACGATCGTTAATAAATTATGACAAAGTCTATTCAATAATAGTTGTGCGCGAGAGATCAAAATTACCCCTGGATAATGTCTATCATATTTTGGTATAGTGCCCGCTCTTTTCTCTTCGAGTCCAAGATTACTAACCGACTTGAGTTTAACTCAATGACAATGAGTATCCAGTGAAACCTACATTGGTTTATACACACACGTACATGCATATAAGTTGTATTGATATTACATAAAATGTGTAGACTACATTATTATTAACATTTACTCAAAGCTGTACGGGAAAAGTATTGTTGTCTTGTCATGCTGTTTCACGAAGAACCTGATGATATTCTTCTGTGCTTCAGATACCCACTGCTCCTTAGGAATAATACAGGTTTTGAATACGATATAAGGATCAATGAAGCCAACACTGGTGTCTTGTATTCTTTGGAACTCTGACATCTGGAATCTGTATATAAATATAAGTTACATGTGAGGATAATTATATACACGTAAGCATGGAAGTGAGTTTATTAAATAAAAGTAAGAATCACTTACAAACAAAAGGAGCTAATGATTGATTTGTCTAGAGCGTCCATGTGGCATAGTTGATGCAATCCTTCGAAACTAATATGTAAGATGTCATCGCCACGAAAGTAATGATGGTCTCTAAATCTGACAAAGATCCACTCCTCACCCCTGCCACACGCCTGCATGTACCACTTATTAAGCAAGTACATTTGCGTACCCAATTCATTCAGAGCCGCAGGGTTGTATAGACTTTTGTCATATTTATAAGTCTTCCAGGTATCAACTTACAGGTTCTGGATTGGAGCTTTGCTCGTCAATTGATCTAAGGTTAAACCAGTATCTTCAAAAAAAGCATTAAGGGCTTGAACCGACACTTCTCCAGAGTTGTCTGGTCGATAGACTTCTATGTTGGAACCATATTCATTAGCAACAACAAGATTTTGCATTAGTTGCTTCTGTTGTCCGAGCTGTGGGACATCCTTCCCGATGCTCTTTTCCTTTTCTTATCTGCATCATGTGACTTCACGAGGGAGCGGTCATAGTCGATAGTGGCGAAGGCTTACGAAGTTCAATCATCTTTTTCTTGTGAGCATCGACCTTCTGCCTCAGCACATCTCGTGGTATGTAAAAGTACGGCTTCTCCTTAAGCTTCGCTTGACTCTTGTTTTTGATATCTATAAAAAATCTTTCACTTTTTTGTCTTCTTCAGCTGCTATTTGTTCATCAGTCTTTTTAGGAAGTATTTCTTGAGAAATAACTCTTTTTCTCAGGGTCTTCTTTGACGCCGGGACCTTAGACGTCTTTGTAGTGCGTCGCTGTGGAGGGGGTGGGGGCGGTGTTGGAGACCGGCGTGGAGGCGATGAGGCCGGTGTTGGTGGAGACCAGTGTGGAGGCGTTGGAGATCGTTGTGGAGGCGGTGGGGCCGGTGTAGGAGTTGGAGATCGTTGTGGAGGCAATGGGGCCAGTGTAGGAGTTGGCGATCGCCGTGGGGATGAAGTCGTCTCGCCCCCCGTGACGCTGTGATGAGATGGGGAATGAATGATTAGACTAGGCTGGGGGGAGATCCTTCTACAAAAACAAGTTGTGTGTCAATTATTTTTGAAGCCAATAGAAAATTAATGGAAAATAATATTTCATTCACTTTCATTCGTACCTAGGGTGAGGTAGGGGGAAGCGGTGGCGCCCAGGAATGATGAAGCGTTTATGCCATTGAATAAATATCTTCTCTCTGCTTCTCCTAGTGTCTTCTCTCCATCACCGCCTTCAATGTCAAGAGGAACATTGTTGTAACCTTTGAGCACTCTATCGACCGAGACGCTAGCATATCCAGGTTGAATAACTGACCCATGGATTCTTGGTGTCTTCGTTTGGTCTATTGGAGATACAACCCCGACAGCCACCATGATTGATGCATTATTACCATCTAGAATGTGCAGCTCACATGTTGTTAGAGGCTCGGTAATGTCATCAACAGGGAAGCGCAACCCAGCGTCGTCTTGAATAACTGGCAGCTCCGTAGAAGCACAACTGCTTTTCATCTGACCAACGGGGCTAATGGTGACTCCCGGCGTTGATTGCGATTGCATTTGACTCATTGCTAGCTGCACTTGCCTCTTGATCTCCTCCTGCATTCTTGCCTCAAGAGATTTTTCTTGTTCACGTGATTCAAGCAATGCTTGTCGTGACTCATCAACAAATTGCTCCAATGCATGGATTCGTTCTGCCTCCTCATCCTTCTTTCTCTGGCGGCTTCTGTAGGTATCCTTATCTGCTGGGAATGCGTGTAGCCACAGAACCGCCCCATAGCCTCTTGTTCGACCACTTTGTGTTCGGATTCTCTAGGGCATATGTCAATTCATCCTTCTCTCTGTTGGGCTTGAAAACACCACTATCGACTTCTTCCCTAGCACGAGCTAGTCTACTGTGTTGCTCTCTCAATTTTTGGCCGAAAATTAGCTTGCCGATGTATGCAGGTCTAGGCTTCCCCATGAGCATAGAACCAATTCTTCGCGCGTTGAGGCCAGTTCTTCTCTATTGTTTCAGGTATGATTCCCTTGGCAGTAATCTCTGCTTCTAGGTTCTGTCACTTGGGAATAACACTCCTATAACCACCTGATCCCAAGCGATGATGGTATTGTTACATCCGGGCATTCTGCCGATTCCTCATCACACGTTCCTCACTTGTCTTGAGATGTCTTGTATTCTCTGAAGGCATCCCAATGGGACTCAACTTGACAAACGCCTTAGCATTGAAATCCGCGTAGCATTCTTCAAGATAAACTTTTTATACAATGTCTTCTTCCAACTCTGGAACAATGTTGCCATCTTCTTCATTGTCCAATCCCTCACTAGCTCCTTCAAAGCATCATCTCGCTTGTAATGTGAAATCTTGAGTGATATCTCTCAAGCTAGGTTCTTGTCACGATCGGATACAAAACTAACATTAGGAGCGGATATCTTACGCTTCCATTCACGAGCACTAATCGGGATCCTATCCCTTACAATGAACCCACATTGATTGATATATGTACGAGCATGTGGTCCCAATGGTTTGCCGGTGTCGATGTCGAATTCGATATTATGAAACGGCCCTCTAATGGCTTTTTTTGCCCTCGGACTTTCCTACTTTTTGTCGGTGGTTGATGTAGATCCAGAGACCGGCTACATGAGTAGAAACACAACGATTAACAACAAATATACGTACGAATGCATCTATAAGAGATGATAGATAATCGAATATACCTCGCCAGTATTTTCTTGCGCGACAATTTGTTGATCTTCAACCACCGGCATATTCAGGATATCCTCATAATCAGCAAAGTACTGACTCGTGTCATCTACATCCACATTGGTGCCGGCGTTGATAATATCCGCCATTATGTCATCATCCGGAGCAACCATTTGTATCTTCAAGATAACACATAGATAGAATTACTATGGTACATAACATAAGTACATGTGATAACACATATAGAATTACTAAATCCAATTAAATATAATAACACATAATATTTCATAAGGATAAACAATAATAAGGTATAGGCTTTGGAATCGAATCAAAAACACTTTCGATCCAAAAACATGGAAATAAGTACATGTATATATATACACATAGAATGATACAATATATTTTCTCTCTCTCTCAACACATAGAAATAAGTGCATATGTCTATATCTCTAGATATGCATGTGATAACACATAGAATGTCTCTCTAGATACAATTTTCTCTCTCTCAACACATGAAAATAAGTACATGTATATATACATATAGAAATAATTAAGTACATATGTATACATATAGAATCTAATGGAGAAAGGGATCCCGATCTTCCGTCAGGTGATGGTAACTATCGTTGTGGCGGAGAATGACACACCGATCCGGCTTCAGATCGAAAGATCGAACCCTGCAATCTTAGCACCACAGCTCCTCTGGTTATCAACCGAGTCACGGACCAGGTTGACCTCGCCAAGAAGGCTAATCCCTGCCTGCGCAACGAAGAACATAAGCAAGAACAAGAAAGAACGCAACCAAATTGCAAATGTATGATTAATCTCACGAGTTAGGGTCTCACAAACCGAAGAACGGCGAAACTGTTTCTTGACAGAATAATCTAAGCAAAACCCAAAACCCTAAAGTAGGTGGTGGCTACTGATTATATAGCCTAAGGGACATCCAAGGATCCCTCTTCACATCCTAAAGGTGTCCCAACACGTTACAAGGCCCAACGGCCCAAAAGAAAGGTGTCGCAGCACCCTGATAGATTCTGGACGCTGACTTGTTTCGATGATTCCTATTGATTTCGAAGAGCTTTTGATGTGAAACCACTTGGATTGGCTTCCGTATCAAATTATCTTTCCATCCATATGTGGATCATCAAAAACGGAGTTCGGATGCGTCCGGGGCGTCCGTTTTATTGCAGACTGGTCCTGATGGCCGAGGCAGACTCGAACTCGGATTGGACTGGGCCTCTGGCTTGGCTTGGACGTCCTTGCTGGCCTCCTAAGGTGGTGGCCAAGGAGGAGGATGTACAAGGGCTTTCTTGGTGGGTTCTCCAAGTCCTTGGGGTGTGCTCCCACTTGGGCCAGGGTCCCAAAGATGAATAACAAGCCCATAACGACAGTGTAGCTCCCAGCAGAAACAGCGACAGAATATATTGGTGATTTGGAGGCCTTGCTGACGTGATATTGAGATGGAACCAGATCTATTTGAAATCTTATCAAACAAGCTTTCCATCAAGTGCTCATTGACCTCGATCGCACTCCGGATGGATGAGTTATGGCCTTCCCAATGAGGCACTGTCGGGCTGCCGACGAACCGAAAGTTCAACTTTGATGAACTTCCATTATGAAACACATTTAAACCTATAATCAAATAGTAACATGTACATGTGGAACCAAGTGAATTATAACCAAAGCCACTATGCAAATGTAGGAACGAGCGCACCTTATAATCATTGTTCGTATCCGAAGGTGCCATGTCCTCATCATCCTCCCCTTCTTGACAACAAACCATCCTCGGTTTGAGCTTAGCTGGTGGACAAGTTGTCGGTAGTAGCCAACATTGCTCCCCTTCTTTTAATTTAACATGTTTCTTTATAACAAAACTAGGGGAACTTGACATGACAAGATTATAGCAATTGCAATCCTTTGGTTGATCATACTTTTGCACAATATAAGGAGATTTCAGATTTGAACAAATATAGACACGATGCACCATATACTCTCCTTTGCAATTATATTTTCCAATAAAATGATATGTATGTCTAGAGAACCATGGAAAATCAGCATATGCATAAAGTTTCTCCTCTAAAGAACTAAGATTACACGGAACATCAAATTCAATGTAACCCAAAGTATTTAAAGAAGACAATAATTTCAGCTCATCAACTTCACTAGCATTATGAATAACAAGTCTATTTTCAGCACAAGTGCTCATTTTCAGCACACATATAGCATGATCATTCTTCAATGATTGCATGGGTATAACATAAATATTATCATGCAAGTCATCTTCGTCATAAGAAACATCAAGCAAATCATCTTGTGACAAAGGTAAATCAAGCGAATGCTCCACTAAAATTTGCTCTATCATAGCATGATTGGTGGAAAAATTCAGCACATCAAGAGAACTCTCACCTTCTGTGAGTTTAGCATCATGGGCATTACCTTTGCTCTCATGTTCAGTAGGGGTAATAGTTGATGGTTCTGAATTTTCACATGAGGCTGTGAGCTTCTCATTTTCTGTCACGTCATCCTTGCTCTTTTCTACATTGTCCTGCAAAAGGTTAGGCATAGTAGGAGGAATAACAACAGACTCTTCCTCTAAATGGTGCACCTCATCATATGAAGTCAAAACAGGTGGTGGATTAACAAAGGTTTCTCGCATAAGAAGTTTCATATCATTCCAAGTTTGAGGCTTATCAGAAGGATCTAAAGACTCCCACCAAGATAAAGCAGAATGTCGCAAAACACTAACTGTATTTTTTACCTTCCTCCTTGGACACATAAAGTGAGTAGTAAATATGTTATCGATGGCAATTTCCCACTCCATGTACTCATCAGCACCTATACCATCATAAGTCGGTGGATACGAACAACCTGTCATTGTAAACACAAAAACAAGGAACAAACGGTGAAAGTTATCCCTACCAAATGACTACGTGGTTGCAGTGGTGTCACTTTTCACAACAAGTGAAAGCGTCTTACCAAGCTCTTACAAAGTTCTTACCAACGCAAGCAGTGGCGGTACAACCGGCGGCTGGTTCGTGATACCTGTGAGGCAGTGGTACCGAGATTGCAAGGGTCTTTTTCTGTACCGATCTGAAGTATATGTGGAGCTTGGGAGGCACGAAAAAGAACAAATATATATATGTGGCACACAAGTCAGTGACAGACAACAATATTGAATAAATGTCCAGAGCACTTGTCCTAGTTGCTGGCCTATACGTGTTCCTATCACCAGTTGTGATAAACAAGAGAGGAAACAAGGATGAAAGGAAACAAGTATTAAAGGTAGCAACGGATATGAACAAGGCAAAAGGTACCACAAACAATAGAGCTATTGAGTGTTCCTTATGTGCTCCTTTTCGATATCTTCTATTCTCTTTTACTATTTTTTCTTTTATTTTTTTGTCTAATCTTTTTTTTCTTGCTTTTGCTCTTTTGATATTTTTTTCTCAGCAAGGAGCACACAAGAATAAACCACAAAAAATTTGAGCTCAATTGAATAAAAGATGTGGCCTATAGAAAATTAGGACTGTGCTCTAAAAAGCATACCAAAACTTGTGGGCTCAGAAACTCAATTTTCCTAATCGAATTTCGCAAATCTAATTTTTGCGAACCCAGCTATGCTGGGATGAAATAGATCTAAAATTTTCTGGCGTTCTCCGTAGATATAAAATTTGTTTCGTTTCGAGTTCGGATGCAAAAGTTATGACTGTTTTAAGGAAGCTGCTCGAATCAGGGATTTAGTGGACACAAGATGCAAACCGATGCTGATATGGAATATCGGCGGGTGAAGGGATCAACACAAACTAGAAAAGAACACAATCTAAACCAGCAACAAGACTTTGACCTAGGACACAAACTCAACAAAGCGGACTCTGAAACTGAATCATGCAAAGGCTGTGGCGCGGATGGTTATAGGATAGCAAACAAATATGGCATTGGACTATGGGATAAAAGCAAAAACACTCAAACGAGGGAATAAATGTGAACCTGACGGTATACCTTAGCTCTGATACCACTTAATGGAGAAAGGGATCCCGATCTTCCGTCAGGTGATGGTAACTATCGTTGTGGCGGAGAATGACACACCGATCCGGCTTCAGATCGAAAGATCGAACCCTGCAATCTTAGCACCACAGCTCCTCTGGTTATCAACCGAGTCACGGACCAGGTTGACCTCGCCAAGAAGGCTAATCCCTGCCTGCGCAACGAAGAACACAAGCAAGAACAAGAAAGAACGCAACCAAATTGCAAATGTATGATTAATCTCACGAGTTGGGGTCTCACAAACCGAAGAACGGCGAAACTGTTTCTTGACAAAATAATCTAAGCAAAACCCAAAACCCTAAAGTAGGTGGTGGCTACTGATTATATAGCCTAAGGGACATCCAAGGATCCCTCTTCACGTCCTAAAGGTGTCCCAACACGTTACAAGGCCCAACGGCCCAAAAGAAAGGTGTCGCAGCACCCTGATAGATTCTGGACGCTGACTTGTTTCGACGATTCCTATTGATTCCGAAGAGCTTTTGATGTGAAACCACTTGGATTGGCTTCCTTATCAAATTATCTTTCCATGCATATGTGGATCATCAAAAACGGAGTTCGGATGCGTCCGAGGCGTCCGTTTTATTGCAGACTGGTCCTGATGGCCGAGGCAGACTCGAACTCGGATTGGACTGGGCCTCTGGCTTGGCTTGGACGTCCTTGCTGGCCTCCTAAGGTGGTGGCCAAGGAGGAGGACGTCCAAGGGCTTTCTTGGTGGGTTCTCCAAGTCCTTGGGGTGTGCTCCCACTTGGGCCAGGGTCCCAAAGATGAATAACAAGCCCATAACGACAGTGTAGCTCCCAGCAGAAATAGCGACAGAATATATTGGCGATTTGGAGGCCTTGCTGACGTGATATTGAGATGGAACCAGATCTATTTGAAAGCTTATCAAACAAGCTTTCCATCAAGTGCTCATTGACCTCGATCGCACTCCGGATGGATGAGTTATGGCGTTCCCAATGAGGCACTGTCGGGCTGCCGACGAACCGAAAGTTCAACTTTGATGAACTTCCATTATGAAACACATTTGAACCTACAATCAAATAGTAACATGTGCATGTGGAACCAAGTAAATTATAACCAAAGCCACTATGCAAATGTAGGAACGAGCGCACCTTATAATCATTGTTCGTATCCGAAGGTGCCATGTCCTCATCAGAATCTCTCTCTAGATATATATAGAGAGATAGAATATATAATTATTAAATCCAATTAAATAAATCTAACATGAAATTAGATAAACTAGTAATAGATAATACATTTTAATCTAACATATATCAAAAACTATAATAAAAAACTATCTAAAAAAACTATCTAAATAAAGTACTAATTAAATTTTAATACATTTAAATCTAACATATATAAAAAACTATCTAAAAAACTAACTAAAAAACTAACAATAAACTACTAATTAAATTTTAATACATTTTAATTTAACATATATATCAAAAACTATCTAACATTTTAATACTGGCGAGGGCAGCTAACATTAAACTACTAATTAAATCTAACATTTTAATCTAACATATATATGGCGGAGAGCATGCAGCTAGCTAGCAGGCTGGGGCGGATGGTGCGGGCCGGGCAGGGCGTGCTGGCCGGCCACGGGGCCGAGCAGAACACCTCGCGCGAGGACGACGTACGGCGGAGACGGCGGGGCTCGACGACGAGGCCGGGCAGGAAGCGATCGGCGACGGAGGGTGGGCTCGGGTGCGGCGGCGGAGACGGGATGCGGCGGAGAGACGACACGCGATGCGGGCTGGGCGGATGGCGTGGCTGGGCGGGGGTAGAAGACGACGGCGGCACGACAGAGACGAGCTCGACGACCGGGCGGGGCTGGGCGACAGAGGCGAGATCGAAGATGGCGGTGGCGGCGGCGATGATCGACGTGTAGATCGAAAAGTAGAAGATGAAACAGTTCGATATATATAGACCGGGACCCTTTAGTCCCGGCTGGTAACACCAGCCGGGACTAAAGGACATTTAGTCCCGACTGGTAAGACTAACCGGGACTAAAGGTCCAACCCTTTAGTCCCGGCTCGCCTTACAAGCCAGGACTAAAGGCTTTTTAGTCTCGGTTGGTGTTACTAGCTGGGACTAAAAAGTATTTTTGGGCGGGCACCGAAATTGCCGCCCACCCTTTGGTCCCGGTTCTTGGCCTGGGCCGGCACTGAAGGCCTGAAAATTTTGGCAACCCGCCAGCGTAATTGGAAAGGCCTGGGATTTTGATTTTGTTTAATACTAGGTTAATCAATTAATTCCATAGCAACTTCAATACTTTGCAATATTTGTTTTAAAAAATACTATTGATTAACAAATTATTTATTGTAAATAGGAAAATTTTGTAACCTAAAGTTTTTAATTTCTTTTATGAATATAGAATATAAATGTTACTAATACTTAGTATTTTGTTAATGCAAAAATATATTTGTAACTTAAAATTAATAAAACTAATATTATTCGATAGGAAATTTATTATCACATTATTGTAACGTCAATGTTTCAATTTTTTCTCGGGTTTTGACCAAAATTGACAGGAAATTTGTGTTGAACCTATAAAAATAAAGAAAATATAGTATTTTTTGTTCTACAACTTTTTCAAATGAAAAAAATATCTATATAGGGATTGTATATATTGATGAGCTGAACAAACTTGGTATTCAAAACTTTTCAATTTGAGACAATCTAGGGTTCTGAAAACTAGTTTGAAGGCGTCGAAATTTAAAAATCACAAATTTGAACCATCCAAACTTTCTCAAATGGAAAGTTGACCAAAACAACAATTGTAGATATTTTTGAGTTTAACAAACTTGGTATTCAAAACTTTTCAATTTGAAGTCATTTAGAGTTCATAATACTAGAGTCAAAGTGTTGTTTTTTCATTTGACCAAATTTGACTTGGTCAAACTTGCTCAAATGAGACACTAAATGACCTCAGATGAGAAAACTATGAATACCAAGTTTGATCATCTCAACAAAATCTACAATTGTTACATAGCTCATTTTCCCATTTGAGAAATTTTTATCAAACACTAGTCACAACTTCTTGAATCTCATATATACTTTCTAAAACTATGTCACACACTTGTGAAATTTGAACTACATTTTGTTCAAACTATCTCAAATGAAAAAATGGCTTATATAAGGATTGTAGATATTGATGAGATGAACAAACTTGGTATTCAAAACTTTTCAATTTGAGACAATCTAGGGTTCTGAAAACTAGTTTGTAGGCGTCAAAATTTAAAAATTACAAATTTGAACCGTCCAAACTTTCTCAAATGGAAAGTTGTTGACCAAAACAACAATTGTAGATATTTTTGAGTTTAACAAACTTGGTATTCAAAACTTTTCAATTTGAAGTCATTTAGAGTTCATAATACTAGAGTCAAAATGTTGTTTTTTCATTTGACCAAATTTGACTTGGTCAAACTTGCTCAAATGAGACACTAAATGACCTCAGATGAGAAAACTCTGAATACCAAGTTTGATCATCTCAGCAAGATCTACAATTGTTACATAGCTCATTTTCCCATTTGAGAAATTTTTATCAAACACTAGTCACAACTTCTTGAATCTCAGACTTTCTAAAACTATGTCACACACTTGTGAAATTTGAACTATATTTTGTTCAAGCTTTCTCAAATGAAAAAAATGGCCTATATAAGGATTGTATTTATTGATGAGATGAACAAACTTGGTATTCAAAACTTTTCAATTTGAGACAATCTAGGGTTCTGAAAACTAGTTTGTAGGCGTCGAAATTTAAAAATCACAAATTTGAACCGTCCAAACTTTCTCAAATGGAAAGTTGACCAAAACAACAATTGTAGATCTTTTTGAGTTTAACAAACTTGGTATTCAAAACTTTTCAATTTGAAGTCATTTAGAGTTCATAATACTAGAGTCAAAGTGTTGTTTTTTCATTTGACCAAATTTGACTTGGTCAAACTTGCATAACATATTACATAATATCTGTCTCTAAAACATAATATATTAAACATGCATCGTTGTATCATGCGGGCACAACAGTGAATTTCTTCTTGACGTATGACCCTTGGTTATGATCTTGTCGTAACCATGGAGTGTCTTCATCATTTAACATGATGCTTGGATTTTTCTTCACTATGAAGGGTGAAATTCGGATATTTCTTTCGTAATCTTCTGACATGTCTAACTTGTCTTCAGTTCCCACTATATTTATTTTCCTAGAAAGAATTATGTGGCGCGTTGGCTCATTGATCATTGAGTTGATGTCTTTGTTTTTTCCTCTCTTTGATTTTGTAGACATGTCTTTCACATAGAACACCTGACTCACATCGGCAGCAAGGACGAATGGTTCCTCTTTGTACCCAATATTGTTGAGGTCCACTGTTGTCATTCCATACTCTTTGTCGACTGTTACCCCTCCTCCAGTCAGCTTCACCCATTGGCACCGGAACAAAGGGACTTTAAAATTAAGTGCGTAGTCTAGTTCTCATATCTCTTCTATGCGGCCATAATATGTTTGTATATTCCCATTTGGATCTGTTCCATCTATGCGAACATCACTATTTTGATTGGTGCTCCTTTTATCTTGGATAACTATGTAAAATGTATTCCCATTTATCTCGTACCCTTGGTACGTGAGGATATGCCACGATGGCTGCCTAGCCAACAAATACAGTTGCTCATCAATATTGTCATCGCCTTGACATTCTTTTCGCAACCAACCACTGAAACTTTTCATGTGCTGACGCCTAATCCAAGCTTTAGTCTTCCCTAGAAACATGGATTGTAAGAACTCCTTATGTATCTCGATGTACGGATGCACCAATGACGAGTTCTGAAGAACTATGTAGTGTGCTTTATTGAAATAATCGTCTTCCATGCCGATATATGTTTTCTTCCCTAAAGTTCCTTTATCACTAAGTCTCCCCTCGTGTCGTGATTCGGGAACGCCAATCGGGGCAAGGTCAGGAATAAAGTCAACACAGAACTCAATGACCTCCTCTGTTCCATAGCCCTGGGCGATGCTTCCTTCAGGCTTAGAACGGACTTTCACATATTTCTTCAAGACTCCCATAAACCTCTCGAAGGGGAACATGTTATGTAAGAACATAGGTCCAAGAATACTAATCTCCTTCACCAAATGAACTAGGAGGTGTGTCATGATATTAAAGAAGGATGGAGGGAACACCAACTCAAAGCTGACAAGACATTGAACCACATCATTCTGTAGAGTAGCTAGTTCCACTGGATTGATTGCCTTCTGAGAAATTGCATTGAGGAATGCACATAGCTTCACGGTGGCTAGACGTACATGTGGAGGTAGAATTCCTCTTAAAGCAACTAGAAGTAATTGCGTCATAAGCATGTGGCAGTCGTGGGACTTTAAGTTTAGAAATTTCTTATCTGGCACATTTATTATACCCTTTATATTGGAGGAGAATCCTGATGGGACCTTGATACTGCTTAGACATTCGAACATGCTGTCCCTCTCTTCTTTGCTAAGCGTGTAGCTAGCAGGACTTAAGTAATGACGTCCATCATCTATCTTCTCTGGATGAAGGTTGTCTCGTTCTTTCATGCCCTGCAAGTCCTGGCGTGCTTCAAGTGAATCCTTTGGCTTCCCATACACACCCATGAATCCTAACAGGTTCACACAAAGATTCTTTGTCAGGTGCATCACGTCGATTGCGTTGCGAACCTCTAGGACTTGCCAATAGGGTAGCTCCCAAAAGATGGACATCTTCCACATGGGTGCGTGTCCCTTAGCATCTTTGGGAACAGATTCACTGCCTTGTCCCTTTCCAAATACTACTTTCACATCCTTGACCAAGTGCTATGACTAGTGCTCTGCTCTCCAAAAGGATCCATATCATCTATACTTAAGGCGAACTTTAAGTTTCTAGCCTCATTTGCAAACTCTAGAAATTCCCTGTCTATCGCTCTCCACTAGGACCCATCAGCTGAGTGTCTCAGCATATTGTCTACCTTATGGTCTTCTTTATACCACCGCAACAACTTTGCATGGTCTTTATTTCTGAACAAACATTTTAAGCGTGGTATTATAGGAGCATACCACATAACCTTGGCAGGGATTTTCTTTCTAGGACGTTGTTCACCCTCGACGTCACCAGGATCATCGCGCCTGATCTTATACCGCGATGCTTTACATACCGGACATTCATCCAAATTCTCGTATTCATTGCCATGGTAGAGGAAGCGGTCATTAGGACATGCATGTATCTTCTGGATTTTTAATCCTAAAGGGCAGACAACCTTTTTTGCTTCGTACGTAGTGGTGGGCAATTCATTTGGCTTCAGAAGCATCTTCTTTATGAGGTTCAATAAATTCCCAAATGCCTTGTCGGATACACCATTCTTTGCCTTCCACTGTAGCAATTCCAGTGTTGTACCCAGCTTTTTTTGCCCCTTTTCGGCCGTCGGGTATAGCAACTTCATATGATCCTCAAGCATGCGCTCGAACTTAACTTTCTCTTTTTCACTTTCCCATTCTTGTTGTGCATCACGAATGGCATCGCCAAGAGCATCACCGAGATCATCTTCTACCGCTACCTCTTCTTCATCTCCCCCCATTGTAGTATCATCAAAGGCACCATACTGAGCAATAATGTCATCAATGTCTAAATCTTCTCCTTCACCTTCTACCATCATGACCCCGCTTTCTCCATGCTTAGTCCAACTATATAGTTTGACATGAAACTTGACTTAAGCAAATGTGAATGAAGACTCATTGAGCTTGAATATTCCTTTAAATTCTTACATAGGGCACATGGACAGCATATGAAACCATCCCGCTTATTTGCCTCGGCCACACCTAAGAAATAGTGCAAGCCCTCAATAAAGTCTTCGGAGCGGCGATCGGCATTGTACATCCAATGGTGTGACATAATCTGTATTACACGACAAATTATGAAAACCTTGAACATAATTAAGTATTTTATTATACAACATAGATGACACACACACGGTTGATTAATTAACTAAGCATGGCTACAACGTAAGTAATCCCAACTATCACTAAACAAACTAAAACTACAATGCACTTCAGTAACATAATTATTTCGTGATCGTACGCAACTAAAACAGATAAATCATTCTTCTGTTGAATATCAATAAGCTTCTCCTACTGGCTCACTACCTCATCAGCAACAGCCGAATTCTGCACGTATGTAGCATAATCTGCCTCCTAGTACCAACCATCGCATCCATCGCCCTCCCACTAAAATTAAAGCCAAAAAATATTTAGTCAAAAATATTCAAGAAAAGCAGGTCAATTAGCCATAATAATCAAATGCGTAAGAAACTCACATCGCGATCCAGGCACTTGTAGAAAACACGACCCTTGTTGGGTCCCTGTCTCTTGACTCGGTACTCCATCACAATCTTCTGCTTACACTTGCCGCAGATAATGAGAGGGAGTTCTAGCCTCAGTCGTTTCGCAACCGAACGAGAGACCGAGGATCCGGTACCAGTTGTCATCTACTTTCTATACTTATTTTTGCAAACTACTGTAAATTTCACATTTTCTAAAATAATATATTTAAACAAAACTAAAATTATTTATTTATCTAACTAAACCATGAAATATGTATTATGTATAATAGTAAAATACCAAACTATCAAGTGATTTTACTATTGTAAATCATCATCTGATTTTGAGCTAAAAATGACATAGAAATCACATAGCTCAAAAACATGTTTCAATAAATAACCATCCGTACTAGTTGACCTTGATTTCGTGATCATCTCGGCGAGCATTTCTCCACCAGACGGCACCGTACTTGGCCAAGGAAGAGCTCCGATTCTACGAGGAAGGGAACACGGTCTTCCACGACCGTTGCCGCTCTCCCTCGTAGAATCAAAGCTCCTCCTTGACGTCTGTTACCGCTCGGCAGAGAAAATGCTCGCCGAGATGATCACGGTCCGCAAGTTCAACTAGTATGGATTTTCTACAATTTTCTAACTATTTTCTAAGTTTTTCATTTCATAGAAAAATTAATTCTAAGATCACGTAAGCCGCCGGGGACGAGGATGGCGCGTGCTCCAGCGAGGACGAGCGAGGCATGATTTTTATGAACTAATTTAACTTTTGTTTATCCAAACATATATGCAAATCATCATGTGATTTTGAGCTAAAAATGACATATAAAATCATAATAAAGTCCAACATATAAAGTTATTACACATGCATCTACATCGCAAAATAAGATAAGCTACTGATAAAACATAAGAGGATTAAGTTTGTTACCTCCAAAATCGAAGAGCAACACCAATGGAGGGGGAGACAGCAAGAACAATAGCAAGCTGAAGAACAGAGACTGTGAGTTTTAATGGAATGGCTCGGGCTCAGGGAGGAAGAAATAAGCCGGTGTATAGGCCGGCATAATTAGTCCCGGTTAGGTGGCCAAACCGGGACTAAAGATTAATATTTATTCCCGGGGTATCACCCAAACCGGGACTAAAGGTTTACCTTTAGTCCCGGTTGGTAATAACAGCCGGGACTAAAGATCTCTGCCACGCGGACGACCGTTGGGCAGGGACCTTTAGTCCCGATTGGTATTACGAACCGGGACTAAAGGGTCCTTTAGTCCCGGCGACAAAAAATGCCGAGGCTAATACCAAATTGGGACATCGTTCTAAAGTATGTTCTCTAGTAGTGTCCTATTCCATTAGCTAATCATGGTGATTAGGCGAGACAACACTCATGCCAGAGCCAGGCGCACGCTCAGTTTCGAATTACACTATAATATTTTTCTGTACAAATATACAATAATTTATGGTATCTTATATATACTATGTTAGCGTTTATAAATGGAAAAAGGGAGAGGAAGAAACTGTTGTAATCATGGTCTTATGGAATTAATCAAGTGACCATTAATATCAATAAAGATACTTTATGTGTTTAGACCAGGCAAACTACGCAGCCTGAGTCAGGCAGACGTTTTCCATCGCCTGGGCGTGCGCATGGCTGCCTGGGTCAGTCAAGCTCTCAGGGCTTCATCCAAACACTGCACAGGCAGTTTCCAGGCGAGCTCCTAGCCAGGCATCTTGCGTCCAGGTTCGTATCCAAACAGGCCCATGGAAACGTAACAGCCGGGGAGCAGGGACAGCGACGGCGGCCGCCGGCCGGCGCCTGCCTGGTACAGGAAATAATCGGACGTATCAGCTTCAGCTGACGCTGAGTAGGAACCGCGTTCGCACGGCATCATCTCGATGAGGACGGCGTCGTCGTGGGCCGCGATGATTTTTAGCTGGGGTTCGTTGGAGTGCTTGCGGTCGGCGATGGCGTAGGAGCAGTCGTCGTCGTCGTCGCTGCCGGAATACTCGTCGTCGCCGTCGCTGGCCGGGGTGCCGCCTACGCCGTCGCCGCCTACCCAGTGGCCGTGGAAGCTGGAGGCTGCCGGCGGTGCCGCGACGCTGAAGGGGACGGTGAAGGGTAGGCCAGAGGACGTGCAGGAGGCCGCCGTCGTCTTGGCGTCGGCGAGGAGTCGCGGTCGTGTTCGCTGTAGTGGTTCAGCAACACCCACCGTGGACCGGCTGCCGTCGAATCACTCGGCTTGGTTAGGATTTCCATGTTGCCGGAGCTTTGGATGAGATCGATCGATCGATCGATGGATATGCATCACGAATTCACGATTCACGACGAGTAGAAATTTAAACAATGCTTTTGATCGATGACCGCCTCCATTTATATAGGTCAAGTCCTCGTTGTTCTTCTCAAGATCAAAACGGAGAAGAAGGCGGCCAGCAACAGCATCTGGATTCTGGGCGTTTCCGGTACAGCTCAGAATTTGCATACAGGTCGGATTGGATCAATACAAGCAGTTCCCTAGCCCACTATTTGTTTTTCTTTCTGAACCACACCACGCACATTTATTTTTATTGTGCAATTCCTGGCATAGTAATAATCGACCAACCGCCGAGTCGATTTTACACGTATGATCGAGAGATGATGCTTTACTATTATTCCGTTCTACTCCGCCGGATGGCAGCAGCAGGTTCCGCCGTAGCAGTTTCCGCCGTTGCCGAAGAACCCCGGATCCCTGCACCAGGAGTCGCAGTCCGGGACCATCTTATCGCACGGTAGGATGCAGACGTTCTTGGCCGCCCCTGTATGTACCATAACAATTAGAACAATCCGCTGTCATTACATGCATACAAAAGCGTTGTTGAGCATAGTAAATATTTTAGGCATCCGTACCATAGAATGAAAGGGTAGCGACGATGACCGCGACGACGACGAGGATCCTGCAGACGGTGGAGGAGAATGATGCTGCCATAGACGAAGGCAGTGCTGCGGACGTTTTGGATTGGAAACGGAGAAAGTCGATCTTGGGGGCTTTGGTATGATGGTTCACCCCGGCTGTGTGAGTTTATTTATATATATAACTCTGTGAATGCGATATTTAGCATCGATTGATTTTTAATGATCCTACTGCTAAATCTTTGGAAGGGTTTTGTTAAGAGAGAGAATAAGATACACTCCAAGATGGAAAGCTATCATGCGTTGTAACCACATACATTTGCCAAGTCTCAATCGTGAGATTTTCCTGTTGATATATTAGTATACCAAGTAGGTTACAGTATCAGTTTGTTGTAACCAGCATATTCATGTAAATGAAATCAGGATTATTGAGCCTATATATGGCACCTATATATAGGGGAAAAAATCAGTGCCGATGGTCCCCATGGGGCAGCTGTGGCACGTGTGTATATACAATTATCTAACATATATGACTGCGGCATAAATTTAGGAGGTTTGGAGAAAATACGCCTCTCTCGTGTGTTGGATAATTGCGCATGGATACATGTCGTCATAGGTGTCCATGGTTCATGGTTGTTCCATGAGGACAACGCCTGCTGATTTTTTGACGGGTCTTTCCTCGCCCCAATTAATTAACACGAAAAAACACCACCGAATGTCTTCGGCCCACCGCTCCACTGAAATATTTTTCATGGTATAATCAGTGCAACAAAGAACTAGGCTGCAGTGTCGACCAATTTACCTTCCTCCTCGAACCCACATCATCCGTGTTGTTGTCCAGGAGAAATAAACTGAAGGAGCAAAACTTTCAGCTATGGCTAGCACAAGTCCTCACCACACACTACTATGAGTGTGATTTTTACTCGTGGTTTAATCGAATTTGAAGAGGCAGTTATCGCAACCGCCTTCATCTAATAAGGACCTCCAAAATCTCGAGTTTCTAGTACTAGGTATATAACCACCACTCGAAATTGATTCTTAGAAGCTGGTCACACTTTTTTTTTAGATTACACAGTACATGGTAGACGCTCACAACTCACACACTCTCACTCCTATGAATGCACGCACGCAAATCCTACCCTTACGAGCACCTACGAAGACAGGGCTGCCAAATCCTCAAGAAAGATTGACGAAGTCACCACAGGTACCTCGTTGTTGACGGGTACGTCACCTACCACTGAAAGCACAAAGCCATTCAATCCTAGAATATTCGCTTTCATGCCATTCAATCCTAGAATATTCTCTTTCATGGGGAGTCAAGCCTAAGATCTCAGGTGCTATTGAGGCTCTTGTAACCAATAGGCTATAAGCCCCTTTCACAGCTGGCCACACTTTTTACTGTCCCAAGAAATAAATTTTCTAGAGGCGTCTAGTAACGTGGCCCTCCTCTAAAATTATTTTTGGGTCCTAAAATTAGAAAAAAAGATCTCTTAATTTTTTGGAGAAGCCCAATAGGAACAATTGCAAGTCACAAGTCAGGCAATTTTTTGTGTGTGTATGGTTCCTATAATTTGAACGCAAAACCGGTTGCCTTGCGCGAGCCCCCTACCACCACACCACACAATCACTTTTAACCAAGTATATGAATGCTATCCTCAAGTAATGTGGCTTGAGCTTTGCCTCCTTGGTGCCCCCTCCACCTAAGTTTCACCCTTCTCATGAGCTCCTCCCGAGCTTGGTCTCCCCGAGGGTCCTCTGCTCGTTCTCCGACTTACCCGGAGGATCGATGCAAGAGTGAGCGCACGACATGGGAGCACCCGGCACTAGTAAACACATAAGCCCTAACCTGTGAATCCCCTCCCAAAAAACATACTTACCCCTTTTGGTGAATTTATTTGGTCAAACTGTAAGAAACCATTGATTGGAGCAACTAGTAGAGTAAAATTTTCAAAGCAAACTGTAATTGTTCAATTTCACTAAGGACGCATAAACCAAATAGTAATTATTTGAAATATACGACAATAACAAATATAGATTGTTAAAACTTCTCCAACTTCTCCTTTGCAAATGCGCCAACACCACTAAGTATACACCATCATGTGCAAGTGTGTTAGCATTTTCACAAATATTTTTCAAAGGATTAGTCGCTCAAATCACCACGCCACTCGTTCCGAGCAACATCGCAAAGTTAGATCACTCGAGTGGCACTAGATGACCGATACGGCCATCTATTCTAAATCCGGTCATAAACTTCTCTACACACCTATGACCGGTGAAATGAAATGCTCTACAAATATACCTTTGCCTTGGGCATTCCGTTCCATCTCCTCCAATGTTGATGCAACACATGCATCAACCTTGATCGACAAATGATATGATCCACTTCATATCATCACGTAACCTTGTTGGTTCATCAATCTTGACTTCACTTGCTTTTCACCGTTGCATTTGTCCATTGGCGCCAAGTCTTGCTCAAGATTCACCGCCACGCGGTCCATTGCTCCAAAGCCTCCAACTTGCCCTTCACGTTTGCAACCGGTCCATCAAGCCAAGTCTTGTCTTGATCTTCTCCACCTTAGTCACATGACTCAATGTCAAGTATCATATGCACAATGAGCTCCTTCATCACATGTGTGAGCCTTGCGATAAATCCAAGCCATCTTCACTTCCATGGCATGACTTGCTCACATAAGTGTACCTGTGGACTAATCACCATTGTATCTCATATAAACACTTATTAGTCCACCTAGGTTGTCACTCAATTACCAAAACCAAATAAGTTCTTTTCAGAGGGCAGTGTCGTGCCAAGGATCTTGACACGATGGGCTACATGGCCCGGCCCGTATTTTGGGCTGTGGTTGGGCCAGCATGGCACGAAAATAGCATGTAGACATTTCTACATCTACACAATGCAATTTTCTAGCATTTACTATACTATGCCCCTTCTTATTCTTGAATAGATTATGAAAATCATTAAAACTCTCATTAAAATAGTACACATCAGATATGTATATTTCCTATCACAAGTGGAAAAAGAAAACTAGCAGAGATGTTTTGAGGGCCGTGCTTGAGCCGACACGACCCGAAGGCGTGCCGCCGTGCTATGGGCTGAAGAAAAAGTTCACCGTGCCATATCGACATGGCCTGTCATGCCTCCCATGCCTAGAAGGCCCAACTCGAAGTGGCACGAAGCACGAGAGGGCCGTGCCATGCCAGCACAGCCTGACCCAAGTCCCACCTCTAGTCTAGCATACTGTTTCGCTTCGCTCATTTTCTTTCTCGCAACCCATCTCTATTACCGCTCGGCCTTGGCTCCTCCATCTACCATGCCTGGCCAACATCATGTCTAGCCCGTTGTGGCCCAACCCCACCATCGGTGCTCGGCACTAGTGCCGAGCGCATCCTGTCCGTGGCACCACCATCCCGCTTGGCACCACACCTCCCTGGTGCCGGCCAGCCTGGCCTAGCTCACCCGTCCTAGCACCGGCCACTCCACTACTACAGATTTGGACATCACTCCCGGCCTCATCTACTGCTGGATTTGTGAGAACCGGCAGTGATGTACCTTCACTACCGGTTATGAGCTTGAAAATGAGAAAATAATTGGGGTTGGGCTAAAACCAGCAGTGAAGCACCACATCACTGCTGGTTTGTAGCTTGAACTAACAGTGTTTTGTCGGCCACTTATCACTACCGGATTAAGCCAAGAGCCGACAGTGATTGGGATCTATCACTGTCGGTTCTAGCCAAGAATCGACGGTGATAAGCCTACAGCACAAAAAGGCTGCAGCCATCCTCTTCTTCCTCCTCTCTTTCATCCCGAGAACAGAGGCGCGCGTTTGGGCCCTTCTCTCCATTGTTGCGGCTGCTCTTCACCATGAAGTTAGCACTTTGATGTTGAAGAATGGCTTGATCTTTTTTCTTTAAGGTTAGTAACAAACATCCACTCCTTTAATTTTGTTGCTTAATTAGCTTCGTTTTGATGGCTACATTGCTTGATTCTCATTCTAGTTCTTTCTCCATTCTAGAGAGCACTTTTCCAATTGAACATTTGTGCAAGGCTCAAATTATGGTGAATTCATCATCTAAAAGGTTGTTGTCTATGAACACATTTAAATTTCTAGCTAATTATTCCATGGTGGTCAAGATCATCATTGTTAGTATGTGATTCTATGATTAGTTCTTAGAAATAGAGTAGAATAGTTATTCTTCATTATTGTGCAATAATTGTATTTTACTATGATTTTCAATTTACAGGACCGGGGCTACCAATTTCAATTTTCTAATAATTAGTGTACAATAATGTTTTGCAAAAATGGTACTTTCGAGCTACAATTGTTGTTCATGAAGCTCGATTTTTATTAATTCTTTGTAATTACTATCTCAATATTTTTTTGTGCAGAGATGGATCGAGAGTGGATGCATATGTCCCGAACGGACAAGCGATACATGTATGGCGTCATCCAGTTTATCACCGATGCCAAAGCCCATGCTGGGAATAGGAACCCTGTCTTCTGCCCATGCAAAGATTGCAATAATCAAAGAACTTTCATCAAATTTAGTCTATACGATCGCACTTGATTAACAGGGGGTTCATGCCAAACTACATGATATGGACTATGCATGGTGAGGTTGGTGTGAATGTTCTGCAGGAAAACGATGATGATGTGGACATGCCTGGCGTACCCATCCACAATGCTGACGAGGAATCCGGTGTCAACACGGAACCTATGGCCACAGTTAATAATGTGTTTAGGAACACGCTAGCTGACGACACCGAGAATAACGATAGCATTTCTCAGCTGCTACATAATGTAGAGACCGGATGTCTTAGTGAAAGATAGCTGAGAAAGCTAGAGAAAATAAGACAAGATGGCAAAACACCATTGTATAGGAATTGTCCAATGAGCAAACTAGAAGCCGACATCATGCTGTTAGAGTTCAAATCGACAAACGGATTGAGCGATAAAGGCTTCGATCCGTTGTTAGGTATAATAAGGAAAATGCTCCTAGAAAAAAACAAGTTGCCAGAAAAGACAAACTTGGCCAAGCAAATGATCTGCCCCATCGGCCTCGAGGTTGAAAAAATCCACGCGTGTTCCAAAGATTGCATATTATACCGTGGAGAAAAATACAAAGACTTGGACAAGTGCCCCAAGTGTGAAGCTCCACGGTACAAGGAAGGGCCGTCAGATGAGGGTACGAAGACCAGAGGAGGTCCCGTAAAGGTCGTTTGTAATTTCCCTATAGCTCCCCGAGTACATTGGCTGTTTGCATGTGGAAAGTTAGCCAAGCTGTTGCGCTGGCATGGTGAAGAGCGTAAGAAAGATACAATGATGTGGCACCCCGCCGATGGGCATGACTAGAGAACTATCAATACTATATTCTATAAGGACATTGGTGAAGAGGTAAGGCACCTTTGGTTTGCTTTGAGCACAGATGGGATGAATCCTTTTGACCAGGTTAGAAGCAATCATAGCACCTGGCCAGTGACGCTCTGTATATATAACCTTTCACCTTGGGTCTGTTTGAAGCGGTCATACATCCAGATGACACTATTGATCCAAGGGCCAAAATAACCTGGGAATGACATCGATGTGTTTCTGGAACCAGTGATCGATGAACTAGTGGAGATGTTTGAAAAGGGTGTGCCGGATGTTTAGGACGAGTACAAAAAGGAACATGTCGCAATCAAGGGAGTACTTTTTGCTACAATCACCGACCTGCCAGGTCAAGGTTCGTTGTTCGGAGAGAAGACAAAAGGCTATACTGGATGTGTTGAGTGCTTGGATGACACCGATGCGGTAAATCCACCAAATAACTCAAAGATAGTTTATATGGGATACCGTAGGTTCCTACCTAAGGATCACCCTTACCGTAGGAACAGAAAAGATTTCAACGGTACTATTGAGAAACGCTTAGCTCCAAAATATCGACATGGGCCTACGATACTTCGAGAACTCAACAAATTGGAGGTTGTCCTTGGGAAGGGGGACAATGCAGTAGCAGCGCCTGATGGGAGCGTTTGGAAGAAAAAAATCAGTTTTCTGAAAACTACATTACTGGCCATTTCTGAGTGTACGCCACTGTCTTGATCCCATGCACATCACTAAAAACGTGTGCGCTAACACCCTTAACACCTTGGTGGACACCGGGGGGACATCAAAGGATTCACTAGCCACACGCCTAGACATGCAACACTTGGGAATCATGAAGGAGCTGCATCCCGTGGAGCTAGAGAATGGCCAGTTTGAACTTCCGGTTGCGTCATGGACATTGAAGAAGGAAGAAAAGCGTGCGCTTATTTCTTTCTTCAATGAACTCAAAGTCCCGACGGGCTACTATGCGAACCAGAAGAGGCTAGTGAACATGAGAGAACTCAAGTTCAACTATGGCCCTATGAAGGCCCATGACTGTCATGTCATTATGACTCAGCTGCTCCCTATTGCCCTACGTGGTATCCTCCCCCCAAAGGTCCGCGCCCCAATCATAAAGTTGTGCTCATTCTTCAACGCGATCTCAAAAAAGGTCAATGATGTATCCACGCTAGAGCAGCTGTAGTGGGACATAGCCGAAACTCTCGTTAGGCTTGAGATGCATTTCCCACCGACTTACTTTGATATCTCATTGCATCTGCTCATTCATCTTGTTGACCAAATTAGAGCCCTTGGCCCAATGTACCTACATTAGATGTTCCCTTTCGAAAGATTGATGAGAATTTTTAGGAGGTATGTTAGGAACAGATTCAGGCTAGAAGGGGGCATGGTTAAAGGATGGTCAACGGAGGAGGCCATTGAGTTCTGCACATATTATCTAGACATCAAAAGAGTTGGAGTTCTAGAATCTCGTCACGAGGGAAGACTACATAGCAAAGGAACGATCGGGGAGAAATCTATTATAGTAGATGACCCTATTTCTTTCAGACAGGCATAGTTCGTTGTTCTCCAGCAAGCCAAGGGTGTGATGCCATACATTTACAAGCACAGACAATCGCTGCAAACTCTGTATCCGAGTGGGTCATAGGCTTGACTGGATAAAAATCTGTTTACACCAGAATTTGGAAGGACCTCAGAGGCTCGAAAGCTCCCAAAATCATGTCAGCAAGGGATCAATTACGTGCAGATCGGAACCAGCTGTTCGAAAGCAGCACTAGAATCGGGTTTCTTTAGATAGCGCTAGCAGATAACGACAGAGGCTATGATCGACGCTGGGACGAGACGTGTTGGACTCTACAAAAGGGAAAGATTAGAGTCCAAGTTATCTTAAATTAGAAATGTTTTCATTTTATGCCAAAGATTGTAACAAATCGTGCTCGAGTAGGATTCATGTTTAGACTCCGGGTATAAATATCAAACATCGGCTATTGTAAAAAAACACACAATCAATCAAATACAAGTCAATTATTTTTTGGCTCCAGCCACCCCTTAGGAGTAGGAGTAGAGTAGATCTCGATGAGTTCTTCAGCGAGTATGGGTGCATCGATCCGGTCGACCTCCACTACTTGTCTGTAAGTACCATCATGGTTTATACCTCTGTTCGTATGGCTACATCGATCTAGTCGACCCCCACTGCGACTCTAGTATAGGCTAGTTATCGACTCTTGTCTAATTCAAGTATGCCTTGTGTGATTCTATCTCACACCCCACTGCTTGAATTAGATCAAGGTCAAGTTATCGGCTGACCTTTGAATGACAGTCTTTGGTAGATTCATTAAGTTTCCGATATTGCTTATTGCTTCCATTGTTTATCTAATTACAGCAATATCACTCTGGCCGATTGAGATCGATCTGGATCGGCCTTATATTTTGTTTAACCCATCGCTTGCTAGTCTAAAACTGATCTAATCTACACCCTAAACGATGAGTTATGTTTTTATCGGCTGTTTTACATCAATCTTAATCGTGCATAGCGTATGGTTAAGGCATGTTCGATCTTGAGTAGATCTATTGGTTAGTGAAAACCGCTCCATGGCCCGTTATCACGGCCCATGGGATTCTGCCTCTCACCACACTGTTAGCACCGTGGAGTGGGGATCATTAGTTAGTAGATCCGTTCTTGAGAAGGCATGACCTTAACTGTGCGCTATGCCTGAATCAGCTGTTTAGCCTATATCAAGCGTTTTCATGAATAATTCACATTATGAGATCATTGAAGTTGAGATAAGTTGAAAGATGCGTTAGCCCCATGATCTTATTATTGTATTATGGCCTGCATGATTCTGCCTCATGCCCCACTGATATTAGTATTGAGTTAGGGTCGTCGAGTCTATTGTTGTTTCTATGGCCTGCATGATTCTGCCTCATGCCCCACTGGTCACGACGATAGAAGAGATCTAACATGTTCACTAGATTTATCTTTATTAGATGGTTGAGTGGTGTTGAATTATTTCTTTACATAAAGAGGGGTTCGGTTACTTGTAATCATTGGCTCAGTATAAACCGATCATCATCGATATCTTATTGCCATTGATTAATATTTGCTTAAATGATATTTATTCCGAATGATAACCGAGTCTTCTTACACAACCCCATAAGCTTTAATCGATTTATTCTTATGAATATGCGGGAATCGACTATTTAGTCGATTTCCTCTCATATCGGCTCTCAGAGCCGCACATTCGGTACTATCTGGCAACACCGGCATGTTCTGCCCCTAATTACTAATAAGCTTTCTCTCCTTGTCAATTGCAGGGTCAAATTGACTGGCACGTCTCGGGAGGATTGCACAGGATCGACCACCCTTGCGCTGAAGCTAGGCGGATCTGCTCCATTGAGTGGACCCTTCCGGCTTGCTGCATGTGTCCTCGGCACGGAGATGATAATTCTATGTCGACAAAAACATAAGGAGGAATTTCTCAACTGGTTGCGACACCGCTTGCTTGGAATAAAGTTGGGTAATCAACTAGATGCCTTAGCCAAGGGACCTTCGAGTACATATCTTAAGTACCAAGGGTATGAGATCAATGGATTCATATTTTACACAAAAAGCAAGATGGAAAGAGCACATACCAAAATTGTGGTGTTTGTTTTGATGCTCACGACGAAAATGGCAACGTGCAGGCGACATACTATTGTTTCATAGAGGAGATATGGGAGCTAGCTCAGTCCATTGAAGGTAGCTCTTTGTCGCTGCCAGTGGGTCCGGCTCGAGGAAATCAACACTGACAGCGAAGGGTTCACTACCGTTGATCCGACTAAGACTGCATACAGAGACGACCCCTTCATCCTTGTAAGAGATGTTATGCAAGTCTTCTATGTAAGTGACAACAAGACAAAAGGAAGGCCAAAGGTAGTCCTAGAAGGGAAAAGGAAGATTGTTGGTGTCGATGGAGTGACGGACGAAGAAGACTACAGGGGCTATCAGGAAATGCCTTCATTCAGGATGAACGTACCCCTACTATCCTTCAAGAGGGTGACGAACCTACTTACATATGGCTTGATCACAATGAGGCCCTCATTGTTGATGCACCTAAAGATAGTTAGATTATTATTAACTATGTAATCATTATTCGGACGTTATTCACATACTATGTAATCTAATTTATATTTTGTGCGCTTCTCTAAAATTAAATAATCGACTATGTAATCAAATATTGAGTTGATGTTCAGAAACACTATTATTTGATAATTATAGACCATTAATTAATTATTATGGAATTAAATAATTGGGACACAAATATTTGTATTATTTTACAATAAATTATATGTATTTACATGCACTAAATGGATAAAAGAAAAAACATAACCTAAACTAACGTAATCCCTAATGCTAGCGTAGTGGTTAAGGCCCTATAATCTAGACCATGAATTAATTAACTCTCATTCAGAGGATAAAACAAAAAAGAAAATGTACCTTGACGTACTCCCTATCATAGGGCAGCAATGAAAGCCAGCTACTGTGAAACCCGTGCCCTTAGTTCGAATCCTAGGGGCGCAAACTTTTTTTTATGTTTTTACATAATTAAATGAACCTCAACTTAAACTATAAAAATGATAACAAAACGTTTCCTAACGTAAATCCTCCTTTAACGCAGTGGTTAAGCCACTAGTCCCTCTTTCTCACACCCTCGGTCGAAACCCAGGCAGGACAAATTTTTTTATCCAGAGCCCACAGCAGTGGCTCTAATTTCAAAAAAAAGTTGAGCGCCTGCGATAGCGGTAGCTGTTTGCCAGGCCTATCACTGTCGGTTTTTTCATAAAAACCTACAGTGATACATGGAATCACTGCGGTTCTAAAAACTGGCACTAATGACCCCTATCACTGTCGGTTTTTTTTATCAAAACCGATAGTGATAAGAATATTCCATTCATGGGCCAGCAGTGCTGCCGCTGATCTCCACGGCAATAGCAGTGCTCCCACCTACCGCGATAGCTAGCCTATAAAATGGTGCCCTACTAGGGAGCCTCTCCATGGCTTTATTGGTTTTACCCAGGTCTTATCAGCCATGATACAATGTTTTCCTCTCATAATAAACCAGCACCATTCGGCTTATCAGCCTAGAAACCAACCAGTGTATAGATATTGTTATGCGTCGTAGTCCACCAAAATGGTGCACACAAGAGGTACTAGAAGAATTCTACTAAAGATAGTGCAACACCGAAGATTGGAGACACCGTGAGGTTCACAGAGCCATCCGCTGCAGTGCGCTTTGGACTACCAAGAAAAAGGCGGCCATGTACAGCGGTGGCATGGATTCATCGATGCGGTAAGCTGAATCCGGTGTGCTCTGGACTATACCGAGAAAAAGGCCATGTTCAACAGAGGCATGGATTCATCGATGCCACCTTATCATCTCCAACCGGTATAGCTCGTATACCACCTCGACGCTGCTGATTGACCCTAGTTGGTGCTAGAAGAATGGTACTGTGGTGGTTAAATTATAATGTGTTGATACACATTGATTATAACATTGACCTATACATAAATAGGTTTTCTGTTATCGTATATGGATTTTTAGTGTAAGGTCTTTGTTATCGTATATGTAATTTATTTCTAATATTTTTGTTATTTTTTGATGTATTTCTGTACTCTTATCTAAATAAATATATCGTTGTTGTTAAAACTTTCCCACGGACAGAGCCGACTGGGGAGGGGATCGAGGTGGCCAGGTGGGTTGGAGGCATCAGATGGTTGGCTCTGTTTATATAGCGGCACCCTCACTTCGGTTCTATTTAAAAACCGCCAGTGATATTCACTTTCACTGTCGGTTCTATTTAAAAACCAGCAGTGATGTCCATCCCCCCTATATATACCAAACAGCCGGCCACATACATCGATCCCACCCACCCATGAACTCTCACAGTCTTATTTCTCACGTTTCACTCTCACTTCTCAAGAAATCCACTCTCTCTCTCTCTCTACGTGATTTGGTCATGGCTCCTGTATTTTTTATTGGTATTGATATGTTGTCTTCTCCAATATTTTATCTATATTCATTTGATCTATATTTATATTCATGTTTCTTTGCATTCTACATTTATATATATTCTTATTCCTTGCATTCGATCTATATTTAATTATGTTGCCACATTTTACTTGGAATAATTTTTTGTGCATATATATTATGTTCATATTTTTTTACATTTTATCGATCAGGTGGTATGAACAACGGACCTCCCCCACCACAAGAACTTGGTTTCCACCCTAGCGATTAGCCATTCGCTCCTAATGTGCCCATTCCGCGATTCCCTGTTCCAGCTATTGTATGAAATATTTTCCATCATCTTTTGGTTTTTGATGCTAACAAATAAGTGTAATTAGTTTAATATTATTGTTGCATACATATATGTCGCAGACTATATCCCCAATAGATTGGCTGCGAATAGCACTTAGCTGGTTCTTTATCTCGGACATCATCAAGAACACGACACCTAATGCAAGTGGTCGGCTATGGACGTGTGAACTTAGTTTTTCCATCTCTTTGAGGGGTGCAAATCATCGGAACCATATCCACGAGACGGGAAGACAGAGCCCGAACATGATAAGCGCCCAATTCAGTGCCGTGCACTTTTGTTTAGAGGCACTTTGACATGTTTGCTATGATGTGCCTGATTTCTCGCACTTCAAGGCACTTGCTTTGAATGCTAGTGATATCCCCGCCCCAAAAGCAAGCGAATGGTTTGCGAGCTACAACCGTGCAGATGTGGTAAAATGGTCACTTATACATGAGTCGTGGTTATTTATTGTTTATTATTGTAATAACATTCTCTATTTTTTTTCTTTTTCTTTGCATGCAGATTGCGCTTCAGGACCTTACCTATGTTGCATGTGGCTTGTGGGCCGTTCTAGACCAAGCTATGGAGCAACTTGGGTACGATTGGGACTTCTGCAATGAAAACCTCGGCCAGCTCACTATAGAAGGACACCAGTACTGCATAAGGATTACTTATAGGGGCAATGGTCGTTTAGTAGGTTACATCTATGGTCGACCATTCTTTCAGTATTGTGAGGCACGAGAGAGTGCAGTCATACGGCATTGACCTTTATCGATACAAGCGGATACATAATCTGTGACATCAATTACCATATATGGATACAGAGGCAAGTTAGTGTGCATGGACCGATCAATCTCGGTGGTTATTCCGATAGTAATTAATGTTTATTTATCTAGGTTTGCAAGGTTGTAGTTTAATTGGGTTCTAAGTTTAATTTGTACGGCATGTGTGTTTAATTATTATCATGCATGTAATTCGTGTAACATTTGTTGGGCAACTAGAAATATACATTCTGGTGTCGCATTGGTCTCAAAATTATTCTCAGGCTTGCACGTGACACAGGTGAAGGAAACACCAAGTTTAGGATTTTTCGGAGATGGTTTGCTACTTTCTGAGGTTTAATTGAATTTCCACGCGGCGATATCGATTAATTATAGGTTGAACTGAGTCTATCCACGAAAAGATCCAGAACGGTGCCAAACTTTTACACAGGCTCTAATGTGCCCTAGGGATAAGAATTTTGTGGAGGTCGATGAAAAAATCTATTGGGTCCAAGATGTAATTCACTCTCTTTTGTCTTATTCAATATAGAGAAAAATATATTAATAAAAAAATGATCAGAAAAACCAAAGATCTAGTTTGGGGCCTTAATTTGGGTATACATGCTTGCTAAAAAAAATTCAAGCCATTTGGACATAGGCGGAGTATACATGCCTCACAGAGGTATATGAGCCCTTTCATCGAACCATGACTATACACATTGGTCATCAAGGTTTCTGTGGTTCATATGCATTCCGGTGTCGCATTGGTCTCAAACTTTTTCTTAGGCTTACACGTGCCATGGGTGAAGGAAACACCAAGTTTGAGATTTTTAAAAGATGGTTTGCTACTTTCTGAGGTTTAATTGATTTTCTGCGCGACGACACCGATTAATTATAGGTTGAACTGAGTCTACCCACAAAAAAATCTAGAATGGTGCCAAACTTTTACACAGGCTCTAATGTGCCCTAGGTATAAGAATTTTGTTTAGGTCGATGAAAAAATCTATTGGGTCCAAGATACAATTCAACCCCTTTTGTCTTATTTAGTATAGAGAAAAATATATTAATAAAAAATAATCAAAAAACCTATGATCTTGTTTGGGGCCTTAATTTGGGCATACATGCTTGCCAAAAAAATTTCAAGCCATTTCGACATAGGTGGAGTGTACAAGCTTCACAGAGGTACATGAGCCCTTTCATCGAACCATGACTATACACATAGGTTATCAAGGTTTGTATGGTTGATATGCATTCTGGTGTCGCATTGGTCTCAAACTTTTTCTTAGGCTTGCATGTGCCATGGGTGAAAGAAACACCAAGTTTGAGATTTTCCAAAGATGGTTTGCTACTTTCTGAGGTTTAATTGAATCTCCGCGCGACGACACCGATTAACTATAGGTTGAACTGAGTCTACCCACGAAAACATCCGGAATGGTGCCAAACTTTTACATCAGCTCTAATGTGCCCTAGGGATAAGAATTTTGTGGAGGCCGATGAAAAAATCTATTGGGTCCAAGATGTAATTCACCCTCTTTTGTCTCATTTAGCACAGAGAAAAATATATTAAAAAATGATCAAAAAACCCTAGGATCTTGTTTGGGGCCTTAATTTGGGTATACATGCTTGCCAAAAAAATTTCAAACCATTTCGACATAGGCGGAGTATACATGCTTCATAGAGGTACATGAGCCCTTTCATGGAACCATGACTACATAGGTTATCAAGGTTTCTATGGTTCATATGCATTTCGATGTTGCATTGGTCACAAACTTATTCTTAGGCTTGCACGTGCCATGGGTGAAGAAAACACCAAGTTTGAGATTTTTTGAAGATGGTTTGCTACTTTATGAGGTTTAATTGAATTTCCATACAACGACATCGATTAATTATAGGTTGAATTGAGTGTATCCACGAAAATATCTGGAATGGTGCCAAACTTTTACACAGGCTCTAATATGCCCTAGGGATAAGAATTTTGTGGAGGTCGATGAGAAAATCTATTGGGTCCAAGATCTAATTCACCATCTTTTATCTCATTCAGCACAGAGAAAAATATATTAAAAAATGATCAAAAAAACCTAAGATCTTGTTTGGGGCCTTAATTTGGGTATACATGCTTGCCAAAGAAATTTCAAACCATTTCGACATAGGCGGAGTATACATGCTTCATAGAGGTACATGAGCCCTTTCATAGAACCATGACTACATAGGTTAACAAAGTTTCTGTGGTTCAAATGCATTTCGATGTTGCATTGGTCTCAAACTTTTTCTTAGGCTTCCACGTGTCATGGGTGAAGGAAACACCAAGTTTGAGATTTTTCAAAGATGGTTTGCTCCTTTCTGAGGTTTAATTGAATTTCCGCGCGATGACACCTATTAATTATAGGTTGAACTGAGTCTACCCACGAAAAGATCTAGAATGGTGCCAAACTTTTACACAGGCTCTAATGTGCCCTAGGTATAAGAATTTTGTTTAGGTCGATGAAAAAATCTATTGGGTCCAAGATGCAATTCACCCTCTTTTGTCTTATTCGGTATAGAGAAAAATATATTAATAAAAAATAATAAAAAAAACCTATGATCTTGTTTGGGGCCTTAAATTGGGTATACATGCTTGCCAAAAAAAATTCAAGCCATTTCAACATAGGCGGAGTGTACATGCTTCACAGAGGTACATGAGCCCTTTCATCGAACTATGACTATACACATAGGTTATCATGGTTTCTATAGTTGATATGCATTCCGGTCTCGCATTGGTCTCAAACTTTTTCTCAGGCTTGCACGTGCCATGGGTGAAAGAAACACCAAGTTTGAGATTTTACAAAGATGGTTTGCTACTTTCTGACATTTAATTGAATTTTCACGCGACGACACCAATTAATTATAGGTTGAACTGAGTCTACCCACGAAAAGAATCGGAATTATGCCAAACTTTTACATAGGCTCTAATGTGCCCTAGGGATAAGAATTTTATGGAGGTCGATGAAAAAATCTATTGGGTCCAAGATGTAATTCACCCTCTTTTGTCTCAATCAGCACTGAGAAAAATATATTAAAAATGATCAAAAAACCTAAGATCTTGTTTGGGGCCTTAATTTGGGTATACATGATTCCCAAAAAAATTCAAACCATTTCAACATAGGCGGAGTATACATGCTTCATAGAGGTACATGAGCCCTTTCATGGAACCATGACTAGATAGGTTATCAAGGTTTCTGTGGTTCATATGCATTTTGCTGTTGCATTGGTCTCAAACTTTTTCTTAGGCTTGCACGTGCCATGGGTGAAGGAAACACCAAGTTTGAGATTTTCCAAAGATGGTTTGCTACTTTCTGAGGTTTAATTGAATTTTCATGCGCCGACACCGATTAATTATAGGTTGAGCTGAGTCTATACACGAAAAGATCTGGAATGGTGCCTAACTTTTACACAGGCTATAATGTGCCCTAGGGATAAGAATTTTGTGGAGGTCGATGAAAAAATCTATTGGGCCCAAGATGTAATTCACCCTCTTTTGTCTTATTCGGTATAGAGAAAAATATATTAATAAAAAATGATCAGAAAAACCTAAGATCCTGTTTGGGGTATTAATTTGGGTATACATGCTTGCCAAAAAAATTTCAAGCCATTTCATCCTAGGCAGAGTATACATGCCTCACAGAGGTACATGAGCCCTTTCATCGAACCTTGACTACATAGGTTATCAAGGTTTCTATCGTTCATATACATTCCGATGTCGTATTGGTTTCAAACTTTTTCTTAGGCTTGCACGTGCCATGGGTGAAGGAAACACCAAGTTTGAGATTTCCGAAGATAGTTTGCTACTTTCTGAAGTTTAATTGAATTTTCGCGCGTCGACACCGATTAATTATAGGTTGAACTGAGTCTACCCATGAAAAGATCCGGAATGGTGCCAAACTTTTACACAGGCTCTAATGTGCCCTAGGGATAAGAATTTTGTGGAGGTCGATAAAAAATCTATTGGGTGCAAGATGTAATTCACCCTCTTTTGTCTTATTTAGTATAGAGAAAAATATATTAATAAAAAATGATTAGAAAAACCTAAGATTTTATTTGGAGCCTAATTTGGGTATACATGCTTGCCAAAAAATTTTAAGCCATTTGGACATAGGCGGAGTATACATGCCTCACAGAGGTATATGAGCCCTTTCATCGAACCATGACTATACACATAGGTTATCAAGGTTTTTGTGGTTCATATGCATTCCGGTGTCGCATTGGTCTCAAACTTTTTCTTAGGCTTGCACGTGCCATGGGTGAAGGAAACACCAAGTTTGAGATTTTCCGAAGATGGTTTGCTCCTTTTGAGGTTTAATTGAATTTCCGCGCGACGACACCGATTAATTATAGGTTGAACTGAGTCTACCTACGATAAGATCTAGAATGGTGCCAAACTTTTACACGGGCTCTAATATGCCCTAGGTATAAGAATTTTGTTTAGGTCGATGAAAAAACTATTGGGTCCAAGATGCAATTCACCCCCTTTTGTCTTATTCGGTATAGAGAAAAATATATTAATAAAAAATAATCAAAAAAACCTATGATCTTGTTTGGGGCCTTAATTTGGGTATACATGCTTGCCAAAAAAATCAAGCCATTTCGACATAGGCGGAGTGTACATGCTTCACAGAGGTACATGAGCCCTTTCATCGAACCATGACTATACACATAGGTTATCAAGGTTTCTGTGGTTGATGTGCATTCTGGTGTCGCATTGGTCTCAAACTTTTTCTTAGGCTTGCATGTGCCATGGCTGAAAGAAACACCAAGTTTGAGATTTTCTAAAGATGGTTTGCTACTTTCTGAGGTTTAATTGAATTTCCGCGCGAGGACACCGATTAATTATAGGTTGAACGGAGTCTACCCACGAAAAGATCCGGAATGGTGCTAAACTTTTACACAGGCTCTAATGTGCCCTAGGGATAAGAATTTTGTGGAGGTCATTGAAAAAATCAATTGGGTCCAAGATGTAATTCACCCTCTTTTCTCTCATTCAACACAGAGAAAAATATATTAAAAATGATCAAAAAACCCTAAGATCTTGTTTGGGGCCTTAATTTGGGTATACATGCTTGCCAAAAACATTTCAAACCATTTCGACATAGGCGGAGTATACATGCTTCATAGAGGTACATGAGCCCTTTCATAGAACCGTGACTACATAGGTTATCAAGGTTTCTGTGGTTCATATGTATTTCGATGTTGCATTGGTCACAAACTTATTCTTAGGCTTGCACGTGCCATGGGTGAAGGAAATACCAAGTTTGAGATTTTTCAAAGATGGTTTGCTACTTTCTGAGGTTTAATTGAATTTCCATACGACGACACCGATTAATTATAGGTTGAACTGACTGTATCCACGAAAAGATCTGGAATGGTACCAAACTTTTACACAGGCTCTAATGTGCCCTAGGGATAAGAATTTTGTGGAGGTCGATGAAAAAATATATTGGGTCCAAGATGTAATTCACGCTCTTTTGTCTCATTCAGCACTGAGAAAAATATATTAAAAAATGATAAAAAAACCCTAGGATCTTGTTTGGGGCCTTAATTTGGGTATACATGCTTGCCAAAAAAATTTCAAACCATTTCGATATAGGCGAAGTATACATGCTTCATAGAGGTACATGAGCCCTTTCATGGAACCATGACTACATAGGTTATCAAGGTTTCTGTGGTTCATATGCATTTCGATGTTGCATTGGTCACAAACTTATTCTTAGGCTTGCACGTGCCATGAGTGAAGGAAACATCAAGTTTGAGATTTTCTGAAGATGGTTTGCTACTTTCTGAGGTTTAATTGAATTTCCATACGACGACACCGATTAATTATAGGTTAAACTGAGTGTATCCACAAAAAGATCTGAAATGGTGCCAAACTTTTACACAACCTCTAATGTGCCCTAGGGATAAGAATTTTGTGGAGGTCGATGAAAAAGTCTATTGGGCCCAAGATGTAGTTCACCCTCTTTTGTCTTATTCAGCACAGAGAAAAATATATTAATACAAAATGATCAAAAAAACCTATGATCTTGTTTGGGGCCTTAATTTGGGTATACATGCTCGCCAAAAAAATTCAAGCCATTTCGACATAGGCGGAGTGAGTGTACAAGCTTCACAGAGGTACATGAGCCCTTTCATCGAACCATGACTATACACATAGGTTATCAAGGTTTCTGTGGTTGATATGCATTCTGGTGTCGCATTGGTCTCAAACTTTTTCTTAGACTTGCATGTGCCATGGGTGAAGGAAACACCAAGTTTGAGATTTTCCAAAGATGGTTTGCTACTTTCTGAGGTTTAATTGAATTTTCGCGCGACGACACCGATTAATTATAGGTTGAACTGAGTCTACCCACGAAAACATCTAGAATGGTGCCAAACTTTTACACAGGCTCTAATGTGCCCTAGGGATAAGAATTTTGTGGAGGTCGATGAAAAAATCTATTGGGTCCAAGATGTAATTCACCCTCTTTTGTCGCATTCAGCACTGAGAAAAATATATTAAAAAATGATAAAAAACCCTAGGATCTTGTTTGGGGCCTTAATTTGGGTATACATGCTTGCCAAAAAATTTCAAGCCATTTCGACATAGGCGGAGTATACATGCCTCACAGAGGTACATGAGCCCTTTCATCGAACCATGACTACATAGGTTATCAAGGTTTCTGTGGTTCATATACAGTACGATGTCGTATTGGTCTCAAACTTTTTCTTAGGCATGCACGTGCCATGGGTGAAGGAAACACCAAGTTTGAGATTTTTTGAAGATGGTTTGCTACATTCTGAGGTTTAATTGAATTTCCGCGCGATGACACCGATTAATTATAGGTTGAACTGAGTCTACCCACGAAAAGATCTGGAATGGTGCCAAACTTTTACACAGGCTCTAATGTGCCCTAGAGATAAGAATTTTGTGGAGGTCGATGAAAAAAATCTATTGGGTCCAAGATGTAATTCACCCTCTTTTGTCTCATTCAGCATAGAGAAAAAATATTAATAAAAAATTGATCAGAAAAAACTAAGATCTTATTTGGGGCCTTAATTTGGGTATACATAGTTGCCAAAAAAAATTCAAACAATTTCGACATAGGCGGAGTAAACATGCCTCATAGAGGTTTATGAGCCCTTTCATCGAACCATGACTAGACACATAGGTTATCAAGGTTTCTGTGGTTCATATGCATTCCGGTCTCGCATTTGTCTCAAACTTTTTCTCAGGCTTGCGCGTGCCATGGGTGAAGGAAACACCAAGTTTGAGATTTTTCGAAGATGGTTTGCTACTCTTTGAGGTTTAATTGAATTTTCGCGCGACGACACCGATTAATTATAGGTTGAACTGAGTCTACCCATAAAAAGATGTGGAATGGTGTCAAACTTTTATACAGGCTTCAATGTTCCCTAGGGATAAGAATTTTGTGGACGTCGATAAAAAAATCTATTGGGTCCAAGATGTAATTCACCCTCTTTTGTCTCATTCAGCACAGAGAAAAATATATTAACAAAAAAATGATCACAAAACCTAAGATCTTGTTTGGAGCCTTAATTTGGTTATACATGCTTGGCAAAAAAATTCAAGCCATTTCGACATAGGAGGAGTGTACATGCTTCACAAAGGTACATGAGCCATTTCATCGAACCATGACTATACACATAGGTTATCAAGGTTTCTGTGGTTCATATGCAATCCGGTGTCACATTGGTCTCAAACTTTTTCTTAGGCTTGCACGTGCCATGGGTGAAGGAAACACCAAGTTTAAGATTTCCGGAGATGGTTTGCTACTTTGTGAGGTTTAATTGAATTTCCGCGCGACGACACAAATTAGTTATAGATTGAACGGAGTCTACCCATAAAAAGATCCGGAATGGTGCCAAACTTTTACACAGACTCTCATGTGCCCTAGGGATAAGAATTTTATGGAGGTCGATGAAAAAATCTTTTGGGTCCAAGATGAAATTCACCCTCTTTTGTCTCGTTCAGCACACGGAAAAATATAATAAATAAAAAAACTAATTAGAAAAAACTAAGATCTTGTGTGGGGTCTTAATTTGGGTGTACATGCTTGCCAAAAAAATTTTAAGCCATTTCAACGTAGGAATACACTTGCTTCTATTTATTCAGTATATAAAAGGAATTTTTTTATATATATAAACATCACTGTCGGCTTCAAAAAACCGGTAGTGCAGAGATGAAACCGACAGTGATGCTTGTTATCACTGTCGGTTTGTTTTGAAAACCGACAGTGTTTTATAAAAAATTTAAAAAAATTATGCCAGCCCTCGGTTCGAGCTCGGGTCTCAGGGAGCAGAGTTCTGAGTCTTAACCGCTGCGCTAGTATAGGAGGTGTGTCAAGGCTAATTTTATTTTTTCTTTCTGACCTTTTAGAGAGCTTAATAATTAATAAAATTAGACCAAAAAATTTGGGCCGTCTGGGACTCGAACACAGATCTCGGGGGCTATATTGCGCGGTCTTAACCGTTGAGCCAGTCGGAGGATTTCGAAAAAAAGGAAAAAGATATGCTACTTAACCCGTAACCGCTATACCCCCATCACTGCCGGTTCTAGGAATGGCCAGGCAGTGATGTTGCCTCATCACTGTTGGTTTAGAACTTACAACCGGCAGTGATGAACCATTGGGATAAAAGCAAGGCGCGGGGTGAAATTTTCCAAAGTCATTTCAACCCCACGCCAACCCCTCCCCCCCGCGCCACTAGAGCACCACCCCGCTCCAACGGGCACCACCACCCCCCACACACCCGTCCACTACCCCCCGCGCCGTCGTTCCTAGCCCCAGGCTCCTCTTCTTCGATGCCGACGCCCGTGCGTCCCCTCGACGCCATCCACCGCCCCACGCTGGAGCAACACTTCGTCCGTTCCCTCGTTCCTCGCCCGCGATGCCGTCCACCGCCCCATGCTAGAGCACCGCGCCGTCCGTGCCCTCGTTCCTCGTCCATGATGCCGGCCGTGCCCCTCCTCCTCCACGCCTGCACTCCCACCGCCGAGGCCTTCAGGAGCGTGCGGACAGCTGCTTTCCCACCCCCCATGGTGAGTGCGTGGCTCACTGCCCGCTATGTGTTTGATGAAATGCCCCCGGTGAGTGCGTGGCGGTGGCGGCCAAGATTTGGTAGGTCCTCTCCTACATTGACTCGTGATCCGTGTGGCATTTGACATGGTGGGGCCAATGGGACTTTAGGGGTGGGTATTGGGAGGTTTTCAAGGCAAAATGATAGTATCATGGTTTACTAGTGTGGAACTGAGCATGCCGGTGTGATCTGTTTATCTGTACCGCTGACCTCTGTGTACATCATCCTAATTTTGGCAATGTCACTCTCATTGCTGTTTTTTGTTAGCTCTGTTTAGTTTGTTAGTAATGAGCTACTGAACGAGCACTGCAGCTATAGCTATTTGAGTTTAGAACGGCAGGGGCCAAAAAATGCTTAGAAAGTCCTGTAAAGTATGGGAATGTCAATACTGTATAAAATTATCTGGAAGCTTGATCAATACCTTTACGCCTGCTTTGCTAGTATTAAATTTTTTTGAGAGACAACTTATGAGAAGAACTGCAGTTACTTAGCGGGGAAAAAACGTTAGGCAATCCAATGCAGGAGTACTAGCAAAAGTACCTAATGTGGTTAAACTCTATACATTCATTGTCATATACTTATAATCATGTTGTATAATTTATCATTCAGATATGAGAGTTCAATAAGATGGCACAATTACTCTACACATAAACGCCGTTCTTATTGTGGTATTGCAATATTTAAGAGTGCCAGTTTTTGCTTGGCAACTTAACTTGATGGCATGATCTAGCCTTTAGGAAGCAACTATTTAAATTATCCATGTTGAGTGGTATGTGATTGGTATTTGGTAACTCCACTTTTAGTGTGATATTTGCTGGAACTATGGTAGCATGGTCCACTCCATGGTTCCTATATAATTTTGGTATCGTGCATCAGTATACAGCCTATAAAAGCTTGCAATTAGAATGAGCTTAACCAGATGTTGGTCCACTCCATGGTTCCTATATAATTTTGGTTCTGTGTTGAATGTTGGCATTTTAAACAACAATTTTAACTTTTTAGATGAGAAAGTCTTTGTTACAACAACAACAACAATAAAGCCTTTAAGTCACAAACAAGTTGGGGTAGGCTAGAGTTGAAACCCAGCAGAAGCAATCAAGGTCCAGGCACGTGACTAGCTATTTTCCAAGAACTCCTATCTAAGGCTAAGTCTTTGGGTATATTCCATACTTTCAAATCTCCTTTTATTGCCTCTACCCAAGTCAACTTTGGTCTTCCTCTATCTCTCTTCATGTTACTATCCTGGCTTGGGATTCCACTACGCACCGGTGCCTCTAGAGGTCTTCGATGGACATGTCCAAACCATCTCAACCGGTATTGGACATGCTTTTTCATGCTAAAATCACGAAGAACAATTTAATTTGTTGGATGCTACAAGTACCTCCTCTCACAATGTTGATTGAAGAGAAGCCACCCGCCGGAGATGTGAAGATTAGGAGAATTGTTCCATGGTCTTGGAAAGATATCATGCTTTTATTTGTGGCTATGGTCATTGCTTTTCTTATTTGGAAGTTGATGTAGGTTTAGTTTCGTAGAAGAGTAGGTGGACTTTGTTGTATGTGGTCAATCAAACAATGAATTTGTTCTAGGAGAACATATGCTATTATTAGACTTTGTTGTATGTGGACTTATTATTAGACTTTTGATTAAACATATTGTATATATATAATATGAACATATGCTATTAGTAGTTGCCATAGCCAAAACTAACCATGATCGTGTCACAGCCATGACTCGTCGTCCTCGCTTGGGATTCCACTACAGAGTTTCATAACTTTCGGAGATCTACAACTTTTATTTTGGTCATTTGATCATTTATTCATCCAACATTGTGGTAGTAACATTATTCACAAATGTTAAATATCCCTCTTATTGTTTACGAAACTATAAGAGAGATATATAAATTTTGTGAAAAATGTTACTACCACTTTATCGGATGAAGAAATGACTAAAATAAAAGATTTAGATCTTGATAAGTTCTACAACTTCTATATTCATAACTTTTTTAGTTGAAATCATTTAGTGTTCCAAAATGACGTTTGAATTTGCCATTTTTTAAAATTCAAAATTCAAATAGATAAAACACAGTCACATGAAAAGATGGATAAAATAATAGCGGTAAAAACATAACAAATTGATAGAGCATGATTTTAGAAAATTTTAAGAAAAAAACATCAAATTTAAAGCTAGTATGAGGGAGAAAGACTATTTACAAGTTTTAGCCAGAGATTAAAAAGAGAAATCAGAGTTCTTCAAAAATTTCAAAATTTAATTTCAAACAGCATTTTCAAGTAGTAAATGATCTCAAATAAAAAAAAGTTTTCAGCTACAAAGTTGTATAACTTTTCGAGATCTACAACTTTTGTTTTTGGCGTTTCTCTATCCGAGGCCGTTTGAAAATTTTAAATTTTAAATTTTAGAAATCAACCGTAATTTTCGTTAGATAGATTATTTCAAATGAAAATTTTTGGACATCCAAACGATCTCAAATTAAAAAAAGTTTGAACTACAAAGTTGTAGATCTCGTCCAGTACTAGAACTTTGATATAAAGTTCGTCTTCATTGGACATCATATGGAAAACTTATGAAGTTTTCTTTCGGCATATCACTGTCGGTTCAAGCCACGAACCGATACAAAGTTTTCTTGTTTTATATGGCAATTACGTAATCTAAGGATGAACCTAAATTTGGAAACAAACCACTCGGTCACTATGAGCACCTATCCCCCCAAACTATCTAGGGTCGACTAGTCCCCCGCACGGAAACCGCCACCTCTGGATCCTGAGGGTTTAGGGTCTAGTACTTTGTATACGGTTTTGGGTTTATGGTCATCCCCTCCGGTTAAGACAACATGGTCCGGTTAAGGACACAGGGTCGGGTTAAGGGAAGACCCTCCGGTTAAGCGCAGACCCCCCGGTTAAGGGCATTGCCTCCGGTTAAGGGAACCCCTCCGGTTAAGACCACATGGTCCGGTTAAGGACACAGGGTCGGGTTAAGGGAAGACCCTCCGGTTAAGGGCAGACCCCCCGGTTAATGGCAGACCCTCCGGTTAAGGGGATCCCCTCCGGTTAAGACCACATGGTCCGGTTAAGGAGACGTGGTCGGGTTAAGGGCATATACTCCGGTTAAGACAGTGACTGCCGGTTAAGGACACATCGTCCGGTTAACTACACATGGTCGGGTTAAGGGCGTTCACTCAGGTTAAGTTCCTTCAATTCGGTTAATCCTTAACCGGCTTCAATTGCTTTAACCCGAAACTCTGGTGTTAACCAGATTCATTGGCTTAACCGGCTTCAATGGTTAAAAGGTACTTTGTAAAAGGGTCTATGATGACTAGGATTTAGGGTTTAGATGTTGTCGATAAATTGTTTCATACCACTTGAATCCTGTTGTCGTTTCACATTGCCATGCTATGCAGCACGGTCGCGTCATCCTACGGCGATGACTATGGAGAATACGGTGGCAGTCAAATGGGATGTTAAATAGGGTAAACATCTAGATGCTATTCTCTTTGGTGGATTAGGGTTTTGGGTCTACCTTAGCTACTTGAAAAGGAAAAGTCTACCTATCCCCAAACTATCTAGGGTCGACTAGTCCCCATGAAACCGCCACCTCTAGATCATGAGGGTTTAGGGTCTAGTACTTTGTATACGGTTTTTTTGGTTTATGGTCATCCCTCCTGTTAAGACAACTTGGTCCTTAAGGACACGACAGGTCGGTTAAGGGAAGACCCTCCGGTTAAGCATAGACCCCTCGGTTAAGGGCATTCCCTCCTGTTAAGGGAACCCCTCTGTTAAGACCACATGGTCCTATTAAGGACACAGAGGGTCAGGTTAAGGGAAGACCTCTCCTATTAAGGCAGACCCCGATTAAGGGCATTCCCTCCGGTTAAGGGAACCCCTCCGGTTAAGACCACATGGTCCGGTTAAGGACAAAGGGTCGGGTTAAGGGAAGACCCTCCGGTTAAGGACACAAGGTCGGGTTAAGGACAGACCCCCCGGTTAAGGGCAGACCCTCCGGTTAAGGGGATCCCCTCCGGTTAAGACCACATGGTCCGGTTAAGGAGACATGGTCGGGTTAAGGGCATATACTCCAGTTAAGACAGTGACTGCCGGTTAAGGACACATCGTCCGGTTAACTGCACATGGTCGGGTTAAGGGCGTTCACTTAGGTTAAGGTCCTTCAATTCGGTTAATCCTTAACCGACTTCAATTGCTTTAACCCGAAACTCTGGTGTTAACCAGATTCACTGGCTTAACCGGATTCAATGGTTAAAAGGTACTTTGTAAAAGGGTCTATGATGACTAGGATTTAGGGTTTAGATGTTGTCGATAAATTGTTTCATACCACTTGAATCCTGGTGTCGTTTCACATTGCCAGGCTATGCAGCACGGTCGCGTCATCCTACGGCGATGACTATGGAGAATACGGTGACAGGTCAAATGGGATGTTAAATAGGGTAAACATCTAGATGCTATTCTACTGGTGGATTAGGGTTTTGGGTCTACCTTAGCTACTGAAAAAGGAAAAAGTCTACCTATCCCCCCAAACTATCTAGGGTCGACTAGTCCCCCGCACGGAAACCGCCACCTCTGGATCATGAGGGTTTAGGGTCTAGTACTTTGTATATGGTTTTGGGTTTATGGTCATCCCCTCCTAAGAAGACAACATGGTCCTAGTTAAGGACACAGGGTCGAGTTAAGGGAAGACCCTCCGGTTAAGCGCAGACCCCCCGGTTAAGGGCATTCCCTCCGGTTAAGGGAACCCCTCCGGTTAAGACCACATGGTCCGGTTAAGGACACAGGGTCGGGTTAAGGACAGACCCCCCGGTTAAGGGTAGACCCTCCGGTTAAGGGGATCCCCTCCGGTTAAGACCACATGGTCCGGTTAAGGAGACATGGTCGGGTTAAGGGCATATACTCCGGTTAAGACAGTGACTGCCGGTTAAGGACACATCGTCCGGTTAATCGCACATATGGTCGGGTTAAGGCGTTCACTCAAAGTTAAGGTCCTTCAATTCGGTTAATCCTTAACGGCTTCAATTGCTTTAACCCGAAACTCGGTGTTAACCAGATTCACTAGCTTAACCGGCTTCAATGGTTAAAAGGTACTTTGTAAAAGGGTCTATGATGACTAGGATTTAGGGTTTAGATGTTGTCGATAAATTGTTTCATACCACTTGAATCCTGGTGTCGTTTCACATTGCCAGGCTATGCAGCACGGTCGCGTCATCCTACGGCGATGACTATGGAGAATACGGTGGCAGGTCAAATGAGATGTTAAATAGGGTAAACATCTAGATGCTATTCTACTGGTGGATTAGGGTTTTGGGTCTACCTTAGCTACTGAAAAAGGAAAAAGTCTACCTATCCCCCCAAACTATCTAGGGTCGACTAGTCCCCCGCACGGAAACCGCCACCTCTAGATCATGAGGGTTTAGGGTCTAGTACTTTGTATACGGTTTTTGGTTTATGGTCATCCCCTCCGGTTAAGACAACTTGGTCCGGTTAAGGACACAGGGTCGGGTTAAGGGAAGACCCTCCGGTTAAGCACAGACCCCTCGGTTAAGGGCATTCCCTCCGGTTAAGGGAACCCCTCCGGTTAAGACCACATGGTCCGGTTAAGGACACAGGGTCGGGTTAAGGGAAGACCCTCCGGTTAAGGGCAGACCCCCCGGTTAAGGGCATTCCCTCCGGTTAAGGGAACCCCTCCGGTTAAGACCACATGGTCTGGTTAAGGAGACATGGTCGGGTTAAGGGCATATACTCCAGTTAAGACAGTGACTGCCGGTTAAGGACACATCGTCCGGTTAACTGCACATGGTCGGGTTAAGGGCGTTCACTTAGGTTAAGGTCCTTCAATTCGGTTAATCCTTAACCGGCTTCAATTGCTTTAACCCAAAACTCTGGTGTTAACCAGATTCACTGGCTTAACCGGCTTCAATGGTTAAAAGGTACTTTGTAAAAGGGTCTATGATGACTAGGATTTAGGGTTTAGATGTTGTCGATAAATTGTTTCATACCACTTGAATCTCGTGTGTCTTCACATTGCCAGCTATGCAAGACGGGCCGTCGCGTCATCCTCGGCGATGACTATGGAGAATACTGATGTGACAGTCAAATGGGATGTTAAATAGGGTAAACATCTAGATGCTATTCTCTTTGGTGGATTAGGGTTTTGGGTCTACCTTAGCTACTGAAAAAGGAAAAAGTCTACCTATCCCCCAAACTATCTAGGGTCGACTAGTCCCCACACGGAAACCGCCACCTCTCGGATCATGAGGGTTTAGGGTCTACTACTTTGTATACGGTTTTGGGTTTATGGTCATCCCCTCCTGGTTAAGACAACATGGTCCTAGTTAAGGACACAGGGTCGGGTTAAGTGAAGACCCTCCGATTAAGGGCGCACCCCCTGTTAAGGGCATTCCCTCCGGTTAAGGGAACCCCTCCTAAGTTAAGACCACATGGTCCTAAGTAGGACAAAGGGTCGGGTTAAGGGAAGACCCTCCGGTTAAGGACACAGGGTCGGGTTAAGGATGCACCCCGGTTAAGGGCGTATCTCCGGTTAAGGGGATCCCCCTGGTTAAGACCACATGGTCCAGTTAAGGAGACATGGTCGAGTTAAGGGCATATACTCCGGTTAAGACAAAGGATCGCCGTTAAGGACACATCGTCCTGTTAATCGCATATGGTCGGGTTAAGGGCGTTCACTCGTGTTAAGGTCCTTCAATTCGGTTAATCCTTAACCGACTTCAATTGCTTTAACCCGAAACTCGGTGTTAACCAGATTCACCGGCTTAACCGGCTTCAATGGTTAAAAGGTACTTTGTAAAAGGGTCTATGATGACTAGGATTTAGGGTTTAGATGTTGTCGATAAATTGTTTCATACCACTTGAATCCTGGTGTCGTTTCACATTGCCAGGCTATGCAGCACGGTCGCGTCATCTTACGGCGATGACTATGGAGAATACGGTGACAGGTCAAATGGGATGTTAAATAGGGTAAACATCTAGATGCTATTCTACTGGTGGATTAGGGTTTTGGGTCTACCTTAGCTACTGAAAAAGGAAAAAGTCTACCTAGCCCCCCAAACTATCTAGGGTCGACTAGTCCCCCACACGGAAACCGCCACCTCTGGATCATGAGGGTTTAGGGACTAGTACTTTGTATACGGTTTTGGGTTTATGGTCATCCCCTCCGGTTAAGACAACTTGGTCCGGTTAAGGACACAGGGTCGGGTTAAGGGAAGACCCTCCGGTTAAGCGCAGACCCCTCGGTTAAGGGCATTCCCTCCGGTTAAGGGAACCCCTCCGGTTAAGACCACATGGTCCGGTTAAGGACAAAGGGTCGGGTTAAGGGAAGACCCTCTGGTAAAGGACACAGGGTCGGGTTAAGGACAGACCCCCCGGTTAAGGGCAGACCCTCCGGTTAAGGGGATCCCCTCCGGTTAAGACCACATGGTCCGGTTAAGGAGACATGGTCGGGTTAAGGGCATATACTCCAGTTAAGACAGTGACTGCCGGTTAAGGACACATCGTCCGGTTAACTGCACAAGGTCGGGTTAAGGGCGTTCACTCAGGTTAAGTTCCTTCAATTCGGTTAATCCTTAACCGGCTTCAATTGCTTTAACCCAAAACTCTGGTGTTAACCAGATTCACTGGCTTAACCGGCTTCAATGGTTAAAAGGTACTTTGTAAAAGGGTCTATGATGACTAGGATTTAGGGTTTAGATGTTGTCGATAAATTGTTTCATACCACTTGAATCCTAGTGTCGTTTCACATTGCCATGCTATGCAGCACGGTCGCGTCATCCTATGGCGATGACTATGGAGAATACGGTGACAGGTCAAATGGGATGTTAAATAGGGTAAACATCTAGATGCTATTCTACTGGTGGATTAGGGTTTTGGGTCTACCTTAGCTACTGAAAAAGGAAAAAGTCTACCTATCCCCCCAAACTATCTAGGGTCGACTAGTCCCCCGCAAGGAAACCGCCACCTCTAGATCATGAGGGTTTAGGGTCTAGTACTTTGTATATGGTTTTGGGTTTATGGTCATCCCCTCCGGTTAAGACAACATGGTCCGTAAGGACACGTGGTCGGGTTAAGGGAAGACCCTCGTTAAGCTGAGACCCCCAGTTAAGGGCATTCCCTCCGGTTAAGGGAACCCTCCTGTTAAGACCACATGGTCCTAAGTTAAGGACACAGGTGGTCGGGTTAAGGACACCCCCCGGTGAGGCGCACCCTCCTGGTTAAGGGGATCCCCTCCTGTTAAGACCACATGGTCCTAGTTAAGGAGACATGGTCGGGTTAAGGGCATATACTCCGGTTAAGACAAGGATCGCCGGTTAAGGACACATCGTCCTGGGTAATCGCATATGGTCGGGTTAAGGGCGTTCACTCGAGGTTAAGGTCCTTCAATTCGTTAATCTTTAACTTGCTTCAATTGCTTTAACCCGAAACTCGGTGTTAACCAGATTCACCGCTTAACCGGCTTCAATGGTTAAAAGGTACTTTGTAAAAGGGTCTATGATGACTAGGATTTAGGGTTTAGATGTTGTCGATAAATTGTTTCATACCACTTGAATCTCGTGTCGTTTCACATTGCCGGAGCTATGCAAGACGGTCGCGGCGTCATCCTCGGCGATGACTATGGAGAATACTGGTGACAGGTCAAATGGGATGTTAAATAGGGTAAACATCTAGATGCTATTCTACTGGTGGATTAGGGTTTTGGGTCTACCTTAGCTACTGAAAAAGGAAAAAGTCTACCTATCCCCCCAAACTATCTAGGGTCGACTAGTCCCCCGCACGAAAACCGCCACCTCTAGATCATGAGGGTTTAGGGTCTAGTAATTTGTATATGGTTTTTGGTTTATGGTCATCCCCTCCAGTTAAGACAACTTGGTCCGGTTAAGGACACAGGGTCGGGTTAAGGGAAGACCCTCCGGTTAAGCACAGACCCCTCGGTTAAGGGCATTCCCTCCGGTTAAGGGAACCCCTCCGGTTAAGACCACATGGTTCGGTTAAGGACACAGGGTCGGGTTAAGGACAGACCCCCCGGTTAAGGGCAGACCCTCCGGTTAAGGGGATCCCCTCCGGTTAAGACCACATGGTCCGGTTAAGGAGACATGGTCGGGTTAAGGGCATATACTCCGGTTAAGACAGTGACTGCCGGTTAAGGACACATCGTCCGGTTAACTGCACATGGTCGGGTTAAGGGCGTTCACTCAGGTTAAGGTCCTTCAATTCGGTTAATCCTTAACCGGCTTCAATTGCTTTAACCCGAAACTGTGGTGTTAACCAGATTCACTGGCTTAACCGGCTTCAATGGTTAAAAGGTACTTTGTAAAAGGGTCTTTGATGACTAGGATTTAGGGTTTAGATGTTGTCGATAAATTGTTTCATACCACTTGAATCTGGTGTCGTTTCACATTGCCAGGCTATGCAAGACGGTCGCGTCATCCTACCGGCGATGACTATGGAGAATACGGTGGCAGGTCAAATGGGATGTTAAATAGGGTAAACATCTAGATGCTATTCTACTGGTGGATTAGGGTTTTGGGTCTACCTTAGCTACTGAAAAAGGAAAAAGTCTACCTATCCCCCCAAACTATCTAGGGTCGACTAGTCCCCATGCGAAACCGCCACCTCTAGATCATGAGGGTTTAGGGTCTAGTACTTTGTATATGGTTTTTGGTTTATGGTCATCCCCTCCGGTTAAGACAACTTGGTCCGGTTAAGGACACAGGGTCGGGTTAAGGGAAGACCCTCCGGTTAAGCACAGACCCCTTGGTTAAGGGCATTCCCTCCGGTTAAGGGAACCCCTCCGGTTAAGACCACATGGTCCGGTTAAGGACACAGGGTCGGGTTAAGGGAAGACCCTCCGGTTAAGGGCAGACCCCCCGGTTAAGGGCATTCCCTCCGGTTAAGACCACATGGTCCGGTTAAGGACAAAGGGCGGGGTTAAGGAAGACCCTCCGGTTAAGGACACAAGGTCGGGTTAAGGATGACCCCGGTTAAGCGGACCCTCTCCGTTAAGGGGATCCCCTCCGGTTAAGACCACATGGTCCGGTTAAGGAGACATGGTCGGGTTAAGGGCATATACTCCGGTTAAGACAGTGACTGCCGGTTAAGGACACATCGTCCGGTTAACTGCACATGGTCGGGTTAAGGGCGTTCACTTAGGTTAAGGTCCTTCAATTCGGTTAATCCTTAACCGACTTCAATTGCTTTAACCCGAAACTCTGGTGTTAACCAGATTCACTGGCTTAACCGGCTTCAATGGTTAAAAGGTACTTTGTAAAAGGGTCTATGATAACTAGGATTTAGGGTTTAGATGTTGTCGATAAATTGTTTCATACCACTTGAATCCTGGTGTCGTTTCACATTGCCAGGCTATGCAGCACGGTCGCGTCATCCTACGGCGATGACTATGGAGAATACGGTGACAGGTCAAATGGGATGTTAAATAGGGTAAACATCTAGATGCTATTCTACTGGTGGATTAGGGTTTTGGGTCTACCTTAGCTACTGAAAAAGGAAAAAGTCTACCTATCCCCCCAAACTATCTAGGGTCGACTAGTCCCCCGCACGGAAACCGCCACCTCTGGATCATGAGGGTTTAGGGTCTAGTACTTTGTATATGGTTTTGGGTTTATGGTCATCCCCTCCGGTTAAGACAACATGGTCCGGGTAAGGACACAGGGTCAGGTTAAGGGAAGACCCTCTGGTTAAGCGCAGACCCCCCGGTTAAGGGCATTCCCTCCGGTTAAGGGAACCCCTCCGGTTAAGACCACATGGTCCGGTTAAGGACACAGGGTCGGGTTAAGGACAGACCCCCCGGTTAAGGGCAGACCCTCCGGTTAAGGGGATCCCCTCCGGTTAAGACCACATGGTCCTAGTTAAGGAGACATGGTCGGGTTAAGGGCATATACTCCGGTTAAGACAAAGGCTCGCTTTGGTTAAGGACACATCGTCCTGTTAAGCGCATATGGTCGGGTTAAGGGCGTTCACTCGAGTTAAGGTCCTTCAATTCGGTTAATCCTTAACTGCTTCAATTGCTTTAACTCGAAACTCGGTGTTAACCAGATTCACCGGCTTAACCGGCTTCAATGGTTAAAAGGTACTTTGTAAAAGGGTCTATGATGACTAGGATTTAGGGTTTAGATGTTGTCGATAAATTGTTTCATACCACTTGAATCTGGTGTCGTTTCATATTGCTTGCCGGAGCTATATGTAAGACGGTCGTCGCGTCATCCTCTGGCGATGACTATGGAGAATACGGTGGCAGTCAAATGGGATGTTAAATAGGGTAAACATCTAGATGCTATTCTCTTTGGTGGATTAGGGTTTTGGGTCTACCTTAGCTACTTGAAAAAGGAAAAAGTCTACCTATCCCCCAAACTATCTAGGGTCGACTAGTCCCCATGCATTGAAACCGCCACCTCTAGATCATGAGGGTTTAGGGTCTAGTACTTTGTATATGGTTTTTGGTTTATGGTCATCCCCTCCTTAAGACAACTTGGTCCGTTAAGACAACTTGGTCCTAAGTTAAGGAAGACCCTCGGTTATACTGCAGAGACCCTGGGTTAGGGTTAAGGGAAGACCCTCCGGTTAAGCACATGGTCCGGTTACCCTCGGTTAAGGGCATTCCCTCCGGTTAAGGGAACCCCTACGGTTAAGACCACATGGTTCGGTTAAGGACACAGGGTCGGGTTAAGGACAGACCCCCCGGTTAAGGGCAGACCCTCCGGTTAAGGGGATCCCCTCCGGTTAAGACCACATGGTCCGGTTAAGGAGACATGGTCGGGTTAAGGGCATATACTCCGGTTAAGACAGTGACTGCCGGTTAAGGACACATCGTCCGGTTAACTGCACATGGTCGGGTTAAGGGCGTTCACTCAGGTTAAGGTCCTTCAATTCGGTTAATCCTTAACCGGCTTCAATTGCTTTAACCCGAAACTCTGGTGTTAACCAGATTCACTGGCTTAACCGGCTTCAATGGTTAAAAGGTACTTTGTAAAAGGGTCTATGATGACTAGGATTTAGGGTTTAGATGTTGCCGATAAATTGTTTCATTCCACTTGAATCCTGGTGTCGTTTCACATTGCCAGGCTATGCAGCACGGTCGCGTCATCCTACGGCGATGACTATGGAGAATACGGTGGCAGGTCAAATGGGATGTTAAATAGGGTAAACATCTAGATGCTATTCTACTGGTGGATTAGGGTTTTGGGTCTACCTTAGCTACTGAAAAAGGAAAAAGTCTACCTATCCCCCCAAACTATCTAGGGTCGACTAGTCCCCCGCACGGAAACCGCCACCTCTAGATCATGAGGGTTTAGGGTCTAGTACTTTGTATATGGTTTTTGGTTTATGGTCATCCCCTCCGGTTAAGACAACTTGGTCCGGTTAAGGACACAGGGTCGGGTTAAGGGAAGACCCTCCGGTTAAGCACAGACCCCTCGGTTAAGGGCATTCCCTCCGGTTAAGGGAACCCCTCCGGTTAAGACCACATGGTCCTAGTTAAGGACACGGTGTCGGGTTAAGGGAGAGACCCTCCATTAAGGCGACCCCTTAAGGGCATTCCCTCCTATTAAGACCACATGGTCCTAAGTAAGGACAAAGGGTCGGGTTAAGGAAGACCCTCCTGTTAAGGACACACAAGGTCGGTCAAGGGGGAAGACCCCTTGTTAAGGGCATTCCCTCCTATTAAGGGATCCCTCCAGTTAAGACCACATGGTCCTGTTAAGAGACATGGTCGGTTAAGGATACTCCGAGTTAAGACGATCGCCTAGTTAAGGAAGACACATCATCCGTTAAGGACACACAAGGTCGGGTTAAGGGAAGACCCTCCGGTTAAGCACAGACCTTCTCGGTAAGGGCATTCCCTCGGTTAAGGGAACCCTCCGGTTAAGACCACATGGTTCGTTAAGACACATGGTCCTGGATGCACCCCCGGTTGCTAGGGCGACCCTCGGTTAAGGGATCCTCTCGTTAAGACCACATGGTCCTAAGTTAAGGAGACATGGTCGGGTTAAGGGCATATATCTCCGGTTAAGACAAAGGATCGCCAAGGTTAAGGACACATCGTCCTAAGTTAATCGCACATGGTCGGGTTAAGGGCGTTCACTCAGTTAAGGTCCTTCAATTCGGTTAATCCTTAACCGGCTTCAATTGCTTTAACCCGAAACTCTTGTGTTAACTTGATTCAACGCTTTAACTTAACCGGCTTCAATGCTTAAAAGGTACTTTGTAAAAGGGTCTATGATGACTAGGATTTAGGGTTTAGATGTTGTCGATAAATTGTTTCATACCACTTGAATCTGGTGTCGTTTCACATTGCCAGAGCTATGCAGACGGCGCGGCGCGTCATCCTACAGGCGATGACTATGGAGAATACGGTGACAGTCAAATGGGATGTTAAATAGGGTAAACATCTAGATGCTATTCTCTTTGGTGGATTAGGGTTTTGGGTCTACCTTAGCTACTGAAAAGGAAAAAAGTCTACCTATCCCCCAAACTATCTAGGGTTAACTAGTCCCCCTTGACGAAACCGCCACCTCTCGGATCATGAGGGTTTAGGGTCTAGTACTTTGTATACGGTTTTGGGTTTATGGTCATCCCCTCCGGTTAAGACAACTTGGTCCGTTAAGGACACGGGTCGGGTTAAGGGAAGACCCTCGGTTAAGCCTTGCAGACCCTCGGTTAAGGGCATTCCCTCCGTTAAGACCACATGGTCCTAAGTTAAGGACACAGGTCGGGTTAAGGGAAGACCCTCCTACATTAAGGGAAGACCCCGGTTAAGGGCATTCCCTCCGATTAATGGAACCCCTCCAGTTAAGACCACATGGTCCTAGTTAAGGACAAAGGGTCGGGTTAAGGGAAGACCCTCCGTTAAGGACACAAGGTCGGGTTAAGGGCGCACCCCCGGTTAAGGGCAGACCCTCTGGTTAAGGGGATCCCCTCCGGTTAAGACCACATGGTCCGGTTAAGGAGACATGGTCGGGGTAAGGGCATATACTCCGGTTAAGACAGTGACTGCCGGTTATGGACACATCATCCGGTTAACTGCACAAGGTCGGGTTAAGGGCGTTCACTCAGGTTAAGGTCCTTCAATTCGGTTAATCCTTAACCGGCTTCAATTGCTTTAACCCGAAACTCTGGTGTTAACCAGATTCACTGGCTTAACCGGCTTCAATGCTTAAAAGGTACTTTGTAAAAGGGTCTATGATGACTAGGATTTAGGGTTTAGATGTTGTCGATAAATTGTTTCATACCACTTGAATCCTGGTGTCGTTTCACATTGCCAGGCTATGCAGCACGGTCGCGTCATCCTACGGCGATGACTATGGAGAATACGGTGACAGGTCAAATGGGATGTTAAATAGGGTAAACATCTAGATGCTATTCTACTGGTGGATTAGGGTTTTGGGTCTACCTTAGCTACTGAAAAAGGAAAAAGTCTACCTATCCCCCCAAACTATCTAGGGTCGACTAGTCCCCCGCACGGAAACCGCCACCTCTGGATCATGAGGGTTTAGGGTCTAGTACTTTGTATACGGTTTTGGGTTTATGGTCATCCCCTCCGGTTAAGACAACTTGGTCCGGTTAAGGACACAGGGTCGGGTTAAGGGAAGACCCTCCGGTTAAGCGCAGACCCCTCGGTTAAGGGCATTCCCTCCGGTTAAGACCACATGGTCCGGTTAAGGACACAGGGTCGGGTTAAGGGAAGACCCTCCGGTTAAGGGCAGACCCCCCGGTTAAGGGCATTCCCTCCAGTTAATGGAACCCCTCCGGTTAAGACCACATGGTCCGGTTAAGGACAAAGGGTCGGGTTAAGGGAAGACCCTCCGGTTAAGGACACAGGGTCGGGTTAAGGACAGACCCCCCGGTTAAGGGCAGACCCTCCGGTTAAGGGGATCCCCTCCGGTTAAGACCACATGGTCCGGTTAAGGAGACATGGTTGGGGTAAGGGCATATACTCCGGTTAAGACAGTGACTGCCGGTTATGGACACATCATCCGGTTAACTGCACAAGGTCGGGTTAAGGGCGTTCACTCAGGTTAAGGTCCCTCAATTCGGTTAATCCTTAACCGACTTCAATTGCTTTAACCCGAAACTCTGGTGTTAACCAGATTCACTGGCTTAACCGGCTTCAATGGTTAAAAGGTACTTTGTAAAAGGGTCTATGATGACTAGGATTTAGGGTTTAGATGTTGTCGATAAATTGTTTCATACCACTTGAATCCTGGTGTCGTTTCACATTGCCAGGCTATGCAGCACGGTCGCGTCATCCTACGGCGATGACTATGGAGAATACGGTGACAGGTCAAATGGGATGTTAAATAGGGTAAACATCTAGATGCTATTCTACTGGTGGATTAGGGTTTTGGGTCTACCTTAGCTACTGAAAAAGGAAAAAGTCTACCTATCCCCCCAAACTATCTAGGGTCGACTAGTCCCCCACACGGAAACCGCCACCTCTGGATCATGAGGGTTTAGGGTCTAGTACTTTGTATATGGTTTTGGGTTTATGGTCATCCCTCCGGTTAAGACAACTTGGTCCGGTTAAGGACATAGGTCGGTTAAGGAAGACCCTCCTGTTAAGCGCAGACCCCTCGGTTAAGGGCATTCCCTCCTGGTTAAGGGAACCCCTCCTGTTAAGACCACATGGTCCTAAAGGACACGAGGTCGGGTTAAGGAAGACCCTCCGGTTAAGGGCGCACCCCCGGTTAAGGGCATTCCCTCCGGTTAATGGAACCCCTCCGATTAAGACCACATGGTCCGGTTAAGGACAAAGGGTCGTTAAGGAAGACCCTCCGGTTAGGACCCACGGGTCGGGTTAAGGATGCACTTCCGGTAAGGCGAGACCCTCCTGTTAAGGGATCCCCTCGGTTAAGACCACATGGTCCGGTTAAGGAGACATGGTCGGGTTAAGGGCATATACTCCTCCGTTAAGACAATGGATCGCGGTTAAGGACACATCGTCCCTGTTAATCGCATATGGTCGGGTTAGGGCTTTCACTCGAAGTTAAGGTCCTTCAATTCGGTTAATCCTTAACCGACTTCAATTGCTTTAACCCAAAACTCTGGTGTTAACCAGATTCACTGGCTTAACCGGCTTCAATGGTTAAAAGGTACTTTGTAAAAGGGTCTATGATGACTAGGATTTAGGGTTTAGATGTTGTCGATAAATTGTTTCATACCACTTGAATCCTGGTGTCGTTTCACATTGCCAGGCTATGCAGCACGGTCGCGTCATCCTACGGCGATGACTATGGAGAATACGGTGACAGGTCAAATGGGATGTTAAATAGGGTAAACATCTAGATGCTATTCTACTGGTGGATTAGGGTTTTGGGTCTACCTTAGCTACTGAAAAAGGAAAAAGTCTACCTATCCCCCCAAACTATCTAGGGTCGACTAGTCCCCCACACGGAAACCGCCACCTCTGGATCATGAGGGTTTAGGGTCTAGTACTTTGTATACGGTTTTGGGTTTATGGTCATCCCCTCCGGTTAAGACAACATGGTCCGGTTAAGGACACAGGGTCGGGTTAAGGGAAGACCCTCCGGTTAAGCGCAGACCCCCCGGTTAAGGGCATTCCCTCCGGTTAAGGGAACCCCTCCGGTTAAGACCACATGGTCCGGTTAAGGACACAGGGTCGGGTTAAGGGAAGACCCTCCGGTTAAGGACACAGGGTCGGGTTAAGGACAGACCCCCCGGTTAAGGGCAGACCCTCCGGTTAAGGGGATCCCCTTCGGTTAAGACCACAGGGTCCGGTTAAGGAGACATGGTCGGGTTAAGGGCATATACTCCGGTTAAGACAAAGGATGGCGCGGTTAAGGACACATCGTCCTGTTAAGCGCACATGGTCGGTTAAGGCGTTCACTCGAGTTAAGGTCCTTCAATTGGTTAATCCTTAACCGGCTTCAATTGCTTTAACCCAAAACTCTGGTGTTAACCAGATTCACTGGCTTAACCGGCTTCAATGGTTAAAAGGTACTTTGTAAAAGGGTCTATGATGACTAGGATTTAGGGTTTAGATGTTGTCGATAAATTGTTTCATACCACTTGAATCTGGTATCGTTTCACATTGCCGAAGCTATGCACGACGACCGCAGTCGCGTCATCCTACTGGCGATGACTATGGAGAATACGGTGACAGTCAAATGGGATGTTAAATAGGGTAAACATCTAGATGCTATTCTCTTGGTGGATTAGGGTTTTGGGTCTACCTTAGCTCTTTGAAAAGGAAAAAGTCTACCTATCCCCAAAACTATCTAGGGTCGACTAGTCCCCCACACGGAAACCGCCACCTCTGGATCATGAGGGTTTAGGGTCTAGTACTTTGTATATGGTTTTGGGTTTATGGTCATCCCCTCCTGGTTAAGACAACATGGTCCTAAGTTAAGGACACAGGTCGGAGTTAAGGAAAGACCTCCCTTAGCCATGAACCCCGGTTAAGGGCATTCCCTCCTCCACATTAAGGGAACCCCTCCTTAAAGACCACATGGTCCTCCAGCTAAGGACATTCCTCCGGTCGGGTTAAGGGAAGACCCTCCACATGGTTAAGGACACAGGTCGGTCGGTTAAGGGCCAGACCCCGGTTAAGGCGAGACCCTCCGGTTAAGGGATCCCCTTGGTTAAGACCACAGTGTCTCAGTTAAGGAGACATGGTCGGGTTAAGGGCATATACTCCGGTTAAGACAAAGGATGCCGTTAAGGACACATCGTCCGGTTAATCGCACATGGTCGGGTTAAGGCGTTCACTCAAGTTAAGGTCCTTCAATTCGGTTAATCCTTAACTTGACTTCAATTGCTTTAACCCAAAACTCGGTGTTAACCAGATTCACCAGCTTAACCGGCTTCAATGGTTAAAAGGTACTTTGTAAAAGGGTCTATGATGACTAGGATTTAGGGTTTAGATGTTGTCGATAAATTGTTTCATACCACTTGAATCTCGTATCGTTTCACATTGCCAGTGCTTTGCGACGACGGTCGCGTCATCCTCTGGCGATGACTATGGAGAATACGGTGACAGTCAAATGGGATGTTAAATAGGGTAAACATCTAGATGCTATTCTCTTTGGTGGATTAGGGTTTTGGGTCTAACTTAACTCTTGAAAAAGGAAAAAGTCTACCTATCCCCCAAACTATCTAGGGTCGACTAGTCCCCATTGCGAAACCGCCACCTCTGGATCATGAGGGTTTAGGGTCTAGTACTTTGTATACGGTTTTGGGTTTATGGTCTTCCCCTCCGGTTAAGACAACTTGGTCCTAGTAAGGACACGGGTCGGGTTAAGGGAAGACCCTCCGGTTATGAGACCCCTCATTAAGGCATTCCCTCCTGTTAAGACCACATGGTCCTAAGTTAAGGACACAAGGTCGGGTTAAGGAAGACCCTCCGGTTAAGCGGACCCCCGCTTTAGGGCATTCCCTCCGAGTTAATGGAACCCCTCCGTTAAGACCACATGGTCCGGTTAAGGACAAAGGGTCGGGTTAAGGGAAGACCCTCCGGTTAAGGACACAGGGTCGGGTTAAGGACAGACCCCCCGGTTAAGGGCAGACCCTCCGGTTAAGGGGATCCCCTCTGGTTAAGACCACATGGTCCGGTTAAGGAGACATGGTCGGGTTAAGGGCATATACTCGGTTAAGACAAAGGATCGCCAAGTTAAGGACACATCGTCCTGTTAATCGCACATGGTCGGGTTAAGGCGTTCACTCAGGTTAAGGTCCTTCAATTCGGTTAATCCTTAACCGACTTCAATTACTTTAACCCAAAACTCTGGTGTTAACCAGATTCACTGGCTTAACCGGCTTCAATGGTTAAAAGGTACTTTGTAAAATGGTCTATGATGACTAGGATTTAGGGTTTAGATGTTGTCGATAAATTGTTTCATACCACTTGAATCCCGGTATCGTTTCACATTGCCGAAGCTATGCAAAGACACGGTCGCGTTATCCTCTGGCGATGACTATGGAGAATACGGTGATAGGTCAAATGGGATGTTAAATAGGGTAAACATCTAGATGCTATTCTACTGGTGGATTAGGGTTTTGGGTCTACCTTAGCTACTGAAAAAGGAAAAAGTCTACCTATCCCCCCAAACTATCTAGGGTCAACTAGTCCCCCACACACGGAAACCGCCACCTCCTCGGATCATGAGGGTTTAGGGTCTAGTACTTTGTATACGGTTTTGGGTTTATGGTCATCCCCTCCTGTTAAGACAACTTGGTCCGTTAAGGACACGAGGGTCGGGTTAAGGAAGACCCTCCTGTTAGCGCAGACCCTGCTAAGGGACATTCCCTCGGTTAAGGGCATTACCTCGGTTAAGACCACATGGTCCTAAGTAAGGACACGTGGTCGGGTTAAGGGAAGACCCTCCTAAGGACACGAGGTCGGGTTAAGGACGACACCCGGTTGAGGCGAGACCCTCCAGTTAAGGGGATCCCCTTCTGTTAAGACCACGAGGTCCGGTTAAGGAGACATGGTCGGGTTAAGGGCATATACTCCGGTTAAGACAAAGGATCGCCAAGTTAAGGACACATCGTCCTGTTAATCGCACATGGTCGGGTTAAGGGCGTTCACTCAAAGTTAAGGTCCTTCAATTGATTAATCCTTAACTGGCTTCAATTGCTTTAACCCGAAACTCGGTGTTAACCAGATTCACCGCTTAACCGGCTTCAATGGTTAAAAGGTACTTTGTAAAAGGGTCTATGATGACTAGGATTTAGGGTTTAGATGTTGTCGATAAATTGTTTCATACCACTTGAATCTCGGTATCGTTTCACATTGCCGAGCTATGCAAGACGGTCGCGTCATCCTACTGGCGATGACTATGGAGAATACGGTGATGAAGTCAAATGGGATGTTAAATAGGGTAAACATCTAGATGCTATTCTCTTTGGTGGATTAGGGTTTTGGGTCTACCTTAGCTACCAAAAAAGGAAAAGTCTACCTATCCCCCAAACTATCTAGGGTCGACTAGTCCCCCACACGGAAACCGCCACCTCGGATCATGAGGGTTTAGGGTCTAGTACTTTGTATACGGTTTTGGGTTTATGGTCATCCCCTCGGTTAGACAACATGGTCCTAGTTAAGGACAGGGTCAGGTTAAGGGAAGACCCTCCTGTTAAGCGCAGACCCCGGTTAAGGCATTCCTCATTCCCTCGGTTAAGGGAACCCCTCCTTCCGTTAAGACCACATGGTCCCTCGTTAAGGACACGAGGTCGGGTCGGTTAAGGGAAGACCCTCCAGTTAAGGACACAGGTCGGGTTAAGGACAGACCCCGGTTAAGCGCAGACCCTCCGGTTAAGGGATCCAATTCGGTTAAGACCACGTGGTCAGTTAAGGAGACATGGTCGGGTTAAGGCATATACTCCGGTTAAGATGTGGATCGCCAAGAAGGACACATCGTCCCAGTTAATCGCACATGGTCGGGTTAAGGGCGTTCACTCAAAGTTAAGGTCCTTCAATTCGGTTAATCCTTAACCGGCTTCAATTGCTTTAACCCAAAACTCGTGTGTTAACCAGATTCACCGCTTAACCGGCTTCAATGGTTAAAAGGTACTTTGTAAAAGGGTCTATGATGACTAGGATTTAGGGTTTAGATGTTGTCGATAAATTGTTTCATACCACTTGAATCTCGGTATCGTTTCACATTGCCGAGCTTTGCAAAGACGGTCGGCGTCATCCTCTGGCGATGACTATGGAGAATACTGGTGATGAGGTCAAATGTGATGTTAAATAGGGTAAACATCTAGATGCTATTCTCTTTGGTGGATTAGGGTTTTGGGTCTACCTTAGCTACTGAAAAAGGAAAAAGTCTACCTATCCCCCAAACTATCTAGGGTCGACTAGTCCCCCATACGAAACCGCCACCTCGGATCATGAGGGTTTAGGGTCTAGTACTTTGTATACGGTTTTGGGTTTATGGTTATCCCCTCCGGTTAAGACAACTTGGTCCGGTTAAGGACACAGGGTCGGGTTAAGGGAAGACCCTCCGGTTAAGCGCAGACCCCTCGGTTAAGGGCATTCCCTTCGGTTAAGGGAACCCCTCCGGTTAAGACCACATGGTCCGGTTAAGGACACAGGGTCGGGTTAAGGGAAGACCCTCCGGTTAAGGGCAGACCCCCCGGTTAAGGGCATTCCCTCCAGTTAAGGGAACCCCTCCGGTTAAGACCACATGGTCCGGTTAAGGACAAAGGGTCGGGTTAAGGGAAGACCCTCCGGTTAAGGACACATGGTCGGGTTAAGGACAGAGCCCCCGGTTAAGGGCAGACCCTCCGGTTAAGGGGATCCCCTCTGGTTAAGACCACATGGTCCGGTTAAGGAGACATGGTCAGGTTAAGGGCATATACTCCGGTTAAGACAGTGACTGCCGGTTAAGGACACATCGTCCGGTTAACTGCACATGGTCGGGTTAAGGGCGTTCACTCAGGTTAAGGTCCTTCAATTCGGTTAATCCTTAACCGGCTAGAATTGCTTTAACCCGAAACTCTGGTGTTAACCAGATTCACTGGCTTAACCGGCTTCAATGGTTAAAAGGTACTTTGTAAAAGGGTCTATGATGACAAGGATTTAGGGTTTAGATGTTGTCGATAAATTGTTTGATACCACTTGAATCCTGGTATCGTTTCACATTGCCAGGCTATGCAGCACGGTCGCGTTATCCTACGGCGATGACTATGGAGAATACGGTGATAGGTCAAATGGGATGTTAAATAGGGTAAACATCTAGATGCTATTCTACTGGTGGATTAGGGTTTTGGGTCTACCTTAGCTACTGAAAAAGGAAAAAGTCTACCTATCCCCCCAAACTATCTAGGGTCGACTAGTCCCCCACACGGAAACCGCCACCTCTGGATCATGAGGGTTTAGGGTCTAGTACTTTGTATACGGTTTTGGGTTTATGGTCATCCCCTCCGGTTAAGACAACATGGTCCGGTTAAGGACACAGGGTCGGGTTAAGGGAAGACCCTCCGGTTAAGGACACAGGGTCGGGTTAAGGACAGACCCCCCGGTTAAGGGCAGACCCTCCGGTTAAGGGGATCCAATTCGGTTAAGACCACAGGGTCTGGTTAAGGAGACATGGTCGGGTTAAGGGCATATACTCCGGTTAAGACAGTGACTGCCGGTTAAGGACACATCGTCCGGTTAACTGCACATGGTCGGGTTAAGGGCGTTCACTCAGGTTAAGGTCCTTCAATTCGGTTAATCCTTAACCGGCTTCAATTGCTTTAACCCGAAACTCTGGTGTTAACCAGATTCACTGGCTTAACCGGCTTCAATGGTTAAAAGGTACTTTGTAAAAGGGTCTATGATGACTAGGATTTAGGGTTTAGATGTTGTCGATAAATTGTTTCATACCACTTGAATCCTGGTATCGTTTCACATTGCCAGGCTTTGCAGCACGGTCGCGTCATCCTACGGCGATGACTATGGAGAATACGGTGACAGGTCAAATGGGATGTTAAATAGGGTAAACATCTAGATGCTATTCTACTGGTGGATTAGGGTTTTGGGTCTACCTTAGCTACTGAAAAAGGAAAAAGTCTACCTATCCCCCCAAACTATCTAGGGTCGACTAGTCCCCCGCACGGAAACCGCCACCTCTGGATCATGAGGGTTTAGGGTCTAGTACTTTGTATACGGTTTTGGGTTTATGGTCATCCCCTTCGGTTAAGACAACATGGTCCGGTTAAGGACACAGGGTCGGGTTAAGGGAAAACCCTCCGGTTAAGCGCAGACCCCCCGGTTAAGGGCATTCCCTCCGGTTAAGGGAACCCCTCCGGTTAAGACCACATGGTCCGGTTAAGGACACAGGGTCGGGTTAAGGACAGACCCCCCGGTTAAGGGCAGACCCTCCGGTTAAGGGGATCCCCTCCGGTTAAGACCACATGGTCCGGTTAAGGAGACATGGTCGGGTTAAGGGCATATACTCCGGTTAAGACAGTGACTGCCGGTTAAGGACACATCGTCCGGTTAACTGCACATGGTCGGGTTAAGGGCGTTCACTCAGGTTAAGGTCCTTCAATTCGGTTAATCCTTAACCGGCTTCAATTGCTTTAACCCGAAACTCTGGTGTTAACTTGATTCAGCAACAACCCCGGCTTCAATGGTTAAAAGGTACTTTGTAAAAGGGTCTATGATGACTACGATTTAGGGTTTAGATGTTGTCGATAAATTGTTTCATACCACTTGAATCTGGTGTCGTTTCACATTGCCGAGCTATGCGACGACTCCTCGCGTCATCCTCTGGCGATGACTATGGAGAATCTGGTGAAAGGATCAAATGGGATGTTAAATAGGGTAAACATCTAGATGCTATTCTCTTTGGTGGATTAGGGTTTTGGGTCTACCTTAGCTCTTGAAAAAGGAAAAAGTCTACCTATCCCCCAAACTATCTAGGGTCGACTAGTCCCCATGCGGAAACCGCCACCTCTGGATCATGAGGGTGGGTCTGTCTTAACTCGGTTTTGGGTGACCATAAACCCAAAACCGTATACAAAGTACTAGACCCTAAACCTCATGATCTAGATGTGGCGGTTTCCGTTAAGGGGGACTAGTCGACCCTAGATAGTTTGGGGGGATAGGTAGACTTTTTCCTTTTTTAAGATTAAGGTAGACCCAAAACCCCTAATCCACCAAGAGAATAGCATCTAGATGTTTACCCTATTTAACATCCCATTTGACTGTCACCAGATTCTCCATAGTCATCGCCAGAGGATGACGCGAAGGTCATAGTCCGGCAATGTGAAACGACACCAGATTCAAGTGGTATGAAACAATTTATCGACAACATCTAAACCCAAATCCTAGTCATCATAGACCCTTTTGGTACAAAGTATCTTTTAACCATTGAAGTCGGTTAAGCTGGTGAATCTGGTTAACACCGAGTTTCAATTAAAGCAATTGAAGCCAAAACTAAGGATTAACCGAATTGAAGGACCTTAACTTCGATGGTGAACGACCTTAACCCGACTTATGTGCGCTTAAATCTACGATGTGTCCTTAACCGCAACCAATCTTTAACCGGAGTATCTATGCCTTAACCCGACCATGTCTCCTTAACCTGACCATGTGGTCTTAATCGAGGGGATCCCCTTAACCGAGGGTCTCGCCTTTCTTACCGAGGGGTCTGTCCCTTAACCCGACCTCTGTGTCCTTAACTAGGGTCTTCCCTTAACTCCGACCTCAGTCCTTAACCGGACCATGTGGTCTTAACCGAGGGGTCCCTTAACCTCTTGGAGGAATGGCCCTTAACCTATCCGGTCAAACTATCTAACCGGAGGGTCTTCCCTTAACCCGACCTCGTGGATTAACCGGTGTTGTCTTAACCGGAGGGATGACCATAAACCCAAAACCGTATACAAAGTACTAGACCCTAAACCCTCATGATCCGTAGAGGTGGCGGTTTCCGTGTGGGGGACTAGTCGACCCTAGATAGTTTCGGGGGATAGGTAGACTTTTTCCTTTTTCAGTAGCTAAGGTAGACCCAAAACCCTAATCCACCAGTAGAATAGCATCTAGATGTTTACCCTATTTAACATCCCATTTGACCTGTCACCGTATTCTCCATAGTCATCGCCGTGGGATGACGCGACCGCGTCTTTATAGCACGGCAATGTGAAACGACACCAGGATTCAAGTGGTATGAAACAATTTATCGACAACATCTAAACCCTAAATCCTAGTCATCATAGACCCTTTTACAAAGTACCTTTTAACCATTGAAGCCGGTTAAGCCAGTGAATCTGGTTAACACCAGAGTTTCGGGTTAAAGCAATTGAAGCCGGTTAAGGATTAACCGAATTGAAGGACCTTAACCTCAGTGAACGCCATTGACCGGACCATGTGGTCTTAATCGGAGGGGTTTCCTTAACCGGAGGGAATGCCCTTAACCGGGGGGTCTGCACTTAACCGGAGGGTCTTCCTTTCACCCGACCCTGTGTCCTTAACCGGACCATGTTGTCTTAACCGGAGGGGATGACCATAAACCCAAAACCATATACAAAGTACTAGACCCTAAACCCTCATGATCCAGAGGTGGCGGTTTCCGTGCAGGGGACTAGTCGACCCTAGATAGTTTGGGGGGATAGGTAGACTTTTTCCTTTTTCAGTAGCTAAGGTAGACCCAAAACCCTAATCCACCAAAGTAGAATAGCATCTAGATGTTTACCCTATTTAACATCCCATTTGACCTATCACCAGATTCTCCATAGTCATCGCCGTGAGATGACGCGACTGCGTCTTATATAGCTCGGCAATGTGAAACGACACCAGATTCAAGTGGTATGAAACAATTTATCGACAACATCTAAACCTTAAATCCTAGTCATCATAGACCCTTTTACAAAATACCTTTTAACCATTGAAGCCGGTTAAGCCCGGTGAATCTGTTAACACCAAAGTTTTGGGTTAAAGCAATTGAAGCCAAGTTAAGATTAACCAATTGAAGGACCTTGACCTTGAGTGAATCCCTTAACCCGACCATGTGCGCTTAATCGGACGATGTGTCCTTAACCGCCATCCTTTCTCTAACCGAGAGTATATGCCCTTAACCCGACCATGTCTCCTTAACTGACCATGTGGTCTTAACCGGAGGGATACCCTTAACCGGAGGGTCTGCCCTTAACCGGGGGGTCTGTCCTTAACCCGACCCTGTGTCCTTAACCGGAGGGTCTTCCCTTAACCCGACCCTGTGTCCTTAACCGGACCATGTGGTCTTAACCGGAGGGGTTCCCTTAACCGGAGGGAATGCCCTTAACCGGGGGGTCTGCGATTAACCGGAGGGTCTTCCCTTAACCCGACCCTGTGTCCTTAACCGGACCATGTTGTCTTAACCGGAGGGGATGACCATAAACCCAAAACCGTATACAAAGTACTAGACCCTAAACCCTCATGATCCAGAGGTGGCGGTTTCCGTGCGGGGGACTAGTCGACCCTAGATAGTTTGGGGGGATAGGGAAACTTTTTCCTTTTTCAGTAGCTAAGGTAGACCCAAAACCCTAATCCACCAGTAGAATAGCATCTGCTTGCTGATCAGCCGCCCCTGTTCCATAACAATTACAACAATCCGCAGTTACATGCATGCGTGGAGTTGAGAGTCGAAGCTATCGACAAGTGAAGTTGAATAAAATGCCTCCATCTCAAAATAAATCAACTTGTTGAGGGTTATCATAAGTTAATTAAATTATTTTATGTTTCACCAAACTTGTAGAAAACAACATAAATGTCTATGCCCCCAAATTAGTATCACTAGATATATTTTCATAATATATACTTATTTGGTGTTATAAATGTTATTATTTTCCCCTATAAAATTAGTCAAAATTAAGATAGTTTGAATTAGGGTGTCTCTAAAAATTGTTTTATTTTGGGATGGAGTACATGTGTACAAATGCTTTAGGCATATTTTAGGCATACCATAGGATGAAAGGGTAGCAACGATGAGAGCGACGACGATAAGGATCTTGAAAATGGTGGCGGAGAATGATGCAGCCATGGATGATGGCAGTGCTTTGATCGCACCGTGGTTGTGCTTGGACTTGGACTTTTTGGTAATGCTGATAGCCGACCTTGGGCACTTTGGTATGAATGGTATGCCAATTTATATATGACTCTTGGTGGATGGATATTTAGCGCCCATTGATTTTTAACGTTACTACTGCTAAATCTCTGAAAGGATTTGTGTCCAAGGCTTATCTCTATTTGTTGGATACAAATACAATTCATTCATAAAAAAGCATGAATTCATAAGTTATTAATTATTTTCCATCGAACCAATAAAAGGATTAACTCCGTTGTAAATTATTAGACGTTTTTATTTTTTTTTCTAAATACATCACTTTTGTTTTGTACTTAGATATACACTATGTCTATATACATAGTAAAAGCAATCTACTAAAATGTCTTATAATTTGGAACGAAAGGGAGTACATCATAATTATTAATGAATTGAGTGGCTAAATTAAAGTCAATTTCTGAAAATACACTGCTTTCTTTTTGTTCCACTTGATCTCGAAGGACTCGAGTGACGACCACGTGAGGGTGAAGAACTTTGACAGGTGACCAGAGGACAGTGAATGCGACTCAATTTTTTTATCTTTTCAAGAATGAAAGAGCAGCCTATATCAAGAAACAACCCACAAACTTTTCGGATAACGCTAGCCAATGATCCTGTTCAGCTGCAAGAATAAGTGGCTGCGGCAGACCAACGAACCAGAGAAACTTGGCAAGAAAGATGCTAAAGCAATCAGAGGTGAAAGAGGACAAATTTGAGTATCGTCTGGCCAAAACCAGCTTAGTCAATTTCCAAAATCGGCTTAGTCGTTTTTTGCAGTTTTTAGCCTGCAATGTTGGAAGAAAAATGTCGAAATCCAATCAAATGACCTTAAAAATAGTGAATTTTTATAAAGGGGTTCACAATATCATAAAGAACATCTCCACCAAAAATCGGCCAGCTTAGCTAGTTTTCGCAAAAAAACAACAAGCTCCTCTCAAAGAAAAATCCAAAATCAATCCAAATGAGCTCAAAAAAATATGAAAATTTGCATGCATTTTCACTTAGACTATACGAAACTACTACCAGGAGATCTTGCCAAAAAAATCGAAGCTTGGCCAAGAATTTTGAAATCATCATCTCAAATTCGGTTTTTGCAAGAATCCTCAAAATGATGTGACCAAGCAATTCCAAGGTCCCAAAACCACTCAAAATCACTCCAGAAATTAGATCAAACAAAGCTCAAAAAATCACCAAAGAAAAGTGACAAATTTTTAAAAAAAAAGAACAAAACAATGGATTTAAAAGGGAGACAAGAGACGAAAGTGGTGAAGTCCACACAAATTTCTTATGAATTCATCAACAATGAATTCACCTATAGATCAGATTAGTCTACCTCTCAGCATCCTCCCACTAATGTGAACAAAAAGACTAAGACCTACCTATCTCTCTCAATCAAATCTCTTCCCTAGCACTTGAGCCATTGGTAACCCTAACAAATGAAAGGGGTGGAAGAAACAGGTACCTTGGGGGCACCCACTTCTTGTTTTATATGGCAATTACACAATCTAAGGATGAACCTACATTTAGACACAAACCACTCGGTCACTATGAGCAAAGTGGCCCATATGTTCTTCAAAGCATTTGATGGCCATGTGCCATTAATGAAGTCGCTTTGCCCCGATACAAGATCTCTAATGACGTCACGTGCTGCCCCAAGATCTACCTCAGGTTTTAACGCTGAAGTAGAAATCAGAAACACTCTATCCAGGTAATTAGCAACAACCGAACACGAAAAATATATATAGGTAATATTTATGGGCCCCCTATAAATTTTGAGGTATGCAGCTGGCACCTTTTTTTAAAATTACACTACTAGAAAATAGATTTTCGTAGGCGGCGAAAACCAATTAACAGAGGTGGGCAAGGTGCCCTACTCTACAACGACGCCATTTTTAATCTTTGATTTCTAGAGGCGTACACGAGCACCCGCCTGTGAAGCTGGATTTTCAGATGCGGGTGCGTTATGATTAAAAAAATAAAAAAAATACATAGCACCAGGGTTGAGCCTGCGAATCCTATCGTCCCTGCTGTGCCCATGACGTACCCTGCTGCCAAGCTCACCGCTGACGAGCTGAGGGGACATCTCATGCGCCCATGACTCCTCAAAATATTCATGCACTCAAATCTAGCATATTTCAATTGTCGCAGCTAGCTAGTAATTCTTGAACACGTTGACAGTGGAGCTTCAACATCAAGAAGGCTTCATTATTTTCCATCACAGATTCAGGGAATTGGATGAAATTGCTCTTGCTTTTTCATGCTTTGAGAGGTGGCCCGCTTACCACCGAAGTTTCGCTGCTATATATGGCTGTCCGGCATCCAACTATCCGTGTAGGGGACGACGGACAACAGCGCCTTGGTCCTTGTGTCTACCTCGACCATCCACACCCTCCTATCAGCGAACTTGGCATAGTCCTGCACGTCCTCATGAACCACGAACCAGATCACATCAGGGTTGTCTATGTTGGACTATTCGAATCACATGGTAATAGATCTAGCCGGGTACTTCTAGTAAACGTATAGCATGTCCTAGTACATGAACTAGACAGAGATTAGAGGGAGGAGTAGTGCTAGGTTAGTGCTAGGTTACCGACCATTGTAGGGCTTCGATCCAGTGGCGTCGGCCATGGGCGTTGTGCCGGTATCTGCGCGAGGGCAGCGACGGTCGGTGAAGACAGGTGGCGGCGCAGTGCAATGGCGACCGGCGGTGAAGACCGATGGCGGCGCAGTGCAGTGGTGGAGGTGCTTCCCGTCCCTGGCTGCGCCCCTCACTAGATTGGGTTTAGGGTTTAGGTGTCGGTGGGGAGCTCGGCTCAGGCGAACCTCGTACTAAGAGTCGCCGGCCCCCACCTCTATTTATTGCGCAGTGTGACAGGGGCCCTCCAGCCATAGTGGGCTGGGCGCCCCCGATCAGGGCGCGGATTAAAGGCCCAACTGGGCCGTTGGGCCTAGTTTGGGATTGAGATCAATCTAACAATCTCCCCCTTGATCTCCTACCATCTTTTAATTTCATATCATTTACTTTTGTTCATTCCATTACAAATTAGCGCATAGAGTATGTTTCATCGTCACGGTCAATTGCCGATAGATTTAACAACTACAACGCACCACTCTGTTCTGAAATAGATACTTAACTTTTGGGCCTTCTTTTTGTCCAGGAATTATAGGCTTTCTCTTAAACCCATGCTGGCTACATGTTCTCTGAACACGTTGGGTGGTAAGCCTTTTGTAAGCGGATCCGCGAACATCTTTTCGGTACTTATATGCTCAAGACTTATGACATGATCCCATACTTTATCTTTCACAACATAATACTTTATGTCAATGTGTTTGGCAGCACCACTTGACTTATTGTTGTGAGCATACTGTACTGTAGGATTATTATTGCAGTATAACTTAAGTGGTCTATAGATGTCGTCAACCACCTTCAAACCGGGTATAAACTTCTTTAGCCAGTTCACCTGCCCTGTTGCCTCATAACACGCTACAAACTCGACATACATTGTGGACGATATAGTGACGGTTTGCTTTGAGCTTTTCCATAAAATTGCTCCCCCTGCGAGAGTGAATACATATCCAGACGTAGATTTTCTATCATCTCCCGCATAATCAGAATCTGAATGCCCCACTATATGGAGTGAATCTGATCTTCTATACGTCATCATGAGGCCTTTCGTTCTTTGCAAATAACGCAAGACTTTCTTTACTAATTTCCAATGTTCTGTTCCAGGATTGCTCTGGAATCTACCAAATAAACTAGTAACAAATACCAAGTCAGGGCGCGTATATACTTGAGCATATTGCAAGCTTCCGACAGCTGAAGCATATGGAACCGCTTTCATTTGATCGATCTCATATTGGTTCCTATGGCATTGAAAATCCCCATATCTGTCGCCCTTTACTATAGGAGCAGGTGAGGGACTACATTTGTGCATACTAAATTTCTTTAAGATCTTCTCTATGTATGCCTTTTGTGACAGTCCTAATACCCCTTTACTTCTATCTCGGTGAATCTCGATCCCTAGAACGAACAAAGCTTCACCAAGATCTTTCATATCAAATTTTAAGGACAAAAACTTCTTTGTCTCCAGTAGTAGACTGGCATCACTACTAGCAAGTAAGATATCATCCACATACAGGACAAGGAAGATAAACTTCCCATTCTTAAACTTTGCATAGACACAATTGTCCTCTACATTCTCTTTAAACTCAAAATTCCTTATTGTCTGATCAAACTTCAAGTACTACTGTCTTGAAGCTTGTTTTAATCCATACATGGATTTCTTTAGGCGGCATCCCATTCGTTCTTTTCCTTCCACGACAAAACCTTTCGGTTGTGCCATGTAAACATTTTCCTCCAAGTCTTCATTGAGAAATGTCATCTTTACATCCATCTGATGTAATTCTAAATCGTAATGTGCCACTAATGCCATTATAATTCTGAAGGAATCCTTACATGAGACTAGAGAAAATGTCTCATTATAATCAATCTCTTCTCTTTGTGTAAAGCCTTTTGCCACAAGTCACGCTTTATATCTCTCTATATTCCCTTGAGAGTCAAGTTTTGTTTTGTAGACCCATTTACAGCCTACTGTTTTGGCTCCTTTAGGAATTATTTCCAAGTTCCAAACTTTATTGGCACTCATAGATTTCATTTCATCTTCCATGGCCTCAAGCCACTTTGATGAATGATCACTTCTCATGGCTTCTTCAAATGAGGTGGGATCATCCTCCATTTGAAATTCCTCACTGTTGTATACTTCATAGTCAGCAGGAATAGCTGATTTTCTAACTCTTTGAGACCTTCTAGGGGCCTCCATATTTGGCACATTTTCTATTTGAGGCTGTTGTTGCTCCCCCTCATGTGTGGCAATAGGTTCTACAAGATCCTGAAGAACAGGTTCCTCATCGTCATTCATTGTTGCCACAGGCGGAATAACAACATGTGCTGGCACCATAGTATCTTGCACTGTTGGTGCAGCGATAGCAGGTAGTAAGAAAAATGGCTCATGAATCATCGGAGTGGGCGCATACACCCGCTTCTCTTCAAGGTCAATTTCTCGAGCTACCATGCTCCCCCTCATCATTTCATCCTCTAGGAAGACAGCGTGTTTCATTTCCACAAACTTTGTATGTCTGTCTAGACAGTAGAAATGAAAACCTTTTGACTTTTCTGGGTAGCCAATGAAATGGCAACTTACTGTTTTGGGATCTAGCTTCCCAATGTTTGGGTTAAATACTTTAGCCTCAGTAGGACTCCCCCACACACGTAAGTGGTTTAGTGAGGGTACTCTTCCTGTCCACAACTCATACGGTGTTTTGGGCACCGACTTACTTGGTACTCTATTGAGAATATGAATGGCGGTTTTTAACGCCTCCATCCATAGGCTCAATGGTAAGGTGGAGTAACTTATCATACTGCGCACCATATCCATCAGGGTACGATTGCGTCTTTCAGCTACTCCATTCTGCTGAGGTTCGCCCGGTGTAGAATACTGGGCTACTATGTCATTCTCCTGTAAGAACCTTGCAAAAGGTCTAGGAACTTGGCCATATGGGGTATGCTGACCGTAGTACTCCCCCTCCCCCCCCCCCGACGGTTAGACCTGACTACCTTAATCTTTAAATTGTGTTGGTTTTCAACTTCTGCCTTAAATATCTTAAATTTATCCAATGCTTCTGTTCTTTTTTTGATTGGATAAATGTATCCATAACGGGAGTAATCATCTATGAATGTTATGAACAAATCATAACCATCCACACTCTTTATAGGAAACGGACCACAGATGTCTTTGTGAATAATCTGTAAAATTCCTACGCTTCGTTTGACATCTTTCTTAATTTTCTTTACATACTTTCCTTTTATGCATTCTCTGCATTGTTCTAAATCTGAGAGCTCTAATGGAGGAAGAATATCATTCTTTACTAGTCTTTCTATTCTCCCCCTCGAAATATGGCCTAAACGATAGTGCCATAATTTCAACGACGCATCGTGAGCTCTCTTTCGTTTTCTGTTTACATCCACAGATGAGGATACATTCTCATTGTTGCACGCAACGTCCCCATCATCACATACAACATTCACATCATCATGTAGTGATAACAAATAAAGCTCATTTTGTAAGATAGCAAGACCAACACATGCATTATTAAATGTTATCTTACATTTGCCATTTCCAAAATGGCAATCATATCCATCATTGTCCAAGCATGAAACACTAATCAAGTTTCTCTATAGGGAGGGAACATAAAGTACATCTCTAAGTAAAAGTGTGAAACCATCAGCAAGCTCTAGAGAAAGATCACCAACGGCTTCAACATCTGCTCGGACTCCATTTGCATCTTTAACGTGTCTTTCTCTTCTTTGCGTAGTCCTCGTCGAATGGAATCCCTGTAAAGAATTAGCAACATGAACAGTTGCACCTAAGTCAATCCACCAAGTAGATTTTGAATATTGTACATACAGGGATTCATTTATGAGCGTAATAATGTTCTCACCTTTCTTTGCCATGATCATCTTTAAGTAATCGGGACAATCTTTCTTATAATGTCTCGTCTTCTTGCAGTAGAGACACTGGTCTTTCTCTACTGTAAACTTGTTCTGCTGAAGCTGATGCAGCATGGGACCCTTTCCCTTTGACTTTGAGGAGGAGTTAGCATTAGTATTCTTTTTCTTGTTGTCTTTCTAATAATTGATAGTGCCGCCATTGGCAGCTATTCTCTCCTCCTCTTGCACACACATAGCCATGAGCCTCTTCATGTCCCAATTCTCGGGCTGTATGTTGTAGTTGACAACAAAAGTGTCAAACTCCTTTGGCAAGGAAGCAAAAATTAGATGGATAAGGAACTCTTCCTTGAGAGCCAGATCCATTGGTTTTAGCTTGGATGCCAAATTGCTCATTCTTAGTATGTGCTCTCTTATCCCACCATTTCTAGAGTACCTCTCTGTCACCAGCTGCTTTATCAGCTGGGTAGCATATGTCTTTGAAGAGCCAGTGAACTGACTCTTTATTCTATCAAGGTACTCGGTGATGGTGTTACACTCTAGGATTGATCCCACAATTGTAGGTTCAATCGTGTTCTTTATCACAGCCATACATTTCTTGTTGGCAGTGACCCATTTCCTATGCTCAAGGTCATAGGACATCTTTTGGGATGCAAAATCCCTCTCTCTAGTTGCCCAAGCGGCATCAGCCTCGTTTGTCTCCCTCACCGGTGCCATAGGCTCAGTGGGACACGGTGAGGTGACTACCCAGTCCACCTCAGCCAAGATGAAAGCTAGGTCAATCTTTTTCTTCCACTCCGTGTAGTTGTCACCTTTGAGAGTGGGGATCTCTTTGATACAACCCATCAAGTTGTATCCGCCTAAAAAAACAATTCATATAGAGTGAGAACATAAACATAATAATAACAATTGCATGCCTCAGTTCCAACGTTGGTCAAAATTAAAACATACAATTGTCCTCTACACTAATTCTACATCACCGTTGGGCAGAAATAGAATTAATGCATGACGAAACATCATAATATTGCCATTAATCAACATTGGTCAGAATAATAACAATATAATAATAAACTAAAAACATATCCATTTTTCAAAAATTAAATTCTCCCGTTGGTTTGAATTTAATAATAAAAATAACAACTTTAAATACGCAGCCAAAAAATGAACTCATTTTCTTGAATTTTACCCACAGGAAAAATTCGATTTTCTGATTTCTTTTGAGCCATTTTCCATTTTTCAATTTTACTGAAAAAAAAAGAAAAAAAGGAAAATTGGGCTCCCTCTTTACTGCTACTGGGCCCGAAGCTGGCAATTCGGCTCGGCCCACCTTCTCTGCGCGGCGCCCGGCCACACCTAGGCCGCAACCTGGGCCTAGGCCGGCAATGTGCCGCGGCCGCACACGCCCACCTGGGCCGCGAAACGGCCCGATCAACCGGCGCCGGCCGTTCCGATCCAACGGCTACATGGTGAGTTCGGCCGATCAAAACCGGCGACACGGCGCCCTCCCCCGAAACCCTAAACCATTCGCTCCTTCTCCTTCCCTCTCTCACTCACTCGGCCCCGTAGCGAACTGGGCGGGCGAAGCGGTGGAGCGGGCAGCCATGGCGCCGTCACCAGCCCCCTCGCCGACGTGCGTGCTCCCCAGCGGGTGAGCTCACCATCGTCGAGCGGCCTGGCTGCGGCGCCCCTTTGGTCGAGCTCAGGCGAAATAGCTCCCCCGGCTCAGCCTTCTTCTCCCACGCCGGTGAAAGGTCAGCCCAGCGCACGGCGAGGTAGGTGCCTTTCCTCTTCTTCCCCGTCCCCTTCTTCTTTTGGGTCAGGTTTGTTCTTCTCGGATTCAACCGATTGGGGATCTAGGGTTAGGGTTTTGGGTTAGAGTTAGGGATTCGCCCTGTTCTTCTTCTTCCCGAAATGATTACGGGTTTAGGGTTCGGTTTCAAGTAGACTTGAAGCCGAGCCCTCCTTCTCTTATTTCTTTCACCCAGTTAGGGTTAGGGTTAGGGTTAGGAAAACCCTCTTTCTTTTCAGATCCAAAATGGATCTACTTTGTGTTTAATCGTTCACCCGTTCTAGATCTAAAACCCTAGAAACCGAGGCTCTTGTACCATTGTTGGACTATTAGGATCACATGGTAATAGATCTAGCCGGGTACTTCTAGTAAACGTATAGCATGTCCTAGTACATCAACTAGACAGAGATTAGAGGGAGGAGTAGTGCTAGGTTACCGACCATCGTAGGGCTTCGATCCAGTGCCATCGGCCATGGGCATTGTGCCAGTATCTGCGCGAGGGCAGCGATGGTCGTTGAAGACAGGTGGCGGCGTAGTGCAGAGGTGACTGGCGGTGAAGACCGATGGCGGCACAGTGCAGTGGTGGAGGTGCTTCCCGTCACTGGCTGCGCCCCTCACTAGATTGGGTTTAGGGTTTAGGTGTCGGTGGGGAGCTCAGCTCAGGCGAACCTCGTACTAAGAGCCGTCGGCCCCCACCTCTATTTATTGCATAGTGTGACAATCTAAGCTCACGACAGGGAACTTCATTATTACCTGTGGTAGGCCCTTGTAGGCTAGGAGCACCCAGAGCTCGTTGCAGTCGAGCACGTTGTCTTTCACCCACTCCAATGGCTCATCCATGCTGAGGCTTAGGGTCCAGGTCGTCACGGTGAACAAGAACTAGCCGCGCGCGCATGTGCTCCTACCATGGCCACCGCAGCAGCATCAGGGTTCGATGTTGAGGAACCTAACCACGCCAGAGCCAGTGTTAGCCAAGTCCCGGCAATATCTCTTGTAAGGACGGCCATCCTAGTAGTCCACCGATTTGGGAGGCACCACCGGCAACATCACATACCGGAGCTTAAGGCTCGCATCATCTGCGGCCATATCACAAAAGATGAAGCTGAGGAGGTAGTCGACCCAGCACAAGAACCGGTCTCCAACAGGGACGGTCGTCTCTGTCTCTCACCACCACATGACCACATCGCCATTGCTGCCCTGGTGATCATCAAATAGGATAGGCACCGCCTGCTTGAAAACCCACTCATGACCTATGTGGAGGATGAAGAGGCCCGCCACCCTGTCCCAAGGCATGTCATCGGACACCTCGAGGTGGGCCACCAGCAGTTCATGCTTGCCACAGCGCAAGAGGCCAGTGTCACCTAGGTTCATGAGATGCTGGCTCTCCTTGTGGTAGCAGCCCGGGAGCTTCAACATGTCACACCCTTGGCCACCGGCTAATTCACCGTCGACGTGAGCACGAGAAGAAGTATAGAACGAGGACACCGGTAGGGCAATCCCTCTGCCTTGGCGACGCAGTTTTACTGAATCTTGAGTTGTTGCCGGATGCGGCATAGAGTCGGGCCCTTATGTGCCATTATAGACGCTGACCTCCTGGGCCCACATGATAGAAGTTCAATTACATAGAAAACGTAAATGATAACTACGCCATCTCTTGATGCTAACGTCTCCCGGCCGTCGGCCTTCTTCACGGTGCATCTTCAGGCGCGACACCTCCCCCCTTGAGTTGCAGCTTGTCCCCAAGCTGGAGCTGTTGGGAAGCAGTGGTTGAGTACATTGTTATCTTCCTAGGTCATTGTCGAGGATGGAAGCCCATTCCATGTGACCTTAACCTAAGGAACCGCTGTGTTACCTTTCTTGACTAAACGGCGATCCAGGATAGCCAGGGGTGCTGTTTCAGTGGCTTCCAAATCAGTGGTGACCGGCAGTGAGTCATACACTGGAGAGTAATCTGCAATAAAAGGTTTCAGTTGGGAAATGTGAAAAACATTGTGAATGAGAGCTCCCTCTGGTAATTCCAGCCTGTAAGCAACATTGTCAATCCTTTCCGGCACTTTGTAAGGGCCAAAATACTTCTTGGCGAGCTTGGGAAATGGTCTGTTGGCCACTGACGATTGTGGATAAGGCTAGAGCTTGAGCAGTACTGTGTCACCGACAGCAAACTGAAAATCCTTCCTTTTCTGATCTGCAAGCATCTTCATTTTTTTTGCCCGAGCCAAGTTGTGCTTCTGTGCTTGGAGGTGCAATTCTCTATTCTCAATGATCTCTGTAACTGATGTAGAAGTAGCAGATGGCACTGATGGAATGGCGCCCACATTGGGCTCATACCCATATAGAGCTTTGAAAGGAGAACAACCCAATAATGTGTGAAAGGAGGAATTGTACCAAAGTTCAGCCAAGGAGAGCCAAGATTTCCAAGTTTCTGGGGAATCCTACACAGCACATCTGAGATACATTTCAACACACTGGTTTACTCTCTCAGTTTGACCATCACTCTACGGGTGATATGCAGTAGTCAGATGAAGATTGACTTTGTACAGCTTGAACAGCTCCTTCCAAAAATTACTGAGGAAGATGGTATCCCTATCAGAAACAATTGTACTAGGTAAACCATGAAGTTTGTCACTGGAATAAAATGTGCAAATTTGGTGAGAGGGTCGACCACCACTAGTATGACACTGAACTCTTCAGATTTGGGTAAGCCTTCTATAGAATCCATGGAAAGGTCTTGCCAAACTCGCTCTAGAATAGGAAGAGGTTGCAGGAGACCCATTGGGTGAGTATTGGCATGTTTAGATTGCTGACGGACTTTACATTGTTTCACAAATGATTCCACATCTTGTTTCATTCCCTTCCATGCAAAGTGTTCTGTAGCTACACCTGAATGGCCTCCTAAGGCACTAGAGTGGCATTCAGCAATGATCTTTGTTTGTAATGCTGAGTTTTGGCCAGTCCATACCTTATCTTGGTGCCATATCAGTCCTTTGTCCAAGTTGTAGCCTTGGGAATCTAGACATGCAATTGCCAAGCTTCTTAGGAGCTATTGAGCTTTAGAGTCTATTGTATATGAGTTCAGAACCTCCTGGATCTAGGCTGGTTGTACTGATGATACTGTTTGTAATGCCATCAAGTGACCAACCAAAGATAAAGCATCTGCAGCAACATTCTATTTACCTTTTCTATATATGATCTTGAATTGTAGGCCCGTCAACCGAGTCAGTGACTTCCTTTGCATCTCTGGATGTAGGTTTTGTTCATTGAGGTAAGCAAGGGATTTGTGGTCAGCAACTATAAAAAATTCTTGCCTTTCTAAATAGTGTCTCCACCTTTCCACAGCCATGATGAGAGCTAAGAACTCTTTCTCATAAATTGATAGTTCCTTATGCTTCTTACCCAGTGATTTGCTGAGATAAGCCACAGGTTCACCTCTCTGCATAAGAACAACCCCAATGTCATCCAAGCATGCATCTGTTTCTATAGTGAAGGTATCTTCAAAATTTGGTAAAGCCAACACAGGTGTCTATGTCATGGCCACCTTGATAGTATCGAATGCTTCTTGTGCTGCTGATGTCTAGGTAAATTGCTTGAGTGTCAGCAAATTAGTGAGGGGTTTAGTCATGACACCATACCCTTTGACAAATCTTCTATAGTACCCTGTGAGTCCCAGAAACGCTTAGAGCTCTGTGAAATTGGTGGGCACAGGCCAATGTAACATTGTAGAGATTTTGTTGGAGTCTGTGGACACCCCTTGAGCAGATATGATATGCCCCAGGTATTCCAAGCTTGTTTGGGCAAAAGAGCATTTACTCTCTTTAAGGAAGAACTTATGCTTTCTTAGCTGATCTAGCACTTTCTTGACGTGATCAATGTGATCCTCTAATGTTGCACTATATATGAGAATATCATCCAAAAAGACAAGAACAAATTTCCTGAGGAACGGCTGTAATATGTGATTCATGATACATTGGAAAGTGGCAGGAGCATTGGTAAGCCCAAAGGGCATGACTTTGAATTGACAGTGCCCCTGGTGTGTTTTGAAAGCAGCCTTGTGTTCATCTGCTAGGTGCATTCTCACTTGGTGGTACCCTTCCCTCATATCCAACTTTGTGAAAAATTGTGCTCCAGCCAATTCATCTAGAATTTCCTCTATCATAGGCATAGGAAACCTGGTCTTGATAGTAATGTCATTCAGCTTCCTATAGTCCACACAAAACCTCTAGGGGCCATCTTTTTTCTTAACTAACACGACTGGTGATGCAAATGGGCTATGACTGTGTGCTATGAGTCCTGCCTACAATAGCTCTTGGACCTGTCTTTCTATCTTAGTTTTATGTTGTGGTGAGTAGTGGTATGGTTTGGAATTGATGGGTATGGAACCAGGTAGAAGGGGAATTGCATGGTCATAAGTTCTTTGTGGGGGTAAGGTTTTAGGATCAGAGAACACATCTTTGTAAGTTGTCAAGATGTGTTGGATCTAGGGTGGAGTTTCAGGGGACTCTTTGGATGGAATGTATAGAGTGTCTGGAACATAATCGACCAGTACAAATGCCCACACATCATTCCATTTTATGGAGTTATATACCTTAGTTGTTGAAATGGCTAACAACTGCAAGGGAGGGTCCTACAAGCGCTGAAGCTTTATCTATTTCCCTCCTTCAGTGAACTCCAAGGTTTTATGTTCCTAGTCACATTGCATAGGACTGTGTGCCTGTAGCCAATCGAAGCCCAAAATGGCATCATAAGGATGCATGTCCATTACCACCATATCTGTTGACATAGTATGCCCCTAACAGTACCACTGAAGTTGAGAGACTGTCTGATCTGTCACCAGCCATTCCCCATTTGCTAATTTGACTTTTCTAGCTTTGGTAGGCACAGTAGGCAACTGAGCCAAGTTCACAAAATGAGAGCTCATAAAACTGTGGGACTTGGCACTGTCAATTAGAATGAGCATGACTTTATCCTTTACTCTTGTTTTCAACATGATGCAATTGCTGTTGTCAGCACTGGATATTACATTGAGAGATAACTGGCCAAATTCTTCTTGGAGGACATCTTCTGCTGCCATTGCATTCAGAACCTCATCTGACAACTCTCTATCTAGATCATTAATGATGAGAGCATTAGCCTGAGGCTTGTGCCTCTTAGTGCAGACCTCTAGATGGCCATGAACAAATTTCTCTCCACAACTAAAACCGAGACCATTTGCCTTTCTATAATCTCTTAATTGCCTATCTCTCCATAGGGTATTTTGTTGCTGGGATGTCTTGCCTTCAAGTTAGGGTGGGTTATATGGTTTGGGATTGTTTATGTTTCTAGCATATCTTGTCCTGTTCCTAGCTAGGACTCCCTGCTGTATCTTGGCAATGGTGGAAGCTTTCTGCACTGTTGCAGGCATTTGTGGTTCCACAGTGCCTCTGATTTCCTCTTTCAATCCCTAATATATTGTGATGTGAAAAAACATGTCATCATAGTGATTGTTATGCATAGTGATACTAAATTGGAGAGCTTGGAACTTTGTAGTGTATTCTTCTATAGTCTCAATCTGCTTGAGGTCCAGTAACTCATTCATTGCTGTTCTGAAATCATCTGCTCCAAATTCTTCTTCCACCACTGCACAAAAATGGTCCCAATTTTTGAAAGTATGGTTTTGTTTGTAAGCTTGGTACAGCTTGGCAGCATTACCCTCAAAATGCAAGTATGTTGCAGTCATCCACATTCCCTTTGGCAGCCGGTACAGCTCAAAGTAACTCTCGCAGTTATCTTTCCATATCTTGGGATCTTTACCATCAAATTTGGGGAATTGCATCTTTGGCATTGCTTGGCTGGGCAATGTGTCTTTTCTTCCCATTTTTGGTGGTGGTCTCCTAGTCTTGGAAGTTTCAGGTTTAACAGCTCCTTTATCCTTGGCAAAAACATTGTGAAATGATTCTTTCTCATCAAACACTATGGAGACTTCATCATCATATACAACTTCATTATCGAATTGTCTCATGGTCAGCTGTGCCGCTGCTGCCCCATTAGCCTTGACTTGCTAAGCTATCATGTGTTGTTCAGCAGAGTAGTTATCAATGGCCGCTCCTCTAATATCCATCTGGGCTTTCATCTGCTGTTGAACCTCACCGATATCATTTACTCTAGTGAACAACAGATCGAAGTGCTTCATGACTTTGTCCATGAACTACTTCTCTTCGTCAACACTCTTGGACATGGTGTGCAATAGAATCTGAGTCTGCTTCGAGGGTTTAAGTGGAGCCATGATGACTGATGGACAGAATCTGAACGAATAAGGTGAATCAAACAACTGGTTTAGGTCGCCCTGCCCCAAATGTTGCTTGTCACCTGCTCTACCACCTGGGAGTGAGGCAGAACAGAGAGATTTTACACAAAAACAGAGTCTCACAACCCAAGTTCACATACACTCCCCTGCCAACGCCACCGCATACAATTCAGCGAAACAACTATAGAATTTTACACAAGGACAAGTGCCTCACAACCCTCGTTGTTCACCAAATGTTGCTAGATGTAGAAGAAAGAGCAAAATTGAGGTTGCTCACTGTGGTTAACGCCGTCGAACTCACGATTGTGGAAGTAGTCCCCCAGTCGTTTGTTGAGCCATAGTTGAAGTATGTGGGTGAAATCCGATGAAGGATTAGGGTTTGGTGGAGGGGATCTGGGATGGTAGAACTATTTAGAAGATGGATCTCAAGGTAGGCGATGCTGAAGTCACCACTAACCCACCTCAACCCAAAGGAGGGACCTCTAGGACCTCACGTCGAACACCTCAAGGATGTGGACGGAGATTGACCTATCCACCGGAATTACGAGCTGTAGATCGAAGTGACGAAATCGAGACGGTACCTGAGAAGGAGCGGAAGGCTACGATGATGATGGTGGTGGTGGGGTGGTGGTGGTTCGTCGGACCCCTGGAGTCGTTGGAGTGCCGGGTAGCGGGCGACGAGGAAGAGCGTCGCGCTCGTCACCCACGCCGAGGATAGGTCTGCTCTAGTACCACTTGTCACACCCTTGGCCACCGGCTAATTCGCCATCGACGTGAGCACGAGAAGAAGTATGGAACGAGGACGCCGGCAGGGCAAGCCCTCTGCCTTGGCGACGCAGTTTTACTGAATCGAGAGTTATTGCCGGATGCGGCACAGAGTCGGGCACTTATGTGCCATTACAGACGCTGACCTCCTGGGCCCACATGATAGAAGTTCAATTACATAGAAAACATAAATGATAACTACGCCATCTCTTGACGCTAACGTCTCCCGGCCATCGGCCTTCTTCTTCACGGCGCGTCTTCAAGCACGACACAACAGCGACGGTAGTTGCGCCATGCCTGTCTCATACAGGAAATAGTCCCACATTCTTGTGGCACCATATCAGAGCTTTTGGGATGACCTGACTTCGAGGAGGACAGTGTCGGCGTGGGCTGCTATGACGCAGAGTGAATAGACCTCCTTCCCCTCCCCATCTTGGGCGGACGCGATGTGGTCCGACAAGCTGTAGTAGAAGCTAGAGGTCGCCGACGGCGCCGCGACGAGGAGGGAAACAAGGAAGAGTAGATTCGTGGAGGTGCAGAAGGCAGCCGCGGTGCCCTCCGCAACGATGGAGTCCTAATGAAGGTAGTGGTTCAGCATCACCCAGGGAGGGCAAGAGGCGGCAGCCGCCACCGGTGGCGAACAAGTAGATATGTTTTCCATGTTGCAGCAGTTTCAATCGAAATGTTGGAAAAACAGATGCCCTACTTCGTCGTGGCGCCGCCTGTGCCCCTTTTTGTTTTCCCAAAATATCATTTTCTATTCGCTTTCTATATTTTATTACCGCGAAGTTGCATTCCACACGGTTAATACTAGGTGGAAACAGATACGCACAAGTAGAGAACAGACCTTTGATCCAAGGGCCAAACCAGGCTCTAGTCCCAGCAAATATTGCGCCTGGGGCTAGAGAGACCTTTAGTCCTGATTGGTGGCTCCAACCGGGATTAAAGGTCCCTGCCCAACGGCTCCTGCGCCAGGCCATTGTGGCAGGGGACCTTTAGTCTCGGTTGGAGCCACCAACCAGGACTAAAGGTCGACCTTTACTCCCGGTTGGTAGCTCCAACCGGGAGTAAAGCTCTTGTCCCGGCTAGTGGCGTGGCCCGGGACTCGAAAGTGACCTTTAGTCCTGGTTGGATCCGGTTGGATCCACCAACCGGGACTAAAGGTCCCCCCTATAAATCATGTTGGCTGTCTTCTTCCTCCCAAGCCCGCCCGGAGCTTCAGTTCAAATTTAAGCAGTGTTCTTGCTCTTTCTCCATCCATTCTTCGATTCCTCCGTCGATTATTCGGTTCTAAAGGTTACCAACTTCATACTCTCATGTTTCACCATTGTCTTATCTCATTTTGTTCACTATATATATATGGTTCTTTATTGTGGTTTTTTTCATTTGTAAGCAATTTGAGCTCAAAATCACTTCAAGCTTGCATATTTACATGAAGGAAGGTTAAAGTAGCTATTAAAAACTAGTATTCACCATTCATTTGTAGCATGCATAGCACACTTCATTGTTTAGAGATATAGAGAATTTTAGAGTTTTTTTAATTTTATTTGTTTATAAAATAAGAAATTTATAGTGTATTAAAAAATGAGTATAGAGAGTAGATGGCAACTGCTTTCGGGTCCTCGGCCTCTCATGGGTTTCTAAAGCGACTTAGGCTGGGCCTCCCACTCATTGCATGCGATAAGTGTTGTGATGAGACAAAGATTGTGATGGAGTACCGAGTGAAGAAGGAGGGTCCCAACAAGGGTCGCATTTTCTACAAGTGTCCGGATCGCAATGTGAGTTATTTTATCGTATTTAATGACTATGGTTAGTTTATAACTATTTTCATGATGGTTGTGATTAAAGTTCTAATTTTCTGTTTTAATTTCAGTGGGATGGCACTGGATGTTCAAGCTTCTACTGAGAGGAAGAGTATGTTGAACTCGTGCAAAAATATCTTGCACAACAGCCAGATATGGCGGCTAATGAGGCAGTGATCCAGCCGAAGATGTTGAACAAATGGGGGATCTGTCTGTTTTAGTTGGGATTGGTCACGAAATCCTTGTGCTACTGAAGTGTATTTTAGCTTTAGTGTTTTTAGTGGTAGTTGGGATTGTCTACATTGTAGCGAGGCTTTCTTAAATTTATAGCTTTTGTGGTGGTATGCATGTTGTATAATTAACTAATTATGTTCTAGGTTTTAATACGGTATTTATGTCATGTAATGCAGATGAGTCGGCATTGGATGTACAATGCTGATCATCGCTCCCAAGAGTTCATGGACGGCATGCATTCTTTGTTACGTGCGGCTAAGGCAAACAAACGCGATGGTTTCATGTGCTGCCCATGTGTCGTATGTAAGAATACGATGGAATATGCTAACTCAAAGACTCTTCATTCACACTTGTTCAAGTCGGGTTTCATGCCAAACTATATTTGTTGGACGAAGCATGGAGAAACCAGAGTTGTAACGGAAGAAGGTGAAGAAGAACAATGGGGCGATGATGACATTTTTGCTGAATATGGTGCCTTCAATGATACTGCAATGGGAGAAGCTGAAGAAGAGGTGGGGGCAAAGGAGAAGCCTGCTGAAGAAGAGGTGGGGGCAGAGGAGAAGCCCGCTGAAGAAGAGATAGGGGCAGAGGAGGAGCCCGCTGATGATCTTGGTCAGGCCATTCGTGACGCACAAAGAGAATGCGAAAGTGAAAAGGAGAAGATCAAGTTAGACCGCATGCTAGAGGATCACAAGAAATTGTTATACCCAACTTGTGATGCGGGGCAGAAAAAGTTAGGTACCACATTGAAATTGCTGCAATGGAAGGCAAAGAATGGTGTATCTGACAAGGGATTCATGGAGTAACTAAAAATCCAAAAGAAGATGCTTCCGAAGGATAATGAATTGCCCAGCACTACGTACGAAGCAAAATAGGTAGTCTGCCCTTTAGGATTAGAAACCCAGAAGATACATGAATGTCCTAATGACTGCATCCTCTACCGTGGCACGGAGTACGAGAAGTTGGATGCATGCCCTGTATGTCACGTGTCGCGGTATAAGATCAGGCGAGATGACCCTGGTGATGTTGAGGGCGAACGTCCCAAGAAGAAAATCCCTACCAAGGTTATGTGGTATGCTCCTATAATACCACGCTTGAAACATCTTTTTAGAAACAGAGACCATGCAAAGTTGTTGCGATGGCACAAAGAAGATCGTATGGTAGACAATATGTTGAGACACCCTGCTGATGGGTCCCAGTGGAGAGCAATTGATAGAGAATTCCCCGAGTTTGCAAGTGACGCAAAAAACTTAAGGTTTGCTTTAAGTACGGATGGTATGAATCCTTTCGGGGAGCAGAGCAGTAGTCACGGTACTTGGCCTGTTACTCTATGTATCTACAACCTTCCTCCCTGGTTATGTATGAAGCGTAAGTTTATTATGATGCCGGTGCTCATCCAAGGCCCAAAGCAACCTGGCAACAACATCGATGTGTACCTGAGGCCACTAGTTGAAGAACTTCTACTTTTGTGGAACAAGCCAGGTGTACGTGTGTGGGATGAGCACAAGTAGGAGCACTTTGACCTACGAGCATTGTTGTTCGTAACAATCAATGATTGGCCAGCTCTAAGTAATCTTTTAGGACAATCAAACAAGGGATATAATGCATGCACGCACTGTTTCGGTGACATGAAAGGTATATTCTTGAAAAAGTGTCGCAAGGTCATGTACCTTGGGCATCGACGATTTCTTCCTGCAAATCACCCCGTAAGAAAGAAAGGCAAGCATTTTAAAGGTAAGGTAGACCACCAGACCAAGCCTCGCAACCGAACTAGTGAGGACGTCCTCGATATGGTCAATGATGTGAAAGTAATATTTGGAAAAGGACCTGGTAGCCAACTTGTTTCGAAGGATGCCAACGGTCACGCACCCATGTGGAAGAAGAAGTCCATATTTTGGGAGCTACCCAATTAGCAAGTCCTAGAGGTCCGCAGCGCGATCGACGTGATACACCTGACGAAGAATCTTTGTATGAACTTGCTAGGCTTCATGGGCATGTATGGGAAGCCTAAGGACATAATTGAAGCACGACAAGATCTGCGGTGTTTGAAAAAATGAGACAACCTGCATCCAGAGAAGACAGATGATGGATGCCAGTACTTAAGTCCTGCCAGCTACACTCTTAGCAAAGAAGAGAAGGACAACTTGTTTGAATGCCTAGATAGCATTAAGGTATCGTCTGGATTCTCCTCGAATATAAAGGGTATAATAAATGTGCTAGAGAAGAAATTTAGACACTTAAAGTCCCATGACTGTCACGTGCTCATGACTCAATTGCTTCCAGTTGCATTAAGAGGAATTCTACCGCCAAATGTACGTCTAGCCACCGTGAAGCTATGTGCATTCCTCAATGCAATTTCTCAGAAGGCAATCAATCCAACGGATCTAGCGAAACTACAAAATGATGTGGTTTAATGTCTTGTCAGCTTTGAGTTCGTGTTCCCTCCTTCCTTCTTTAATATCATGACACACCTCCTAGTTTATCTGGTCAAGGAGATTACTATTCTCGGTCCTGTGTTCCTACACAACATGTTCCCCTTTGAGAGGTTTATAGGAATCCTAAAGAAATATGTTCACAACCGTGCTCGGCCAGAAGGAAGCATCGCCAAGGGCTACGGAACAGAGGTCATTGAGTTTTGTGTTGACTTCATTCCTGATATTAACCCGATTGGTGTTCCTGAATCGCGACACGAGGGGAAACTCAGTGAAAAGGGGACACTAGGGAAGAAAACATATATTGGTAAGGGTGATGATTATTTCAATAAAGTACACTACACAGTTCTACAGAACTCCTCCTTGGTAGATCCGTATATCGAGACACACAAGAACCTCCTCCGATCTGAGTTCTCAGGGAAGTCTGAAGCATGGATTACATGTCAACACATGGAAACTTTCAGCGACTGGTTGCGAAAAGAATGTTAGGGTGATGAGAGTATTGATGAGGAGCTGTATTTGTTGGCTAGGCAGCCATCATGGCATATCCTCACATACAAAGGGTACGAGATAAATGGGAATACATTTTACACAGTAGCACAAGATAAAAGGAGAACCAACCAGAACAGTGGTGTCCGCATAGATGTCACCGACCCTAGTGGGAACAAGCAAACATACTATGGCCGCATAGAGGAGATATGGGAACTAGACTATGCATCTCATTTTAAGGTACCTTTGTTCAAGTGCTAGTGGGTAAAGACGCTGGAGCGCGGCGTGAGCGATCGACGACAACCAAAGATGGAATGACAACAAGTGGACCTCAACAATATTGGGTACAAAGGCGAACCGTTTGTCCTTACGAAGGATGTGACTCAGGTGTTCTATGTCAAGGACATGTCCACAAAACCGAAGAGAGGGAAAAACGACAACCACCCAATCAATGATGAGCCAAAGCGCCACATAGTTCTTTCAAGAAAAAGAAACATCGTCGAAATCAAGACAAGTCGGGACATGTCGGGAAGATTATGAAAAGGATGACCGAATTTCACCCTTCACGAAGAACAAAGACCCTAGCATCCAAATTTAAAACGATGAGAACACTCCATGGTTACTGTAGCGATCATAACCAAGGGACATATGTCAAGAAGAAGTTCACTACTATGCCCGCTTGATATATATATTGATGTTCAATAGTGTGTATTAGAGATATTATGTAATAATTGTGAATTTATGTTTGATGTTGAATTATGTCACATTGAAATGATGTGAAAACAAATTTATGTTTGATGTTGGGATTATGTCACGTTGAAATGATGTGAAAACAAATTTATGTTTGATGGTGGGATTATGTCACGTTCAAATGATGTGAAAAAGATTTTCTAGTCGAAACACAAGAGTTTTTCTGAATTTAATTAAACACTATATTTTTGCATTATCGAAATAGTAATTTAAACACTATATTGTGTTTTAAAACTTGTTAAAAAATTAAAACTTTCGGTCACATAATTTTCCTGTGTGCAATAAAGCAAAATAGAATCTATAATTTTTTAAAACATTTTTATGTCTTTTATTTAATTTTCTGTGCAATTAACTATCCTTTTATCATTTGTGTAAAAAGAAATATATTAAAATCCTAATGAATTGGCGGGCGGCGTGGCTGCAGCTTGGTGGCTGCCCACTCTTTAGTCCCGGGCGCCACCACCACCGGGACTAAAGGTCAGACGACTTTAGTCCCGAGGCGTTAGGGCTGGGACTAAAAACCTTTAGTCCCGGCTGGTGGTGGCGCCGGGACTAAAGGTCCTCTCCTTATATAGCCTCTGCGCCGCCCCCGGCCCCTCTTCTTCCTTCTCCCCACTACCGAGCCAAGCCCTAACAGACCCGCTTGCTCATCCGATCCGCCCGTGAGACGCCGCGACCTCGCATGACGCCCACACGCACACCGGCGCCGCACCGCCCCGACGTCGCATGCCCCGACTAAGCGCGCTCGGCCACGACGCACCGCCTGATCACCTCGGCTGGCGCCTGATGCCCCACCACCACCCGACGCCGCCGGCCCGACGCCACACTATGGCTTCGCCCGACGCCACGCCGCCAGCGACGCCGCCGACGCGCGACGCCACGCCGCCCCTGACGCCACGCCACCCACGGCGCCGACGCCACGCCGCCATCGACGCCAAGGCGCGCCCTCGACGACTCCACCCCGGCCCGACCGGCCACGACACTCGTGTCGCCACCGTTGCCACCCGGCCTAGCCACCGACACCGCCCTCGTCATCACCGCCTCCGGACGCCCATCACCGCCGACCCCTATGTACGTCGATCGTCACCGCCGACCCCTACGTACGTCGATATGTGTTTGTATGTGATATATGCAGAGGAACGCCTCGTTGTGTTGTATGCGGAGCAACGCCGTCGTTGTGTTGTATGCGGAGCAATGCCGCTTCATTGTGTTGTATGCAGAGCAACGCCGCCTCGTTGTGTTGTATGCGGAGCAACGTCGCCTCGTTGTGTTGTATGCGGAGCAATGCCGCCTCGTTGTGTTGTATGCGGAGCAACGTCGCCCCATTGTTGTATATGCGGAGCAATGCCGCCCCGTTGTTGTATATGCGGAGCAACGCCGCCCCGTTGTTGTATACCCTAGCGAGAACGAAGATTCGCCCTAGCGAGAACGACGATTCGCCCTAGCGAGAATGACGAATTCACCCTAGCGAGAACGACGAATTCGCCCTGCGTCGTTCTCGCTAGGGCGAATTCGTCGTTTATATGACTTGTTTACATATATGACTTGTTTATATATATGACTTGTTTATATGACTTGTTTACATATATGACTTGTTTACATATATGACTTGTTGACATATATGATTGTTTATATATATGAATTGTTTATATATATGACTTGTTTATATGACTTGTTTATATATGTGACTTAGATTTATTTTGTATATGACTTATTGTACATATATGACTTGTTTACATATATGAATTGTTTATATATATGACTTGTTTATATGACTTGTTTATATATGTGACTTAGATTTATTTTGTTTATGACTTATTGTACATATATGACTTGTCTACATATATGACTTGTTTATATATATGTGACTTAGATAAATTTGTATATGACTTATTGTATATATATGACTTGTTTATATATGTGACTTAAATTTTGTTAAATTTGTTAGATATGGCTGCCCCTGGAGACAACATGGAGGAAGAAATGATGAATATTATTGCCAATGTTGGTGAGCGGGATGTTGATGATTTGAAGTCAATACCTAGCTCTTGAAAATGAGCAAGAAAATGTTTTGCAAGAAGAAAATACAAAGTGAGGTATATATACTAAATATATATTATATGTGAATATTGTATATATTTCTGTGTACAAAAGATATTTATTTATTAATTTTTTATATGTAGCCCTCTGGATCGGCGACCACAACGGCGAAGAGCAAAAATGTTCGAGGACCGAAGAAACCACTGGAGGGCCGGTACATAATATCGGAATTCAACATCGAGACAGGCGAACCACTTGGTCCACATAAAAGGAAATTTGTGGAACACTGTGGGGTACCTTGTAAGGGACAAAATTCTAATCAGTATATGTGAATGGAAGAAAAAGATCAACGAGCCTGATGTTAGTTTTGTCTCTGATGTTGACAAGAATTTGCTCTGGAATGATATCCTTGCCCATTTCACGTTGCAAGCGGATGATTATGATGGTATCAACGATGATGAATTGAAGGAGCTAGTTCGATCGTGGGCTATGAAGAAGATGGCCACACAATTCCAAACTTGGAAGAAAGACCTATACAACACATACATCAAGAAGAACGAAACGCCGAATTTCAATACTGCTACGGGCCTGATCTCGAAACAGAGGCCCTATTAGAATGATTTCGTAGAGTACAAGACATCAGCAGAGGGTGAGGCACGGGTGAGAAGGAACCAAGAGAATGTCCGAAAAAAGGTATACCACCATGACATGGGATCAGGTGGCTACGATACTGCCATTCCGAAGTGGCAAAAAATAGAAGCGGACATTATTGCTAAGGGGATCGAACCAGAATCAGCCAAGTGGCCCCCGCGCTCGAATAATTGGTTTTTCGGTCACGGGGAAGACTCGACCCACGAGATGTGTCTGGCAAAGGTATGGGCAAAAACTCGAACAAAGAAAGACGCCGATTGGCTTTTGCTATAGAAGCTAAAGAGATTGGTGTGTTCAAGCCCAATAAAGAGAAGGATGAGTCGACGTATGCCATCGGGACTGCTTGAACACACCGGCCGAACCAGAGGCTTAGGATGCAACACTCCATGGGTTCATGGTTTCCCTAATGACAGGAAACCTCACCGGCCCGCCAGAGAAGAAGCAAGGAGGAGCAAGCAACATGGGTGACAATGTTGGAGGAAATGGTGCTTGAAGCAAAGGAGTGAGAAAAAGCAATGGAAGCAAGAATGCGAGGAAGAAATCGAAAAGCAAGTCACGAGATAGCAATGAGTGCCCAGAGGCGGGCATCGAGCCGTGGAATGAATGTTAATATTAACCCCCTAGTCAGGTTGAAAAGCAACAAGCTTCCACTAAGCCGCCAAAGCAAGATGATGTGACTGCGCTTCCCCATGGATGATGTCACTACTCCAATGACATCAATTGAGCTACATGTTCCAAGGGGAATGACACAATCAAGGTCGTTGTTGGTGTTTTTACTCTTCTTGCACCCTACCAAGACACCAAGAATCCATGGGGCACCAATACAACTTGGATATGCTAGGGTCGCAGATGGATAAAGTGAGCAAAGGTTATGAGGATCTAGCTCTTGACATTCCCGGAGATGATGGAGAGAAGACTCTAGGGGAAGCAGAGAAGCATATATACTATGGCTCAAGCGCTACATCATTATCCACAAGGCGCCTGCTCCACCGCCAAAGCAGAGACATTAGGTGCGGACAAAAGTTAATAAAACAATTTTTGATAATTTTCTATGGGTATGACTAATAATAAGCATTTACTTATATCTCATTATTTTGTACTCACAAAGCAGGCCTCCGCCAACCAAAGTCCAGATTGTTGCTTCTCCCGACCATCATAGTGCTCAGGCAATGATGACGCCTTGAAGGCACCACTGCTGCATCCCCACCATCTCCAACTCCTCTACCGCCTCCAAGGAAGTCCACAACTCCTCCGCCGAGGTCTCCAATGCCTCCGCCGCCTCTAAAGTCTCCACTTTGCCTCCCAAGGCGGTCTCCAACGCCTCCTCCCGCCTCCAAGGAAGCCAGCCCCTAAGAGGTCCGCCCATAAAACGGTTGCCGTTGCCTCCCTGCCAAGAAGAAGAAGGTAAAGCAAATACTTATCCAGTTATTCCCCAAAAACTATCTTATGAGAAAAGTGAACAGGAATTAAAGGATGCAGTACAAAAAGAAGTGACAGATTTCTTTGAAGGTGCAAAACAGGCACGATGAGCGAGGGAGAACCCGGAGCCATCATACTTCTTCCTACCTCCAGATCAGCTAAGAAAGAAGTTGGAACAAAAAAAAATGGGATTCTCTTAAGAGCGCCGCGAAACAACCGATATCGGACTATGACCGCTCTCTCACCAAGTCATATGAGGTGGCGTAAAAAAAGAAGAGAGTAGGGAAAGGTGTTGCACAACTCGGACAACAATCGCAACAATCAATCCCCCCTTGTTGTTCCTAACGAATATGGTTCAAACTTAAACCTAGTGGAGGAGGTAGGCGGCTATGAGTCGTTTCTTCGGTTTTATGAGGACACTGGTTTGAACCTTGCTGAAGTGCTCGCTGAAGGACCATCTGCTCCGGAAGTGGATCCTTACAAGAAATTTGTATCAGACCAGAGTCTATACAACCCAGAGAAATTAGATGAACTGGGTACGCAAATATACCTGCTAAACGGGTGGTACATGTCGGCGTCCGATGCGGGACAAATCTATCTTTCTGTCAGAATTAGAAACCACCATTACTTCCGTGGAAATGACATTATCTATGTCGAGCTTCCAGAATTACACCAACTATGCCACGTGGACTCTCTCGACAAAAGTCTCATTAGATGCTATTGTTTGTAAGTGTGATTATTTTCTACTATATTCATAATTTCTTTATTATATATTCATAATATATATATTCACAATTTTCATGTATGCAGATATGAGATGACAGAACTTAGAAAGAGAAAGGATAATGATGTTGGTTCGTTGATCCATATGTCATATACAAACACCCTAACCCCCCGAAGGATTATAAGCCTCAACCTGAGAGAAATCTCATGAATTTCTTAGTGAACCAACGCGACAAGAAGGAGATACTCTTCCCCTACTTCCCCTACAACTTCAAGTGAGTGTTATTATAAGTAATTAATGTCGATCATATATATGGGACATCAATATTTCCTTACTAGCTAGTTACCTCTCTCTCTCTCTCTCTCTCTCTCTCTCTCACACACACACACACACACACACATATATATATATATATATATATATATATATATATATATATATATATATATATGTTTATGCAGCAATCACTGGATATTGATGGTCATCAATATGGCCAATAGTAGATTGAAAATCTTAGACTCGTTGAGAAAACCGCAAATGGAGTATCAAGACATGATAGATATTATACAAGGGTAATTAATTTAGTTTCTCTATAACAACATATATATATATATATAATGGCGCCGATCTCTCAACAATTATTAAAGGTTAAATTATTTTTTTATTTTATTGGGAGCAGGGTTTGGAAAAGGTTCATTGAGGAACAAAAAATGAAACATTGCAAAGCGCCACTGGGTGTAATCGCACACAAAGTAAGTACTATAACTACACATTTATATTCAATTAACACCATATGATGAATTCAATTCACCCTAATTGATTTTTTTATCGTAAAAGTGGGTTCTAAGGCAGGAGCAGGGTAACAACTACTGCGGATACTATGTTTGCGAGTTCATCATGGTGTACTCAAAGAGAACTCCTGAAGAGCAACTCAAAGTACGTATATAAATACTTTTCCCTTTATATTATTTCGATCGTATATTTACAATTTCTTTATTCCTCTCATTTGTATAAGTAATTACATGAGCAATACACATACATATATACATATATATTAATACTTTTTCCTTTAACTTTTATTGAAGACTGAATGGTTGAGGGAAAGAGTCATACGACTTGACCAACTTAAAGTAATTCGAGAGACTATAGCAGGATTTCTAAATGACCAGGTCATCAACCCCAACGGCGAGTTCTACAATGACCTGAACAAAACGTGGATGCCTGCAGGAGTGAATTGCTAAGGACATAAACAATTTATATGTCAAACCTTTGTAATATATATATACACATATTATATGTACATAAAATAACGTGTGTATATATATGATCATCATATATATATGCATGTACGTGTATATTCGTTTGTTATTTATGTACAAAGTTCGAACGAAAACTTACGCGTGCGAAGTACACATATATATTACTATTAGCAGCGTATTCGAAAATGTATTTTAATATCAAAACTAATCATTAAATGAAAAAAGAAACCAAAAATAGAAACCAGAAAAAGAAAAAAAAAAGAGGGACATTTAGTCCCGGTTGGTAACACCAACCGGGACTAAAGGTCCTGCCCCGTTGTGGTCCCTGGCTAGGCCTGGAGGCCCCCTTTACTCCCGGTTGGTGTTTTCAACCGCGACTAAAGGTCCCCCTTCAAACCGGGACTAAAGGAGGATACCTTTAGTCCCGGATTGGTGCTCCCGGTTGAGAAACCGGGACTAAAGGGGTTTCCCAACCGGGAGCAAAAAGCCTTGCTGCACCGGTGATGGTTTGGATACTGTCTGGCTAGAAATTTGTAGTGCCCACACAATACTACATGGAAGCTGATAGGCTTTGGATACTGATGTGGGTAGAATTTGGTAATGCCCCAACTTCATAGATTTCTTACTCTCTGTGTTCCAAATTATCAAACATTTTGTTTTTGTAGGTGTGCATAATTTTTACAACGCATTTAGATATATGTTATGTTAGAGCATCTCCAAAAGTACCCAAAAAACTGTATATTAAAAAATGAAAATGTCTTATGAAGGAGTATTTTATTTGTGAAGAAAAGACATTATAAAAAAATATAAAGAAAACAAGCCTCGGTTATTACGGCAGTGGCACGCAAGTATAGCAACATATATAGCACACACACGGGTAGTAGGCCAAGAGTTATGCCCCCTAGTCTTCACTCTTGTGTTTAGTAGTAAGTTGCTATGCCTGTTAATAACAAGAACACATTTACTAGACCACAGGCATATAATCTTATGGACGTTGGGGATTTTTTTATTTTTAATCATTTTTTATTCAATGTTTTAATAATAATCGCTCCTAAAAAAATTTTTGCGGATCTAACCGTTTTGGTCGCGCCAGTGCCGCTGGCACGACCAAATAACGTTGTCGCGCCACATGCATTGGCGCGGCAACATCTGCCATGTTAGACGGCGTTTCCGACGTAGAAAACGTTGTCATGCCATCGGGAGTGGCAAGACAAGACCGAATATTTGAAAAAACATAACTCTTTGATACGACGTTGAATGAAGATGAAATTTATATGAACATTGTAGCACTCGATGAGATCTACAACTTTGTAGGTTTGGGTTTTTTCATTTGAGGACATTAAGATGCTCAAAAAATAATATAAAATTTTAGGAGCATAATAACCGCGTACTAGTACTAGAAAAATAATATCTTTTTTGTATTTTGTCAAATGAAGATACTTTTTAAATGAAAGTTGTATATCTCGATGAGATCTACAACATTGTAGTTTTGAGTTTTTACATTTGAGATCGTTAAGATGCACGAAAAAATAATATAAAATTTCAGCGGCATAATAATCGCGTACTAGCGTTTGTCGTATTAGAAAAATAATATCGATTTTGTATGGTGTCATATGAAGATACATTTTATATCAAAGTTCTAGCCCTTAGTGAGATCTACAAGTTTTGAGTTTTGAGTTTTCATATTTAAGGTCGTTAACCTACTCTAAAAATTAATATAAAGTTTTAGCAGCATATTAATTGTGTATGAAAGCTTATCTTTTTAGAAAAATCATATATTTCTTATTTGATGTCACATAAAAATACTTTTTAAATGAAAGTTGTAAATCTCACTAAGGGCTACAACTTTGATATAAAAAGTACCTTCATTTGACATGATACAAAAACGATATTTTTTTCTAATGCGACAAGCGCTAGTACATGATTGTTATGCTACTGAAATTTTATATTATTTTTTTTAGCATCTTAATGACTCCAAATGTAAAAAATAAAAACTACAAAGTTGTAGATCTCATTGAGTGCTACAACTTTCATGTAAAAAGTATCTTCATTTGACAACATAGAAAAAAGATATTATTTACCCAAGTTGCTAAAAAGCTAACTTTTAATTACCATAGTTTCATAAAACCATTGGTCAAGGTTAACAGGGTGATCATATGTATGATTTGTTTCAGCAAGCTGAGCATACTACCGTTCCACCATAAACCCAGGTTACAAGGTATGAAAGCAATTCTAGATAGTCTTTAGAATTCAAAAGGATCAAACAACTCTAAAACGAAGCAAACTCAAACAAATTTAAATATACCCCAACTACAATCATACAATTAAGATCAATGCACCAGCGATGCAACATGATTAAGTGGTTTAATTTAGAAAATATTCCTACAGTAAAATTTCAAAACATATTTATTTACTAAAAATTGGGGGAAAAAGTTAGCAATTTATTGATTTATTATTAATTGTGCTTCCAATTCACATCCCAAAATTCAAAATTTTTGGGGTGTCAAGTTTTTACTATTGTCAGGTGCATTTATGTTTAGGCCAAGCTAATCATCTTGCCTTTAGAACAAATTTTGTCCATGTTTTAGTTCTTACTGATTTTTTTTCTGATATATGTGCAATAGGAAAACATATATACACATAAACACGAAGCGCCTTTACTTGTGGCGATTGAAGGTGAGGTGTTTGATTTTGCCTATTTAAGTTTGTTTGTTTTGGGGTGGGACATTATATTAGGAGCTCTTTACCTACTACATCAAATTTTTAGCATGAGTGCTCTTGCTGAGATGTGGTTTTTTAATCAGGTGGTACGGTGCTGTGGATCACATTGGATGCCTGACGTCAACAATATTAAAACCCAATGAATGAAAAATAAATGTTCTAAATTTATAAGAAAATAATATTTCTAGCTTAACTAAAAAATGTTCCAACTACTCACATTACAAGGCATTTGGGTTTGAAGAAAGAGATTCATCTAGACTGTGAAATTACGATGACTTGGGATGGGGAACACGGGTAAATGAGATTGATATTGTTTTTATCGTCGATTTGCACGGGAGAAGTCCTCAGTACTCACTGCTAGCCTACCATTGCTTGTAGTTCAGGTGTTCGATAAAATGCCTAGGTGTTTGATAAAATGCTTATTTTTGCGCAGAAAAGGTGTTTATTTATTGATCGGTGGTGAAAGATTTAGGCATTCTTTTATGTATTTATTTTCTTATCGACAACCTGTATTCATGCTCTAAAATCTTTGGAGACCCCAGGTGTGAGTATGACCACATACACCATTCAGATTTAGACATATTGCTGCAAACAAGTCTTGGCTGCAAGTATCACCGGATACTTTTCACCTCTTTTTTGAAAAACAAACTTATAGTCATACGAGAATTCCAAACTTATTGCATTGTGGAGTTACCATTTGTGGAGTTTACAATTTATATACATATCAAGCTAACAATTTATTTTGTCTGCATTGAATATGGGAAAACACCAAAAAACATCAATGGTTTAGGCTCAGATTCTAGATCAGCCTTTGCAAAAGCTTTCCATGATGTTTGCCGCAAAAATGGGGTCCAGCTTCCACAAAACCCAGGCACCAACAATAGTAGTTCACAGAAAAGGAGCAACCAGGTGTACAAGGTCGGTGGTCTTCAATTGTATCTTCTTTACTTATTTGAGAATTATTTAACAAAAATAATTTCTCTATAGATTATGAGTGTGCAAACTAATGAAGATGCTGATATAATTGAATACATGAAAGCAACACCAGAAAATGGGGCACTCGTCAACATCGATAATACATGAAAGCAACACCTATTTCCTTACTATGTTTCATATTTCTTTGTGTGACAAAATGTTTGTTTTCTTTGTAGCCTCAAGTTTAAACACTCTGGGGATGGAGAATGTCATCGGTGGGTGAGTCCAATGATGTTGTCGCCTTCTCAAACGATCAGTTGTTATGTGACATTCATTATGCGACAAAAATATTTAGTTATACAATACATGAGATGTGAATCTTAATGAATCTGATTTTTTGTTTTATTTTTTTATAAATTTTATTTTGTTTTGTATATTACCGTAGCTTTAGCACGGGCACAAAGCTACTGATATATTGCTTGCTTCTTTCGGTTCTAATTGTACTTGCATAGTGTTTTTACTCACCCTTATGTTTATTTGATTTTTACGTACTACTTCATCACAACATGCATGGGAATTGGGAGGCACCTGCATGACCACAAATATCTAGTTTACATATGCTTAATTATTTATTCATAGCTTGTCGTCCTGTAATAGTTCAAGTTGAGGTTGCTCCTTTGTTGTTGTTGGTCACTGTGTTGAAACAGTCTCTGTAGTTGGGATGGTCATTTTATTCTATCATTGGGTAGGGCTGTGATGCAGGTGTCATTATTTATGAAGTTACTTTAACTATGTTAAATGGTTTTTGCCGATTCAGATTCCCAATTTCCTGGGAAGACTGCTAATAATTTTAACAATCTGGACTTAGTATAATTTAGGTGCCCTTTGGTAGACTCTGGTGGTCTCTCTAGCAGGGGAGTTCGTGTTACGCAGAAAGACAGCGGTTAGGCCAGGGGGGGCAAGTATAACCTAGCAATGTTGGGTTAGCATGGTGGGGGCAGAGCAGTGCTAGATTGATGCCATTTTGTTAGAACTAAATCATCCGTTTGGTAAAATTAGTTCAAAGTTATTAGTATACATGGATTCTTTTAACCCAGGGAACTCTATTTTTGATGTAGATGAGTTTGTGGCATTTTCTGAAATTTATGTTGAGGATTTTGATATTGGTTACCTTGTGTTGCCAAGTATACTTAACATTTCGTCAGTCATATTAGAAGAAGTAAAAAATTCTTCAAACTATAGAGCTTTGAAAAGTTAATGAAATTATGCTCAAGACTGGAATTGATAGATCTTATAGATCGGTTTATCATCTCACTGAGTTAACATTGATACTTCCAGTGGTACACGAAGTAGTTCGGTGGTGGCCGCGGCGACAACGACGACATGGTGGTGGAAGGCGTCGTCACCTCTATCAAGACGCAGTCTCCGTGAGCAGAGAGGACAATGGGACACTGGACGCGGCAGTCGTCGGCCTGTGGATCCTCCTCCTCCCAGCCGTAGCAGAAGCTGGAGATCTCCGGCGACGGCACGAGTCCAAAGGAGACGCGGAAGCGTCGGCCCGTGGATGTGCAGGAGGCCGCGGAAGTCGTCTCGGCGTCGGCGACGACCGAGATGTCGTCGGTGCGTTTGCCGTAGCGCGGCAGCAGCACCAACAAGCGGGGGCAGGCGGAGGAGTCGGCGCCGGCGACAGCCGCCGGCGGATGAGAAGGTTATCTCTGATCGGTTAGGAATTCCGTGGCAACGCCGCCTCGATCGAGATCCATCGTGGTTGAGGGAGAATCAGGGCAGGGACTGTACTCGGGTTCTAGTTGTATTGTACCAGATCTATAGTAGAGGGTTAGCAGGGCCTAGGTTCTAGTTGTATTCTACCAAATCTGTCATCTAGTAGAGGGTTAGCAGGGCCCATAAACGCCTTTTTCTTAATAAAAGGCCCATAAACGCCTTGATGTCCTAAATAGATCCGCGCACCTCAACTGTGAAGGCGTATATATCGAACAATGGCTCAGCGGGTACTCTTCTTGTACCAACAACTTATACAACTAAATTGTTACTTTTATGATTTATTATTTTCCTTTGTGTTATAAGAATTAATTTTTGTCCTTGTCTGACTATAGAAATAATGGTAAATTGTTAATTGTTTTTATGCCAACACAAATCAGATTTTATCTGGTTTGAGGTTTTGTCTAACAACTTTTTATTCATGGAACCAAAAATTACTAATTGTGCCTACAGAAATTGCAACGAAGTAAAGCTATATTTTCAATATAAAAAGCTATATTTTCAATATAAAATATATGCTAGCACTCAAATGTTGTGGACTACAAAGGATCATTCAGGGCTATCACCACCTGCATACTACCACAATCATGTGTGGCGTAAGCCATTAACCTAAGTACCATGTTTATGCAAAAGATTACCTTACTCTAATCCCACACGAAGATCAGACTAGAATATTTAATACAGACGAGGACTAGTGTAAAGACCTAATTTCCTATTCTAACCACAATAAATTACACAGCTATGATCTATACTAAGCAATCAAGATACTATAACAAGGTAGTAGTATACATCTAAGCATACAAGTAAGTAAGAATGTACTTCTATTGATAAACAAAATCAAACAAAAGAAAGGACACATGACCTATATCAAGCTACCAAAGACAACTTTGGGAACCCGAGACTAGCCAGACTCGCTCAAATTTCAAGACTAACTGGCTTACTAAAGAATAAATCAAAGAGAACAAATGAACAGCTTCTTCTGAATGTGTGTGCTGAACAATGATGCAAGCTCCACTATTTATAAGCTCTAGGGACCAAGGGGTACTTATAGTCGAACATGAGGCAATTTGGCTTCCATGTATGGATGTACGATTCTGACCTCTGCATGATACCAGTTAGAAATGTACACAACCATTGAACTTACAAACATCAAGATTAATTGGTTGAAACCATTATTTGAATTGTAACTTAGTGGGTGGAGCAATATGCATATGACTCCACCATTGGTGTTGCTTAATGTCTAGATATTCATCTATCCAACTCATCAAGATTATGATTTCAATGAACACGTAATCATGGTACAAAGTGTCAAAGAGCTATAGGGTATGGCCAACCAATGTTCACAAATCACAACAGTATTTCTGTTGAGCAACCGTCGCATGTTATTCCACGCCTATTTTACATTAGCATGTAAAGAAAAATAGAGACCATTGACAGAGGCAGTTTCCCTGCCGCCTTCGTTAATAAAAAACGACCGCTTGTGAAAATCTTTTTTGCAGTAGTGTGACGCGATGAGAAGAATTCGGTGTCTTCTAGTTATAAGCCTTCGTTGACTTTGGTGACACCGACTTCACATTCACCAACTTATCGGTGAGGGTCTTTGCTGCTGACCTAGGCGTAGTCGACTTCATCTGCGCCAATACTTTGGCGAGGGGCTTCGCCATCAGCATTCGGTGTAAATTCTAGCTTCGTCCGGCTAGCTTCGGCCTAGGGGCTTGCCATTAGTGTTTGTACCAGTTTACAAACAAGTAAAGACATGCATGGCTACTTGGTCTGTGAACAAGAACGGTTCCTATTCAATTAGCTCTATGTATGTGTTCTTGACTAATACATGCACCAACTTCTCACAAGAAATTTGGTGGGTTAAATTACCTTCGAAAATTAAAGATTTTATGTGGTTCCTCAAAAGAGGTGTGATATACTAACTAAAGATTATCATGCTAAGAGAAACTGTCAAGGGAGCAAACTTCGTAACTTCTATAGTGGCCATGAAACAATTGAACACCTTTTCTTTGATTGTTTGTTTTTTGGGCAAAGGCTCTTTGGTGGCCCTTATTTGTAGTTTTGGGTATTGTGTCCACCTCTAAGTGTTACAGACCTTTTTGTAAGTTGGTGGAAACAGGGTGGAAAAGAATATGGGTTGTTTTTACTAATAGGTGCATCAGCCTTCTGCAGGTCTATTTGGTTGACAAGAAACGAAAATGTTTTTGACAATTGCAAACCAAAAAACTTTGTGCGACTCTTATTCCGAGGAACTTATTGGCTCCATCATTGGAGTCAATTGCAGCATTGTGATGACAAGAAAGAACACACCATCTTTGCTTGTTGCACATTGGAGTCAGTGGCAATGGCCTTCTTCAACTCCCATGGGTGGCCCCATGTCTTTAGGGTTAGAAACTAAGTTTATTTGGTGTATGAGATTTTTTTGTTTTAAGCATTTGTGTCTTGTAATAACTTTTGTGTGATTCCTCACTTATGGGGATGATGGCGGATGTTCTTCCATTATCTAAAAAATCAGCATTTGTGTCAAGTTCAACTTCATCGTGGCACCTTTGACTAAGGGGCTCGCCATTAGCATTGATGTCAACTTTAGCTTCACTTTGATACCTTTGGCTTAGGGGCTCGCTATCATCATCGGGGTCAACATCAGCTTCACCATGCTACCTTCAGCTTGGGGGATCATCATTAGCACCGACACCAACTTTTGTTTTGCCTTGACAGCTTCAGTGTAGGGGCTCGTCGTCAATGTCAGCATCAACATCAGCTTCGACTCACTATGTTCAATTCAGGAGCTCGGCGTTAGCATCGGGGTCTACATTAGTTTCTCCCCACAACCTTTGGACGAGACGCTCGCCGACTGATCCAGCAACAACTTTGACTACAACGCATCAGTAGCATCAACTACAACTTCACCCCATCTACAATGACTTCAACTTTGCCCCACCATCACGTTTGGCTCGAGTGTAATGCTGACTACTTCAATGATGCCTACAGCTTCGCCTAGCCATACCTTTGGCCCAAACAAACTTGCCCTCAACTTTATCAATGTCTACAAGCTCAAGAACCCCCCTCCTAAGCTCCATCATCGACACCTTCGTTGACTAGGAACTAGACCTTCTCCCGCTTATAAGGACCAGCCAAGATAGTCTAAGGAAGGTGCATTGGAGAACCATCCAACCTGGAGGACATGCCTTGCATGGCACTCATTAGCCAAAGAATGAAATACCAATTGACTATGGCAACTACTCCACCTATGTCCACCTCGACAAATGTGTCATCATCGACCTTCGATGATTACTCTTATGTTAGTCTACCATCAACAATTATGATAGCCAGTATGACTACTTCTACTACACTTTGGCCATAGAGAGCTACACCTAGAGCGTTGAAGAACCACGAAATGGGTGGAACAAGCAGTAGTTAGATCATCGACCTCTGCAACCTAACATATTGCACCAAAACATTTTCCACTTTGAGGACACAAATCAAAGCATTGAATAGACATAGAATCTAGGCTTAGGTTGTGCATGATTATTTCCATGTTGTGTGCATGCTCTTTTCTTCATTCCTTTTTTGTCACACTGGGTTTTCGAGTGGATTTTCTAGTGAGACACACATGCAGAGGCAGTCATGGAGAGTCCCTCATGGCTAGAGAATCGTATGCATGAGCCTTATTCCTATACTGTAGAAATTTGTTGTTGTTGTACTCTCTAAGAACTAGTGGCTAAGTGCATCTCCAAGAGTTCCCTAAATCCCTTCCAAATTCTAGTTTTTTAGCAAGATGAGAAAAAAACCCCTCTCCAACAACTCCTAATCCATCCTCCTAACCTTTTAGAACTTGGGAAAAGTCACCCAGTTCCGCGTAAAGTTACGCGCTTCCGAGTCACGTGTATTTTCTCTCTCCCGCATGTGTTTGTCGGCCAATCTAAAGGTGGAAGGCCATGGAAAGAATAAAGAGTAGGAAAGGGTTCCTGATGCAAATGTACAAGAGACAAAGAATATATAAAAGTGGTTAGGATCATTTAGAAATAGTATAGGATTCGTGATGTAAAATTGTCTTCTATATTTTAGGAGTGGATTATTAGAAACTCTTGGTGGTGGCCTTCTTTATTCCTTGCAATACTTTTTTACGAATTGTAAAACTTCATGTTTTTAGGAAGAAAATATTAGGTACTCTTGGAGATGCTCTAAGGGGCTATTGTTGGAGGTGTGGGCGGTCCAGATTGTAAAAAGGCCCTGGAGGTCAATGGACCCCCATGTAATTTGTAAACGAAATGGGGTAGGGTGAAAGATTGCCTCCTCCAACCTCCCCCATAAATATGGCCTCAGGGGAAGGAGCTAGGGTGGTTCCCCCACTTATATCAAAACTCATTTGTTATCCCCTCTTCTCCCTCCTATTCGAGCATGTCCCAACACATGCGCCAATCATTCGGATCTTCACATAGGAATAAAAGTTTCAAACTTACCTCACATATATGCCAGCATTTTGAGATAAATATATGATACTTACATTTCAGTAGAAGATCAATATATTCATTGCAATCAACTGTTCATAGCAACTGGACGTGTTGAACTTTGTCTTGTGTTATCGTCAGATGCCAAGTTTATTCGCTCCGATCCGCCCCAGCTTAATCCCAAGTCCATAAGTGAACCCGGCACCCCTCTGCAGCACTCGGCACGCTCCCATGTTATCGTCGGATGCAGCTTATTCGCCGTAGCACTCGGCACGCTCCTGCGTTATTGTTAGAAGAGCTCATTAGATCGCAAATAGTGGCTTGAAGTTATGGTTTGGAATGTAGGTATTCCTGTTGAGAAACACCCCCGCTCGATGTTGTCACTTGGTAGAATTCAACTATCGTATGCCTAATGCATCTTTAAGTTATAAGAGAGCATATGAAGCTTTAAGGCAGAATGACCCGCAATACACTCAAGAGCCTGGCGAAGCTTTGTACCTTGTTAGAACCATTCTATGATAGTATTTAACTCGAATTATTGAACTTTAGTTTGCTACTTTCATTAGATTTGGGAAGGAAGTAAAGATTACAAAAATAGGCCTCATACTTGAAATATGCTTTCTTTTTAAGTTGAAATTCCTTGAGTTTCACTTGAATGAGGGATTTGGTGATGGAGCATTCAGATGTCTAAAATGGAGAGGACATTTAGAATACTACTTGTTGAATACTCCTTATTCCTTAGAAGTTTGTGACTCAATCATTGAGTAGGAACATAATGTCCGTAATGGTGAGGTTAATGAGTTAGATGCATGGGTAGATTGGGGCAGACATCAAAGTGGTGAGAGAAGAAAAAATAATGAGTTGGATCCGTACTTAGAAGAACAAACAATGTTTCTAGGAGTTGATCTAGATATCATGTACTCCCTCCATCCCAAATTGTAAGACGTTTGACTTTTTTGGCCCCAAGTTTGACCACTCGTCTTATTCAAAAAATTTGTGCAAATATAGTCAAATTTAAGTCATTCTTGAAGAATTTTTATTAATAAACCAAACCACGACGAAAGAAGTGATATTTTACACAAATTTTTGAATAAGACGAGTGGTCAAACTTGGTGTCAAAAAAGTCAAACGTCTTACAATTTGGGATGGATTGAGTATTCAACAAGATATTACATATACAATACTTCATGCATGGCACATGATATTTTGGTTGTATCTGTATCCACGGTGGCCTTTGATAGATGGGTTCTTCATATTGAAGATTATTTTTTGGTTCCTTGTGGATCTATGTGGAGTGCTTGTTGAAGCTGCTATGGCTTGAGTGCGTCACATGGAATTCTCGGAGTTCCCCATCTTCTGATCATGGTTCGGTGACCGCAGGTGGAAGATTTAATATTACCAGGGTTTGGATTGCATCTGCCGATCCCTATATATGTTGCTGCTACCAATTTTTGGCTGATTTATTTATAGTAATAAATAATTATTGGTGGTTTGAGATTGTTTCTGCAATTGGTGCCTGAATTATGTACCTCTGTTGCTGCTACTATTATTATCTGATTTCTACTGTGAGTCATCGAAGTGTGCAACGGTCCCTAGTAGTGATAGAACTTTTCAGCATCGGTTTAAATGCTCTCCAGGCCATGCCCTCCGTCTAACCGGCAGTGATAAGGGTGCTTGGATAGCTCAATTTGTAGTAGTGACACGAACGTCACAAATATTGAACCATGAAAAAAAAATCTAAGTATTATGACAGAAATGAAATGTCACAAAAATGCTACATGTGTTGTAGTGGTTGCATAAGCTTCACCACTATTAGAGTTGGCTAGACCTCACTAGAGTTGGTAAAGAACATGACCAAAAAGAGAAATGATTTACGGTGTTGAGATGCACACAGAAATACCGAAACATTGAGTTGGGGTGGGACTTTAGTAGACCCACCCCCGTTCACACATACCTAACCCCAAAGTGAAGGCTTGTTTGCTCAATGTTTCCGTTGCAGGATATTTGAGTTTTCACAGGGATCACACAAGCTCCATGCAGGCACCTAAAGCCATTCGACTAGGACATTTAATTTTTGGAATGACATCATAAATCAAAGAGAGGGAAGGTTAGGAGAACGGAAATAAGAGGAGAACCACAACCCATGGTGAAAATGAAAGAAGCTTGATACAGTTATAGGCATACAAAGCTCGGATGGACAAAGTGACACATCGAATCTGCTTCCTCTTGAGTTGGATCTAACTAGGGTTGGGGTTAAAATTTGTAGACTTATGGTCTATTTTGAATAAAATAATCTAAAACACAATATCACAATAATAATCCCATAATCCAGGTGAGACATACTTTTGGAGGATTATAGGCATTTCTCAACTTGGTTGCATTTCGAACTCACTTGACCACCTATCCAAAAAGAGGTTCTTTCTTAGATTAGTAGTCCATATAGTTTTGGGATCAACCATGCTTCAAGCTAAATTTATTCTGAAAACCAAATAACGGCACCTCAAAAAGCACTACCAGAACCCCTACTCTTATGGCATCCCGGGCAATCTCAAAACCCGAATCCAGATACGAGCGCAAAGATCACAATGGTCTAACCATCAATGAAAATCCCAACAACAACGAGATAACTACTCAGCAGCAAAACCCACTCGAAAGACAATCTATTGTACAAGAAGCCTCAAAGCTTCAGACAAAGATCGCCAAGTAGCAATGGCCTCCTTCCAATGCATTGAGCCAAACTTGCTCCAAAGGCACAAAGACAAAAGAGATCACAATACGTGAGTAGCACTTGATGATAGGTGAAATGACTATGGTGCCCCTATTTATTAGAAGAGTTTCCCACACAAGTGGGCTATCGTATATTCGGATCGTATGGGTTAACTCCCACAATTACAGCATGTTACATTGAGATATGCGGCCTGGTTGCCACACGGGAAGCTGATATCGGCATTACCTAATGCCTAAGTTTTGAAATACTATGTTTATGGGGCATTTCGAATCATAAAACATCAAGTTTTCTGAGTCGAAGGTACTAATTAATAAATTGATTAAAAGACCAAAATTTCCCATTGAATAATAAATAAATGATATAATTTCATATGAAAATAATGTTTGAAGCTTAATTAAATGATACAAAAAAGTCAAATATAAAAATTGTTGCACGCACTTATATAAAAGAGAAAAAAGTAAGCCACATTAATAGGCATGTGGGTTTACAGAAAGGGATCCATCTGGGTGGTCTGGTTTGAATCAAACTGTTCAACTGTGACTCACATAAACAAAGCAATACTTATAAGTCACTTACATGGAGACTGGGATCTTCCTCCCTTGCGATCGTGGACTTTGCACCCTTCTAGCTTGACACTCTGAGAGTTGGAATCCATCATTCCAATATGCATTGTACCTGGATTGTGATGAGCATATAACCAACATATTCTGGGCTGATGCAAAAATGATCCTTGACTATTCACACTTTAATTTGGTGATGTCACATTCGACACCACTTTTGGCACACACGAAGAATATAGACCATTTGGTATTTTTCTTGAGCTCAATCAGTTTAGAGAAACCGCTATTTTTGGTGTTGCAGTTGTATTTATTGAAACAATAGACTCATGCAAACACATGGTTGATATATGCCCATGTGTGTCAAGTTATGATGAGTGATTGTCATGATATGATTAGGCTTCGGTTAAGTTTGAGACTAAACCTAGCATGAGTGTATGGACAACATGTCTTTTGACTGTGTTGGTGTGCAGGTGTGGATCACAGAGACTGTCGACGGACATGGAGAAGGTCAAGTAGAGGCGTGTCGTGCCGATGGACTGGAAGGGGTAGAGAACAGATGTGAGAATTGGACCGAGGGACCAAGATGGCTAGAAGACTAGTTGTGTGTGGCTAACACTTGAGGACATCAACAAGCAAGTGTACAGTGGAGGAGTAGACCATGTTGACTAAGTCAAGATGGTGGTTGACCAAGTCAAGCGGAGGAGCTGGAGGACTTGTTGATTGGGCAATCGAGGACAACGGTGACACATGTCGATATCATAGAGGAGGCATAGCGAATACACTTCTCCAGAGGGGTTTGGTGGTTTAGGCCTCAAAACCACCGGTAGACGGTTTATGGGTTTGGGCCCCAAAACTTGGTTGGAGTTCTGGATGGACTTGGTGGCAGCATGTGGTGTCATCGTGAAGCTTGCGTTGAGGCGAAGCAAAGTCATGAAGAGCCCGTGGCGATAAGATGCACTGATGTCAAGTTGGACCATTTTGCCCCTAGGTTAATAAGTGGTTTAGCCTAAATATCTAAGAGCTTAATGGGAATGTGTAATGGCTCTATAAATAAGATAGGAGGCTACAGCAACCAGCTATCTCTTCCATTAGCTTTTGTCTAAGTCACTAGGTTGTTTCTAGGAAGCCAGTCTTAGTTTTTGTTGTGTTTGAGATCTTGTCACACCCAATTTTAAGGATAAAATTGAATGCACTAAACTCATGTGTGCCCAGGGATCAGTCACACACATAAGTTGACAAATTACAAAAGTATCATCATGGTGTATCTTACATCACGATTAATAACATAACATAGTCTTACACAGCACAGCGGAAAATAAAAAGATAGCTCTCTCGTGGAAGCTCCAACACAGGGACGGTCAACTAGTTGACCACAAGCCTAATAGTCATCAGGAAACTCCTCATACTCGTTGACATCTGCTACCCATCCGGGATTTTTATCCAAATATTGAAAGTAAACAAGCATAAGTACTTCCCATACTTAACATGATAACATGGGGTTATGAAAGCTCAAAAAGGATGACTCTGGTTTACTGCGGTTAGCACTTTTAGTAAGTCAGGATTTTATCATTAACTATTATCAAGTTATGCTTAAGCCCCAATTAATCCCACATGATCAGATATCAGAATCAATTGTATCATATCATCATAGAACATCGTAAATGAACAACAATAATTAACCAGTTATTCTGTGAGTTTTTTGGGCTGCTCGTGACCGTGAGCACGGCTGTTATAACAGTTTGTAACCCTCTGCAGAGGTTGTGCACATTCACCGTGAGTCGTGACAGTGGCGGACCCAGGATTTTACCTCTGGGTATGCGCCGCAAAAAAAATTCTAATACAATTCGGTAAACCATTTACAATTCGGTAAAACCATATTATAATTCATTAAAACCGGTTACATTAAATAACATAATAAGATTTAAATTCAAATATTAAGCTACGAACGACGCCAAATCTTGATATAAATTGTTCAAATGAAATACAAATATTTCAAAATATAGCAACAGGAGAGACTTACAATATTACTTGTTTATCCGTCGCTTTCTCAATGACATGAATGTCTCAATTATATCATCTTCATCAACTTGGAAGAAAATATCCCGCTCAATAAATATGACTAGACAATCATCCAAAACAGTATCACATATCCTATTTCTTGTCTTTGTTTTCACTATAACCAATGCAAAAAATACCCTTTCAACCCTCGCAGTTGCCACTGGTAAAAGCAATATCAATTTGAGAAGCAAGTACACTATATCATACACTTTGTGCCTCTTTGTTTCAACAAGTTTAATTGAGAGATCAACAATGTTGTCTAGACCTTGGAAGCTAGCATCTTGTCGCATGTCATCAATATAATTATCAAGTTGCAATTCAAGTTTTAACAAATCATTGTTGGAGAAGTCCTTAGGATAAAATTCAGCCAATCTACGTACCTTCCGTGCATCAAAAGAAGCAAAGGAGTTGGAAGGACTGAAGGCTGCCATACAAGAGAGTAGCTCCATATTGATCTCATCAAACCGATTATCAAGCTCTTGACTAATTTGATCAATGACACCAATGTATACTTCTCTTCTGAAATGGTCATCATTTGTTTGGTTTCGGGCACGGGCATACCGCATTGATTTTCCATAAGGCACATAAGCACCATCCATAGCAGGAACTTCAACCCCATGTTTAATACAAAAAGAAGTGACCTTCTGAAGAAAATTATCCCAACCATTAGACCTCAACTCCTGCATTCTGCTCTTTGCCACATTAACAAGTGAGGTTGCATTAAGAATATCTTGATCCCTTCTCTACAAGCACTCGGATAACTCATTTGTGTATCCAAGAATAACATACATTAAGTGCACAAAGAAAACAAACTCAAAGGTTTCAAATGCTCCAATCACAAAATGTATCTTTGTCCAATCTTCCTTATATGCAATATCAGCACCAAGTTCAATGAGCACATCATGGATTGAGGAATATATAGTGATGATGCTACATATAGTTTTGTAATGAGAGCCCCACCGAGTGTCACCAGGCCTAGGCAAACCCATCTCTTGATTTAATCCCCTCCCTGTTTCAAGCTCACCACACTCTAATGCTTTCTTAACATTCTCAAGCATTGCATTTCGAAGCATATCGTGACGCTTGCAAGAAACCCCAACAATGTTCAACAAGATAGATACTTGATAAAAAAAATCTTGCAGTCAGTATTTCCCTTGGCAACAGCGACAAGAACTAGTTGGAGTTGATGTGCAAAGCAATGAATATAATAAGCAGAAGGTGATTCTTACATGATTAAAGTTTTGAGCCCTTTAATTTCTCCTTTCATATTGCTAGCCCCATCATAACCTTGGCCTCTAATATGTTGCAGACTCAATCTATTAATAACAAGTAAACCTTCAATTGCTTTCTTAAGTGACAAAGAGGTAGTATCATCTACATGAACGACTCCAATGAAGTGCTCACATGGCCTTCCAAGTTTATCAACATAACGCAAGCAAAGAGCTAGTTGTTCTTTATGTGATATATCACTAGACTCATCAGCTAGAATTGCATAGGGCTCATCACCAAGTTCCCCAGTTATTTTCTTTCTAGTTTCTATGGCACAACAATGAATAATTTCCTTTTGTATGTTTGGGCTAGTCAAAGTGCAATTACTTGGTGCATTGTTCAAGACATACTTGTTCACTATTTCCTGCAAGAAACTTCAAAAGTTCAATGAAGTTGCCTCTATTGCTAGACTCTTCACTTTCATCATGTCCATGGAATGCCAATCCTTGATGCAAAAGAAACTTGATACATCTAAGTGAATATGTCAATCTTTTCTTATAAAGACGAAGCTCCTTCTCACTCCACTTGTCAATGTGATAATCAATTGCAACCTTGGGATTAATAAAACCAATGTACCTCTCTTGAGCTGCTTTATGTGCCCTAGAACCACAATGTTTAAGAAGTGCTGTGTTTCCTATATTCCAATTATTCCATCCATCAACCACAAAAGTATTTGACCCACTGCCCTTCTTGAACAAGTAGCATATGAAGCAAAATGCAGAATCCTTCTTGACACTATATTCAAGCCACTCATAATTATACAACCATTGTATACTGAATCGACGAGGTACACCTCCAATGTTTCGGTATAGAAAATCGTGTATATAAGGTTTGCAAGCACCTTTAGTAATATATGCTCTACGGATTGCATCTTGATCATTAACATGATAATTTTCAATGGGTAGCCTTTCACCTGGATCATATGGAAGGCGATTGATGTCATACACCGGTGGCTTTGATGCGGGGGGTGGCGGTGATGCTAGCGGGGGCGAGGGCAAAGGATCTGCAATTTCTTCAACTTGTACTCTATCTTCTTCTTGATTGTGCTCTTCCACAATACTTTGATCCGGAGCCGGAGGTGGGTCAGGGTTCAAAGCAACAGCAGCCGCCTTCTTTGCTGCATTCTGAAAAAGCGATCGAATGTCTCCGTTTCTCTTCATAATTCAACTATTCAAGAGTTCTAAAATTTTAAAAAAAAACTCACCAATTAGCAAAACTAATGAACGGACGTCTGGAACTGAGGAAGGGTGGAGACTGGAGAACTGGAGATGGACGGGGAGGAACGAGGATCACCTGTCACCTGATCGCCGATCGGCTGCCTGGTGCCGCAATGCCGATCCGCGAAGGCCGAAGGGCGATGGCGGCGTCCGCGACAGGCTCGCGGCAAGAACGCTCCACGGCCGCGAGCGGAGTCTGGCGATCCGACTCCCTCCCGAGTCCCGGCCTCCCTGGACAGTTCGATGTCTGCCGATCCAACTCCCCCTATGAGCTGGGCCGGCCCATCGAGCACGAGCGCGCATTTACGCCGCACTCACATACTACGAACGTCGAACGGACGCCGCACTCACGTACTATGAATAGGACGGCTTGTTTTTTTCATTTTTTCTATTATGTTTGACTGACGGGCGGGCCACAGGGTGGTCGGTGGACCACCCAGACCACCCACTGGATCCGCCACTGAGTCATGATTCCCACATGCCCGGGTTAATTACTCCCATAACACTGCCAAGGTGAGCGAGCGGGGTACACTATGAAGCCATTTCATAGGTTTCTCTAACAAGTTAGGGCCGCTAGGTTTCCTCGGCAGGTAGATGTAGGAACCCCCCTTTCCTATGGCACAAATCCTTTGCAGCTATACACATAAGAACAGGGGCAGTCCTATACCCAACGTGGCAAGCCCCTTTTGCGCCATAAAGGTAACCTCTAACAAGCTAGAAAAGGTCCTATTACTGAGCTAAAGTCAGAGCCATGTGACCCTCACGGTTGCACTGTCAGTCCCAGTTTTTGTCGATAGATAAGTCCTTATGGAGGGCCAAGAGCATCATGATCGAAAGTCATTTGCTCCTTCGCCCTATAATTTAGTTGTTTAAAAACAAATTTTACCTTTTCGTTCCATAGAACCATTATTCATTATTTGGATCATGTACAGTTACATTGAGCGCTAGCAAACTACCCATATGCATATAACCCGTAGGAGACAAGGAAACAGGATAATCAATCACTAGGATGTCTTTACGGGTATCAAAATTAGACACATGCAAATGAGTAATTAATAAATGGTGAATAGGACATCAAGGTAGATCCCATGTTATACTTGCCTTGGTTAGCAAACTCCTGCTCGTCCTGCTGGTCGTCAAAGAACTCTTGGTCACCAACGTTCTCCTTACCGTCTGAACACGACCAACACAGCAACATACAACATTTCAGGAACATTCATGCAAAGCAAACAAACCTATTATTAGAACAGTACACCAGCAGTATAGAAAACAAGATTAAATGTTTATGAAAAGAATCTATGTCTCGCAACTATCATGTCAACGCGAAGTTCACGAAAAACGGAGCTACAACGTGAAAGTTATGATTTAAACGGGGTTTCCTATAACAATTTATTTAATTAAACCTAACCATGAAATTTAAAAGTTGCAAACATGGTTAATAGTGGTACTAAAACGTATATTATGCAATTACGAAACTAACACAATTTGAACGGGTCGATTCGGAGCTAAAACGAAGTTTTTATGAGCAAAACAAATCCAGTGGCATTTCTGTAAATAGAAGGAACTATTTTTGAATTTAAATAAAATTAAATATGGAATTAATCAAAACGGCCGAGGACTGCGGGTTAGATTAGGCGAAACCAGGGGGTCTCTTTAGCAAAATTACCCGCGAAGGGGTATTGGCCTTTCTAGGCCATTGGATCATGGATGGGTGGCTCAGAATAGATGGCAGGGAGAGAAAAGGAGACGCCGGCGGCCGGAACAGTGGCGGCCGTGGCAGGGCACCATGGCCGGCGACGTGGAGCTCGCTGGCACGCTCGGTTTAGGGGATACGGGCCACGGGCCCCGGTTCGATGAACCGAAGGCACCAGGGGAGAGAGGGGGTGCAGGCGACCTCGGCCAGGCCGAGAATGCGGCCGGAGGATACGGCCGTGGCGGTGGTGGCCATGGCCGGCGGCGGGAAACTCCATGGCGCTCACGGATTGGGCCCTAGAGGCCATGCAACTGGAAAATAACGGCACGGGGAGAAGAAGGGGAGCAAGGGGGTCTCACCATGGAGGAAAACGAGGACGGAGACGGCTCAGGGACGGCAGACTACGCGGAGGGGTGGACGGCGGACCTCGGTGTTCTTCAGTGCGGTGGTTGCGGCTTCCGTGAGCGGGGGAGGCAGCAGGGAGGGCGGCGATGGGTCTGGACCGCCTTTTGTAGAGGCCGGGGCGTGGCAGAGGACGCTCCCACGACGCGAGTGGGCGCGGGCGACGGTTGCGGCCTTGACCGTGCGATGCGGGAGGTTGGAGACGGCGCCGACACGTGGGCCCAGGCCGTCAGCGGCAGAGAGAAGGGGGAGGGCGCGGCGGCGGCGGTTCCGCCTGAGCTGGGCCGGCCCAGGAAGGAAACGGGAGGAGGGGGAGAAGGGGAAGGGGGCGAGCAGGTCGGCGGGGAGAGTTGGGCCGGCGGGCCAGAATGAGGAAGGGAGGGGAGAGAAATGAATTTCCTTTTTCTTTTTCCAAATCAAATTTCCAAATTCATTTCCAATTGATTTTTTTATTCCTTTTAAGTTTAAATCAAAACCACTCAACATATTAAATGAAATGCTGCAGCATGAGTGCATCAACATGTATCTACCCTTATGATTGATTTTAATTTCACAAAAAATATTATTTTCCTTTGTTTTAATGCACACATAATTGCATAAATAAATCAAATTTACTATTGTAAAAGAATGCAAATTTTAGGGTGTTACAGATCCGCAGTGTAGAGAGTGATTTCTCTATTGTGTTTAATCTTTCCTCTGTAAGAAATAGACCTGGTTGATCTTTAGCAGTAAATAAACCATGTCTTCCGAGACCTGAGTCTATGTTCTTACTGAGTTGGATTTGTGTTTTCCTTCTTCTTCTCACCTCCCTTTTCTATTTGATGGATTTTGTTTTCCTGCATGTTTGAGGGAGTTTTGAGTAGATGGATTCGTGCTAGGATCTCTGAGGAACATCTCTACCATGTAATTTGGGCATATCCCTCACGAACATGCAGATCCACCATTTGGAGGAAAATCGGAGAAACCCCTCTTTTTTTAATGGATTTCTAGATCTGAGTTGATTTTGTGTTTGCTAAGTAATGATATTTGGTGGATAGCTTCTATTCACCCTAGGGAACCTCTTTGCAAAATTTCATATTTTTTGGAGCTTGTTTGAATTTATTTTCAATTTTTCTAGAAGAGAATTCCACTGAAATCTACGTGTGTAAACTAGCCCAGGCCAGTTTGCAAACCGGCCCAAGCTGGTTTTTCAAGTTGCACCAATTGAGCTTTTTTTTGGTGGAAATCTTCTCCTTGGTATTTGAAACACCTCCACCAAATTTCAAGTCCCTTTGAATTCATTCGGTTGGCTTGTGTCTTTTCCATCGTCGTGGGCTGAAGAAAATTGGCTCTGACCTGTTTTTGCTTCTATGGTTGTTCCGTTGTGTCCTCGTGTCTCTCTTGAGTGCATCTAACCACCAGTTGGCGTGTGCGTACTCTCCTTGGAGTTTTTGGTGTTTTGAGCGCTTGATTTGGTGGTGTTGGGACAGCGGCCAAAATCGAAAGAAAATTGGATTAGGCTCCTATTCACCCCCCTCTGGTCGCCTTGCTCGGTCCTTCAACTCATTTACATGGTTGTTTGAGACCTTTCTAGCTTCTCATAATGGAAAACAACCTAAAACTATTTATACATATCAAGATGCAACAATGGCAAAAGCTATAAAGATAGTGCTCACTCAATCATACCATGGATTGTGCACATTTCACATAATGCAACCAAGAAAATGATGAGGGTGAAGATGAAGATGAAGAATCTCATATTCTCTCTAATTTTAGTGCTTGTATGCATGACTATGAGGACAAGGAAGCATTTCAAGAAGCTTTTGACACTATTAGATCTAAAGTCCACTAGCAAACTTGGTTAGATAGTATCTAAAAGGTGAAAGAAAAATGGGTTGAATGTCATACGAGAGAAGTCTTCAGTTTGGGAGTGAGAAGTACACAACTAAGTGAGAACTTTAACAATGCATTAAAGAACCATTTGAAATCAGATTTTGATATTGTTCGATTTGTGAAGCACTTTGAGAGGACAGTCGAAGAAAAAAGAGGAAAGGAATTGGAATATGAATTTGAGGTAAGGAAGAAGATACCAAGAATACTAATGCGTACACCTAGGTTGGTGCAAGCAAGTGAAGTGTATACTCCGGTTACTTTTGAAGCTTTCCAAAGCGAATATGAACGATCTTTGGCTGCATGCACTAGAGTATTGGATGGAGATAACAAATATGTTGTTTCAGTTGGAACTTTACATGGTGATTTTCAGTTATGAAGATGAGCACATAGTGGTAGGTGATCTTATAAACCAAACAGCTTCATGTAGTTGTGGAATGTTCAATAGGACTGGAATATTGTGTGCACATGGTCTAAAGGTTCTTGATTTTATGAATATAAAGATATTGCCAACACATTATGTATTAAAGAAATGGACTAGAGATGCATGCTGTGGAAGTATCCTTGATAGGCAAGGAAGAAACGTGGTCGAAAATCCAAAACTAGAAACTCAGCTTCGGTATAGGATCCTTTCCCATAAATTCCTCAATTGAGCATATAAAGCAGCCAACTCTCCAGAATGCTGTAAGTTGATAGACAATGCACTTGACTGCCTTGCTACATAGCTAGAGAATTTATCTACTAGTGCTATATGGATGAAAACTCATGATGTAATGTCCAAGAAAATGTTGACCCAAATGTGCAGCAAAGTGATTAATTTTTCGGTGCTGCAAAGTTGAAGAAAAAGGAGGTTCAGCCTAAAAAATTAAGGACACAGAGAACTTGGTTAGATAAGTTACACATACAGAGAACTTGTCATTCAATTCTATACTACCAAAAAAATGGACTAACCAGTTGAACTTTCATGGGCAGCAACAAAAGAAATCATGTTCATTGGTTTAATTTGCTAGCCGCTGGATGGATTATGTTCCGTGAATGGCTAAGGGGCATGATCTACGTATTCCGTCAGGTACAGGCCCTCCTCTGGAATATGAGATTTTTTTTTTTTGTATTTTCTACTTTTTTCTATACAAAAATAAATCGATTTTTATGAAATTCTTGTAGGTTTGTATGAAATTCTTGTGTTCTAAAGAATGCCACGCATAGTGTTGGGAGCCAAAAAAGGCTTGTCCATTTAACGCTGCTGGACTTTTTCATGTTGGTTTTCAACATAATGTCTCACATCAGTTGCAAAAAAACACGCACATAGCATATTTGAAGACTTCCTTATTCCAAGCAAGGGGCATACATGTCATTAAAAACACATTTAAACCGGAACATTGCACACATTTATTCTCTTATTATAGCTTTCTCTGTCTTCCCAGGAGCGCCATCCATGGCAGTGGTGGTACCGGAAGCTAGGGAATAGTGTAAGCTGCAAACAAGAGTCCATGTCATGCATATTTCTTATCTATTACTCTTATAAAGCAAACCCTCACTGCCATTCTATCTTATTCCACATAGTGCCACGTCATCATCCTTTAATCCCAAACGTCATGATGATGTAGGCATAGCCACAGCCTACATGCTACCCTCAGCTACTCACGCAGGCCCAGGCCCAGCCCAATCCAGCTGGTGCTTGCCGGTTAACATGCGTGCTTTCATGGCTCCATCGTAGGAAGCCACAGCACACGTCGACCCGACCGCTTCCCCTGCTCCACGTACCGACGTACGCCCCGCCCTGGATGGCCGCTGCCCTCCCCGTCTCTCCCGTTGGCCCTTCCTGACCTTCCCTGATCATCATCAATACTGGATGTCAAGGGTCTCCATATGGCATTTATCATTTGGAATTTTGGATGGTGTATATATACTGTATAAAAATTCTTCTCATTGCTCAGTTATATATACGAGGGCCTCTAGGTGGGTTAGAGATCGACGATTTCATACAGAAACAGAAGGTACCTCCTCTTCAACACGCTCCTCTTCTAAATCGACTATGCAATTCTTTGTGTGTGTTCGTTGTTGCTTACTTGCAGGTTTGCTGCCGCCGTGCCGCGTGCCACTGTGCCGGCGGCAGCAGCACAACAGCACCTTCCCCTGCAGCTCAAGCGAAAACGACCAGGGGCACAGGACGCCTGGCCGGACGCGGGACGCCGTTGGCCTTGACCCCGCCGCGTGCCAGCCACCGGTGAACCGTGCCCTCGTGCGTGCGCTCTCTGCTCCTCGGCTCCGTCTTGTGCTGCTAGCTCTGCTGTGTCCTCAGCTCTTTGCATCTTGACAATCCCCTTTTTCCCTATATTATCTGCTATAATATGCTCTTTACTGTGTTTGTGTTTCCCTCAGGTGTTTCTGCATTTGGACAATCCCTTTTTCCGTATATTATCCCCCTCATCTATAGAATAAAGGATGTGAATTTTGTTGAGGTTGAAAATGGAGCGTTGAGCTCATCTTTGTCTCCGTTAACTAATTTTTGTATATTTTCATGATGGCACATAGCACATAGCCCAGGCAGAGATCAATGATGTCAGGAAAGCTGGTTTCGCATTTCTTATAAGTATATGGTGAATTCGACAAACCTATATGCTGACGCATTTGTTGGCTTGTAGCTGTTCCAGATGATACAACACAGACTGTCTCATTTTTAGGCATTTCCAAATATGGCTTATCATTAAATCAATTAACCATAGCTGATATTTTGAGTATTGTTGTGCAACTATGTATCCCATACTTTTTAACAAATGATTTGAAGCAATATATAGCACATCTGCCATTATCGAGGTAAATCTCTTCCTAATCTAATTAAATTTATTTTTTATGCAACCGAATTCTACTAGAATACCCGCGGCAACGCGTAGGTAATCCTTCTAGTATTAGATATGATACATCACCTTAAAAAGAACATTTCTTATATGATGCGACATAATAGCAGTATAAAAAGCCTCTTATATATAATTAATAAAAATGAAATGGTGTCAGACACTTACTGCCGCATTTGGCACCCGACGTAAATTGTTGTCCAAATTGCCGTCCGAGACTAACAAGCCTCTCCACGCTTATTATCTTCTCGTTGTTAGGGGTAAGGATAGAACAGATGCTAGCAAAGTTACTTTTAACAACTACGCCGATGCATGAACGACTTGGGGCTTCGTATGGGGGATCTTTTTTTATGTTATCGATGCACTTATCAAAAACCTCTGCTTTGGAAGCCTCAGGGGTCACTTTGCCTTGAGCAAGCGTTGTAAGCGTAGTAAGAGTCAATGCAACGATTAGAAGTCGAAAAAATGCTTTAGCAACCATTCTGCAATGCTAGAGTTGGTGCTAGGACCGAATGTCTAAAAATCGGTATGGATGTGAACCTTACCCTGCACCTACATATCTTTATATAATATAAAGCATGTGGGAATCCATGTCTAGCTACAAATTAATGTCCACGAATCTTTGATATAGGATGTGAGAATCCATGTCCTACTAATAATTAATGTCTACACATCTTTGTTATAGCATGTGAGAATACATATCTCCCTACTCCCTCGTTCCAAATTATAAGTCACATTGACTTCTTTGGATTCATTCCATTTTGCTACGTATCTAGATATATTATTTATCTAGATCCATAGCAAAATAAATATACCAAAAAAAGTCAAAATGACTTTATAATTTGGAGCTGGATGAAGTACAAATTAATATGTCCATACCTCTCCAGATGGATTATATACATCTCTATACAGAGCATATTTGAATTTATGTTTGATGACCACCTCATGGTCTATGAGTCTTCGATATAACATGAATGGGAGAATCCATGTCTAAATGATAATAAACTAGGTAGGTAAGCTAGCTCTGCTGCGCACGCAGGATGACACATGGAACACACGAAATCTCTTACATTAAATATGATTTTTATTACATTTTTTAAGTACTGAACTGGAGATTTACATACATATATATCATCAAAAAATGATGTTTCTTACCAAAAAAATGATAATGTTTTTGGGGGCAAAAGTTGTAGGCTTTCGTGCACGTGGAGATGAAAACACATTTGTTCCAATTCCAAACTATATCACTATGCTTAGATTTCTTAATGCTTGTTCCTCACTCTCCTCTTTACAAAGAATGATGAAACTTGCTTTTTCCTCATTCTGGATGGAAGAATAAGCTCCACAGACAAAAAAAAAGGGAACAAAATAAAACTACACTTTGGGTCAATGAGTTGGAGTTAGATCTCACCATGGAGCACTTTGGGTTCAATCTTGCACAATCTAAGTACTGAGGTTGCACCGGGTCTTTATCCGTGCTACTTCATTCACGCAAACCCGTCGTGGAAAATCCTCCACATTTCGCCAATATCGAGGTCGGCTGTCAGCGCCAGTTCATGGTATTATCCGGCTGAGAAGAAGGGTCGTTTTACCCCTTTGAGCTGACATAGAGGAGTACACGTGCACCACAATTAATACCAACACATAGAACAGTCTCATGAGGCACACATGCAGTTAAGGTTTCAACCAAAATAAGAGTTGAAACATGATTCTGTGCTCATACATACGAGTGCAGAGGGCATCAGTTCATAATGTGTGTGCTCAATGATGATGCAAGCTCCACTATTCATAAGTTCTTGGGACCGAGGGGGTACTTATAGTCGAAGTTGAGTCAATTTGGCTTCCATGTATGGATGTACAATTTCATGATACCAGTTAGAAATGTACACAACCATTGAACTCACCAACATCAAGATTAATTGGTCAAAGCCATTATTTGAATTTCTAACTTAGTGGGTGGAGCCATATGACTACGACTCCACCATTGGTGCTGCTTACTGTCTAGATACTCTCCTATCCAATTCATCAAGATTATGATTTCAGTGAAGAACATGCCATCATGGCACAAAGTGACAAAGAGCTATAGGCTATGGCCAACCAATGTTCACAAATCACAACAGTATTTCTATTGAGCAGCTGTCGCATGTTATTCCACGCCTATTTTTCCTTAGCATGTAAAGAAAAATAGAGGCCATTAGAAATATGCTTATGTCTGAGGCGGATGTATTGCCCTGCCTCATCTTTGCTTTTGATCTTTATAATAAAAATGACCACCTGGATATAATTTTTTACAATGATTAATAGTATGTCATCATCATGAGGAGAAGAATTAGATGTCCTCTATTTATAAGACTTCAAGATTAATTGGTCAAAGCCATTGACTTTAGTGGGTGGACATTGACTTCACCTTCACCAACATATTCATCAAGATTATGATTTCAGTGAAGAACATGCCATCATGGCACAAAGTGACAAACCTTGGCATCATCGACTTCATCTGTGCCAAGATCATGGCGAGGGCCCTGCGCCATCATGAATTTTTTCATTGATCGAGGAGAAAATTCTAGACTTCATTGACTTTAGAGACATTGACTTCGCCATATCAGATGACCTTGGCATCATCGACTTCGTCTTTCCATTACCATTTAGTTCGTCGGTTTACAATCATTTGTACCGGTTTGCAATCAGGTAAAGACATGGCTACTTAGTCTTTACTTTTGAAAATTAAACCCTGTATGTGGTTCCTTAAAAGAGGTGTGATACTAGCTAAACATAATCTTGCTAAGAGAAACTATCAAGAGAGCAAACTTTGTAAGTGGACATGAAACAATTCAACACCTTTTCTTTGATTGATTTTTTGGCAAATGCTCTTTGGTAGCACTTATTTGTTGTTTTGGGTATTGTTCCACCTTTAAGTGTTATAGACCTTTTTGGAAGTTGGTTTAAATAGGATGGAAAAGAAAATACGTTGGTGTAAGGAAAATGGACCCTAGGCCCATTTACTTTGGATTTTGGTGTTTGATGATCAACACAACCAAATTGGACTAATGTGTTTGCTAGTGTGTATTTTATAGTTTAACAGGATGCAACACGGACTTGGACCAACTTTGGAACATGAAGAAATTGATCAACACTCAAGAGAAGACATTGGAGAAGGTGTTGATAGCTTAGAAGAGAAGTAAGGAGTCCAAGACGCGAAGATGATGAAGAAACGCGAAGAAATAGCAAGAGAGGGCACCGCCCTAGGCATGGCGGTGCACCACCAAGGGGTGGCAGTGCCACCAAACAGAGGGCTACTATAGCTGAAAAAGAGGCGGGCACCGGACGTGACTGTGTGCACCGCCCTGGTCACCGCCCCAGGGTGGCGGTGCACCAAACAGGGGGTGGTGGTGCCACCACCCTAATCTTCCAGAGAGCAGCGAAGGGGGACTCAGGCACCGCCCTAGTCTCCGCCCTATGGGTGGTAGTGCACTGCCCTATGAACAATACCCCAATGGCCAAAATGTCAGTGACCAACGGATAGCTGACATGGCAGGGCACTGCCCTATCCAGTGCTAGGCACCGCCCTGTCCGGTGACCTCACAGAGATGACCATCTCGGGCACAACGGCTAGTTCTTCACTGTGGGGCTATAAAAGGGACCCAACCGCCATTTGGCGTGAGTGGGAGCAGAGGGAAGATAGGAGTGTGTTGCCACACCTCATTTGTGCTCTCCACATGCATAGAGCTTAAAGATCACTTGGTGATTAGCGTAGGTGCTTTACAAAGTGCTTAAGTTAGTTAGACCACGCTCATATGTGCTTGCTCTAGGCTTAGGTCTAGTTGCTAGTGAGGTTTGCATACCTCTAAACCCAAGGTGCTTGTGCACACCGTGTTTGTACTGGGCGGGGCTTGTAGTCTTGTGAGACCACACCAACCACATTTGTGGTGTGGCCGCAACCATGTACCAAAGGGAACAAGGTCCACGGCGGTTCAGTAGGAAGCTTGATAGTGAAGATGGCGGGAGCGGCCTGGGAGAGGCTTGCCGAAGGCACACCAGAGACCCACTTGCGTGTGGGGAAGGCCCGGGCTATCCATGGAGTTACCCGACTGGGAGCTTGGCCCTTGCGAGGGATTCCTTGCGAGGGGCTCCAACGAGGACTAGGGGGAAGCTTGAGCTGCTTTTCGATACCTCGATAAAAATACCAGAGTTATCGATGGGAGTTTGCATCTCTACCTCATCTTTACCTTTCGCATTTACATTGTTACCTAGGTTGTGTGCTTTCCTTTCCTATCTTAGTTGATAGGGTTGAAACATAGGTTACAAGACTCTTTTGTGGTAGAGATAGCAACACATTAGCAAAACCATAGTTGCACATTTAGATAGATCACTTTCTTGCATAGGTTTTGCTAAGGTGGAATTAGAGGCCATAGTTTAGAGTAGATTTTTAAGTTGTCTAATTCACCCCCCCCTCTTAGGGTCACGGTCCCTTATAAGTTGTATCGGAGCCGGTTGGCTCAATTTGGACCTTTGTCTTCACCACCGTTGAGCCGACACTATTTAGAGTGGTTGGGATGGATACCTCTAGGCCTCCGCATTTTGACAGCACTAACTTCCCCTACTATAAAGCTAGAATGGCTTGTCACCTTGAGGCAATAGATTTGGGTGTTTGGAGAGTCACTCGTGACGGGATGAAACCCATGAAGAATCTCGGTAAACCCACAAAGAGTGAACAAAAAGAAATTTATTTCAATGCTAGAGCTAAAAATTGCTTGTTTGAATCTTTTAGCATGGATGTGTTTAACCAAGTGTTCACTTTTAAATACGGCAAATGAAATTTGGTTAAAATTATAAGAGCTCCATGATGGCACAAGTAATGTCCGTGAGCAAAAACATTACCTAGCTCAACAAAGTTATGATTCTTTTGAAATGAATGATGATGAGCTTGTTCATGGTATGTATTCTCGTTTGAATCTAATTATCAATGAGCTCAATTCTATAGGATTAGCAAAGCTAGGTGATGCGAACATCATGAGGAAGATCATCTCCATGCTACCATAAAAGTAATATGCAAGCATCATCACCATCCTTCACAACATGGAGGACTTGAGCACCATGACCCCGGCCATAGTCATTGGCAAGATAGTGGCATTTGAGATGTCATGTAAGATGGGTCACGAAGAAGCCTCTTCATCAAGCAAAGGCAAAGCTCTCACTTGTAGTGAGCACAAGAAGATGAAGGACAAGCAAGTTGAGACAAGCTCAAGCTCAAGCTCCTCAAGTGAAGAAGAAGATGATGATGAGGAGGAAGATGATGATGAAGAATCGAGTGATGATGATCAATCTTCCTCCTCCACCTCCGATCTTGATGAAGAATCAATCAACCTTATCAACAAGGTGGAGAAGATGATCCAAAGGCTCAATGTCAAGGTGTGCCCATCCAAATTCAAGATTTCATTTTCACCAACCAAAGAAATGAGCAAAGAAAGAAAGGATGCTATGGATGCGGAGAATTAGGGCACTTTGTGGAAGTTTGTCCAAACAAGCCCACACCCAAGACAAAGAAGAAGGCGTGCAAGGACAAAGCCCTCACATCAATAAGGTCATGGGATGATTCTTCAAGTGAAGAAGAAGACCATCATAAGAGGCGAGGGTACAAACACTCATCATCAAGCACTTTCACGAGTGTGCCTTATGGCACGAGGTAACAAAAAGTATATCCCTAGTGATAGTGACAATAATAGTGATAGTGATGATGAGCTACCTTCTTATGAGCAACTTGTGCAAGAAAAACATAAATATGCTAAAAGTTGCACTAGTCAACAAAAAAAGCTAAAAATATTGCAAGAAAAGTTAGATAGTTCACAAGAAGCATATAAAATCTTGCTTGAATAATATGAGACATTTGCTAATCTCAATATTGAACTATCCACTAAAATTGAGCAACTTGAGGCTAGTGCAACAACAAATGCATGCACAATCAATGATGAGCAACTTGCAAAGAAAAATAAAAAATTAAAAAGAAAAGTTAGCTAGCTCACAAGATGCCTATAAAAGTTTGCTTACTAAAATGGAAACCATGTGCAAACTTTGTGATGAGCTAACTAATAAAGTTGCTAATCTTGAAGTCATCGGTACTTGTGGGGGGTATGACCCCGGATACCCACGGCAGACTATATGGGCTGCGCCACCAGGGGTTGGTCTAGCCCACAAGACGAGACTTATGGTGCATGGTACTGCTCGGCATGTACCACAAGACATCAAGGGCGATATCCTAAAGATGCTACGAGATCTATTAGGATATGCTCGATCCCATGATTCTTGTAATCTGTTATTACTTATCGGTTATCTCCTAGATCTAACCAACTTATAACCCTACCCTCGCTATATAAGGTAGGTAGGGACCCCCTCAAAACACATGCAATATCATACGATAGCCAATACAAACCAATAGACCATAGGAGTAGGGTATTACGTCGTGCAAACGGCCCAAACCTGTCTAACTCTTGTGTCTCTGTTGCCTTCTTGTTCTTGATTATGCGCACCTCTGCCAATCAATCTACCTTCATGGGATACCCCTCGGAGGACTATCGATGATATTCCATCGATAGTTGTCGCGCCAGGTAGGGATGTGTGTGTTGTTTCCATCACGAACAAGATGGTACACTTTTTAGGCTCTTCGTCCTCTCTAAAGCCCGGCCAGATCTTTAAGGTCAGATCGATCTCCTAGGTCATCAATGCTGACGGAGATGGAGAGATCATCAAGCCGGTGCAGATCGATTCTATGCCGATGACACCAACACCTGCAACAGCAAATCCAATCTTGGAACCGCTTCCGAGATCGTCTTCACCAACAACTCACCGCCTGCTGCCCCGCTACTCGAGGAAGCAGGTCAATAATGAATGATCTGATCGCATCTATCGATCAGATCGGCCAGAAGCTCACCAACTGCCTCTCCCTCATAGAATCGGCTCTAACCACTCTAGGTCAATGCCGACCACCTTCTAGTTTTGATCTATCGGAAGCCGATCGACAAACTCTAGGGGATATGGCCACCATCCATTAGGATGCCCCAAGGGACAAAATCATTGACTAGATTGGAGACATCTATCCTCTCGCCGACCCGATCGCCGACCAGCTCTTGCCGACTGTCAATATGTTGTAAATTAACCAACGTCTCGAAGAATCCCTCCACACCATCCTAGAGGAAAATCCATATTCTGAGTCCCAGAGCTCTACGGAGATTGTCGCCGAAACCGCCGCCGCCCAACCTCCTTTTCCACCCTTCCATGGAGGTGGGATTTTTAATGTCAGCATAGACAGCCCTCCGCGGGATGGAGAAACCGATGAGGACCGCGCAGCTCGCATCAACAGAAACGCCAACCATGCGCAGCGCCAAGCGAATGAGGCCACCATTGTGCTAGCTGAGGCTGCTCGCTATGAAGAACAACTCGACTCGCAAGGGAGGCCACGCCCACTCCACCGCAACCTCGATGATGAATTTGTCCATGTCGGCGGCCATGATGTCTACAAGACCCCAAGCGCCAACCTAGCCATGGCCACTAATGAGCTTGCTCGGCTCAAACAAACGCTAGAGGTCGCCAAGGTCGTCACAATGCTTAAAGCTACGCACTGTCATGTCAACGAGATCCGCCAGGATCAGGGACCTTCCTACTCGACAAGCTTGAATCGCCGATCCGCCGTGCCAAGATCCAATCGCTGCCCCAGCAGGAGCCGTTTCGCCAACCAACATCGTGATGATAGAAAACCCCTCCAGGGGGGAGCTAGGGGGAACCATATCAACAACCCTTGCCAACACGACCAAGAAGTCAATCAAGATGTCCGAGGACACATCAACAACCTCTGGGATGCATGACATCACATCGATGGGCGACGTTTCTCTCGGCATGAGGAGGAAGTACGTCGGCGTCAAGAATACGAGCAAGAATTCGGTAATCTGGATGCAGCCCTCGAGCCACTTAATATCGGCAATGCTCTCGATCCCAACGGTGATGATCCCAAAGGGCCCTGAGCATTCACGAGAGCACTCCGAACACTCCAGTGGCCCCGTGGTTTCAAAATCACCGAGGTCGAGCCCTACGAGGGGCGAATGAACCCCACACAGTGGCTACAAGCTTATGCCACCGTTGTGCATGCTGTCGGGGGAGATACCAGTGTCATGGCGAACTATCTTCCTGTCATGCTCACACCGACTGCAATGAACTGGCTCACGAGCCTTGCCCTAGATTCCATCGAATCTTGGGAACAGTTGAAGAAGGTCTTCATCGACAATTACATGGCTACATGTACTCGGCTGGGCACCAAGCACGATCTAAATTGCTTTTATCAGAAACCGTCAGAGCTTCTTCGTAGCTACATCAGACAATTTTCCGAGATGGGGAATTCTATTCCCAACATCATGGAAGCGGAAGTCATCACCGCCTTGGTCAGAGGACTCCATCACCACAACCTCTGCTCCAAATTCAATCGTAAGCCACCAAAGAGGATTGGCAAGATGATCACGATCATCGATCAAAATGCCAAAGCTGAAGAGGTCGAAGTTTGCTTCAACGAGGATGAGAGCCCTCACTGCCCAACTCGCCATAGCGACGATCGCCCTGATAAACGATGCCACAATGACCACTGCTATGATGATCGCGGCCACCATTAGGACAGTGGCCGCGATCGGCCAGAAGGGTCTAAAGCTGGTCAGTATCGCCGCCGCCGACCAGACAACATCGTCGCCACCGTTGACGAACCTCGCGCCAAACATAACTACGATGAGCAGTACAAGAAAATCCTCGAAGGCCCGTGCCCCCTCCATAAGAACAGCAAGCACAAGATGAAGGACTGCCTTGGCTTGGCTAAGGAGTTCTAGGCCAAAAAGAAGGACAACAGAGCTAGAGGTCACCGACCCCCTGGGGACAACAATAACACCATCTAGGATCATGACAAAGTGGTCGCCACTATCTTTGGGGGCCTCACCATCGTCGAGAATAGAAGAGATCGAAAACTCATCGCCCGTCGAGTGCTCGCCATCAACTCAAACGACGCTATCGCCGACCCCAGCTATCACCCCTGGTCTGAGGTCCCCATCGCCTTCAGTAGGGCTGACTAGTGGGCGGACATCCCTTACACAGGGCGTTTGCCCCTCATTCTCAATGTAACCGTCAAGAAAGTACTCTTTAGGAAAGTACTCATCGACGGCGGAAGTGCCCTGAACCTCCTCTTCGCCGAAGCCCTAAAGGATTGGGCCTTGGAGTAGAAGACCTCACTCCATCTGACTCCTCCTTCTGGGGGGTGGTACCTGGCAGGGCATCCCGACCACTTGGAGAGATCACCCTTCCGGTACAATTCGGCACGGCTAGCAACTTCTGTGTCAAGCACATCAACTTCTACGTCGCTGACTTCAACACTGCCTACCACGCCATACTTGGTCGGCTAGCTCTAGCCAAGTTCATGGCCATACCACACTACACCTATCTGGTATTGAAGATGCCTTCGCCTGTAGGAGTTCTAGCCTTGTGGGCCAACCTCTCCATCGCCTACGCCTGCGAAACAGAGAGTCGCTCCCTCACCAAAGCCACCGACCTCTCCATCTAGATGGCCAGCATGGTCACCGATGTCAAGACGGTGCCCACCAATGACCTGGAGATCCCAGCGCTAGAGCCTCCACGTGCCTCCACCAATTCTAAGGAAATGAAGGAGGTTGGCCTCGGTCTCGACGACCCCACCAAGATCGCCAAGATTGGGGCTCATCTCAACCCCAAATAGGAAAGCGCGCTCATCTCCTTCCTACGTGACAACACCAATGTGTTTGCTTGGAAACCTATAGACATGCTAGGGGTACCATGGGAGAAGATCGAACACTCCTTGAATGTCTCACCGACCACCAAGCCAATCAAGCAAAAGCTCTATGATTCACGCCAGACAAGCAGGAGGCTATTAGGGTAGAAATAAAATGGCTCCTAGCAGCCGGATTTATTAAAAAAGTGTATCATCCTGAGTGGTTAGCAAACCCAGTTCTTGTTCAAAAAAAGAATAAAGAATGGAGAATGTGCGTTGATTACACTGATCTCAACAAACACTGCCCTAAAGACCCCTTTGGTCTACTTGGATAGATGAGGTTGTAGACTCCACCATCCACCTGCGAACTCCTCTCCTTCCTCGACTGTTACTCCGGCTATCACTAGATATCTCTCAAAGAGGACGACCAGATCAAAACATCGTTCATCACGCCTTTCGATGTGTATTGCTATACCACCATGTCTTTCGGACTCAAAAATGCTAGGAATACCTACCAAAGGGCCATCCAGATGTGCCTTGACCAACAGATGAGCCACAACGTTGAAGCCTACATCGATGATGTGGTCATCAAATCCAAAACCGCCAATAGTCTCATCATCGACCTCGAAGAAATGTTCGCCAACCTAAAAAGATATAGATGGAAGTTGAACCCTTCAAAGTGCATCTTTGGAGTTCCATCCGGCATACTCCTGGGCTACATCATCAGCGCCCACGGCATCGAACCCAATCCTAACAAGGTCTTCGCCATTACCAATATGAAACAACCGACCTACGTAAAGGATATACAGAAGCTCATAGGGTGCATGGCTACTCTCAGCCGCTTTATATCACGCCTCAATGAAAAGGGACTATCGTTCTTCAAACTACTCAAGGCCTTCGAGCGCTTCTCCTGGTCGGAGGAAGCTGATACGGCCTTTGAGCAGCTCAAGTTGTTTTTAACAAAGCCCTCGATCATGACGGTGCCTCAACCAGATGAAACCCTATTGATCTACATCGCTGCTACCTCTTGTGTCGTTAGCACAGCTATCGTCGTCGAGCGCAAGGAGGTCGAACACGCCTATAAGGTGCAACATCTGGTCTACTTCATCAGTGAGGTTCTTAATGAGTCCAAAACTCGTTACCCTCATGTTCAGAAGCTGTTATACGCCATTCTGGTCACATCGCGCAAGCTCCACCATTACTTCGAGTATTACAAGATCATCGTGGTCACCGAGTTCCCTCTAGGGGACATCCTCCACAACAAAGAGGCCAATGGCTGCATCATAAAGTGGGTAGTCGAGCTCAGCACTTATTCCATAGAATTCAGAAGCAGGCCAACCATTAAGTCGCAGGCGCTGGCTGACTTCGTCGCTGAGTGGACCAAGATCCAAGAGCCCATCCCCGCCGCTTGCCCTAAGCACTGGATAATGTATTTCGACGGCACCCTTAACATCAATGATGCTGGTGCCGGCATTTTGTTTATTACTCCGACAAAGGTTATGCTCCGATACGTCCTCCAAATTCATTTTCTAGCTTCCAATAAAGCCACAGAATATGAAGCATGTCTCCACGGACTTCGTATAGCCATCGAGCTCGGCGTCAAATGCCTCATGGTATACGTAGACTCCGCGCTAGTCATCAACCAAGTCAACAAAGATTGGTCCTGTTCCAATGAGAAGATGGACGCATATTGCGCCGAGATCAGGAAACTCAAAGGAAAGTTCTATGGTATCGAGTACCACCACGTGGTATGACACCAAAATCAGCTCGCCGACCACCTATCTAAGATAGGATCTTCTCACGCCATGATTCCACCTGGGGTCTTCGTTAAAGACCTCTTTACGCCGTATATTAAGGAAGAGAAGGAAGTTCAAGAAATTCCCCCCACCGAGCAGCTGGTACTTACAGTACCTTCGCCGGTCGTAGATTGGAGGGAACAGTTCATCAAGTACCTCACTAGCGCTGACGTACCCGCTGATAAGACCGAAACTAAACGCCTCATCCATCGCAGTAAGCTTTACATTCTGGTAGACGGGAAGTTGATGAGGAAAAGCGCCAAGGAAGGGATACTGCGGAAATGCATCACCCGAGCAGAGGGTGCAAAATTACTCCTTGAAATTCACTCTGGTTCCTATGGCAATCACGTGGCCTCCAGAAACCTAGTCGGCAAAGCTTTTCGAGCTAGTTTTTATTGGCCCACGGCTATCGCCGATGTAGAAGACCTCGTCCAACATTGTGAAGGATGTCAATTTTTTGCCAAGCAAATACACGTGCCGGCGCAGGAATTGCAGACCATACCAACTTCTTGGCCTTTTGCATGCTAAGGACTGGACATGATCGGGCCTTTCAAGCCTGCGCCAGGCAGTTTTCGGTATGTATACGTCGCCATTGACAAGTACTCCAAGTGGATCGAATACAAGTCGCTTGTTTCGACACTTCAAAGAAGGCAGTTGAGCTCTTCGAAGATATCATCCATAGATTCGATCTACCGAACACCATCATCACCGATCTCGGAACTACATTCACTGGTCACCATTTTTGGAATTTCTACGAAGACCGATGCATCTCCATCAAATATGTCTCTGTTGCCCATCCTAGAGCCAATGGCTAGGTCGAACAGCGAATGGCATGATCCTCAATGCCCTCAAAAAGAGACTATACCAAAAAGAGGAAAAGCATCCAGGCAGATGGCTCAAAGAGCTTCTAGCTATGGTCTAGGGACTACGCACTCAAGCTAGTTGCAACACCGATATATCTCCATATTTTTTGGTCTATGGCTCAGAAGCCATACTTCTTACGGACATTGCCTTCCGAGCACCTAGGGTAGAGCATTATAATGAAGAGCAAGCCATAGCTGTTCGGACAGAGGACGTCGATAGAGCTAAAGAAGAACGCCTGATCACTTGCATCCGCACAGCCAAATACCTAGAAGGCATGTGAAGATACTACAATCGCAATATCAAAGGTTGTTCATTCACGTGGTCGGCGACCTCGTTCTCCGTAGAAAGCATAAAATTGAAGGGATGCACAAGCTCTTCTCCCCCTGGGAAGGGCCTTATGTGGTCAAAGAGGTTACCCGACCAGGGTCTTACCGGCTATGTGACATGGAGGGAATCAATATCCCCAATTCATGACACATCGAGCACCTTATATGTTTCTATCCATGAAACGCTCTAGATATGTATTCTTCACTCCATAATGAATAAAGTTTTTGTCGCCATAATTTGTCTCCATTATTTCTCCACTCCAATTTAATCTCCATTTACGATTACCAGCTCCAAGCTACTCCTTAACAAACTCCAACAATTACATGTGATCTCCATAAATGCTTCGTCCCGTTTCTCCATACTAAAATATCTTTAAGATATTCCGCCAACCATTGAGCAGGGTAAACATTATGCTTTGTGTTCTTTGGAGAAAACTCTATCTCCGATCTCTCCCTACATGTGCTAGGGCTCCAGTGCTCTGCGTTATGGGTGGTCAGTAGTGGTTCCTTGGTCACGTCTGTCTCTCCTACACGTGCACGGGCTCTAGCGCTCAATGTTATGGAATACATGCTAGCCAAGGCCAAGAGCCCAGTAACGAACTAACTACTCGGATGCTACTTATACCATGTATAAACACGTTAGGGTTAACAACACATCTCTTTTTCATCGCAAGCGCTAACAAGCTTCCTAAACACGCATATGTCGTCTACTTACAACATTTATACAAATACACAAATGTTTGCTTAGGCCCTCGTGCATCTAACTCCCCTTTCCAGTTGTTCCATATAGGTTCCTCCCCACTCTGGCTATTGAGCTTGGCCATCATCATCTACCTTGCCGAATAGATCAACATCGCCGGCCAGCCTCTTCACCGCGTCCTCCACCTCATCTTTCAGCTGCTCCTCTTTTGTCTCACTCATCCTCTGGTGAATCTGGCCCCTATCGCTCGAAGATTGATTGCAGGGTAGTGGGACCGGACCATCGCTAGGGCATGCGTCACGACAGAGACACCGGCATCTCGGTTGAAGCCTTTGAAGTTTTCCCATGCCGCCTTGCACATGTCAGTGATGGCGTCCGAGATGGGCGGCCTGTCGTCGAGCTGAGGAGCTACCTCCATATCGATACAATCAAGCACCGGCCTGACTCTAGCCACCATGCCATCAAATTTTCCCCTCTAGATTTTTGCCTCCAGCTCCAGCGCGTTGAACTGCGCCTTGGTTTTTCAATGTTATTCTGCAGACACCAAAGGGATTCATCGAATGAAAGAAGTCAATCCAACAACAACTCCAACCATGAACCACTCACCTTCTAGATCCTTGTCCAGTTTCTTCGCGCGCCCAGACGCCTTCTCCTTCTCCTCTTGGAGTCGACCGATGACTTGATGCAGTCGGCCGAGCTCCACATCTTGCTCTACAAACACAGTAAACAGCGGCTACATTATGGTCGGTCGACAATGCAAAACAAGCTCACCGATTAGGGATACCCTTTTTCTACTCAAAGATGCCTTTTAGCTGCTCGGACATGTCCCTCAGCTGCACGGAGATGGTTTTCAACTGATCGGACAGGGTCCCCTTTTGGTACTCTTGGTCCTTGGTGTTTGATTCAGCAAGATCCCTTTCACGCTGGGCCCTCTAGATGTTCTTTTCCATCAGTTTCATTGCCTCCCTTAGTTTCTTGTTCTCCTCGGTGAGGGGCTCCATCCTTTTGATCAACTGCTGTCGTTGTACGGCAATCCGCGCTATGCCCTGCAAAGCACCAATATTATAAAAGACCATAGTCTCCAATGCCAAAGACAGACACCGCTGATGCAATACTAACCTCAATTTGCTTCATAGCTGTGCAAAGGGTAGACCATAGCCTCTTCACCTCCCTGGTGGTGTCCTCCTCTTCTACGACCACAATTTCCTCCCCTTGCTTGCGGAAGATGCGGACGGTCTGAGGTCATGATCCTCCATGCTCGATCTCCTCGACCCCGTCCTCTTCCTCCATAGCCAGTGGCGCTCCCTGGGGGCTCGGTGGTCGCACTAGCGACCGACCATGCCCTACGGCATCTTAGGGTGTGATGCTTGCTCCTCTGACGCTGCCAGCCTCTACGCCCCTAATTCTGACACAACTTCGGCAGCTCCCACTTCCACCTATGAAGACTCGGTGGCTCTCGCTGTTGCTCCTAGCGTCTTTGTTGAATCGCCCGTCGTTGTCGCCAACCGCTCTCCACCTCGAACTCCATCAGCAGCGGTGGTCGAATCCTCCACAAACCGACGAGCGCCCGGGGACTCTAGGATGGAGTCTGTCCACAATGTCTTCACATTGGGACCAGCCCCTAGCTACTCACCAGTCTAGCCTAAAGGATTTAGATCTTCCATGCGCCCCGTTCTGCATCAGATTAGCCCATCGATCACCGCCACTATAAAGATTGGACAACCACCAATCCCAAAGCAAAGATACTTACACGTTAGCTTCCCAATGAACGGTTCTGAATCGACGCTGCCTCCCTGAGCTCCTAGGCCCTGCTCTAGGGTCGACCTATGTGTCCTGGGCTGGTGGTCTTGTGGCCCCCGCCGTCGGTGTCTTCTCCGTCGGCTGCTTCTCAGGGACTTGACGCTGGGCGTCTGCTCCTCCCTTCGATCGTACCTCCACACGCGCGCCCGCGCAATGATGTTTTGGTGCTCGGAGGGGGAGCTACCGGTGCCTCGTCGTCGTCCGACCACTCGGATATCACCGCACTCTACGTCTGAGCGGTCCGACTGCCACCAAATGAGATGCCGGCCGGCTTGCGGGGAGCTACATCCGTTGTTCTTCTTTTCTTTCGGGTCGGCTCATCTTTCGCCGCCCTTTTCCCCTAAACTTTCTCCGATCTCGGGGAGGACTCTCCTTTTGACCAGCACCTTTGCCTCGGGATTCGGATGAGGTGCTGACGGCACCTTCCTCCGGCTGAGTGGTCGGCTTGGCGTCCACTGCCTCTGGCCAATCGCTCCTTGGCACGCCCAAGAAGTACGTCGCTCGTTCCTGCCAATGGATCTTTCCACAAGCGAATTAGTCCACTGCTCAGTGCCGGCACGGAATAAAAGGCACCAGGAACAACAGTCGAGATTTTTACCTGAGGAGGTGAGTTCATGCAGTTGAAGGGTTTTGGCTGCCTCGGCACGGTGTACGACACGTTTGGAGCGAATAGTTCAGTGGCCCGGTGTAGCACAGCCTCCTTCGTCAGGTTCTTCGTCCTCTCCCGAGTGCCGTCAGTATCTCCTTTGAAGTCAAAGCCCACATGAGCCCTCTCCTTGAAGGGCTGGACGCGGCGCAGTATGAAGTTCACCGCCACCACCACTCCGCTCATCTTCATGCCCCTCATTAGCTCGAGGAGCTCCTTCACCTATTCCATATCAGCACTGGTCGGTTTCTCCAACCAGCTCCTTTGATTCTCTAGAATCTGGTCGATATCACATCGGACGATAGAATCAGTTTGCTTCATATAGAACCACCTAGCATTCCACCCCTTTAGCGGGGTATTCAGTGGCACAGAAATGTATTCGCTTGCCATCCCATCGCGGAGCTATAGATACACACCGCTGACAACTTTGGAACCACCCCCTCCTTTCTTCTTGAGCCAGAAAAAGTGTCGGAAGAGATTGAAATGGGGAAGAATGCCAAGATAAACCTCGCAGAAGTGGATAAACACATAAATGTGTAAAATAGTGTTTGGATGAAGATTACATAAGCTCACTCCCCAATACTCCAACAGACCCACAAGAAAGGATGTACCAGAAGCCCTAATCCACGCTAGAAGTAATCTTCGAATACAATGAGTTTGTCATTATGTGGCATCGAATAGGGCTCACCATTGGTCGAACGCCATCCGGCGGTGACACGATCAGGAAGAACACCCACCTCCACCATCTCGTTGAGCTCCGTCTCCCCCATGAGTGATGGTACCCATTCCTTGTCATGGCTCGCCCCGGTGGCTGCCTTCTTCGCGTTACCACCTCCCCTCTTCGGCGCCATCCCTTAGATCTAGATCGAACTAGTCCCTTTACACAAGCTTTTTAGCCCTAGCGGCGGAGCGTGTGTGAATGCGAATGGGGGAGCATGAGGGTGAGGAGGAAGATGAAGTGACGGAGTGGAAAAGGTGGGAGTCACGGAGTGCGGCGACACAGTTATAAAGACACCCTCCTGATTTTTCTCATTCAAGGGTTTTTGGGAAACCGCACCATGCTGATTTGTGCCCTTCTAAATTTATCAAAGTGGCGTGTTGGGCCGTTATCTGGGCTTCCACGCAATTATGGCCCATATTGCCCATTTTTCAACGCAACTCGGTACTACACACCGAATATTCATCAACCTCTCCACAATACCATCAAGGCTCAGTAATTTCTACGGTACAATCATTACTCCGGTTTTTTCTCCACGATTTGAGTGATCGGCACTTCTTGATTCATCCGAGATTTTCACTTGTGGCTCGGGGACTACGTCATCATTATGATTCGGTTTCTCACTATACTAGGGACTTTTTTTCTGGTTACTATTGTTTCTGACCCTAGCACCACGTGACCACGTCACCTACTATCTGGCTCGGAGACTAAGTGGGCACACTTCACCTTGCGGTGAATGTGCGCTTTTCATTTCAGGGCTCATCCCATGGATTGGTTGCCTGATCGGCTAGTCTTCTGTCTTTCTTCTACTTTCTGGACCCTGGCACCACGTGACCACGTCACCTACTGTTAGGCTCGGGGACTAAGTGGGCACACTTCATCTTGTGGTGAGTGTGTTTTCTTTAATCTGTTCATTGGAAGACTTCGTGCCTCCCGAAGTTGAAGAAGATTATCTCTCTTTCTCGTGGTCGGACTCTAAGTGGGCACACTTGGTTCACAGCGAGGAAATTTTTTATTTTGAACTTGAGCTCCTTACATCCTTCTGGCAAGCCTTACTTGGGTAAGCCCAGGCTCGGCCGGACAGTTAAGTTGGTCGGTTACGGTCCACAACTGCTCGGTGACTCATTAGGGTGGTTGGACTATGAGTCTGACTGCTCGGCTTTGTTTACACCTGCTCGGATAAGCTTAAGATGGCGTTGCACAGTGGATACAAGGTGCTCGGGGACTAGCTGTGGGGGGTACGACCCCGGATACCCACGGCAGACTACATGGGCTGCGCCAGGGTGGTCCAACCCACAAGATGATGACTTACGGTGCACGGTACTGCTCGGCGTGTACCGCAAGACATCAAGGGCGATATCCTGAAGATGCTACAAGATCTATTAGGATATGCTCGATCCCGTGATTCATGTAATCTGTTATTACTTACCGGTTATCTCCTAGTTCGAACCGACTTGTAACCCTATCTCCGGCTATATAAGGCAGGTATGGGACCCCTCAAAACACACGTAATATCATACGATATCCAATACAAACTAACAGACCACAGGAGTAGGGTATTACGTCATGCAGATGGTCCGAACCTGTCTAACTCTTGTATCTCTATTGCCTTCTTGTTCTTGATTACGCGCACCTCTGCCGATCAATCTACCTTTGTGGGATACCCCTGTGGGATACCCCTCGTTTCTAGTTCTAGCTTTGTACTACAAAATGGATGTTTTCGATAATAACTGAAGGAAAAATGCTTTAGATATGATGCTTTAGGTTTTATTATCTGGTTATTATACTCCCTCTCAAAGTTCTAAAAGGCGCTAGGCGACTTCTAGACAATGACCCATAACCTAGAGCCTAGGCTAGCCTAAGCAAGCCTACGTGTTTTAAGGCATTTTTCTAGGCGTTTTGTATATATACTAATATACATATATTATCTTCTAAAAGAAAAAAAATAGACATCTAAATAGTGGGTTTAGATAGTCTTTTTTGAGTAAAGGGTATAGATAGATAGAAAGGTCGGCTTAGAGAGATAGAAAGGCCCAAGAGGCAACAGCCCACTATTCCATCCTTATTCCACTTCAAGTCTCCAACCTTATCCATCTGCTCAGGTCTCCCGCATCCTCTGCTCGACGCCGCTTCCTCCTGCATCAGCCGCCGCCGCCGATTCCTCTCCCTCTCTTGCATCTCTCTCTCCTCCTCTAGTGCGTGCCCGCCGCAGCCCTCCTCCCCCACCGGTGCCACCGACGAGTGCTAGCACCGCCTAGGGGTCCGCCTACCCCCTAGGCTAGGCAGGACCCCTCACCTAGTGCCTAGTCGCGCCTAGGCGGATGCCTAATGTTGCCTTTTTTGAACATTGCTCCATCCGTCCTTGAATAAATCAATTATATTTATAAGCTAAACTTTTTTATGTTTGACCAATTTATAGAAAAGATCAAAAAATATTTATGAAACCAAATAAGGATATTGTGAAATTATGTTATGTCTTACAGTGTATCTAATAATAATAATAATAATTTAGTGTCATAAATATTTGTGCTCTTTTCTATAAATTCAGTTAACCTTAAAAAAGTTTGATTCAAGACAACCCTAGTAATTGATTTATTTAGAAACGAATGTAGCATACAAACTACTCCAAATATATAGTATCACCTTGAAATATCTAAGACTGGCACGAAATATATCTGGGAATCGATGGAGACGTCCAAATAACTCCAATCTTAAGAGCCTGCTGCGACAGTACCAGGCCACATGTTCTGCTTCGTGTAAGAGAGTACCATGGCATGTATCCAATTAACCCCTTCTTTTATTAGTCGCATTCCAGAATTATCAGATGCCATTAATGCGGAAGATAAATGTCTGCATAAACAGTTATTTGTTATTCCAAAATCAAGATTTCAACTGAACAGGATCCTGAGTATTGTTCTGAAACCAAACAAAAAAGGTGTGGCAAAATCTTGTGTAACTCCTATGATCCTCTATGGTATACACTTTCTGTCCTAATTGACAGAGTTCAACTATAATCAACGTTGAACTTTTGTGGTCCCGACAAATCACATCAGCGTTCAACTTTTGTGGTCTGAACAAATCACAAATCCGTATAACCATTGTTTCTGAATTTCCTTGATTCAGAAACAGCTATCCACGCATTCAGGCATTCCATGATGCTGACCGCCGCATAGTAGGCTTCACAGGCCGGTCCTCCTCCATGGAGATCATCATCAGTGTTGATGGGTCCTCCAGCATCATGCGGGCGACGAGGTAACCTGCAATGGACCAGGTTTGGAACTTCCTGGCCTGCTTACCAACGAATCTTCCTAGCTTGCCATCGTAGTACTCCGGCCAGCCGTCCTTGAGCAACCTCGACTCAGCGAGCTCAATGGCACGTTTTGCCATCTGTGGCCGACCAGTCTTGATGCAGGCTGCTGTCAGCAGCCACAGAAGAACTGCACATAAAAATAGTGTGAATGCAAAATTTCGCTTAGTTATGAGTTTGGCTGTAGCTGCAACTAGGTACAGCACAATGATAATTGAGCCAAATCTCAACTCCTGAAGGAGTTGATACGCAGTGAAGCACTGTCCCTGCTCATGCAGAAGTAAGCATATGAAGAATAAATAAAAAATATTCAGACTACCTTGTTAACATACAAGCGCCAATTATAGAAATAAAATGACAAGTACAAGGACCTTACTGAAGACGACATGATTATAAAAGGATTATTAGACCAAACAATTTTCTAGGTGGAGAGCATGGAGAATTTCATTTGTCAATTTCCGAATGGATTTTAGTTTAAACCTTTTCTGTTTCCAACGATTTATGATGAATTAACTTGCAAAATCTTCATTCATGAACAATAAGTAAAATATGCCTGCATCTCGGGCATTCATCTAATCACTAGTGCAACACATGATATAGAAATTAGAACTCCTTTTTCGGGAACAAACAAAAAACATTGCAAAATGCAAAGAGAGACAATACCTGGCCACGATCCTCCATTGTGGTAACTCCACCGGGTGTTCTTGGGGTCACAGCCAGTGATAATTCTCCACTCATGATTCTCGAGAGCAGGATAGCATATCTTCAGAGGCATCTCACCAACGAGCTCATCCCACTTTTCCTCAATCAGATCCATTATAGCAACTGACTGTTCTGGGGTAGCTAGAGATGATACAATGGCAATGCAATTGCCAAGGGCAAACCACCGGAAATCCATCATAGCAGGGCTGACATTGCCAAGGAAGTAGCCTCCTCGGCATGGCATGAAATCAAACACCCAATCAGGAATGGAATCCGGAATGACGTTAAACTTGTTCACAGCTGTGTGGGAATACTCTTCTGTTTTGTATCTGTATATGTTATTCAGCTGGTGAAAATCTAGCCAGAAGTAATTCCTCATGTGGTAGGTTAGTGCATGTAGCCGTTGACCTATCTTCTCTATGAAATCCTTCCCTTCGCCCTCTGGCTTGAGCATTTGGAGAGCACATCTTAATGCCATATAGAATAGGGCTTGGATCTCAATGGGATAACCATATATACCCTGAAAATTGCAGTAGCTTACAATCATGCACTGATGGGAAGCTTGATTTAAAATTAACATGTAATTCAAAAGTAGAACAAACAACAAGAGAACTTGTGGGGATGTACTACAGATTGCCAATTTCTGCAAGTACTATCTGTTTGTAGTTCTGCAAAAACTATGCATTTCTTGCCCCCACTGTACCGATCTGGCTATACAAGATTGCTCTTAAAAATTGGTTGCAAGTAGTATGAGAATATGTGCAACTGTAAAACTACCATAAAAACTTAAAATTAGAAATTTTATTTGAAAATTAAGATGTGTCTGCACTATCACCTGAACAGGACACTTTAACAGGCTATCCCTCTAAGTATTGTCAAGGAGACAGGGATGCTCCTTGATTACAGAAGAACATGCAGAACCTGCCAATCCGATTGCCACCTCAGCTGATATGTAATACTTCTACGGATATGCATCTAAATATGAATTAGATCAGGGTGAAATAATCCTACCATTCGACGATCAATCATTGAGCAGCCATCTGTGCAAAGCAGAGTTGGAAAAGTATCAAATCCTTCAGATAAGCAGAGATTCAGTATCAACCTCATGCACTTCTGGCAATCAGGTGATTCCGACAAACTAACATCTCCGGTGTACTTTGTATACGCCCGAAGGAGAATGATCCACCAAAATCCAGAGTCGACCGGTGCCACCCTGCCGATTGCACTCTCACCAAAATCAGCAACTAAGGTTTCAGTGTTTCTGTTTTTGTTACGGTCCACCTTGAAACTGGCAGGCATCGCTCCTGCTCCAAGCTTGAACCGGTCTACCATTTTCTCAGAGCTCTGAAGGTGAAGAGTTTTCAAGAGAAAATTCTTCACTATGTCAGTCTCATTGTTCATCAGAAAAGCCAATGCACTCGGAACAAAATCCCTCACAAAGACCTGCAATCATTAAAAATAAGGGAGCAATCGACAGTAGCACGTCATCAGACATTAATTCTTTAAGGACAAGTAATCAGCAATAAGAAAAACAAGAAAACTCCAGTTATAGACCATACTGCTAATGCTCCATGATAACATATTACAAGAAGGCATTATTGATCAATCAATCTCAGAAAATACAGAACAGAAGTTGAAATCTTGTTGCAAGTGCTAGTAAAGACAATGGAAGTCATATCAATGATAAAAGAAAGAAGATCTAGTATGAGAAACAATGTTGAACCTAAATAACAGATTGAGTACTTATTAATGATGATATATGTATCAAATTATGGATATATGTATCGAATTATGGGCTACTATTATGTATCAAAATATATAGTGGAAACAAGTATACAAACAGAGCAATGGAAATCACTAGGTAAGCGCTAAGTAGACAAATTATGGGCTACTATTTCTACCACGTAAACAACACTCCAGTAATCACAACAATGCTAAAAACAAAAACAAAAGGTACCTCTGTTTCCAGTAATCATAATGTTCAGTGAAGCCCGATTGGCATCATAATATTACCTGATCATAGTTGAGCACTTCCTCGGACGCATGATCCACGGCCGCGATGGTACCGACGGGCTGTTCCCGGAAGTAGACGACCGACTTCCTGAGCGCCTCCCACGCCTCGTTGACCAGCGGGTGCGGCCCGCCCCCGCCGAAATGCGTGCCGATGGAGAAGGGCGAGTCGAATCCGCCCGAGGGGAATGCGGGGGACTGCAGCACGCTGTCGAAGCCGTCGTTGTTGCGGTGCGAGAGCTCGCTCCACGACTGCTCGTCGAAGGAGCGCTTCCGCTCCAGCGTGAACCGCTGCGGCCTGTCGATGATGAGGCGCGACAGATCGAGGTTGATCTCCGCCTCCGAGGCCAGCGAGACGTGCGACGACACCCGCTTCATCCTGCCCGCCCGCCGCCTGGCCGGCGCCCCCCGATCCTGCGGAGGGGAGATTCTGGAATTGAGGGATATATTCGCGGTAATGGCAAACGAACGAAATAGCAGGTTGATTCAGACTACTCGAAATCGAAAAAAAAAATGAAGAGCAGCAGGTATGTCCGTCCGTCGTCCTTACCGAGGAGACGAGAGAAGAGGCGGGTGGAATGGATGCTTCACTGCGCGGGCACTGGCGTGGGGAGGCGGCGGAGGAGGAGGAGGGCGGTCGCCGGAGACCGGAGGGAGGAGGGGGTGGATCTGGATCGGGTGAGCTCAAATTGTGACCCCGTGTTCAACGGATGGGATGGGCTTCGGGCCGGGCCTTAAAAGGACCCATCCGAAACTATGGAAATGAAGCAAAATCTCTTACTTACTTAAAATAAAATAGATATTCGTAAAGAGATCAGCTTACCTTTTTGAACGAACAGGGATCAGATCAGATTTCTACTGTAAAAGTTTTTTTTGGGTACCCAATACAGATACAGTCAGTTTATTTATCTTTTTTTGTCTACTATCTCCTTAATTATAAAAAGTTATCTGTAGGTTTACACAAAAAAGAAAAGTTATCCGTAGGACTCGTTTTTTACCTTGGATACCAGAAGTCCAGAACACTATGATTCAGCACTATGGTACCAGAACACCTTGAGCATAATACACGGTAACAAATTTGGCTGACAGAGAATCTGTTTTTTTTTCCTTGAGCAAGAACATATCGGAATTCGAGTTATCTGTAGGTTTACACAAAAAAAGAAACCGATAAGTCATGTGCTCCGGTGTAATGTTGGACTAATTTGTTGTAATGCAATATTGAAACATCTCCGTAGACACATTCACGTAGATTGGACTAAAAAAAATCGTTGAGCGGAGCATGTTTCTTCACTGACAGAAACATTCACATAGATTGGACTAAAAGGTAATGCAGAATATCAGTCATGCATGTGCTGTAGATCGAGTGGATATCTTCTTTATGCATCATCTCCGTAGCAAACAAAAAAAACGTATAACGTGCTGTCACATGCAGTATATATTGTATCCAAATTACCAACGAATGCACCTCACTAGAAACCATGCAAAGTACTGTACTCCTCCTCACCAGTAATTTTTCCTATTACAGTTTGAGTAAGTATTGATTACCTCTGTAGATCTCTATCCTAAAATAAAAACTGCTAATTTATTGGCAACCAAAAGCGATAATGACAGAGGATAAGATAGGATAAGATATGTATGTTTTTATAACACAAAAGGAAAATGGTAGCTAGCTAGCTAGTACTACCAGTAGTATCTATTTTACTTTTTTGGAATATTTTTGGAATCTTTACGGGTCCATCTGAATCGCCGGCAAAAAAAAAAAAACGCAGTCAAACGCAGAAAAGGGTATTGATTACCTCTGACGATTTCTGACCAAAATAAAACTGCTAATTTATTGGCAACCAAAAGCGATAATGACAGAGGATCAGATAGGATAAGATATGTATGTTTTTATAACACAAAAGGAAAATGGTAGCTAGCTAGCTAGTACTACCAGTAGTATCAATTTTACTTTTTTGGAATCTTTTTGGAATCTTTATGGGTCCACCTGAATCGCCGGCAGGCTGCTTCGGAGCAGTCGGCGCAGAAAAGGGCGCGGCTGCTCCGGCCGACGAGTCTGACCAGGATCCGATGTGGCACGTAAAGGCCATTGGCTGGTGGCTGCTACTAGTCGTCCTCGCTCCCTCCGGAGTCGGTGCTGGCTGCTATCATTTGACCAATACTTAAACATTTTTTTGTTCAAAAGGAGGACAAGAGATTTGATGACGATGTCCTACGGATTTTGCTCGAAAGCGAAAGGACCGGATGAGATATTTTTGCAGAATCCGGAGCCACCGGTCAGGCGCAGCAGTACCAACGAGCAGTTGTTGTGGCCCTTTTCATTCAAATTAAAATCAGTGTTGTCACATCTTCGATGACCTCAGTTAACACTAAAAATCATGGTTTCTTGTAATCATCATGAAAAAAATGAGTTGCACAACATTCAATGCCCTCCATTTTAATAATCCACGAGTAAACATCAAGTCATATACGCTATTTGCTTTTACCGCATAAATATGTTATAAAATTCGTAGAATATCTAACATTTCAAAGTGGAGTGAGTATTAGCCAAAAATTCGTAGAATATCTAATATGCACATTCAAAGCGTTTGGATGCAACCAGCTTTACGGTTTTGAAAACCATAGTATTGCACTGTAGTTTTTTTAGAAGGACTGTTTGGATGACGCAGTTTTTAAAAATTGTAGTATCACAAAACTCTGGTTTTACAAGCCAAAGAGACACAAAATTGTGGTTTAGAAAAGAGGTCATAAGTAGAGTTTCTAAAACTTCAAAATGACTACAGTTTTGACAAAATACATGGTTTTAGAGACTACAAGGTCTATCATCCAAATACCCATTAGCTTTTGAAAATCAAAGTATTTCGTAAAACCATAGACTTTATCTAATACTTCAAAAATACTTTATATCCAAACAGGGCCTTATAAACTTCACTCTAAATCTCTTTTTTCTAAACTATGGTTTTGCACATCTAATGGTTCTAAAACTGTAGTTTTTTATACTACGTTTTCTTAATACCACAACTTCCAAATAGGATGTTTTGTTACGTGATAGCACTCCTTTATTTACAAAATAATGGAAACCTTTAGGGCAGCTTTTTGAAAACCACAGGTTACTTTCAACCTGGATACTCTAATCATTTTAGCCAAAAAAAAAGACAAGGAGGACAAGGGATGATTTGATTACGCTGTCTACAGATTTTGCTCGAAAGTCTGGATGAGATATTTTTGCACAATCCGGGGTCATATGACCTTTCATCATCTTTCTCTTCATCTATATTATGAAAGTTAGCTTATTTAATATTCATAAAACTTAAAAAACCTCCCGTTGATACTGTTTTAAAAGTCACGGTTTTCTTGTAATCATCATGAAAATGAGTTGCACACAATTTGGTATCGCCACAACCTTTTTTCTTCTTAATCAACGAATAAACATTAAGTTATATCTTATATGTGCTATTTGTTTATATTCTATTATACTATAAAAAGATGATGGAACTAAAAATACTATACATATAATATTTTATACTCACCTAATATGTAAACCATTGATGGCTTATAATCTAATTTAATCTAAAGGCTCCTGAGATATTCTGGCAGTGGGCCTTTGTGTCCTCACGACTTTTTTTTCCTTTTCACTCCACCAAAAATTGAGATGTTTCGAAGGTGACTAAGGACGACGACCATGCTTGCATTGTTGGAGCTTGAATCGAACAAGGCATATCTTTTGCGAAATAACGGTAATACCACAATCCATCGAAAAAATGGTAATATCACAATGTTTCTGTATCGCCAAAGCCTGCATGTCACATTGTTACACTTTGAGAATATTTGGATGTGGAGCTAGTCTTGCCTGACCTTGCTCAGCCAGGCAAGCCTAATCTTGCCCATTAAGGAGAGCCAATTTGGCTAGCTTATTGCTTGAGCAAGAAAAAACCGACCTGCACAGAAATCAAGGGAGAAAAAACTCATCACATTTTTTCAGTTCCTAGCTGGACTTGGTTAGGGAACAAACGTGCCCAATATAAAGTGCCCAAAGTCAGCTTACCACAGTTCCGTGTTTCCATTGTCCATCGTTGGGAACTTTTGTTTCCAATTTTCAACAAGTGCAACAAGTATGACTGTAGGAGGCAAAAGTTTTGTGCGAATCCTAGATACCATAAAATAAGCTAAGAGTACCAATTTGGCGTGTGATCTCAATCCTCACGTCTTTCCAACGATGGTTGACCTGCCTTTCCACTTGCCACGTTATAAAACACAACTCCCACTTATAATCATGCACCCACCACATTAATTACTTGCATAATTTTTTTTGAGAAGGACGCAGTTATAGCGCGACGGGTCGCGTACAGGGATACTCCTATACTGATTCCACTGTAGGAAATAATCATGAACGCACAAGGCACGATGACCTTGTGCTTCCCTCCTCTCGTCTAGCTCGTCTGGAGTCTGGACGCGTCCGGCCCTCGAGTTTCCACGCCATTTTTGTGTGCTTTTCGGTTTCTGGACTGCCTACAGTGAAATAATCATGAACGCACAAGTTCGGTTTGACATGGATGGACGCCTCTGTTTGACGCGGAGCAGTGAGAACGTCTAGAATCCAGCGGTAAGGTCAGTTTTGATTTTTTTTATTTTGTTGGTTCATAAAAAGATAGATTATGTACTCCGTTATGAATATGTATAAACAAAATCGTAATTCGGGAGCAAATTGGTTGCAGAGTATATTAAGCTGGAACTCGATTGTTCGCGGTATTCGGTGCGTTCAACACGGCCGACGACGCATGGTTTTGGTCTGACCACAACCTCCACAATTGTGCGTCCAGATTGGTGGTTGCGGTGCCACTGTGAACGTGATTAATTACCCGTGGTGGTCACTGTATACTTAGGGCCTGTTTGGTTGATAAAAATAATTTTAGTCCCTAAAATGCGACATGGACTAAATATTGGACTCCTCTAGTCCATGAGAGGGTGACTGCTTGTGCTTCCTCCTCTCGTCTCCCAGCTCGTCTGGAGTCTGGACGCGTCCGGCCCCCCACGCCGCCACAGCCGCCACCGAGTTTCCACGCCATTTTGGATAGCCACGGAACGCCACACGTGCTTTTCGGTTTCTGGACCGAAAGGCAGCTCCGCCGTCGTGCCTACAGTGAGCTAGCACATACGAGAGGTGCATCTGCAAGTTCATCTGCAGGAGCAAGTTCGCCTCTGTTTGACGGCACGGATGGATGGACGCCTCTGTTTGACGCGGAGCAGTGAGAACGTCTAGAATCCAGCGGTAAGGTCAGTTTTTGATTTTTATTTTTATTTTTGTTGGTTCATAAAAAAGATAGATTATGTACTCCGTTATGAATATGTATAAACAAAACGGAGGAGAATTCGGGAGCAAATTGGTTGCGAGTATATTAAGCTGGAACTCGATTGTTCGCGGTATTCGGTGCGTTCACACACGGCCGACGACGCATGGTTGGCCACCACAAATTGGTCTGACCACAACCTCCACAATTGTGCGTCCAGATTGGTGGTTGCGGTGCCACTGTGAATGTGATTAATTAGCCGTGGTGGTCGCTGTATACTTAGGCTAGCCTTATCAAGATCAGGGGCGGACAAAGAGACGGCAGAAGGAGGAGAACAAAAAGGATATAGCAAGATGTCTAGATTTGGCTGTGGGCGTTAAATAGATTGATGTGACAATGTATTGATAATAAAAATAAAGATAGGTTTGTATAAGAAATATTAGAACTTAATCTACATTTTATAACCTGAACTGAAATGCTGGTTGCACTAGAGCTTGAACTTTTTGCAATATTTTCATGTGGTTGGTCAATTTTCATGTGGTTGGCTAATTTACATTAAACTCATGTGGTTGGTAATGATCAAGAAGTAGTAGACTATATCTTGAAGTGCCGTAAAGAAAAGGAGAAGAATTGCTATTCTTGCTAGTGCCATGATTGGTATGTACCACGCGCCCATGCGTACTCAACTTCGAGACACCAGTGCATGCGCCCCTGCATACTCACTTCGACATGCATTAGAGACATAAGGAAGTTTGACAGCCATACTGTCCTGACGGTCACGCAAATCAAAAAATGTGCATCCTAGGTAAATATTTTCTTTGGATTGCTATAATTTTTTACCAATGGTATATCCGTTTATACAAGTTTAATTGATGGCCATATGTGACTTCGATATGAGATTTACTTTTGTCGTATGGCGGGATGGCTGGCTTAGTTCATGATATGAGGGTGTTCAAAGATGCAATTGAGAAATATGGAGACAAGTTTCCACATCCACCTCGTGTATTGACATGTTCTATTCTCATTCTTCTTCTCTCATTTTTTTTTTCAATACTTTACATGTCTTACATTAAAAAATATTGAATGTGTAGGCAAGTTCTATCTTATCGAAAACCGACGTGGGTTATCTTGCACCCTACAAGGGTACAAAACCCTTATCGACAAAGCATAAAAAGAGCACTTTAATGTTTCAAAAAATTTTTTTGTAGCAATTTATGTGTAGTACTAGCCTAAAGTTGTTACTTCTATAATACTAAAGTTGATACGTAGCAGCCATTTATGTGTAGTACTATCCTCAAACCATGAACCGATAGTGTTGTTTAGTAGATCTACATGATGAGATGAATAAAATTAGACCCCACTTGCATATGTTTTTGGGGTGAATTTTTTTTTTTTTAAACGTGGTAGCAGCGCGGCAGCGCGTGTAATACTACCCTAAAGTTGCTACTCTATAATACTAAAGTTGCTACGTAGCAATTTATGTGTAGTAGACTAAACTTTAAATCCATTCTCTAAAGAACCAAATGGCACCCTAGGCAAGTCGTTTTATAGGCATTAAATAGGTTGTCTTAAGTCAAATATTTTAAAATTTGACTACAAATAACTTCTTTTGGTTGAGTTTGAAAATATGAAAGTGATGTAAGTAGATTCATCTCACTTCGAATGCAAGCATACACAGCCATAGTTTCATAAAAAGTATATATTTACTATATTTTTTATAAATATTTTATAGCAAAAGTTTTACCAGTAGTCAAAGTCGCTTTTTTCAAAGACCGTATGTAGTACTAGCCTAAAAGTTGCTACTCTATAATACTAAAGTTGATAATGTTTTATATGTAGTACTACCTAAAATGTGACACTTGCTTTAGAGAACCGGAGGGAGTACTACCCTAAAGTTGCTACTCTATAATACTAAAGTTGCTACTCTAAAAATATACTAAAGTTGTTACATTATATGCGCAAGCTCGGGGGCAAAATATCAAAAAGACTTACTAACGTGTAATACTAAAGTTGCTACCATGTAATACTATAGTTATACAACCTAAGGGGCAAATTATTAAAATACACATAAAATAAGCTGCCACTAAGGGCCAAGTTATTATACAACCCAATCTGCGACCCTTAATCCTAATACTTATTGCGATCCCTAATCCTAACCCAATTTGCCATGTATGTGTATGTGCTTTTCTTTTGTGGCAACTTTGTGTACAATGGCTACTTTTTTGTGACAACTTATACATTATAGGTGAGGCAACTAATATACAGGATTTCGGAAGGCATTCCCTAAAGGGGTGACTGAAACTAATAAACATAAAAAAATTGATTGAAAATTGAAAAAAACACCTAAAAAAAACTTAAAACTAAAAATAAAAAAACATTGAAAAAACTCAAATAACTAAAACTAAAAGAAACAATGAAAAAAGCAGAAAAAAAGAAACTCAAACCTCAAAAACTGAAAAAAAAAAAAAGAAAAAGAATAAATTGCCGCAAAAGAAAGAAAAAAAGAAAAAAAAAGTAGCGCATGGCGTGGCCAATCCGTGGATGGACGCTCGCTCCCCGATGGGCCAGGCCTCATGGCGCGTACCAGGCCGGAGGGTCGCTCGCTCCCCAGGAAGCGCTACCCCGCGCACAATAAACTTTCCGTTTTAAGAAGGGAAATCGGACAAGCAAAGCAAATCCGACTTAAATTTCGGCCGGCCCGTGTTCATCCATCCGTCTTTCATCATGGACTGGGCTTATATATAGTGCTAAATGGGACAGGCTTCAAAAGCTAGCAGCCCATTAACATCCATAGACACTTTACCGCCCCAGACCGTTACAACGGTCGGCCCATTCATTCACTCACGGGCCCATGAAAATGGATGGCAACCGCGACGTCCCAAGCGGGGCCCCACGGCGCCGCAACAAAACCGCAAAACCCCAAACTCCCAAAGCAAGAGAAAGGGAGCCCATTCTTCCCCCCTACGCTGCCGTGTACACACGCCGCTCCTCGCCTGTCGCCTCCCCCCCTGCACCATGGACGCCGGCGAGTGCTCCACCTCCACCAAACCCCCGCAGCCCTCGGCCGCCTCCACCCCGCCGTCCCCCTCCGTGTGGGCCAGGCTAGGTAGGGCAGCCGCCCCCTCCCCTCCTCGGTTCTCGACGGGTTCCTTCATCTGCACGGCTTCTTGATTCTTTTTTCCTCTGTGTGGTTGTCCCATTCCTTTCCTTGGCAGTGCCCGCCGATTCCGCATGCCCGGTGGTGGAGGTGGCCGAGGACGACTCCGTGGTCTGCTCCCTCGTCGCGCCGGCCTGCGGCGGCGGGGAGGGGGAGGAGGTCGCGTGGTGCGAGATCAAGCGCAATGCCGGGGACGCGTCGTCCGCCACGATTCGGAACCTCAGGTGCTCGGATTTGCGTCGATGCCTTTTTCGTGTTCTTGCGGATTCTCTGACTCTGGTGCCGTGTCGTGTAAGACTCCGCTTGCTGTTTCACTGCGTGTCAGAAAAGGGCAACTGATGGCGACGTCTTTTTTCAGAAAAACTGACGGGGACTTTGTGTGAGCTCTGTTCATCGCCTCATCAGTTGTTACAAGAGTTTGTGGTGTGTTCCGCTGATGTTGTATGACCATATCCGCGGGTATTACAACTTAATTGGTTGTCACGGCTCCAATGTTGGAATGGATGTGTTACCTTTACCTTTAGTGCTTGCCTGCATACCTCGAATGTTCTCCGGTGTGGTCCCTTCGAAGCAGTAGAATGGTAGTGACCTTTTTGTCGACTTGAAGGTGCCCACAACTTTTAGTATCCTCGATTTGTTCCAGATTGGGTTTATCTGTTTTCCTAGATTGCTGTGGTCTAAAAGTTCTTGAGAATGCTCATTATTTGGACAGAGTCAGGCAAGTTGCAGTTTTGGTGCAGCGGGATTCACCTCCATTTCATATAAATCATAGATGTCAATTTGTAACAGTTTGTCTATACATTTGGCTTGTCTAGTTGTGTAAAATCAAGAATGGAAATGCATATTGCAAACTCACATGGACTTGGGGACCAGCCTGTTAATTCTTGGCACTCTCTTTAAGTTATTTGAAGACTGGAAAATATATGTCTTACCAAAAGAAAAAGTGTTTTTATCTTTATGTAATCTCTTGGTTCACGAAATTAACTGTTTTTCTCTTTGTTGTGCCTCATAATTTTGTTGTAAGCTATTTTTTCTATTATTTGTTTTTGTTGAATTCCTGCTGATGTTTTACATGCTTCTCATGTCTTCCCTGTTCCATTGATAAAGCTCGGATGCAATTATTGTTGATGGAATAATTGTCAAACAAGAATGTGTAGGCATCAAACCAGGCAGTGAGATTGTCTCTGGACCCCAGAAAGAAGGTATGCTTATTTTCAGGACCTTGACAGCAACTCTTTATCCTGAAAAAGAATGTACTACCCTTGTGTCTTTGGGAAGCCTTGAACTGCTTTCACTTGTTATGCATATTCATATATCAATGATATTAACAGTATAAAGGTGTTTTCTTGGTACGGTGAACAATTTCAAAATTCTTTTTTTTTGCGCCTCTCTAATTCTTAACATTTGAAATGAATGTCTGTAACACATTCATGTGCTTCATTATTTTTCCAGGGCATTTAATATATACCTTTGAAATTACAGAGGAAGAGGATCATGAAAAAAAGAATGTCAAGGTATTATTCTGGAAATTAGTAGTCATGTACAAAGATCATCTTCGCATACTATTTTTCCCTGGGCATGTGTGTGTTGTATTCACGTAGCTCTCCTACAGCCATGTTGGAGAAAAAAAAAAATACTAACTTCTAGCTGAATAATGGTGTCAGATTGTTCTAGATATCGAGAATGCAAAATGCAGCATATGCCTGAATTTGTGGCATGATGTTGTTACTGTTGCTCCATGCCTGCACAACTTCTGGTAAATTTGTTAGTATTACTTGCTTCTGTTGGCTTCTCTGAAAGTCTTGGATCTGATCCTTCATTTTTTTTAAGCAATGGATGTTTCTCAGAGTGGTTAAGAAGGTCTTCATCTAATTCACGTGATAAAAGCCAGAGCGCTGCATGCCCACAATGTAGGACAGCAGTTCAATCAGTTGGAAGGAATCACTTCCTGCATAATATTGAAGAGGCATGATATCGCTGCTAATGACTTTGTTCATTAATATGTTCCTAAAACTACTATGAACTGCTAAATTTATTTGTTTCTATGCCTTTTGTAGGCTATATTGCAATCTTTTTCCTCACTACAGAGGTCTGATGAGGAGATTGCATTGTTAGAGTCGTATGCTTCAGTTAAATCGAATATTGTGAGTGAAGCAGTTGTAAATTAATATTTTTCTTTGAGTAAGTTCATATAAGAAAAGACCTGCAGGGTGCAAGCTTTACTTTCATTCCATGCATGCATATTTTCATCATAATCTTCTGAAGTTAGCCAGTCACAGAAAAATTTCTTACTGAACCAAAGTTACCAATTTGTGACAATTGTTAGGTACTCAGGTGCTCAACATACCGAATTTATGGATGTTTGATACTATAGTATTCTGTTCTGCAACTATATATTTCTGTTATTTATATCTTCTGGCCCCAATATACTTAATTTTGTCTGATGTGTTGTTTGATGGCTTAGGTTTTGGGTAAACAGAAAAATCAATCAAGGAAACGACGTTTTTCACGTTCTACTAGTGATGAGATCAACATTCCGGATTTACCATGTCCTCAGTGCCGTAAGTGCGGAAATTCCACTATGAATATTGTAGTTCAGTTAAATAAGACTTAATATCCAGTGATATTGAATTCTGTTGGTGATCTGTAATAAGAATATTGTTCTAGTCAGTGAGCTGTACGTCAAGACTATGTCATGATTTTTTTTTATCATAGGCTTATGGAACCTCTTTAACCCATGAATCATATATTTGTTCTTTATATGTATTAGTTTAATGAAAAATGGGTTGAAGAGCTGGTTGGTAACTTGGCACAAGTTTTTTAGAAGTTAATTTTTTTTATTATAAAAAAATTCACAATGAATTGTGTGATGATTCAATCATGCTATGCTTTACACACTGTTCGCCTAAACGGCTGTTTAGCCCGTTTACACACCGTTTAAACGCTACACGGTGGTACACCGTTTCCGTTTAATCGGTTGTTTTAACCGTTTAAACGGCCGTTTTCCTGTTTAAACACCCGTTTTGCCCGAATAATGGGCTAAACAGTAGGTGACCGACCGTTTACCGTTTAGCGTTTAGGATAACACTGGCTTTACATGAGTTGAAGTTAACTACCACACTGATGTGGTACTTTAGGTAGCTTTTGTGTTCTACAAAAGTAGGGAAACTAGTTGGTAACTTGGCACAAGACTTTTAGAGGTTATAAATATTTCACAATGTTCGAGTTGTGTTGTGATGCAATCATGCTATGTTTCACATGAGTTTATAATTAGTTAACTATTCTTGCACTGATGTGGTGATTGAGGTAGCTTTTATCTCTTCATAAAAACAGGGAAAATGTACCTTCTGATCTCATAGTATTGTAATGTCACTGGTTGAGAATTAGATTTAGCCTTGTCTAAATGCTTCCAAAGCCTTGTTTTTTATGCACCTGAATGACAAGAATATTGCAGGTAATGAATTTGGTGGCTTTAGATGCAGTCCAGGAGCTGTGCACTCGCAATGCAATGGATGTGGAGGAATGATGCCAGCCAGATCTAACATAAGTATACCACAAAAATGTGAGTGCCTATTCTGATAATACATTTCTTCTCTAGTAGATTGCAATAAGTTATAACCCCAAAGTTTTTCATTTAATGGATTGTATAACCCTGAAAAGGCCTTTCTTGCATGGGCCTTGACCCTTGCATCCTAATCCGTTTAACAAGGAAGTGGTGCCATGATTAGGAAATGGAATTTAATGCTTTGTATTGTTCTTGGCTGTACTTATTTTTTGCCTTTTATTATTCTTGACCTGATGAATATGCTTGACATAGGTTGGCTAACTAAATTTATTTTTGTTTCATAAAGCTGCACAAATGGTATGAGGAACATTTCCATTTGCCCCTCAGAAATTTTGAACTTAGCTATCTTTATGGGAAATTTGATTGCACCTTTTCCCAGCCGAAGTTTGATGATACTGTTCATGCCTGAATAGTATGAGAAATATTCTCATTTGCCCCTCAGAAATTTCTGAGTTGGCAACCACCACTGGAAGTTCAATTGCATGTTTTCCCTACCAAACTCTATGATAATATTTATGTGCCTTGAATTCTAACTTTGCTGGTGCCAAACTAACCAATTGTATTCACAGGCTTGGGGTGTGATAAAGCGTTTTGTGGGGCTTATTGGTGTTCACAAGGTGTGAATTCAAGTCATTGCAATCTAATCTGCAACCAGGATACTTTCAAGAGCGTAAGCTACTCATTGATATTTGTTAAGACGCATTATACTTTTGATCATCATACGCCAAATTTGGCATGTGTTAGAGTAATACGTCAGGGGCCTATTGGGCTGTCACTTGGCATGTCCCATTAGTGTTAATTAATTAGAGATAAGAATATTGTTTAAGGGTCAAGTGAGCCTTGCTTGGGAGTCAAGTAAACCTCTCTATATATGAGAAGATGTTTTCTAATCAAGCAAGAATTATGAAGAAACCTTTCCTCTTGCCCGCCGTATTTGTTCTTTATATGTATCTCTTTACCCTGAAAAATGCCATGAACAGTACCCGTTGGTACTGTAGCGCACAAGTTCGTCGCCCTAATTCTCCTCTCAATCCTCCACCCACACAATGATCTGTATGTGATGATCTCAATCATGCTATCGCTGCTTTACATGAGTTGAAGCCACCCACGCCACACTGATGGTTGGTAACTTGGCACAAGACGTTTTAGAGGTTATAAATATTTCACCATGTTCGATTCGCGAGACCTGTTGTCGATGCAATCATGCTATGTCCTCACCATTGGCGTCATGTTTAATAATTAGTTAACTATTCTTGCACTGGCGGCAAGATGGTGGCGGGTAGCTTCATCGTCTTCCTTTTGGGACCGCAGGAAAAATGATCCCTCCACCGCCTCATAGTATTGTAATGTCACTGGTTGAGAATTGCCGGTTTAGCCCCATCTACATGCTTCCAAAGCCTTGTTTTTTCCCCACCACATGAATGACAAGAATATTGCAGGTAATGAATTTGGTGGCTTTAGATGCAGTCCAGGAGCTGTGCACTCTCGCGCAATGCAATGGATGTGGAGGAATGATGCCAGCCAGATCTAACATAGACCCCGCCCGATTACCACAAAAATGTGAGTGACCTCGATCTGATAATACATTTCTTCTCTAGATCTCGAGCATAAGTTTTAACCCCAAAGTTTTTCATTTTTCCCTGGATTGTATAACCCTCCACCTCGTTCTCCATCTTGCCCTCCGCTCTTGACCCTTGCATCCCAGCAATTCGTTTAACAAGGAAGGTGTGGGGTCACCAATTAGGAAATGGAATTTAATGCTTTGTATTGTTCTTGGCTGTACTTATTTTTTGCCTTTACATGCACCCCTTCTTGACCTGATGAATCCATGGGATCCGTGGAGGTTGGCTGTCTAAATTTATTTTTGTTTAAAAATAAAGCTCCACTAATGGTATTCAGTTGAGAATAATAAAATTTGCCAAGATGTAAAAATTTGTTTTTAGGTGTTAGCTCGATCTTTTATAAATTTGATTGCACCTTTTGAGCCATGTCCGGTTTGGGTGTACTGTTCATGCATGAATAGTATTGAGAAATATAGCCCATTAGTGTTAGAAATTTCTGAGATAAAAAGGTCACCACTTAAAGGTCAATTAAGTCTTGCTTACCAAACTCAATAAACCTCTCTATATAAGGAGAATTCTAACGATCTAATCAAGCAAAATTAACCAATTGTCTTCACAGGCTTGGGGTGTGCAAAAGCGCTTTTGTGGGGCTCTCTCTCACCCTCACAGGTGTAATTCAAGTGAACAGTACCCGCTAATCTGTAACCAGGATACTTTCAAGCGCGTAAGCCGCTCATTGATATTTGCCTCTTATACTTTTGATCATCCACCCACATAACACGATGTTCTGAATGCAAATGTCTAATATTGCAGATCTCTCAGCGACATATCTCTGCACTTCCTGACACAGTTCATGGGGGCAATCCATATGAAAAAGATGTAGGAATATTCCAGCATTATCATATCCCTGGCCTGTATTGTAGTTTCAAATATTATGGTTTCTTCTCTTTTGTTTTCTAGATTACAGAAAGATGCATACAGCAATCAGGCAAAACATTACAAGCTGTAATCTCAGAGTGGATATCAAAATTTGACAACATGGAAATTGGTATGCAACCTTCAGACTTAATTTTACTTTTGATGTGCATGTGATGGACTAATAAGAGTGAAAGAATATGTATTATAAACATTAACTGTTCCTTGACATGAACCACATGACAAAAGAATATTCCTTTGTAATTTGCCTGCTCTGCTCAGAACAGGAACTGGATTTCTTTTTCATTGACTGAACTGTTAATATTTGTGATCTCCAGCTCCCAACATTACGTAATGTTCTCATTTTTTGGCGTTTTCTGATTAAACATCAACAAAAAAAAAATCATAAAACTAGTATCTATTGACTGTATATGATTCATCCCTTCATGGGTTGTTGTATCAGATTTTTTTTTTTTTAGTTTTGCGTAACTTTAAGGTTTATAACTTTATACGCATGTAACTGTTCACTTGTTCAGTTTCATTATTCAAGTTCTGCTGTGTTAACTTGTTCAGTTAATTTTATTCACATTATGAAAATGAAACTCTTGTAAGTATTTGGCACAAGGTTTACTTACTGGGCTTTACTTGTACATCCTGTGTCTTATTACAGATGCCTGAGCTTTTGCACTGACATGGTGTTCTTGTTTTGATTATGTAGATCGCTCAAGGTTGCAATTGAATAATGTGAATGCAATTACTTCCAGGACATATATTTGCAAGTAATAACTTTTTCTCAGTTCAGAAGATTGTTGTCTACTAAATTATGTTGTATTGACTCATTTTATGAATTCAAATGAATGCAGCCATTGCTACAGCAAGTTCATTGATTTCCTGCTCTACTGGTTCCGCGCATCAATGCCCCGAAATGTATGTATACTGAACATACTTATGTTAATTACCTCGGTAGTCTTGCAACAGATGTTTATATGTTAATTGATTTGTTACTAGACCTGTTCATATTCTGGGGTTGGGCCTTAAAAGGTGTGCCACTGGAATGGCAAAACCAAATCCTCCTGACATGGGCTGAGCCTAAATATTATCTTTAAATGAAATATATGCACAAAAGTATATGAAAAACACTACCGTTTTCCCTGTCAGAACTCAGAAACCTATGAATAGGTCTGGCGGACGTACCTAATTTCTGCAAATGGCTACTATATATTAAGTCAAGGCAAGGTCCATGTCGTTCATTGCACAACTGGTAGTTTGTTGTCATTAGTGTAGGCTTCCTGCTTCCCAAGTTCAGTGTAAGTTTGGCCTCCCTAAGAGCTTTGGATACTGTTAATACTTACATCGTAGGCAACTGTTTAATGCATATACCAAGAAAAAAACAAGAATGCCTACCAAATCACATGAAAACAAATTTTCAATAGCCCCAAAAATGAAACAGTGATCATTCATGTGATTTGCAATCTATTTTATGACAACTATTCCATGGATACTAATACAGTTGATTCTCTGATTTTTCATGTCATTTCTAATGTGTTTCTTTTGATCTGCACATGAAGTAGTATCATGTTCCATGCATAAATGCCCTTAGTTGGGTTACACATTAGTATATGGGGGATCTGGATCGGGTGGTTAGTTGAGCAACAAATTTCAGAAACATAACTGGGTTTTTAAACTATTTTTCTTACATTCCTGTGCTCCTAGAGATTATTGTTAAATTTTGTGTTTAAATGCTTGAGCTGTCAAACTCAACATGGTTCTGAATTATCCACGGATTGATACTGAGTTAAGAGTTTGGTTTAACTTAACAGTTGTACATATCGATGTATGAGTTTCTTTCATGTTAAATCCTTGACTATTTGAGCTGGCCAAGAAAAGGCCAGTCTGCCTAACTATTATTGCTTTCAAATACCCTGAGTATAATAACAAATGTTTCTTATAAGAAACAAGATGCTGAAGACTTTGTGCTCGTTATTTATATAAGTAGGTCCCAGTCTCCTCCATGAAAAAATAAAGTTAGCTTTCATTTTAAGCCGAATCTTATCTTGAGCATACAATAGACACATCAAACACAAACATAAATATATAAACATCCTGATGAAGCGCCACAGCACTGCCTCATTTATTTATTTGATTTGATCCCATTGGTCCGCTAGCTAATGGCAATTGTGATGTTCTGTTATTGCAGCTTCTTCCGCCTGACGCCGCCGACAGGGAGAGCTGCTGGTACGGTTTCATGTGCCGCACCCAGCACCATCGGCCTGACCACGCCAAGAAGCTCAACCACGTCTGTCGCCCGACGAGAGGCAACCCCTAGTTCCGGCAGCCCATCTCCTCCGGGCGATTTTCCAAAGAATGTACAGTGATTCTGTAGCGTAGAAGTAGAACGACATGGCTGAGCCTAAACACATGTAACTATGTCACGTGAGTCTAATTCTCTCAATAGGGCATGTTCGCTTGAACTTATCAGCCGGCTTATCAGCTAGAATGTACATTATTTTTCTCTTACAACAAAACAGCTTCAGCCGGCTTTAATACCCGCCGAACAGGCCATTGTCATTAAACATTACCATCCATTGTGTGTGATGTTGAGCGTTCAAAATGGTTAGGAAATGTGGCAGCGTCCATGTTGAAAGTTGAAACCCTTTTGACTTGATCCTGGCTGGACCTGACAAGGAAATTACTTATATTGCTGCTGCTGGTGCTGCCGGAACCGCCGCTCTGTCGGTAGGTCGGGGGATCGTTGAAGTGAATTGAATGGATCCCAGGGCTTCACACGCTTCGGACGGCGTTCTGGTGAGGTGGTGCCCATGGCGAAGATGCAGAAAATGGTGATGGGCTGATGCCTGAGCCTGACCCCTGACGGCGATGCGTGTATATCTGCAGGCCTCAACGCGTCTCCCCATCGCTGTCGGAGACTCATTGCATGCAGCAAAGTCTCTGCACAGAATTTTGTTAGCAAGTCCTTGTCAGGCGACTGTCCTGCGTGAACATGCTTGGTTCGCAAAACAGCCTTCAGTCTGAAAACGCAAGCAGCCGAAATCATCGTCTTTTGCAAATTCGTGGACATGCTATACCAAGAAAGAATCCGCTTTAAGCCCTGCTTGGAACACGGGAGATTTTTTGTAGGAACTGCGAGAAGCAACCTGTCCAATGGATTCCAACAGAGAATAGGGGAATCTGGGGGTGCTGGAAAAGAATCCACCCTTTTCTTGCCTCTTTCTCCAAATTTGATGGATGGATGTACTATCACTATGAGCTGCTGCAGTAGCTCTGAGAAAAGCAGACGACGCCATACACGAAATTCAGAGGCTTTTTCCATGGCCGCAGCAGGAAAAAGGCTCCGGAAAACCTGCCTGCAGCACGAAAGGGGTAAAAATAAAAGGGGAGCGTTATATCCGTGACAAGGCAGCCAAATTTACCGGAGCACAGTGACCGGACCGACCGGCCAGGAGGGTTGCCAATGGCTTGCTCGAGCGTGTCGCAGCACGCCTGCGCCCGGCCGGCCGTCTGCTCTGCTGCCTCGCCTTTCTCACTGCAACACCCATTGGTTCGCAGAACGCCACTCCTCCTTGCTCGGAGTCGGATCGGAGGACCAGCTGATGCTGCGACCGACGACTACTTCACATCACACATCAGTCCAGTCATGCATCACTGCCAGTCTTTTTTTCTTCTTTTCGTATACGTACTTAATACGTATATTGTTATATAATTTTGGTTAAACTTCAAGTCACTTGACTCATCGAAAAACAAGAGTTACGTTCTTTTGTCGACGGAGGGAGTACGATCTTATCACTGGAGTTGTAATCAGGCTCCCCATATTAACAACTTAGCAAAGGAACTATCATCCATTATTGGAGGTATCAAAGTTGTGGAACATTGATGATGTTCCTTGAGCAGTAGTTTTCGATTGTGCTGTCGTGGGCGACAGGAACAGGCAGATGGGAGCCGAGCCGAGAGTCGCACGCCGTTGGATGTGCTTTGAGATTTACGCCGCGGATGGATTAGGGCAGCTGACACGATGGGCACGCAACACGGCAGGAACAGACAAAAACTAAAATATCGTCTGCCGTGATTAATAAAATATCTATCGTCTGCCAACAAATCATGGTAGATAATGACGTTTCCGTTTTGTGTTAATTTTTGGCTCCATGATAGTGCCCTCCTTGTCCATCTTTATTTATATTTTTATTCATTTTTTCCTCTTTTGTTGTCCTTGTAGCATGCGTACGGATTCCTATACCTAATTGCGACATCACGCATTAGTGACCAAATTATCATTATGCACTTGCACATATATACTATGTGTTAAATATGTATCAACCTCTCAAATTAACCTCTCTCTCTCTCTCTCTCTCTCTCTCTCGATCGACCTCGATCGACCTCAAGTAAGTACATATGATCACTCCTTAATAAAAACAAAGTTCTTTGTGTCACTCCTCAAAACTCTTAGATTGCGTTTGGTTTGGATTAAAGCTTTGTCATGACAAAGCATAAACTAGTACGAATATGACAAAGTTGTGTCAATTAATCCATGATATTGGATATGTAATATATATACTCCGTACGTGCAAACAAATTAAAACCGGGGTGATCGATCCATCAATCAAATTATATATAAAGAAGAAAAGCACGTACGCACACAACCGTACCATTACTACTCAACTTGCCACTAACAATGACACCACTCTTGGAAGCACTGGTCGAGAGTCCAAAGCATATGTGTAAAGAATTAATAATGCAGCGAATCTTCTGACGGTAGGTTTTGGCTATATATCTTAATTTCATCAGGGTTCTAATATTCCATGGAAACACCTAACTAGTAGCCCAACCGTTCGATCGACAGAACATGTATTTAAAAAAAAAGTACACTTCTTTTTTCACACAAATCTTCAACCTTGGCATTATCGGAAAAGGTTGGATAGTTTAAAATGGTTTTTAGCACCTTAATTTATTTTAGCTTTTTAGCGGATCGGAACATTACTTGTTACAACCACTATGTGACAAAATTAAATACATATTACAAATTAGCTAGCCTATATATAGGTGATGGTGATGATTAGCACAACTTATATATATATATATATATATATCCCTCAATCCCTCGTTCCATTTCAACAAAGTATGTATAAATAAGCAAGCTCTACTAAGGACAAAACCTACGCTAAATGGCAACGCCTACACTACTGTTGCTGGAAAGACTTCTGTCACTTTTGTCGCCCAAGCCAATTATTCAACATTCTCGTGGAAGTGTAAGCGTTCTAGTCAAAATTTTTCATTTCTTCTAGTTGGAAGATTTGAATTGGGCTGATTTTGTACTAGATTTTCTATTACAAGTGCAATACTTGTAGCTAAAATATATGAAACTTTGAATATAAAAGTTTTTTTAACAGAAAGATCGATTAGGATAGAAGCATGGGGATATATAATAATAGAGTTAAACTTTCGCCTCGAAGCCAAAAACCCTTTTACTTTCCTGAACACCGTCAGGAATACTGGCATATCATGTAAGACTCGTATTGGACATCTATACTGCCCGTAAGTTCAAGTACAGATGAGACTCCCGAGATTTCTCGGAACGCGTCTACCGAACACACGCGGGCACACACTACTCGCTCGGCTCCCTCTGGGGAAAATCCCCAGTGTAGCACCCGGTTCGATCCCGGACTGGGAATCGAATGCGGGCGGGTGTGTCCACGACGGGAGGCGCCACCACCGCGTTAAGCACGTGTCCGCAACCCTTCTAATTTTGAAAGCATCCCATATGAAGTGGATATATATAGTTTATTACTCTATCCATTCCAAATTATAAGATATTTTAGTTTTTTTTCTAAAATACATTGCTTTAACTATGCATCTAAACATACTAAGAACATAGAAAACTATGTATCTAAAAAAGGCAAATGTCTTATAATTTAGAAAAAAAGGAGTAACATTTAATTTAACACTATAACATGGCGCCTCCATGCACTCAAGCTGAACCCAAAAACGAATCAATGGCAACATTGGTCACAAACTTAGCGCACAATCCCCTCCTTTAAATAAACCCCGTTGTATACAGTTTATATAAAGCAAAAAAAAAAAAAGCTTACCCAAGGACTTGACACCATTAAATTGTAGCATAACTAAAACACTAACCGCTTTGAACGATATATACTAGTCTAAAGTACTGCAAGTGCTCATGATTAACACCTCATCTGCGTCAGCTGTCATTGCTATAGCTTAATAAAACAAATTAATAAGCACATAAATAACTCAGTACACTATGATGAGTGCTATCTGATCAAATAAACATCAATGATGATGATCAACACCCCTCTCCTGCTGTTTCAATGCCTACAACCTGTTCGTTTGGCTATGGCTTGTCGTAAACGATCGTAAATTTCCAACCGGAACAATATTTTTCTCTCACACAAACCAGCCAGCAGTACTTCTTCATGAACCAACAACGATACGAACCAGCCAACCGAACAAGCTGAGTCAATAAGTTGTCCCAAACGCAAAACCTATGCTATATATATCATCAACAGCTACACTGTTACCGGAAAGACGGGTGTCACTTTTGTGTTAGCTCTATTCTAGATTCTCAGGTGGAAACTTAATACAGTTCTAGCCAAAATTTTCTATTTTTATTACTATCTTATTAGCTGAAAGATTGAAGTTGTGCTAGAAGGTCCAATCTTCAATGCAAGTTTTAGTGCAAGCCCAATACTTTCAACTGAACTTCTAAAGTTTTATTAATCTAAAGTTTTTAATCAAAAAAAAGGAGGGAAACATGGATCATATATACTGCATGCAGTCAAATTACCTTGCCTACAAAGCCAATCTTTTGTTAAAATCATCCCTTAACAATTAATGGTATTATCTATTAAGGACGACTTGGATCATTTAAAATGTGACTTATTATTATATATAACCTCAGATGTGTGAAAGTGTAATGCAAGAGCTAGCTAGTCTAATAACCAGGATTATCCCCTTTGTTTCAATTAGCTAGCTAGGGTTAAGTTGTAGTTGTTGCAAATAAAAGGCCTAAAGCCCTAGATCAATCAACATGTAGATAGCAAAAAGCAGCAATGACTGTGCAAATCTCTCAGCAATCTTCTTGGTGGCAGTGGCACGCCATAGCATATAATTAACAAGAATTGACAGTCTGATCCTTTTGTGATTTAATCGGACCCACAGCTAATCATCACTCCCATCAGCACAATCATAGATTAATCCAACGAGCAAACTAAAATAATCCTTGAAGAATAAACTAAGAAGCAATCAATGGAGGATCAACTCATCACAAGAGCAGTAGCAATCACCTAATCAAGTCACTAACTCTGACCTAATCGCCGCCAAATGCCGCCTGCACCATCCACCACTAGCGCACACCTTGCATTGCATTGCTACCTCACCATCATGCGATCGATCGATTCCATGTCCATCCTTACTGGGGGCTCGCGGCGCCACGCCCGGCATCACCGCCGTTCGCGCCGCGGTGGCGCTGGGCCATCTCCGGCGGCTGCGGCCCCTCGTCCTGCTGCTGGTGCTGCTGCTGCTGCTGCTGGACGCCGCCGCCGCCGCTGGCGTTGAGCGCGGCGAGAATGCCGATGTTGGCGTCAATGCTCCCAGCGGGGAAGTTGTTGCCGCTTCTGCTTGTTGACATGAACTGGAGCGGCGCCTGCACCGTGCTCCCGCCGCCAGCGCCGCCGCCGAACGCCCACGTGGGCTGCATCCAGAAGGCGCCGCCGCCGGCGCTGTTTGGCGCCACGGCCCACATTGCGGTGGCTGGCGTCACGCGGGCCTTGTGCTCCACAACGTCCCCCTCGCCGCCGCCTTCGTCGGGATGGTGCTGGCGCGCGGCGGGCTCCTTGAACAGGTCGTCGGCGCCCTCCCTGTAGCGCTTCCTCATGAACTCCCCGGCGCCGGGATCTTGCGGCACCTGCTGGTGGTGGTGGTGGTGCGGAGGCGGTGGGAGAAGCTGCTGCTGCTGGTGATGGTGGTTCCAGCCGAGCATGGCGGCGACCTCGTGCTGCGCCTGCGGGAGGTGGTGGAAGGCCGCGGCCGCGGCGCGGGACGCGGAGGACGGGTGCGAGGCTCCGGAGCGGAGGGAGACGGCGAGCGAGGAGAAGTTGGCCGGGATGGTCCCGGTCCCCGTGGCGGCCACGATGGCGGGCTCCGCCTGCTGCAGCAGCCACTCGATGGTCTCGCCGTCCGTCTTGTGTCCCAGCTCCCGCGTGAGCTGGAACACCCGCGCCGCGCACAGCGCCGGCATCCGTATCCGCCGCCCGCGGCCCTCCACCTTGGTGTGCCGGTCCTTGGTGGGCCGCTTGTTGCTCCCCGCGGGCACCACGGCCTTCTTCTTGTCCGCGGCAGCAGCGCCGCCGGACGATCCTGCACCTGCAGACGCTGCCGCCGGCGCCGACTGCTGCAGCTGCTTCACCTCCCCCGCGACGGCCGCGGCTGCGGCGGGCGCGATGGCCAGCGACCCCATGAACGGCGCCATCCCGGCCGCGTTGGCAGCAGCGGCGTAGTAGAACGGGTGGTGCGGCTGGTGCGCCGCCGCCGCCTGGTGGTGGTGGCGGTGTTGCTGCTGCTCGGAGGCGCTCCGGCTGCTGTTGGTGCTCGTGCTCGTGCTGCTCGACGGAGCGTCCATGATGCTTCTTCCGTTCGCCTTCCTTTCCTCGAGCGAAAAAAGCTACCTTTGGAGCGAGGGAGCTAGCTACGCTTGCTCTCCCGGCCGCGTGGTGTGCGCCTTCATGTAGCACAAGCGACGGCGGCGAGCGTTGGCGTCGGCGAGGAGAACGCGGCGGAGGAGGACGCGGCGGCGGCGTGTGTGCACCGTTGCACGTGCGTGGCAGACGCGGATGTGGTGTGGGGGTGGGGAGTGGAGATCAGAGGTGTGGGGCTGGGAGGCGAAATAGAGAGAGAGAGAGAGAGGGACGTGGTGAAGAGAGAAGCAGGGAGCAAGGGAGGTCAGGTCAGAGGGCCGGAGGATAGTGATGACTGACGAGAGAGAAAGAGGGGTGGGGTTGGGTGTTTTTCTCCTTGATTATGTCACGGCCTGATGATGGTCACCCTAATTTTCCTAAGCAAAACGCCATTGCTGGCCGGGGCCTACCCTAACCTCATTGCTCCTTCCTCCTTCCTCCTTCCTCCCTCTCTCTCTCTCTAAGATTTTCTGGTGTAGGGGTGATGGATCCATGGAATCATCTGTCAATCCGGCCATGCATATATCTGCTGGTCCATGAGGTTAATATGGAGGTTAATCAATAATGGACAGCTAGCTGATGGAGCGTTTCTTGCCATTTCAGATTGGCAACTCGTCGAGTTCAAACACACACACACACACACACACGGATGCATGCCGGATCCATTGGTGGTATGAACGCGTGCATGGTGATCTTTCAAACTTGAGAGAGAAGAGAGAGATAATCTATCCGAAGAGCAAAGTGTGTACGCTTGCAGAGAGCTGTACACACACCAAGTGTACACACACATATTGTAACTCAAAATGGCTACAAATTATTTTGTAGCCAGTTAAGTAGTTATATACTCTTGCGTGCACTACTCCTTTCCATGCTTGATTCTATAAACCCCCTCCCGTGACAGCACATATTGTTCATGTTCATATCATTCCCCTTTCGCACATACATATATTTATATTTATATATTTATATATATTCCACAATTCCAACGGAATAATCATCTCTATTTATATAAGTAGCTAGCATGCATGCAAGGTTCATGATAACTGCTTGACCAAAATGGTTTGTATTTTTGCTAGAGTGATCATAAGATTGTTTGTGCATGCATGTTTTCATTTTTTTTTATTAAGGGTCCACTCTAATATATTTTTTCTTGAGCAAAAAGGGTTAATTCACTCTAATAATAATTATGTTTTCCAAGCAAAAAAAAAATAGAGGATCAAATAGAGGTTTGGCCTCCAGGAGGAGGGTAATTAGCAGTATGCCTGCTGGTAGGCCATTCACTCGTGGGGCCTTGGAATGATGAGCCTAAAGAGGAGCTAAAGAGGGCAGAGCGGCCCCTTTTCCCTTTGAGCCGAGACACGCCTGAGAAACGCTAGAAAGACCCCCACAAACGCACCCCTCCCACACACTGTCCTTCTTGTCACTTATCTTACTTACCAACAACCTGTGAGCAAGAACTTCTCTGTTGGTGATACCATAAGATAAATTAAGACCTAACGCATCAGTACAAGTACAATAGTTAACTGTAGTGGAAGTTTGGTATTATTATAACAGAGGGAGGGGGTCTAGTTTCCTCTGCTCTCTTGTAATGCACACGATTAGCAATAACAACGTCAATATTTTTTTTTTCTACCCTACTCTATTCAGCATAACTTAGCTATATAAATCATTAACCTATTCTCCTGGCCCGTCATCTTTGTAGTTCTGGCCTTCTCCATCTGTTTGAAAAATAATGCAAATCTACAAATAATAGTACCAAGTCAAAACCATCTTAATATCTTTGACCGAGTTTATACAAAAAAAGTATCAATACTTACGATACTAAATAAGCATATATCGTCGGTCAATTATGAAACATATTTGCATAGTATCTCTATTTTGTGCCACATGCAACTATTCATACTATTTTCTATGCATTTGTGTCGGTGTTTTCAGACCACCGATGAGTAAATTTGTATTTGCGCGTCTGGCTCGGATGGTGTGCTCGCAGGACACAAGGGTTTATACTGGTTCGAGCGGAACGTCCCTACATCTAGTTCGCTGCCGCTCGTGTTATCGGCACTTGGTTTGCAGTAGGGGTTACAAACAGAGCGAGAGAGGAAAAGAATCCCAAGTCTCTGGTGGAAGGAGTGAACGGGTGTTGAGAGCTCGATTGCCGCTCAGGAGTGTGCTCGTGTCGTGCTCTTGTGTTTTGCTCTTATGTTTTCGCTTCTCCCAGCGTGGGGCGCCCTGCTTCCCCTTTTATAGGCGAAGGGAAAGCGCGGATTACAGAGGAGGAAAAGGAGAAGAACAAGAGAGAAGAAGGTTTCCAGGGTCGCCGGGTCTTCTTCTTCTTTATGTGGGTCCCGTTGATCCTGTAGATGTCAACAGGGACGATTCCATGTCGTGGTCTTGTTCATCACTAGCGCCATGCGCAGGCGTCATCTGCCGATCATGGCGTTCCACTCCGTCCCAGACGGACGTCATGGTGAACTGACGCGCCTGTCAGCGTCCGTACGAGGATTAGGCAGAATAGCACCGGTACGTCCGACACTGTTCTTGATGTGAATCCCCAGGTATGGCCCGTCATGGCCATGGGTTACATCGAGGTGCCAGCCTCTTTCCTGGTGTCAGAGTTTTGACCTAGGCCCATACGCTTGGACTTGGAGTGGTTGGCGGCGGTATGGGTCCCCGTCGGACGAGATAGAAACCGCGTCCTCGGGGTCGGGCGATACGGAGCCCGTACCCAAGGGGTCGGGTGAGACGGAACCCACGTCCTTGGGGTCGGCGAGACGGAGCCCACACCCAAGGAGCGAGATGGAGCGCGCGGCCTTGAGGTTAGGCGAGATGGAGCCCGCAGCCTTGGGGTCGGGCGAGACCTTTTAATATATCTCGAGCCATTCGGGGAAGTCAGCGTAGGTGCTAAATTCCTTGCTTTGGGTATCCTTAATATTGATACCCGACAGTAGTCTCCGAGCCTGGGGAGGAGTAGAATACTCCTTTGGAGGCTTTTCTGGACAGGAGGACTCTGAGGGCCTTGGCCTTCTTTTTGTAGCCTACGGCGTGTCCTGGTAGGACGGTGATTCCTTTTGTCGTGATTGGTCTTCTTGGGGGCATGTAACCGTAGGATTCGGGAGGTTGGAAAGATTGTTCTTGATTCCGATCCCCTAGGATCTGATCGGTCCACCGTCGTACTACGACCGCGCGTTCGGTCTCCTTGCGAGTCCAACTTCCCTCAAGCCCCCACGCGTAGCAGGGGTCTGGTCGAGGGTCGGCTCATCTTTGTGATCATCATCCCTCAAGCGTCTTTTTGATAAAACGGAGGGATTGAGCCATGCCACATTTTTCCTCGATGGACAAAACATGGTGCTCTATGAGCTATTTAACGGGCTAGTCCGAGTGGGGCCCCGGCTTCCCATTCGCGGGGGTCCGACATGGGTTAGCTGGTGATCAACTCCAGATTCTCAGTGGCTAATCCATATAATTCTTGGGTCCGTTCGACCGATCTCAAGGGCTCGTTGCCTTTCTTTGAGAAAAAATCATGGACTAGGAACCAACCAAGACTCGAACGTGAGCCGGAATGCCCACGACGCTCATGCTCCCGGGTATTGGCCGCTAGTGGGCCCATCCCTTTCCACCCCTCGCTCTAAGGGCGCCCTAGAGCTGCTGTGAATCCGTCGAAGGGCTAGCCTTCGAACTCCTTGGCCTAAATGGGTCGTAGGAGCATTTTTAGCTCTGTATCCCTCCTTACCTGCAACGGTTCTTGGCCCATCGACCGGGCAAACCATCATCCAGTATGTCCTTTGAGGGCATGGCCAGAGATAGCGTGCACACAATCTTCGAAGGGAGGCGACGTGATGCGCGCGGCGCAGCGGGCGCGTGAACCTAGGCGAATAGTTCGCCTTCTCGCCCCGCTTTGTCCTATAAATAGCGGCCTCCCCCTTCATATTTTTGCACACCAAAACCCTAGCCTTACCTTCTCCGTTTCTTTGCTACCACCGTTCAGATCTGCCATGCTTGCTAATCCATCGCTAGAGCCCTAGATCTATAGCTTTCGCTTCTCCGCCACCGCCTTTGCTTCTCTGCAGCCGCCTCCATCCTCCATGGATTTGTGGTATCGCTCCGATGTTACCCATGCGCGGATGGAGGGCCTCGTCAAGCGTGGTCTTCTCCACGGGAGGACCGATGCAACAGAGTGGCTTGTGCCCAACCGTGAAGATGTGCCGGCGCCGCCCGACAGCTACGTTGTCTCCTTCACGCCCTTCCACAAGCGCAGACTCATGGTTCCTCCCCATCCGTTCTTTCGAGGTCTACTGCACCATTATCAAATTGAGCTGCAGCACTTGAACCCCAATGGGATCCAGCACATCGCGGCCTTCATCACGATGTGTGAGGGGTACCTAGGGATCGAGCCCCACTTTGAGCTGTGGAGATATTTCTTTTCTATCTCCTTGATCAAGAAGAAGGAGAGAGGCCGGGAGACCCCGGTGCCGATGGGATGCGCGGGCATCCACCTTCGGGGGCAGTGGGCGACCGAGTACATGCCCTGCTAGCTCTCCAGATCCAACAAGGGGTGGCACTCACATTGGTTCTACCTGATGGACGACCCTGCCGCTCCCTTGCTGGTCTTCTTTGGGCGCCTAGTCGAAGAGGTACTGCCGTCATGGCTGTGGGGGCCACCCATCAAGGAGAAGAAGAGGATGTGCGACCTCTCAAGGCCATCGTGTTCCTAAAGACCCACGGCCTCCGCGGGGCCAGCGTCATCAGGGGGTATCACGTGAGGAGGGTGGCGCCCCTGATGGCGCGCGTCCTCTCACTGTACGGGATGATGCCCAGCACGCAGCTCGTCGGGACGACGCTCTCCTAGGGGCTTCTCTACGATAGCAAAGTCACGCAGCGCATCAAGGAGGCCACGGGGGAGGCCAACACCGTGTTCCCGATCTTGGTGCATCCCATGATGCGGTCGGACGTGGGCTTCATCGAGCTATCGGCGGGGTTAGTCTTCCAGGACTCTATCGCGCCGCTGCCAGAGCACGCCCCCATGAGGGCGGCAAACCGTGCCATGGATGAACAAAGGAAGAAGAAGGACGACGAGGAGAAGAAACAACGGTTGAAGCAGCGAGCAAAGCTGCAGTGTGGGAAGCGGCCTCAAGGTTTGTCGAAAGAAGAGGAGGCGAAAGAAGAAGAAGAGGAGGGGGAGGAGGATGATGGCTCCATGTCACCCATCCTATGGGATGATCTGGCCACCGGGGATGAGGACCCGCCTTTGCTATAGGCGGGCCCTTCCTATGGCATGTCACGGGGCAGGAAGCGAAGGACATGCCCCCGGAGCTAGTGGAACCAAAACGCCCCACCCCGTACGGACCTTCGGTGGTGGCCTCGGAATCGGCAGAATCAGGATGCCTTGCCTCGTTTGGGCCTTCGACGGTGGCCTCGGAGCCGATAGAAACAGGTCATCCCGCTCCGTCTTAAGCCCTCGACGGCGCCTCCAGAGTTAGCGGGAGGCGGTCATTTTGATTCGTCCGAGCCCTCTGAGCCGAGGGAGGGCTCGAAGCGGCAACGTGCCAACGAGAAGCAACCAAGGTCGGGCAAGCTAGCCCTAAAATGTCTGTGCATGATGGTGTCAGGGTGAGTTAAGAGTTTTTTCATCCTTTTGTCTTAACGAATTTTTGTCGCGAACTGACCGCCATGTCCCTTGTAGCATCGGAGGACATGGGACTCTCCTACGGCTCACTTCAAAAAAGATCCTCCTCTGACAGACGTGCCAGGAGCCGGCTGGTGCAGCACCAGTGGTGAGCGTGAGTGGCATTAGGGCGGCCACGACTTCGACTGGGGAGACACAGCCGATGGCTGCTTCCATGGGAGAGCAGGCGGAGGAGGGCACGTCCGGAATGCCCGTGGCGAGCGCGGCGTGGCCGGTCGTGTCCTCGACATCGTAGGTGAAGGTGGCATGGCCGGAGCCATCGTCCGTGCAGGTGGTCGTGTGAAAGCTCTAGTTTGGTTTTGGTGAATTGATGAAACCCTAAGTGCTAACTTAGTTCATCTAAGTGATGATGAGATAGGTAGCATTATTCCATGTGGTGAAGCAACGGTGAAGATCATGATGATGGTGATGCCATGGTGATGATCAAATGCTTAGACTTGGAGAAGAAGAAAGAGAAAAACAAAAAGCTCAAGGCAAAGGTGAAACTTGATAGGAGCTTTTTCGTTTTGGTGATCGAGACACTTAGTGAGTGTGATCATATTTAGGATCGATAGCCGTACTATTAAGAGGAGTGAAACTCGGATCAAAATATGGTTATAAAAGTGTCACTAGACGCTCTAACTCATTGTATATGCATTTAGGATCTAGTGGAGTGCTAACACCCTTAAAAATGTTTGTGAAAATATGCTAACACACATGCACAAAGTGTTACACTTGGTGATTGGCACATTTGATCAAGGGTGGTGAAGTTTGGGGTCAAAAGGAGCTATTTCGTATTGACCAGACTCTGCCTTGGGCAATGACTGAACTCTGACCCTATGTTCAGTCGGTACTACGACAGTGAAGGCTACCCTCGGTCCTTTGACCGAATGTAGAGAAGGAATAGGACCAGATGCGTTGGGGGTGCGTCCGGTCAGGCTATGATGTACGCTGATGCAAACATCAGAACAAGCCAGTGAGGACCGGACCCTAAGCCACATTCGGTCACCTGATGATCGGACGTGTCCGATCGCAATTTTACCTCTCTAGGAGCTTTTGGAAACAACCAGACTTTGACGCATGGTGCGTCCGGTGAATTGAACAGGAGCGTCTGGTCGATGGTCAGTGAGCGCACGTGAGTGAGCCGTTGTGCTCCAACAGATAGTTTCAAATGGCTAGGACATGTGGCGGTCAGGCTATGACCGGATGCAGCGACCGGACGTGTTCGATGCATACGACCTGCGCGTTCGGTCGTCCCGCAGTCAGCCCAATAATTGAGCCAACGACTCTATTTCGAGGGGACACTTATATAATGTGTTTGGCGGGATGTAGCTCACTCTCTTGGCCATTTGCATTGACATACCAACCTTGTGAGCTTAGCCAAAGCCCTCCCACTCATCTCCATCATTGATTCACCATCTTTGTGAGATTGGGAGTGAATCCAAGTGCATTACTTGAGTGTTTGCATCTAGAGGCACTTGGTGTTCATGTTTTGCTGTGGGTTTGGCTTGTTACTCTTGGTGGTTGTCACCACCTAGATGTCTTGGAGCAGCGAGGATCATCGAGTGGAGGTTGGTGATTGTCTCTGGCTCCGATCGTGGTGATTATGAGGGGTTCTTGACCTTTCCCGGTGGAGAGTCAAAAGGTACTCTAGTGAATTGATCGTGTTTTGTGTGGTCCTCATCTTGTGTTGGTTGTGTGGCACCCTATTGAGGGTTTGGTGTGTGATGCCAATTAGCACGTGAACCTTCAAGTGAGTGAATCGCCACAACGAGGACTAGCTTACCGGCAATCAAGTAAACCTTGGTAAAAAATATTGTGTCATCATTTGATTCCGAGGTGATTGGTCTTCATTCTTGTGATTGATTGATTCATTCCTCGACTTGGCGGTATAACCATCTTGCTCTCTCTCTTTACATTACCGCAAACTAGTTGTCAAGCTCTTTAGTGTAGCTAGTCGTGAGAGCTTGTTAGTTTGGTTAGTGTGGCTCTTTAGTTAGCCTTTGAGAGCACACTAACTTAGTGTAGTGACATAGCCATTGTGTGGATAGAGACTATAGAAACTAGAATTGTGTTAGGTGGCTTGCATTTTTAGTAGGCTAGCGCAACACTCGCTTCACCTCATATTTGTCTAACCAGTTTGCTAAGTGGTGTTGTAGAAATTTTTTAATAGGATATTCACCCCCCTCTAGCCTTTAGGACCTTTTAAGTGGTACCAGGGCCGTGGTCACCGTGATTTGAGGTTTAACAACCTTCGGTGTCTAAATGGCTCAAATCAACAACACCAAGAAGCCACCCCAATTTGATGGTTCAAACTATCCCTATTGGAAAGCTAAGATGACAACATATATCAAGTCAATAAATAGGAAGGTTTGGAAAGTGGTGGAGACCAAGATTGAGATAGAAGATCTGAAGAATCCCACCGCCGCTGAAGTACTTCTCCAAAACAATGATATTACTCTTAGTGCCATTCATGATGCTATTGATGAGAGAATATTTGAGCAAATCAAGAATATTGAGATGGCTTATGAGGCTTGGAAGAAGTTAGAGGAGTTATTTGAGGGCACTCAAGCGGTGAAGGGTGCCAAGGCATATATCCTCAAGGAGAAGTTTGCTAGTTTCAAGATGAAGGAGAATAAGATTGTGCCGGAGATGTTCCATAGGCTTCAAGTGCTTGTCAATGCTCTCAAAGAACTTGGAGACAAGGTGGGGGACAAGGACTTCTCCCATAACTTCTTAAGATGCCTACCTTCAAGATTTGGCACATTGGTCACTATTCTAGTGAGGAGTGGTTTGGACATCTTGACACTAAACCAAGTGTTAGGAGATCTAATGACCGATGATACATATAGAGATAATGATGAGAAGGAAGAAAAGAAGGAGAAGAAAGATGAGAAGAAGGATGAGAAGAAGAAGAGTGTGGCATTCAAGGCCACATCATCCAAGGGCAAGGCAAAGCAAGAATCATCAAGTGAAAATGAAGACTTGAGCTTTGATGAGATGGATAATGAGAAGATGACTCTCTTTGTCAAGAGATTTGGCAAGGTCATGATGAAGAAGGGCTACCATGCTAGAAGAAAGATGTGTTTATCCAAGAACAAGGAAGAGTCAAGAATGTGCTTCAATTGCAGAAGCAAAGATCATCTTGTTGCTCAATGCCCATACAATAGTGACAATGATGATGACAAGAAGAATAAGAAGAAGGACAAGAAGGAAAAGAAAGAGAAGAAGGACAAGATGACCTTCAAGAAGAAGAAGAGTAGTTCATATATGGTCACTTGGGATAGTGATACTTCCTCAAGTGATGATGATGATAGTGATGATGACAAGACCACCAACAAGAAGGCACTTGCAAGCATTGCTATCAATGAGAAGCCTTCTCTCTTTGACACTCCATCATGCTTTATGGCTAAGGCCACTAAGGTACAAACTTGTGATGATGGAAGTGATGAGGAACATGAAAATGAAAATGAAAGTGATAGTGATGATGATGAACCAACTAAGGATGAACTACTTGGCATGCTAGATGATGCTAAAGAACACTTTGACATTAAGAGAAGGAATGCAAAAGCTTGTGTAAGGAACTAAAAGTCCTTAAACAAGCCTTTGATGAGCTCAATGCATCTCATGAAAGGCTAGAGGAAGCCCATGAGAAGCTTGGCAAGGCTCACAAGAAGTTTAAAAAGCTCATTCCTCTTTGCTTGATGAGCAAAATAAAAAGAAGCATGTTGAGACATGTAATGTAGGCTTAACTTGTAACTTAATTGATGAAACATTCTATAAGACTATCATTGTTGCTCCCACTAATCCTTCTTGTAGCACTTTCACTTCCACCTTATCTAGTAGTGATGGTTTCACATATGATGCCTCACTAATGGTTGAGAATGAGACCCTCAAGAAGGAGGTCAATGAGCTCACTCACACCTTGGCTAAGGCCTATGGTGGTGAGGACCGCTTGCTTATGTGCTTGGGTATCCAAAGAGCCTCTCTCTACAAAGAGGGATTGGGCTATACCCTCAAGAAAGGCAAGGCGGCCTTTGCTCCTCACAAGACTAGTTTTGTGAAGAACAATGGTCGGTTTTGCATTAGTTGCAAGCAAGTTGGTCATAAAGAGCATGAGTGCAAGAACAAAAGCAAGAATGCTAATGTATCCTCAATTAAGATTAATCCTTTCTATGTGCTTACTAAGGGTACAGATGGTATGAAAGCTAAGTTCATTGGTACACCATGGATGGGCTCAAAGAAGAAAGTCATTTGGGTGCCAAAGAGCTTGGTCACTAACCTTCAAGGACCCAAGCAAGTTTGGGTAACTAAAAAGAATTGATCTTCTTTTATAGGTCAATTACAAAGCCAGAGGAATGCATTGGGTTCTTGATAGTGGATGCACTCAACACATGACTGGTGATGCAAGAATGTTCAACTCAATCAATACCAATGGCAATGATGGTTATGATAGTATCATATTTGGTGACAATGGCAAAGGCAAGGTCAAAGAGCTTGGTAAGATTGCAATATCCAATGATATGAACATATCTAATGTGTTGCTAGTAGAAAGCTTAAACTTTAATTTGCTATCCGTGGCTCAATTGTGTGATCTTGGATTCAAATGCATATTTAGGATAGATGATGTAGAGATCATAAGTGTAGATGGCTCTAACTTGATCTTCAAGGGCTTTAGATATGAGAATCTATACTTGGTTGATTTCAATGCTAGTGAAGCTCAATTATCTACATGTTTATTCACTAAGTCTAGCATGGGTTGGTTATGGCATAGAAGGCTTGGTCATGTTGGAATGAAACAATTGAATAGATTGGTTAAGCATGACCTGGTTAGAGGCTTGAAAGATGTTGTGTTTGAAAAAGGATAAGCTTTGTAGCTCTTGTCAAGCCGACAAACAAGTTGGAAACACCCATCCTAAGAAAATCATGATGAGTACTAGTAAAGCATTTGAGTTATTGCACATGGATTTGTTTGGGCCAACACAATACACTAGCATCGGTGGAAATAAATATGGCTTTGTGATAGTGGATGATTATACTAGATACACTTGGGTATTCTTTCTAGTGGACAAAAGTGATGTATTTGCAACATTCAAATCATTTGTCAAGGGCATTCACAATGAGTTTGAAACAACCATCAAGAGAGTTAGAAGTGACAATGATAGTGAGTTTAAGAACACTAGAATTGAAGAGTTGTGTGATGGATTTAGAATTAGACATCAATTCTTGACCAAGTACACTCTACAATCAAATGGCCTTGTTGAGAGAAAGAATAGAACATTCATTGATATGGCAAGGTCTATGCTTAGTGAGTACAATGTGAGTCAATCTTTTTGGGCCAAAGCTATCAACACGGCTTGCTATTGTAGCAACCGCCTCTATTGTCACCCATTGAAAGAGAAGACACCATATGAGCTCTTGAATAGTAGAAAGCCCAACATTGCATATTTTTGGGTCTTTGGATGTAAATGCTATATCTTGAAGAAAGGCACTAGATTGGGCAAATTTGATAAAAATGTGATGAAGGATTCCTACTTGGATACTCAACTACTAGCAAAGCATATAGAGTTTGGAATTTGGATAGTGGTACTCTTGAGGAAGTTCATGATGTTGAATTTGATAAAACCAAGGTTTCCCAAGATGAGAATGAGAACTTGGAAGATGTTAGAAGGATTCAACTTTCAAATGCCATGAAGAATATGGATATTGGTGAATTAAGGCCTAGACAAGTGAATGATGATGAAGATGATCAAGTGCAAGTGCTCTCTAACATAAATTTGCAAGATGGTACAAATCAAGCTAGTACAAATGGCTCTCATGACAATAAACAAAATCAAGTGGCTAGTACATCATCTCAACTCAATGATCAAGCAAGTGCAAGCAATCAAGTTTCAATACTCCAACCAACCAATAATGCAAGGGATCATTCATTGGACACTATCATTGGTGATATTTCTAGAGGTGTACAAACAAGATCAAGATTGGCTTCATTTTGTAAGCATTTCTCATTTGTGTCATCCATTGAACCAAAGAAGATAGATGAAGCATTGAAGGATGTTGATTGGGTGAATGCCATGCATAAAGAATTGAATAACTTCACAAGAAATCAAGTATAGGAATTAGCAGAGAGACCAAAGCGACACAATGTGATTGGAACCAAATGGGTCTTTAGAAACAAGTAAGATCAAGATGGGATAGTAGTAAGGAACAAAGCAAGATTGGTAGCATAAGGATATACGCAAGTTGAAGGTTTTGACTTTGGAGAAACATATGCCCCGGTTGCTAGATTGGAAACAATTAGAATCTTATTAGCCTATGCTTGTGGCCACAACATCAAGCTCTATCAAATGGATGTCAAGAGTGCATTTCTCAATGGTTACATCAATGAAGAAGTATATGCTGAGCAACCTCTCGGTTTTGAAGATGACAAGAAGCCCGACCATGTATACAAGTTGAAAAAGGCATTGTATGGCTCGAAGCAAGCACCTAGAGTATGGTATGAGAGATTGAGGGACTTCCTACTCTCTAAAGGGTTCATGATGGGCAAGGTTGACACCACTCATTTCACCAAAAAAATTGGCAAAGACTTATTTGTGTTGCAAACCTATGTTGATGACATCATATTTGGGTCAACCAATCAAGACTTTTGTGAAGAGTTTGGAAAGATGATGGCTAATGAGTTTGAAATGTCCATGATTAGAGAGTTAAGTTACTTTCTTGGTCTTCAAATCAAGCAATTGAAGAATGGTACATTTGTGAGTCAAGGCAAGTACATCAAAGACATGCTCAAGAAGTTTGTCATGAGTGATAGCAAAGCCATTAGCACACCAATGAGGACAAATGGCAACTGGGATAGTGATGCAAGTGGCAATATGGTAGATCAAAAATTGTATCGGTCTATGATTGGAAGCCTACTCTATATGACCGCATCAAGGCCGGATGTCATGTTTAGTGTGTGCATGTGTGTAAGATTTTAAGCCTCACCAAGAGAAAGTCATTTGAAGGCTATAAAGAGAATATTGAGGTACTTGAAGCATACACAAAATGTTGGTTTGTGGTATCCCAAAGGAGCAAAGTTTGAACTAGTTGGTTACTCCGACTCGGATTATGCGGGATGCAAGGTTGAAAGGAAGAGCACCTCGGGCACATGTCAATTGTTGGGAAGATCACTTGTTTCATGGTAATCAAAGAAGCAAAATAGTGTTGCATTATCAACCGCCGAAGCCGAATACATATCCACCGGTAGTTGTTGTGCACAAATACTTTGGATGAAGGCCACCTTAAATGACTTTTGGAATCAAGTTCAAGAAAGTGTCATTGCTTTGTGACAATGAGAGTGCAATCAAGTTAACCAACAACTCGGTTCAACATGCAAGAACAAAGCACATTGATGTCCGCCATCATTTCATAAGAGATCACCAACAAAAAGGGGACATTTGCATTGAGAGTGTGGGCACCGAAGATCAACTTGCCGATATATTCACGAAGCCATTAGATGAGAAAAGGTTTTGCAAGCTAAGGAATGAGTTGAACATATTGGATTTCTTAAATATGTGTTGATGCACCCCTCACTTATATGACATGACTCTTCTTCACGCAATCTAAGGTAAAAGTTGATTGGCATGGCATACATCCTTGCTAAGGACATGTTTAGTGCATCTAGTCATCTTTCACATTTAATAGGCTCGTTCATGAAAATAAAATGATTTTGATGTTTGTATGGTACCACTATTGCCTGTGCTGTTGAATACCTCGTTGAAGGGGTGGAATGCCAGGTGGTTCTATATGAAGCAAACTGATTCTGCTATCCGATGTGATATCGACCAGATTCCGGAGAATCAAAGGAGCTGGTCGGAGAAACCGACCAGTGCCGATATGGAACAGGTGAAGGAGCTCCTCGAGCTAATGAGGGGCATGAAGATGAGCGGAGTGGTGGTGGCGGTGAACTTCATACTACATCACGTCCAGCCCTACAAGGAGAGGGCTCATGCGGGCTTGACTTCAAAGGAGATACTGATGGCACCCGGGAGAGGATGAAGAACCCATTGAAGGAGGCTGTGCTACACCGGGCCACTGAACTATTCACTCAAACATGTCGTACACCATGCCGGGGTAGCCGAAACCCTTCAACTGCATGAACTCACCTCCTCAGGTAAAATCTTGACTGTTGTTCCTGGTGCTTTTTATCCCGTGCCAGAGCTGAGCAGTGGAATAATTTGCTTGTGGAAAAATCAATTGGCAGGAACGGGCGACGTACTTCTCGGGCGTGCCGAGGAGCGAATGGACAGAGGCAGTGTACTCCAGGCCGACCACTCAGCCAGAGGAAGGTGCCGTCAGCACCTCGTCCGAATATGGAGGCGAAGGTGCAGGTCAAAAGCGGAGTCCCCCAGTATTAGAGAAAGTTCAGGGGAAAAGGGCGGTGGAAAATGAGCCGGCCTAAAAGAAAAGGAGAACGGCGGATGTAGCTCCACATAAGCCAGGCGGCATCTCATTTGGTGGTAGTCGGACCACTTAGACGCAGAGTGCGGTGATATCTGAGTGGTCGGACGACGACGGGCTCCAGTAGCTCCCCCTCCGAGCACCAAAACGTCGTCGCGCAGAACGCGCATGGAGGTACGATCGAAGGGAGGAGCAGACGCCTAGTGTTGAGTCCCCGAGAAATAGCCGGCGGAGAAGACGCCGACGTCGGGGGCCACAAGGCCACCAGCCCAAGACACGTAGGTCGACCCTAGAGCAGGGCCTAGGAGCTCGGGGAGGCAGCACCGATTCAGAACCGTTCATCGGGAAGCTAACGTGTAAGTATCTTTGCTTTGGGATCGGTGACTGTCCAATCTTTATAGTGGCGGTGATCGATGGACTAATCTAATGTAGAATGGGGCGCACAGAGGATCTGAATCCTTTAGGCCAGACTAGCGAGCTGTCGGGGGCTGGTCATAGCATGGAGACATTGTAGACAGACTCCATCTCGGAGTCCCCGGGCGCTCATCGGTTCGTAGGGGATTCGACCACCGCTGCCGATAGAGTTGGAGGTGGAGAGCGGTCGGTGACAATGATGGGCGATTCAACGGAGACGCTAGGAGCAATGGCGAGAGCCACTGAGTCTCCGAAGGCGAAAGTGGGAGCTGGCGGAGCTGTGTCAGAATTGGGGGCGTTGAGGCCGGTAGCGTCGGAGGAGCAAGCGGTGCACCTTGAGATGCTGTAGGGCATGGTCAGTCGCTCTGTGCGGCCACCGAGCCTCCAGGAGTGCCATCGGCTTTGGAGGAAGAGGACGAGGTCGAGGAGATCGAGCGTGAAGGATCATGACTTTAGATCATCCGCATCTTCCGCAAATGAGGGGAGGAAGTTGTGGTCGTAGAAGAGGAGGACACCACCAGGGAGGTGAAGAGGCTACGGTCCACCCTTTGCACAACTATGAAGCAAATTGAGGTTAGTGTTGCATCAGCAGTGTCCGTCTTTGGCATTGGAGACAATGGTATTTTATAATCTTGGTGCTTTGCAGGGCATAGCATGGACTGCCGTACAATGGCAGCAGTTGATCAAAAGGATGGAGCCCCTCATCGAGGAGAACGAGAAATTGAGGGAGGCAATGAAACTGATGGACAAGAACGTCTAGAGGGCCCAGTGCGGAAGGGATCTTGCTGAATCAAACACCAAGGACCTGGAGTACCAAAAGGGCACCTTATCCGAGCAGTTGAAAACCGTCTCCGAGCAGCTGAGCGCACCTCCGAGCAGCTGAAAAGTGTCTCCGAACAGAAGAAATGTATTGTGGATCGGTGAATTTGTTCTGCATTGTCGAACAGTCTTGATGTTGCTGTCGACTGTTACGTTTGTAGAGCAAGTTACGGAGCTCGGCCGATTGCGTCAAGTCGTCGGTGAACTCCAAGGGGAGAAGGAAAAAGCATCTGGGCGAGCGAAGAAACTGGTCGAGGATCTGGAAGGTGAGTCGTTCGTGGTTGGGGGTGTTGCTGATATGATTTCTTTGTTTGATAAATCCTTTTGGTGTCTGTAGAATACCGTCGAAAAACCAAGGCGCAGTTCGACGATCTGGAGATAGAGGTAAAAATCTAGAGGGGAAAATTTGACACCGTGGTGGCCAGAGTCAGGCAGGTGCTCGACTGTATTGATATGGAGGCAGCCCCTCAGCCCGACGATAGGCCACCCCGTCCGGACGCCATAATTAATAGGTGCACGGTGGAGTGGGAGAACTTCAAAGGCTTCAATCGAGACGCCGCTGTCTCCATCATGACGCATGCCCTGGCGGTGGTCTGGTCTCACTACCCTGCAATCAATCTTTGAGCGATAGGGGCTAGATTCGCCAGAGGGACGAGTGCGACGAAGGAGGAGGAGCTGAAAAATGAGGTGGAGGACGCGGCGAAGTGGCTGGCCGACGATGTCGATCTGTTCGGCGAGGTAGACGGTGATGGCCAAGCTCAATAGCCTGAGTAGGGAGGAGCCCGTGCGGAACAACTAGAAAGGGGAGTTAGATGCACGAGGGCCTAAGCAAACATTTGTGTATTTGTATAAATGTTGTAAGTAGACGACATATGCTTGTTCAGGTGGCTTGCTAGAGCTTGCGATGAAAAAGAGATGTGTTGTTAACCCTAATGTGTTTATACGTGGTATAAGTAGCGTCTGAGTAGTTTGTTCGTTACTAGTCTCTTGGCCTTGGCTAGCCCGTATTCCATAACGTAGAGCACTAGAGCCCGTGCACGTGTAGGAGAGACAGACATGACCGAGGAACCACTGCCTACCACCCATAACGCAGAGCACTAGAGCCCGTAGCACATGTAGGGAGAGATCAGAGATAGGATTTTCTCCAAGGAACACAGAGCAGAACATTTGCTGCTCGATGGTTGGCAGAATATCTTAAAGATATTTTAGTATGGAGAAACAGGGCGAAGCATTTATGGAGATCATGTATAATTGCTGGAGTTTATTGAGGTGTAGCTTGGAGCTGGTGATCTTAAACGGAGATTAAACTGGAGTGGAGAAATAATGGAGACAATTTATGGCGACAAAAACTTTATTCATTATGGAGTAAAGAGTACATATCTAGAGCGTTTCAAGGATAGAAATGTATAAGGTGCTCGATGTGCCATGAATTAGTGATATCGATTCCCTCCATGTCACATAGCCGGTAAGACCCTGGTCGGGTAACCTCTTTGACCACGTAAGGCCCTTCCTAGCGGGAGGAGAGCTTGTGCATCCCTTTGGTTTTCTGCTTTCTACATAGAACAAGGTCGCCGACCGCAAATGAACGACCTTTGGTATTGCGATTGTAGGATCTTTGTAGGCCTTCTAGGTATTTGGTTGTGCAGATGCAAGTGATCAGGAGTTCTTCTTTGGCTCTGTCGACGTCCTCTATCCGAATAGCTACGGCTTGCTCTTCATTATAATGCTCCACCCTAGGTGCTCGGAAGGCAATGTCCACAGGAAGTATGGCTTCTGAGTCATAGACCAAAAAATATGGAGATACATCGGTGTTGCGACTAGCTTGAGTTCACAATCCCTGGACCATAGCTGGGAGCTCTTTGAGCCATCTGCCCGGATGCTTTTCCTCTTTCTGGTATAGTCTCTTTTTGAGGGCATCGAGGATCATGATGTTCGTCCGTTCGACCTAGCCATTGGCTCTAGGATGGGCAACAGAGACGTATTTGATGGAGATGCATCAGTCTTCGCAAAAGTCCCAAAAATGGTGACCAGTGAATATAGTTCCGAGGTCGGTGATAATGCTGTTCGAAAGACCGAATCTATGGATGATATCTTTGAAAAGCTCGACTGCCTTCTTTGCAGTGGCCGAAACAAGCGGCTTGTATTCGATCCACTTGGAGAACTTGTCAATGGCGATGTATACGTACTGAAAACCGCCTGGCGTAGGCTTGAAAGGCCCGATCATGTCCAATCCCCAGGATGCAAAAGGCCAAGAAGCTAAGATGGTCTACAATTCCTGTGCCGGCACGCATATTTGCTTGGCGAAAAATTGACATCCTTCACAATGTCGGACGAGGTCTTCTATATCAACGATGGCCATGGGCCAATAAAAACCAGTTTGGAAAGCTTTGCCGACCAGGTTTCTGGAGGCCGCGTGATTGCCACAGGAACCAGAGTGAATTTCAAGGAGTAATTTTGCACCCTCTTCTCGGGTGATGCATTTCTACAATATCCCTTCCTTGACACTTTTTCTCATCAACCTCCCATCTACCAGCATGTAATGCTTGCTGTGATGGATGAGGCGTTCAATTTCGGTCTTATCGGTGGATACGTCGGCGCTAGTGAGGTACTTGATGAACTGTTCCCTCCAATCTATGACTGACTAAGGTACTATAAGTACCAGCTGCTCGGCAGGGGGAACTTCTTGAAACTCCTGCTCTTCCTTAATAGACAACGTAAAGAGGTCTTGGATGAATACCCTAGGTGGAATCGTGGCGTGAGAAGAGCCTATCTTAGGTAGGTGGTCGGCGAGCTGATTTTGGTCTCGTACCACGTGGTGGTACTCGATACCATAGAACTTTCCTTCGAATTTCCTGATCTCAGCGCAGTATGCATCCATCTTCTCACTGGAACAAGACCAATCTTTGTTGGCTTGGTTGATGACTAGTGCGGAGTCTTCATATACCATGAGGTGTTTGACGCCGAGCTCGACGGCTATAGGAAGTCCATGGAGACATGTTTCATATTCCGTGGCATTGTTGCAAGCTGGAAAATGAATTCAGAGAATGTATCGGAGCTTGTCCTTAGTCGGAGTAATGAATAAAATGCCAGCACCAGCATCGTTGATGTTGAGGGCGTTGTCGAAATACATTATCCAGTGCTCGGGGCAAGCAGCGGGGGATGGGCTCTTAGATCTCGGTCCACTCAGCGATGAAGTCAGCCAGCGCCTTCGACTTAATGGTCGACCTGCTTCTGAATTCTATGGAATAAGTGCCGAGCTCGACTGCCCACTTGATGATGTGGTCGTTGGCCTCTTTTTTACAGAGGATGTCCCCTAGAGGGAACTCGTTGACCACGGTGATCTTTTAGTACTCGAAGTAATGGTGGAGCTTGCGTGATGTGACCATAATGGTGTATAACAACTTTTGAACCTAAGGGTAACGAGTTTTGGACTCATTAAGAACCTCACTGATGAAGTAGACCGGACATTGTACCTTATAGGCATGTCCAACTTCCTCACGCTCGACGATGATAGCTGTGCTAACGACGCGAGAACTGGTGGCGATGTAGATCAATAGGGTTTCGTTTGGTTGAGGCGTCGTCGTGATCGGGGGCTTCATTAAAAACAACTTGAGCCGCTTGAAAGCCGTATCAGCCTCCTCTGACTAGAAGAAGCGCTCGGAGGCCTTGAGTAGTTTGAAGAACGGTAGTCCCTTTTCGCCGAGGTGTGATATAAAGCGGTTGAGAGCAGTCATGCACCTTGTGAGCTTCTGTATATCCTTTACGCAGGTCGGACATTTCATATTGGTAATGGCGAAGACCTTGTCGGGGTTGGTTTGATACCGCAGGCGCTGACGATGTAGCCCAAGAGTATGCCGGATGGAACTCCAAAGATGCAATTTGAAGGGTTCAACTTCTATTTGTATCTTTTTATGTTGGCGAACGTTTTTTCGATGTCGGCGATGAGACTGTCGGCAGTTTTGGATTTGACGACCACATTGTCGATGTAAGCTTCGATGTTGTGGCCTATCTATTGGTCAAGGCACATCTGGATGGCCCTTTGGTAGGTCGCCCTGGCATTTTTGAGTCAGAAAGACATGGTGGTATAGCAATACGCACTGAAAGGCGTGATGAATGATGTTTTGATCTAGTCGTCCTCTTTGAGAGATATCTGGTGATAGCCAGAGTAACAATCAAGGAAGGAGAGGAGTTCGCAGCCGACGGTGGAGTCTACAACCTCGTCTATCTGAGGCAGACTGAAGGGGTCTTTAGGGTAGTGTTTATTGAGATCAGTGTAATCAACTAACATTCTCCATTCTTTATTCTTCTTTTGAACAAGAACTAGGTTTGCCAGCCACTCAGGATGATACACTTCTTTAATAAATCCGGCTGCTAGGAGCCATTTTATTTCTACCCTAATAGCCTCCTTCTTGTTTGGCGCGAATCGCCGGAGCTTCTGCTTGATTGGCTTGGCGGTCGGCGAGACATTCAAGGAGTGTTGATCTTCTCCTGTGGTACCCCCGGCATGTCTGCAGGTTTCCAAGCAAACACGTCGGCGTTGGCACGTAGGAAGGAGACGAGCATGCTTTCCTATTTGGGGTCGAGATGAGCCCCAATCCTGGCGATCTTGGTGGGGTCATCGAGGCCGAGGCCAATCTCCTTTGTTTCCTTAGACTTGGCGGAGGCACGTGGAGGTTCCAGCGCTGGGATCTCTAGGTCATCAGCGGGCACCGTCTTGGCGTCGGTGACCACACTAGCCATCTGGATGGAGAGGTCGGTGGATTCAGTGAGGGAGAGACTCTCTATTTTGCAGGCGTAGGCGATGGAGAGGTTGGCCCACAGGGCTAGAACTCCTGCAGGTGAGGGCATCTTAATACCAGATAGGTGTAGTGCGGTATGGCCATGAACTTGGCCAGAGCTGGCCGACCAAGTATGGTGTGGTAGGCGGTGTTGAAGTCGACGACGTAGAAGTTGATGTGCTCTACACGGAAGTTGCTAGCCGTGCCGAACTGTACCAGGAGGGTGATCTCTCCAAGCGGTCAAGATGCCCTGCCAGGTACCACACCCCCAAAAGGAGGAGTCGGAGGGAGTGAGGTCTTCCAATCTAAGGCCTAGCTCCTTTAGGGCTCTGGCAAATAGGAGGCTCAGGGCACTTCCACTGTCGATGAGTACTTTCCTGAAGAGTACCTTCTTGATGGTTGCATCGAGAACGAGGGGGAAATGCCCTGTGTAAGGGATGTCCACCCATTGGTTAGCCCTGCTGGAGGTGATGGGTACCTCAGACTAGGGGCGATAGCCGGGGTCAGCGATAGCGTCTTCTGTGTTGATGGTGAGCACCTGGCGGGCGGTGAGTTTTCGATCTCTTCTATTCTCGACGGCGGCGAGGCCCCCGAAGATAGTGGCGACCACTTTGTCGTGATCCTAGAAGGCGTTATTGTTATCCCCAGGTGGTCGGTGACCTCTGGCTCCGTCGTCATTGTCGTCATCCTTCTTTGTGGTCTGGAACTCCTTAGCCAAGCCAAGGTAGTCCATCTTGTGCTTGATGTTCTTGTGGAGGCGGCACATACCATCGAGGATTTTCTTGTACTGCTCATTGTAGTTACGTCTGGCTCGGGGTTCGTCAACAGTGGTGACGATGTTGTTTGGTCAGCGGCGGCGATACTGACCAAATTTAGACCTTTTCGACCGATCGTGGCCACTGTCCTGATGGTGGCCGTGGTTGTCATAGCGGTGGTCACTGTGGCGTCGTTCGTTGGGGCGATCATCGCTGCGGTGAGTTGGGCAGTGAGTGTCCGCATCCTCGTTGAAGTGAACTTTAGCCTCTTCAGCATTGGCATATTGATCAGCGGTCATGATCATCTTGCCAATCCCCTTTGGCGGCTTACGATTGAATTTGGAGTGAAGGTCGCGGTGATGGAGTCCTCTGACAAAGGCGGTGATGACTTCTGCTTCTGTGATGTTGGAAATAGAATTCCTCATGTTGGAAAATTGTCTGATGTAACTACGAAGGAGCTTGGACGGTTTCTTATAAATGCGATTCAGATCGTGCTTGGTGCCCGGCCGAGTACACGTAGCCATGTAATTGTCGGTGAAGACCTTCTTCAACTATTCCTAAGATTCGATGGAATCTATGGCGAGGCTCGTGAGCTGGTTCATTGCGGTCAGTGTGAGCATGACGGGAAGATATTTCACCATGACACTGGTATCTCCCCCGACGGCTCACACAGTTGTGGCATAAGCTTGTAGCCACAGTGTGGGGTTCATCCTCCCCTCGTAGGGCCCGATCCCGGTGATTTTGAAACCATGGGGCCACTAGAGTGTTCGAAGTGCTCTCGTGAATGCTCGGGGTCCTTTGGGATCATCACAGTCGGGATCGGCAGCATTGCCAACGTTATGTGGCTGGAGGGCTACATCCAAATTACCGAATTCTTGCTCGTATTCTTGACGCCGGCGTACTTCCTCCTCATGCCGAGAGAAACGGTGCTCATCGATATGACATTGTGCATCCCAAAGGTTGTTGATGTGTGCTCGGACATCTTGATTGACTTCTTGGTCGTGTTGGCAAGGGTTGTTGATATGCCCCCCCTAGATCCCCCTGGAGGGGTTGTCTATCATCACGATATTGGTTGGCAAAATGGCTTCTGCTAGGGCAGTGATTGGATCTTAGCATGGTGGATTGGTGATTCGAGCTTATCAAGTAGGAAGGTCCCTGATCCTGGCTGATCTCGTTGACCTGGTAGTGCGCAGCTTTAAGCATTGCGTCGACCTTGGCGACCTCTGCCGTTTGTTCGAGCCGAGCGAGCTCATTAGCAGCCATGGCCGTCAACATGGATGAATTTGTCATTGAGGTTGCGGTGGAGTGGGCATGGCCTCCCTTGTGAGTCAAGTTGTTCTCCGTTGCGAGCAGCCTCGGCTAGCACAATGGCAACCTCATTTGCTCAGCGCTGTGCACGGCTGGCGTTTCTATTGATGCGAGCTACGCGGTCCTCATTGATTTCCCCATCCCATGGAGGGCTGTCGATGCTAACATTAAAAATCCCACCTCCATGGAAGGGTGGAAAAGGAGGTTGGGCGGTGGCGGTTTCGGTGACAATCTCCGTAGAGCCCTGGGGCTCAAAGTCTAGATTTTCCTCTAGAATGGTGTGGAGGGATTCTTTGGGATGTTGGCCAATTGCAGCATGTTGACTGTTGGCGAGAGTTGGTTGGCGATCGGGTCGGTGAGAGGATAGATGTCTCCAATCTGGTCGGCGAATTTGTCCCTTAGGGCATCCTGATGGATGGCGGCCGTATCCCCTAGAGTTTGTTGATCGACTTCCGATAGATCAGAATCGGAATGTGGTCGGTGCTGAACTAGAGTGGTCAGAGTCAATTCCGTGAGGGAGAGGCAGTCAGCAAGCTTCTGGCCGACCTGATCAATAGATGCGATCAGATCATCGTTGTTGACCTGCTTCCTCGAGTAGCAGGGCAGCAGGCGGCGGGTTGTTGGTGAAGACAACCTCAAAAGTAGTTCCGAGATCAGATCTACTGTAGCAGGCGTTGGTGTGGTCAGCGTAGAATCAATCTACACCAGCTTGATGATCTCTCCGTCTCTGTCAGCATTGATGACCCAGTAGATTGATCCGGCCATAAAGATATGGCCGGGCTTTAGAGCGGATGAAGAGCCTAAAAAGTGTACCATCTTGTTCGTCATGGAAATAGCACGCACACCCCTACCTAGTGCGCCAACTATCGACAGAATATCATTGACAGTCCTCTGAGGGGTATCCCACGAAGGTAGATTGATCGGCGGAGATGCATGTAATCAAGAACAAGAAGGCAACAGAGACACAAGAGTTAGACAGGTTCGGGCCATCAGCACGATGTAATACCCTACTCCTGTGGTCTATTGGTTTGTATTAGCTATCATATGATATTGCGTGCATTTTGAGGGGGGGCCCCTACCCGCCTTATATAACCAGGGGGTAGGGTTACAAGTCGGTTAGATCTAGGAGATAATCGATAAGTAATAACAAGTTATAGGAATCATGGGATCGAGCATATCCTAACAGATCTCGTAGCATCTTCAGGATATCGCCTTTGATGTCTTGTGGTACACGTCGAGCAGCACCGTGCACCATGAGTCTTCATCTTGTGGGCTGGACCACCCCTGGCGGCGCAGTTCATATAGTCTGCCATGGGTATCCGAGGTTGTACCCCCTATAGGTAGTATATGATATGTTTGTGGGCTCGTAAACCTAGTGAAAGCTCTAGTTTGGTTTTGGTTAATTGATGAAACCCTAAGTGCTAACCCAGTCTATCAAAGTGATTATGAGATAGGTAGCACTACTCCAAGTGATGAAGCAATGGTGAAGATCATGATGATGGTGATGGCATGATGATGATCAAGTGCTTGAACTTGGAAAAGAAGAAAGAGAAAAACAAAAGGCTCAAGGCAAAGGTATAAATAGTAGGAGCCATTTTGTTTTAGTGATCGAGACACTTAGTGAGTGTGATCACATTTAGGATCGATAGTCATACTATTAAGAGGGGTGAAACTCGTAGTGAAATGCGGTTATCAAAGTGCCACTAGATGCTCTAACTCATTGCATATGCATTTAGGATCTAGTGGAGTGCTAATACCCTTGAAAATGTTTATGAAAATATGCTAGCACACATGTGCACGAGGTGATACACTTGGTGGTTGGCATATTTGAGCAAGGGTTAGAAACTTCACCGGTGGAGTGTCACCGGCGCCCTAGACAGAAAAGATAGGGCTTCATAGAGTGCACCGAACGCTGGCATCTACTGGACCGGAGCGTCTAGTCAGTGGAAGCGTGAAGACACTGGCGTCGGTCTTCGATCGGACGCTGGGTCACTTAGTGACCGGATGCTGGAGGGGTGTGTCCGGTCCTGCTGACTTGGTGCACACAGAGGAGACGCCGAGTGACCGAACGCTGGTTGTGTCCGGTCAAGCATGACCGGACGCGTCCGGTCGTAATTTTGTCTCTGGATGCTTACTAGAAATGACTGGACGCTGAGGTCCAACGTCCGATCACTTCGCTACAGCGTGTCGGGTTATCACTTGACCGTTGGGATCGGGCGCTCAGTATTTGAAGAGAGGGGACATGTGGCGTGCATCACACGACCGGACGCTGAGGTCCAGTGTCCGGTCAATATGACTAGAGCGTCCGGTCACCCCGTGTTGTGCCCAGTGAAGGGGTACAACGGCTCTATTTCGTGGGGGCTTCTATTTAAGCCCCATAGCCAGCTCAAGCTCACTCTCTTGGCCATTTTGCATTGACATAGCAACCTTGTGAGCTTAGCCAAAGTCCTCCCATTCATCGCCATCATTGATTCATCATCTTTGTGAGATTGGGAGAGAATCCAAGTGCATTGCTTGAGTGATTGCATCTAGAGGCACTTGGTGTTCATGTTTTGCTATGGGATTTGCTTATTGCTCTTGGTGGTTGCCACCACCTAGACGGCTTGGAGCAGCGGAGGAGGATTGGCACGAGTTGGTGATTGTTCATGGCCATCTCCGGTGATTGTGAGGGGATTTGTACCTTCCCCGGCGGAGCGCCGAAAGGTAACTCTAGTGGATTGCTCATGTCATTGAGTTACCTCACTTGTGGATTGGTTCTTGCGGTGTCCAATTTTGTGGACGAGGTACGTGCAACACCTCTTAGCCGCCGAACCACCAAGTGTTGGTCGACACAACGGGGACGTAGCGTGTTGGCAAGCACGTGAACCTCGGGAGAAAATTGGTTGTCTCTTGCCCTTTGGTATTCTCCCAGTGATTGATAAAGTATTCATCTTGTGATTGGTTCACTCCTCTACGCAGCGGTATAATCACCTCACTTACTCATTTACATTCCCGCAAACTAGCTATAACAAGCTCTTTAGTGTAGCTAGAATTGAGAGCTTGCTTGGTGGATTAAGTTCATCTAGTGGAGCTCTTTAGTGTAGCAATTGTGAGAGCTCTTAGTGAGTAGTGGCCTAGTAAATTGTGTGCCTAGTGATCATAACAACTAGAATTGTTGGATAGGTGGCTTGCAACCCTTGTAGAGCTAGAGCAAGTTTGCATTTCGCTATTTGTTATACTAATCAAATTGCTCTAGTCGGTTTGTAGATTTTTAAATAGGCTATTCATCCCCCTCTAGCCATATTAGAACCTTTCACCTAGTGTTTGATCTAGAAAATGAGCTCTAAGTGTTTAACTCAACATGGTACAAGATAACCCATATTTGGAGGTGTCAAGAAGCTTATCCTTGGATCAAACCGAGTTAAATATCTTTGGCAAGTATTCTAGATTGAACCAAATTTGAGAAATGATCCTCACCCCATTGATTGGCATTGATAATCTCAACCTATTTAAAATTAAACCTTTGTGGTCTTTGATGACAAAGGGGGAAAATAGTGTACAAAGATAGTGAAAAGATAACAAAGGGGGAGAAAATGAGAAATTGACATAAGGGGAGAGATATGATAAAGAAAAGGATAAATTTGAGCACATAAGTAGGGGGAGCAAGCTCATAAACTTGGTGGATGCATTTGAATGTGCATTTCATATGTTTGCTTGCATGGCACAAGTTTTAAATTTCAATATTTATGCTTGTGTGGTGTATGCTAGTTGTAGGGTTGAATGGTGAAATGAAAAACTAGCATGCATAGGTTAAGAAACTAGACTTATGTTCAGTTTTTGGAAACTAGACCCTTGCCTCTAATGTTGATCTCATGGGGTATTCTAGTTTTTGTGTATGTCTAGTTACTAATGGTGCTAAGGATGGTATATTGGTGCACTTCGATTGGTATCATGCTTCAATGGTCCATCTTTTATACCTTAGCATCATTTGATAGATATTGTCTCCTATATTTCCTATCTAAGCATATGTGCAAGCTACAATCCAAACTCTTAGCACATATGTAGGGGGAGCAATTACTACCATATGGGGTTCATGAAACTTGTCCATATCCTTTTACACATGGTAAATATGCTTGGGCAAGCAACATGAATTCAATTAAATTTCAATTCATATCTTTGTGTAAGGGTTGTCATCAATTACCAAAAAGGGGGAGATTGAAAACTCTAGTTTGGTTTTGGTGAATTTATGAAACCCTAAGTGCTAACCTAGTTCATCTAAGTGATCATGAGATAGGTAGCATTATTCCAAGTGGTGAAGCGATGGTGAAGATCATGATGATCGTGATGCCACGGTGATGATCAAATGCTTGGACTTGGAGAAGAAAAAAGAGAAAAACAAAAAGCTCAAGGCAAAGGTGAAACTTGATAGGAGCTTTTTCATTTTGGTGATCGAGACACTTAGTAAGTGTGATCACATTTAGGATCGATAGCCATACTATTAAGAGGAGTGAAACTCGGATCGAAATGCGGTTATAAAAGTGCCAATAGATGCTCTAACTCATTGTATATGCATTTAGGATCTAGTGGAGTGGTAACACCCTTGAAAATGTTTGTGAAAATATGCTAACACGCATGCACGAAGTGTTACACTTGGTGGTTGGCACATTTGATCAAGGGCGGTGAAGTTTGGGGTCAAAAGGAGCTATTTCATATTGATCGGACTCTACCTTGGGCAATGACCGGACTCTAACCCTGCATCCGGTCAGTGGTGCGCAGTGAAGGCCGCCCTCGGTCCTTTGATCGGACGCTGAGAAGGAATAGGACCGGACGCGCTGGGGTGCGTCCGGTCAGGCTATGATGTACGCTGACGCAAACATCAAAACAAGCCAGTGAGGACCGTACCTTGAGCCACGTCCGGTCACCTATGATCAGACGTGTCCGATCGTAATTTTACCTCTTTGAGAGCTCTCTGGAAACGACCAAACTCAAACGCATGGTGCGTCCGATCAATTGAATAGGAGCATACGGTCGATGGTCAGTGAGTGCACGTGAGTGAGCTGTTGTGCACCAACAGATAGTTTCAAACGGCTAGGACATGCGGCGATCAGGCTGTGACCGGATGCAGTGACCGGACGCGTCCGGTGCTCACGACCTACGAGTTTGGTCATCCCATAATCAGCCCAATAATTGAGACAACGGCTCTATTTCAAGGGGGAGCTTATATAAGGTGTTTGGCCAGCTCTAGCTCACTCTCTTGGCCATTTGCAATGACATACCAACCTTGTGAGTTTAGCCAAAGCCCTCCCACTCATTTCCATCATTGATTCATCATCTTTGTGAGATTGGGAGTGAATCCAAGTGCATTGCTTGAGTGTTTGCATCTAGAGGCACTTGGTGTTCGTGTTTTGCTGTGGGTTTGGCTTGTTACTCTTGGTGGTTGTCGCCACCTAGATGGCTTGGAGCAGCGAGGATCGTCGAGTGGAGGTTGGTGATTGTCTCTGGCTCCGATCGTGGTGATTGTGAGGGGTTCTTGACCTTTCCCCGGTGGAGAGCCAAAAGGTACTCTAGTGAATTGATCATGTTTTGTGTGGTCCTCATCTTGTGTTGGTTGTGTGGCACCCTATTGAGGGTTTGGCGTGTGATGCCAATTAGCACGTGAACCTCCAAGTGAGTGAATCGCCATAACGAGGACTAGCTTACCGGCAAGCAAGTAAACCTCAGTAAAAAAATATTGTGTCGTCATTTGATTCCGAGGTGATTGGTCTTCATTCTTGTGATTGATTGGTTCATTCCTCGACTCGCTGGTATAACCATCTTGCTCTCTCTCTTTACATTACCACAAACTAGTTGTCAATCTCTTTAGTGTAGCTAGTCGTGAGAGCTTGTTAGTTTGGTTAGTGTGGCTCTTTAGTTAGCCTTTGAGAGCACACTAACTTAGTGTAGTGACATAGCCATTGTGTGGATAGAGACTATAGAAACTAGAATTGTGGTAGGTGGCTTGCATTTTTAGTAGGCTAGCGCAACACTCGCTTCGCCTCATATTTGTCTAACCAGTTTGCTAAGTGGTGTTGTAGAAATTTTTTAATAGGATATTCACCCCCCTCTAGCCATTAGGACCTTTCATCATGTCGATGGTGGGACGGACAGAAGGGGGTGCACCCGAGGTATCCTTCATGGATGTGGTGATAGGGCAGGCCTCCGTGTCTGTGTCACCCGCCCCCTCTATCGCTAGAGGAGCCGCTCTGGAGGAGCTGCCGCTGCAAGAGAGGTCGGCGCCGCTTGAGGTCGGTGTAGGGACATCCTAGTCTCTGGTCCGGGTGGCTGCCCTCGATGAAGCAGCAAAGGAGAGGGAATGGTGGAGCGTCCACATGGAGGTTGGGGACGCGGTTCATGTCCTGACCACCATGCTCAGCTCAATGCGCGACATTATCGCCCCGGTTGGTCAGGTATGATATGACCGTGCCTCTGACCCTCATGTTCTCTTTCCGCGCCTCTAAGTCTTGTCTTCTTCGTAGATCCTTATGGCCCATAGCCAGGAGAAGTCCTAGTTCCTCACTGAGGAGATGCGGTAGAGTGAAGGGCTGGCCGCATAGCTCGCTGTCGAACGTCAAGAGGTGGCTGAGTTTGCCCCTATCGCTCGGGAGGTGGCCGACCTTCGAGTCAGGGAGAAGGACGCTCGCGACGACACCCACGAGGCCGAGGAGAAGCTCACAGCCCTGAACAAGATGCTCCGCACGGGGATTGACCTGGCTCGTCAGGAGCGCACCGACGCTCAGCAGCGGATCGGCCATCTCGATGATGAGCTTTAGGGGGAGAGGGACCTGAAGGTTGCAGCCGAGGGCATGTCCGCCGGGCTTGCCGTGGAGGTCGGTCAGCACCAAGAAGAGGTCCGGCACCTAGAGGCTGAGATAACCCGACAGCACGATGAGGTGCGCAAGCTTCGAGCGGATGTGGACGGTAAGTCCCCGGCTTCCCTTGTTGTCTTTCTCCCTCGAATCCGTGGTAAGCCTTTTGATACGGTCGGTATGTGACTTGGGCATGTCTCGATGACAAGCTCAGAGCGGAGGTGGTGAAGAGCCGTGGCCTAGAGAAGGAGCTCAGCGAGGTGAAGGACACCCTCTAGAAGGAGAGCGACGAACATGACAACTTGCACGTCATCATCTAGCTGGTCTGTGATGAGCTCGAGCTGGCCCCAGAGCAAGAGACAAGCTCACTCGCGGTTCGAGCCACCTGGATCACAGACCAAGCACGTGATATGGCAAGGGGCGCGCTTCACTTTTGCGTTCACCGATCATTCGTGATCGCCCATTCTCATTATGAGAACATCGATCTGGTGATGAGCCAAGGCTTCGCGCCCGTCTATACCGATGCCGAGCTGGACAACATCGAGAAGGAGGTGGCCCCCATGGCGCATGACCTTTCTGCCAAGATAGAAGATGAAATCATCCCCCCAAGGGGTTAGTTCAGTCAGATAGGTTAGGCGGCGCATTTGTAATAAGCGAACAAGTTCCAACCCTTCTGTTTCGTTTAAACAAGCTTGTTCTTTTGTTTCGGTTGAACAAATTTGTTCTTGCTCCCTTCTTATGTGTAAAAAGGATTAATGCATTCTGACCCTTCCTGTTGTTAAGACCGTAGAGCTCGAGGTGTGGGCGAGAAACTCTGATCACGCTGGTAAGCAAGAGTGCAGTAGCCACTAGGGCGTAGGTTTCTTGCAGTCCGACCTATTTTACTCAGCGTTCATTTGCGCAAACCTTGCCTCTATGTTTTTAACGTGAGAAAGGGTCAGGCACGGCGACTATTTTAGAAAGGATATATATACCCTTATCAGCCCCCGAGTGAGGCCCGACCCCTTGCCGTTGTCGGGGTAAGGTTTCACTAAAGATCGAGGAGACGATAGCGAAACTGGTAAGAGGAAGCGTTTTTTGTTTTAGAAACGTTATTCTTAGTTTTTGTACGTAGCCCTCCCTAGGATCTGAGCCATCATCCTGTGATCACGCATTTGGTCTCCTTGTGAGTCCAACTTCCCTCGAGCCCTCGCACATTGCAGGGGTCCGGTCGAGGGGTTAGCTTGTCTTTGTGATCGTCATCCCTCAAGCATTTTTTCGATAAAATGGAGGGGCTAAGCCGTGCCATGTTTTTCCTCGATGGATGAAACATGGTGCTCGGTGAGCTGTTAACGGGCTAGTCCGAGTGGGGCCCTGGCTTCTCGTTCATGGGGGTCCGGCATGGGTCAGCTGGTGACCCACTCTAGATTCTCAGTGGCCAATCCATATAGTTCTCGGGTCTGTTGGACCGGTCCCAAAGGCTCGTTGCCTTTCTTTGAGGAAAAACCATGGACTGGGAACTGAGCAAGACTCGAACGTGGGCTAGGATGCCGACGATGCACATGCGCCTAGGTACTGGCCGCTAGTGGGCCCATCTCTTTCCACCCCTCACTCTAAGGATGCCCTAGAGCGGCTATGAACCCGTTGGAGGGCCAGCCTTTGAACTCCTAGGCCTGAATGGGCCGTAGGAGCGTTTTTAGCTCCGTATCCCACCTTACCTATGATGGTTCTCACGCCTGTCTACACCGACGCCGGGCTGGATGACATCGAGAAGGAGGTGACCCCTTTGCTATAGGACTTACCTGCGATGGTTCTCGTGCCTGTCTACATCGACGCTGAGCTGGACGACATCGAGAAGGATGTGGCCCCTACCGAGATAGAGGATGAGATCATCCCCCCAAGAAATTAGTTAGGTAGATAAGCCAGGCGGCGAACTTGTAATAAGTGGACAAGCTCTTAAATTTCATTATGGTCAAATAGATTTTTAGCTCTTCTCCCCTTTTTGTATAAAAAGGTTAATGCGTTCTGACCCTTTCCGTCGTTAAGGCTGTAAAGCTCGGGGTGCGGGTGAAAATACTCTGATCATGCTGGTGAGCAAAAATGCCATAGCCGCTAGGGCGTAGGTTTCTTGCAGTCCGACCAGTTTTACTTAGCGTTCGTTTCTGCAACCCTTGCTTCTAAGATTTTAACGTGAGAAAGGGTTGGGCACAGAGAATGTTTGTCAGGTGGATATACTCTTTAATGCATTCTAACTCTTTCCGTAGTTAAGGGTAGAAAGCTCAAGGTACGGGCAAAAACTCTGATCACGCTGGTGAGCAAAAACACCGTAGCTAATGGGGCGTAGGTTTCTTGTGGTCCAACCAGTTTTACTCAGCGTTCATTTCCGCAACTCTTGCTTCTAGATCTTAACGTGGGAAAGGGTCAGGCATAGAGAATGCCTACTGGATAGACATGCTCTTATCAGCCCCCAAGTGAGGCCCGACCCCTTGCCATTGTTGGGGTCAGGTGTCACTAAAGATCAAGGAGTCTATAGCGAAACCGATAAGAGAAAGCGATGTAGCTGTTCGATGTTCTAGGCGTTGATGAAGACTTCGCCATCAATGATCCTGAGCTTATAGGTGCCTGGTCGAAGTACCTCTGCGACAACGTACGGTCCCTCCCACGATGGAGAGAGCTTGTGGTGGTTCTTGTTGCTCTGGATGAGGCGGAGCACCAGGTCCCCGACGTTTAAGGCCTGACCCCGCACTCGATGGCTATGGTACCGGCGTAATGCTTGCTGGTACTTGGGTGAGTGGAGGAGGACAATGTCATGTGCTTCATCTAGTTGGTCCATGGCATCCTTGAGGGATGCCTTGGCTCCCTGTTCGTCATACGTCCTGACTCTTGGTGCTCCATAATTGAGGTCAGTCGAGAGGATAGCCTCGGAACCATAGACCATGAAGAATGGCGTGTAGTCAATGGCCTGGCTGGGGGTCGTCCTTAGGCTCCAGAGCACTGTGGGAAGCTTCGCGACCCATCGTCTGCCAAACTTGTTCAACCGATTGAAGATCCTAGGCTTGAGGCCATGTAGGACCATGCCGTTGGCGCGCTCAACCTACCCGTTTGTGCAGGGGTGCGCCACGGCAGCCCAATTGACATAGATGTGGTATTCATCGTAGAATCAGAGGAACTTTGTCCTGGTGAACTGCATGTCGTTGTTCGTGATAATGGAGTTCGGGACTCTAAAGCGATGGACGATGTCAAGGACGAACAGCACGGCTTGCTTGGACTTGATTGTGGAGATCGGTCGAGCCTCTATCCACTTTGTAAACTTGTCTATGGCGACAAGCAAGTGCGTATAGCCCCCGGGCGCCCTCTTGAGAGGTCCGACCAGATCTAGCCCCCAGACCACGAGCGGCCATGTGATGGGGATCGTCTAGAGTGTTTGGGCTGGCAGGTGGGTCTGCCGACCGAAGTATTGACATGCTTCATAGGTGCGCACAATCTGTTCAGCGTCGGCTACTGCGGTTGGCCAGTAGAAGCCTTGTTGGAACATGTTTTTGACCAGGGTCCTAGGTGCGGCATGGTGTCCGCAGACCCCACCATGGATATCACTCTGCAACTACTTCACTTGTTCGATGGGGATGCAGTGCTGTAGGATCTCGGTGTGGCTTCGCCTGTAGAGCTCGCCCTCAATAACGATAAAGGACTTGGCGCGACGCGTGAGCCGCTAAGCCTCCATTTTGTCTGTCGGTAGCGCCTCATAGAGGAGGTAGTCGAGGTAAGGTGTCCTCCAGTCGACCAGAGGGTCGGGCTCTGTCGCTGGATCCTCATTAAGCTCCATGACTTCATGGTCGAATGAAGCCGCCGGCTGGTTAGCCCCTAAGCCTAGGCTAGGCGGACCGTCACTGGTCTATTTGAGCTCCTCGTAGCAGACCAAGGGCTTGTACTGATCGCTAGTGAAGACACTCGTCGGCACCAGCTCTCGTCCGAACGCCATTTTTGCCAGTGTGTCGGCAGCTTCGTTGAGACGCCTTGGGATGTGATTGAGCTTGAGACCGTCGAACTTGTCCTCCAGCTGGTGGACTTCTTGGCAATACGTGGCTATCTTGGCGTTGTGGCAGCTTGATTCCATCATGACTTGGTCGATGACAAGCTAGGAGTCGCCCTAGACGTCAAGCCGTCGGATACCCAACTCGATGGCGATGCGTAGGCCGTTGATGAGTGCCTCATACTCGGCCACATTATTGGAGGAGGGTAAATGGTTGCGAACTATGTACCTCATGCATACCCCGAGGGGCAAAACAAAGACCAGCCCCACGTTGGCACCTTTCTTCATCAGCGATCCATCGAAGTACATCGTCTAGTACTTTTGGTCGATGACTGCTAGCGGCATTTGGATCTCGGTCCACTCTACAACGAAATCAGCCAGCACTTGGGACTTGTTGGCCATCCGAGGGGTATATGAAATGCCTTGACTCCTCAGCTCGAGTGTCCACTTCGTGATTCTTCCTATGGTATCCTGGTTTTGGACAACCTCTCCAAGAGGGAAGGACATCACAACCGTCACCGGATGCGACTCGAAGTAGTGACGCAACTTCCTTTTGGCGATAAGGACAGTATATAGGAGTTTCTGGATTTGGGGGTAGCGAGTCTTGGAATCGGACAATACCTTGCTAATGAAGTACATGGGACACTGCACTTTGAGGGTGTGTCCCTCTTCTTCTCGCTCTACCACATAGAGCAGAAGCAGTTCCCCGTCCGTTGGGGGGACCAGAATTGGGGCCTTCGTCAGGAGCTGCTTGACTTTGTCAAGTGCCTCCTGGGCCTCGGACGTCCATTCAAAGTGGTCGGCCTTCTTCAGAAGCCGATAGAGGGGAGACCTTGTTCGCCGAGGCATGAGATAAAGTGACTGAGCACGGCGAGGCACCCTGTAACTCGCTGTACCCCCTTTATGTTCTCGATTAGGGCCATACTCGTGATGGCTGAGATTTTCTTTGGGTTGGCTTCGATGCCGCGCTCGGAGATGATAAAACCTAGTAGCATACCCCTCGGGACCCCAAAAACACATTTCTCGGGGCTAAGTTTGATGCCGTTTGCTCGGAGTTTTACGAAGGTCTGCTCTAGGTCGGCTATGACCTGGTCAGTCCGTTTGGACTTGACCACGATGTCATCTACATAGGCCTCAACGGTTTGCCTGATGAGGTCACCGAAACACTTGAGCATACAACGTTGATACGTATCCCCCGCGTTTTTAGACTGAACAGCATTATGACATAGCAGAACGATCCGAATGGGGTAATGAAAGATGTCACGAGCTGGTTTAACCCTTTCATCGCGATTTGATGGTACCCAGAGTACGCATCAAGGAAGCAAAGGGTTTCGCACCCTGAGGTCGAGTCGACTACTTGGTCTATGCGTGGCAAAGGGAATGGATCCTTTGGACATGCTTTGTTGAGACCCATGTAGTCAACACACATTCTCCATTTCCCACTCTTTTTTGTAAAAGAACAGGATTGGCTAACCACTCAAGGTGGTATACTTCCTTGATGAACCTGGCCACCAAAGGCTTCACAATCTCCTCGCCGATGGCCCTGTGTTTCTCCTCATCGAAGCGACGCAGGAGCTGCATCACCGGCTTGGAGCCTAGCCTGATCTTCAAGGCATGCTCGGCTACTTCTCTCAGAATGCCTGGCATGTTGGAGGGTCTCCATGCAAAGATGTCTCTGTTGGTGAGGAGGAAGTCGGCGAGCACGCTTTCCTATTTGGAGGAAAGCGTGGTGCCGATACGAACCATTTTGCCCACGAAGCCACTAGGGTCTATGAGGACCTCCTTGGCGCCCTCTACAGGCTTGAAAGACTCGACCGACCGCTTGGGGTCCGGCGCTTCTTCGACGACCTCCTCCCTGATGGTCGCAAGCTCTTTGGAGGCAACAATTGCTACGGCGTGTTCGCAGCACTCGACCTTGCACTCATAGGCGTGCTGGAAGGAGGTGCCGATGGTGATGACCCCGCATGGACCCAACGTCTTCAACTTCAAATAGGTATAGTTGGGGACGGCCACGAACTTCGTGTATCATGGACGTCCTAGGATGGCGTGGTAGATCCCATGGAACCCGACCACCTCGAAGGTAAGGGTCTCCATCCTATAATTGGTTAGATTCCGGAAGGTGACGAGCAGATCAATCTGCCCAAGTGGCATGGCCTGCTTTCTAGGTACGATGCCAAGGAAAGGCGCCTCGGTCGGCTGGATGCGCGATCAGTCGATGCCCATGGCGTCGACCATTTCAGCGTACATGATGTTGAGGCCGCTGTCTCCATCCATCAGCACCTTGGTGAGCTGCTTTGTGCCAATGATCAGGTCGACCATGAGCGGGTATCTTTCCAGTTGTGGAACGCTTTTTGGTTGGTCGGTCCGATCAAAGGTTATGGCAAACTCTGACCATCGGAGGAAGGAAGGCGCGGCCGGCTCGGCCGTATAGACCTCGATGTAAACCGTGGCCATGACGGGCCCAGCTTGTGAACCAGGGACTCACGGGTGGTCCCGGACAAGAAAGCTCCTATGACGTAGGCGTCGGCGACATCGGCCAGCTCGTTGCACTACCGGGAGAAGCGCCGGATGTACCCACAAAGAGTTTCCTCGAACTTCTATCGGTAGTTTTTTAGATCCCATGGGTTCCCAGGACGAGCATACGTGCCCTAGAAGTTTCCCACGAAGATCTCTTTTAGGTCCACCCAACTTTGGATTCGGTTGGCCGGAAGATGTTCCAACCACGTTCGCGCCGAATCGGACAGGAACAATGGAAGGTTGCGGATGATGAAATTGTCACTATCCGCTCCACCGGCTTGGCAAGCAAGCCGATAATCCTCGAGCCATAGTCCAGGTTTATTTCCCTAGAGTATTTTAGGATGTTGGTCGGCGGTCGGTACTACGGTGGGAAGATGGCGTTGAGGATGTGTCGGCCAAAGGCCTGAGGTCCCGGCAAGTCGAGGCTCGGGCTTCGGTCCTCGCCACTATCGTAGCGTCCACCATGATGAGGGTGGTAGCCACAGCTAGCTTCCTCCCTCTCATCACTGCGGGAACACCTACGGGCATCCAGGGTGTTGCGCGCATCATGGTGGAGGCCAAGGTGCTCATGCACCGGGACTGCGGTGCGCGCCCTGTCGCCTCGCTGCACCTGGTGGATTGACACGTCCCTGTCGGGTCACTCTGAGGGCCCACGCAGGCTGGCGCCGAGCTCGTGTCATCGGGACAGCGAGGTCTCAGCCTGCTGCGCTGCCGCACGCTTGAGTAGCGTGCGAATCTCATGATGGGCCCGACGATCCTCGGGCGTTGCGGACCCCGAAGCCCCCGGAGCAAGGCCGCCATGGCAGCGATGTTCTGGCTTGCCTAGGTGAAGTGTGGGAGGGCTTCATCGTCCTCGATGATCCTTCGGTTCACATCGCGGGCCACGGCGGGCGCAGCGCCACCGTCTCTGTGGCGCTCGATCTCTGCTCGAGCTCCGCACATTCCTACTCGAGCTAGAGTCGTGCTTCTTCGAGCTCTTGGTGCCACGCCCTCAGCTGCTCTACCCACAGGCGAGGTGGGGCCCTGCATCCCCCTTGACCTTGTCGTTGTGGTCGTCTATTGGGGTAGCTCCTCCCTCGCGGATGCTTTCGATCTATCCCTCGGGGGTACCTACCATGAAACATTCTCACGAGGGGTGATGGCTCCCCCTGCTGGAGTTAGAGTCGGAGAGTGACTCTGATTCTCCCGTGAGAAGGTCATGGAAAGATTTCACGACGTATTCGGTCATCCCCTTGAACTCGTCGTTTGTAGGGGATGGGGTGTGTGCTGCGCCACAAGGTGGCCAACGGTCTCTGCAGCGTTGCGCAGACCGAACGGGAGCATATCGGGCGCTCCGGATGAGGTATTCCAGGGAGAGCGGCTCTCCTCTAGCAAGGTGTGTCATAAGGTTAGCGAACGAGAAGGTGAGGCGACGCAGGTCCTCCCGGGACGGTCGGGGTCCCAAGAAGGCGCCGAGATGGCACTCTAGCCTCTCGTAATCAAAGCCAAGGAGCTGGTGGCTCCCGGGGGCATGGGCCCCCGGTGCATGTAGCTGCAGCTCCTCAAGTGCCTCGGCGATCGCGTCGAGGCCGGCGGAGTGGAGGGGTTGGATGGAGGCGGAACTTGCGCCAACTCTCCCTCCGTCGTAATGATGAAGTCTAGGTTCTCAAAGCGCACGTGCGCACCCGGGACCCAGCTGACGCCGTGACTAGCCATCTGAGGCCTGATGTGGACGTCGAGACGCGTAAAAAACCCCTACCTGGCGCGCCAACTGTCGGTGTTTTCGGACCACCGATGAGTAAATTTGTATTTGCGCTGTCTGGCTCGGATGGTGTGCTCGGAGGACACAAGGGTTTATACTTGTTCGGGTGGAATGTCCCTACGTCCAGTTCGCTGCTGCTCGTGTTACCGGCACTTGGTTTGTAGTAGGGGTTACAAATAGGCGAGAGAGGGAAAGGATCCCAAGTCTCTGGTGGAAGGAGTGAACTGGTGCTGAGAGCTCGATTGCCGCTCAGCCATGTGCTAGTGTCGTGCTCTTGTGTTTTCGCTTCTCCCAGCGTGGGGCGCCCTGCTTCTCCTTTTATAGGCGAAGGAAAAGCGTGGGTTACAGAGGAGGAAAAGGAGAAGAACGAGAGAGAGAAGAAGGCTTCTAGGGTCGCCGGGTCCTTCTTCTCCTTTATGCGGGTCCCACTGATCCTGTAGATGTCAACAGGGACGGCTCCATGTCGTGGTCCTATTCATCACTGGCGCCATGAGCAGGCGTCATCTGCCAATCATGGCGTTCCACTCCGTCTCGGCGACGTCGTGGTGAACTACGCTCTGTCAGCGTCCGTACAAAATTAGGCAGAACAACACCGGCATGTTTGACACTGTTCTTGATGTGAATCCCCAGCTATGGCCCGTCATGGCCACAATTTACATCGAGGCGTGCTAGCCTCTTCCTGGCGTTAGAGTTTTGACCTAGGCCCATACACTTGGACCTGGAGTTGTTGGCGGCGATATGGATCTCTGTTGGAAGAGACGGAAACCGCGTTCTCGGGGTCTGGCGAGACGAGCCCATACCCAAGAGGTCGGGCGAGACAAGCCCACACCCAAGGGGTCAGGCGAGACGGAACCCACGTCCTTGGGGTGAGGCGAGACGGAGCCCGTACCCAAGGGGTCGGGCGAGACAAAACCCACGTCCTTAGGGGCGGGCGAGACGGACCCGCGGCTTTGAGATCGGGCAAGACCTTTTAACATATCTCGAGCCATCCGGGGAAGTCAGCGTAGGCGCTAACTTCTTTGCTTTGGATATCCTTAATATCGATATGCGACAATTTGATCTAACTTTATATAGTTTGACTAGTATATATATAACCTAATTACATTCTTTTCTTCTCTAGACGGAGGTATAGTATTTACCTAGGTTTAATATTTCGATTAAAAGCAACTAATAGTGTAATGAGTTCACAATAAAAAAATGATTGACTATTCAACCGCGTCTTTTTTGTTTTATCTGATCGAATCTGAGGACGACACGCACAGATCACACAGATGAAAAAAAAACATAAGAGGCGAGCCGAGACCAGAGGGAGGAGCTCTATGGCAAGAGTTCAGTACCATCACCTGTGGCTTCTTCGATTCAATGATGTATATGTGTTGTCCGTGGGTAGACGGGAGCGGGGTAGCGGAGCGATGGGGCGGGGAGACATCACAGGTGCGGGGTGTCAGAGCGGGGAGCATCTAATGCTGCTGACAGCTCATCCCCAACAGCGCCAACCAGGTCTCTTCACTCACCTCCACACACTCCCACACTCACTCTCACGCACACACACCACCTAGCCCTGCTGCTGCTCATCTCTCTTTCTCTCTCTCTCTCTAAAGTTTCAAACAGAGAGAGAGAGAGGCAAGGCAAGGCAAGGCCGCATGCTACTCCTGTCGTCTCCATTTCCAAGGATCATCATGGATTAATCACAAAACGATGCTCCACTCAGCCTTTGTTTAGTTGGTGAAATTTTTTAGAAAATGATACCTGTAACACTTTCGTTGTTATTTAGCAATTAGTATCAAATAATAGTCTAATTATGCTTAAAAGATTCGTCTCGTGAATTTCGTCTAAACTGTGTAATTAGTTTTATTTTTTATTTATATTTAATACTTTATGCATGCGTCCAAAGATTCGATGTGACGGAGAATCTTGCAAAATTTTACAAAATTTTGAGAACTCAACAGCACCTCAGCTCTGAATCATATCCAAGTCTAGCCGCGTAGCTATGCTACTGGCCGGCCGGCCAGTATAGGCTCGCTCTGAATTGAAGAAATATTATCGATGACAAAAAGTGCTTGCTATCTACCTACAACCTACTACCGGCCTCTCGTGCATAGTATGCATGCATTGGCACCTCATGTCATGTTCGAGCTGTCTGGCTGGCCGGCTCCAGTAGTAGTCCTCTACACCTTGCCTTGCATCATCACTCACACACACAAAAACAATCATACTATGTTTTCAAAAAAACACACACACATAATTATACTAGTTAATATATACTTAGCTCTCCTCTGCAGTACTTTTCAGCGAACCAAAATATATTTTCCAAATTTCAGCAAAACGAACAGGGCCTCACTGGTACAGAAACCATCTTTACAACTGGTGATGAATGAACAGTTAATGATGGATGTACTACTCCTGATTTTTGACCTAGAAAGAGATTGATGTTTGACTCATGACATTAATTTCGGACTTGTATGTATGCTCGAGTTGTGAGATAATGTGTTTTATGTTTCAAGGTTGTTGTTAAAATCGCGATCCCTAATCGAATGGTAGGATCGCAAAGCATAGAGTAATCATAACTATTGGAATCGTAGAATCAACCCGATAAACTAGGAATCGTAGATGGTGATACACGTTTGTTGCTAAATCTGGCCATGTTCGCTTGTCTTATAATCCATACTTTTCAGATTGTTTTTTCAGTCGGAACAGTGCTTTCTCTCACAACAAATCAGCCGGAACAGTGTTTCGGCTTGTTTTTTCAGCGAAGCGAACAGGTCCAGAAAGTCAGAATGAGTTCGATTTGTACTTGTTTGAGCCTTCGGAGAGAAGCTAGAGCAGGTGGTAGTGGTGACAACCGTGGAGTTCTTATTCTTTTTTTTTTGTTGAGAATATATTACTCTCGCTCTAAAAATGATAGTAGTGCAACTACTCCTTCAGACATCCCTCGATAATAGAGTCAACTTGCTAGCTCATATAAACTCAACTTGCTAGCTCATATAAACTTAAAAAGATACAGATAGAGAAACCTGATATGTTACTATAGAATAACATGTGAGCATAGACACATGAGTCATAGGAAAGTGTATGAGTTTAGATTTTCATAACGAGTTACCTTATCATTCTCTCTCCTTTTTACTAAATAAAAATTCTATGAGCTAGCTGTTTTAACACTATTGTAGCTTCCCTTACAACAGCATGCATGCTCCCGGCCGGTGGGAGCAATGCAATGGGGTTACGAACCGGTGAAAAACACGTTACTACGATAGTGACTACGCGGTTTAAATTAGGTTACAACACAGTGCTGGCACTATACGGTAATAAAACATTCAGCAGCAGCAACAGCAGATGTGGGATCACACACCATCCATTTTTTACGGCCTGCAGAAACATCGAAAAAGTTCACTATGTATGCTTCTGTATATCATTATATATCATCCAGTGTTATTAATTTTGTCGCCGGATCGGATCTCATCGACTACCATCGTCGGTACGGCTGTGTTTTCTGCTCTGTGCAGCAGCATGCATGGCGCCATGGCATGAAATGTTGGTCGATCGATCGCCCGTAGTATAAAATCTGCTGTTGCTCATCATGTGCACAGCATAGTAATCACTAATACATGTGTACATTGTCGTTAACTTGTCGCTTGATCATCATCATCAGATTCAATTCATCCCCATGATGCATCAATGTTGTTAATTAATTAGTGAACAGTATATCTTAGCCTTGCGATGATCAGTTAATGTGGATGGTAGCAACATGCATGATGTATAGTAATTTACACGCGCACACACAAGACAAGCTACTGTTCGTTGTTGCATTCGTACATATCTGGGTTTAAAGTCTCTCGACAGAATGCGCAGAGAAATAGGCAATAGCTAGCAAGCTGACAAGGAATGGTCGGCCGGCCGGTCAAACAAGCAGGCCACTGTCTGCTGCTCGATCGTCAAATAGTATCGATCTAACCATGATGACTGTTGTAATGCATGCATCAGTAACTGTAATTCATCCATGCATTAATTTATAATTACCGTGATGGAACTCACGACAGCATTGCTGAAAGGCAAACTGCTGGCAAAAGTATCTTTTTTCCACGCGTGTGTTCTGTATATTCATGTCCAAAGCTTAAAAAAAGGAACTTGCATGCACTTAGCTGGTGTATATATCTGGATTAGTATTGTAAAAATGTCTTTTTAATTTACTGCGAGTGCCAAACATAATCCCATTCCTTTGTTAGTCAAATTTTGTTTGAGTTAACTCTATGTTTACCTTTCGCAAATTTTCAGGTGTGCAGTTCTATATTAAGGTGTGGAAAACTAACAAGGGCATGTTTGTTCATGGCCAAACATTGTCACGCCGCAGTTTAGACATGCCACGGTAACTTAAAACTGTTGTTTGACACAATTACAACTCAGCATACTTCTAGCCCACTTGTCATTGACCAATTTCTTTTCCTAACCATGCCTAATGTGTGGCAAACACATTGTTATCTACAAATTTGACAGATTATATTTTTATAGGAAGTGTGACAATGCGTGGTCACCATTCAAACAAACATATCACTCCAAACAGCAAGCATTACTAAAAAGCACTCATGCTGATTTATTATAGGGCGCATTTAGCGTAGATCATCTCTGCTGGTGTCCCGCTGCCAAAGCCCCTAGAAAGCACCTTCGCCTCCATACATGTGAAACGGCTATGGCTCCTCTTCCAAATGTGTAGAAGCGGTTCTCCCCTCTTAGACGTCCAGTGCATGCAGCTCCTCCAGCTCCAGTGCCAGAGCTACCAGCGAAGCCGGAGCCAGAGTGACACCAAACATGCCCTTATATTAGTGTGCATCAGATCATCATTATATTAGAGACACCAAACAGTTTCTTTGAGCTAGCTAGAGCTAAGTTTGACAATTGTGCATCACATCTACTCACTAGACTTACCTAGGTCAAAGCTACCCGCTCATACCCCTTTTATAGTACAGCCATAGGAAAAGCAAAGTCTCTAAACTACTCTAAGTGTCTCTCAACGTCAAACGACACTTAAAACTAGTCCGTCCTTAACCTTGCCGCTCATCCTTTGAAAAGCAAAACCAAAACGAATCATATAGGGGCATGAAAATCATTGATTCCCTAATAATCAATCACCATTTTGACCGAACTTATAATGCATCTACAAAACACACACGTTAGTCATACTGATTGTGTCGTCATTAATCGCTAAAACCAAATTAGGGGCCTAGATACTTTCATTAAGGTCTAAAGTTTAGGGCTAAACTTTAGCCATTAAACTTTAGACCATACAACTATTTGGATCATGGACTAAAGTTTATCTTTCACATTCAACCAAAAGATTTTTGTGTCCATGTGGGAGCAGGACGCTGAGGAGGCCAACGCTAAAGGAGACGAGGACGCAGAGGTGAAGCTCCTTGGCCGCCCGCTAGACCTAGCTAGCTAGGCAGAGCTCGAGGTGGCATATATAGGACCTCTGCCATGACCTCCCTAGGCACCGCAGCTGGTGGCCTCAGACGAGGAGAAGGAGAGGTGGTTTGGGGTAGGCGTGCAGTGGCAGCAACGGGAAGGTTGCTGGGCGCGTCGAGGACTGCTACACACACGAGGCGGTGGGAGAAAGGCACGACGGTGGCATCCTATTCGTTGGGCACACGGGTGGAGCGACAGGGGCCAAGAACAACTAGCCCATGTGACGGCCGCGACGGAATTGGTGAAGTTGGTGCAAGCGGAGGTAGGAGTTTGGCGAGCGAGGCCGCAAAGTTCTGATTTTCGAGCATGTGTGGGAGGGAAGAGATAAAATGCGGGGGTAAAATCGTATTTTGGCCAGAGGAATCAAAACTTTAGACCACTTTACGTCACATTTATGGTCTAAAGTTTAGGCCTAACTTTAGACCACCTGTTTTGGGACTTTAGATCTAAACTTTGGATGAGTGGATCCAAACATGGCCTTAGCTACCAATTGCATAACTGGTTGTTATACTTAACCTGCTGGCTCGAAATAAACGGCAGGGATAAGGCTTAAAAGGTGGCACTAGGTGTCTATTTGGCACAGCTCATACGCTAGAGCCAAAGCTGGAGCATAAGCCTCAAAATGTAGGTCCTCTTCCGTACACAAAAATGACTCTTGTTCCTTATAAATACGTCGAAAAACGGCTCCTCTTCTCCTCGGGCATTTGGTACAACTCCTCTGCTTTTTTTTTGAAGCTACCATTAGAGCTAGAGGCAAAATCGCACCAATACATATGCCCTAAGTTTTTTTTGGGTGCTAGTGAAGTAAGAACTACTTATGCCATAAGACAGCCATAATAAAAATATAATGTACCATGTGCCTTGATTACACATACTGCCTTCCTCCTCCTCAAATCGGAAGACGTTTTCTAGATGCAATTTTATAACTTAAAATGGAAGGAGTAGGTCGTTTATACTCACGTTGGTTTGTAACAATGAGGTGTATACATCATTCACAACATATCCTCAAACAATCCCAACATATATATAATAATAATAACAACAACAACGTGGACGGAATTAAAATTCCCTGCATGCAAGAAAAGTTGCTGAACCAGCGCAGCAGCGTCCACGGCTGGATCGCTTTTCATCTGTCAGAGATCAGATCAGGTTTGCCAATCCTTCGAGAATTGCAATCAGCTCATCTGTATGCATGCGCGTGGAGCGTAGCTAGGTCGTAGCTCATTATAGCTAACAAGCATAGCACTCATGCATGCATGCTATGCTACGCTATGCTATGCTATGCTAAGATGAAAATCTGAAAGCGATCGTCGCATGCATATATAGTACTGTAGTACTGTGTGTATGGACCAGCCAGGCCACATGCGTCGTCGACACTCGACAGCGCATGAAAAGCAGCTCCCTCGCTCTCATCAGCAAACATGCATGCATGCATGGCATGGTGTATAGATCTCGCTCGCTCGCTCGTCCATGAGCAAAAGCTCATCAAGCTAGATTCCTCTGCTGCATTGTGTGCGGCGCTCTGAGAGACTGACTGCACTCCGATACCGAGTATCAGCTCGCACGTGTGCCTGCCTGAAGCCCTGGACACGAGTTGACGCGTGCCTATCCGTGCACCTAGCTATATATATATAATATGCAACAAATAATGTGCATATAGGACCCTGGCCGGGGAAACCAGAAATAGTCCCTGCTGACCGGTAAGGTAAACCATTAGCAAGCAAGATCTTGAAATCTCGTGGAAATTTTAGTTTTCATTCAGACTAGAGTTTAAAGCGACGTGGATCAGTTTTCAGCGTGTATTTTGGATAACTGAATGTTGATATATAGTGTTATTATATCGATCGAGATTTAAGTAATTAATAAGGGGCCGGAAAAGAGACAAAATTGATGTACACGTTATTAGCTCTTGATCCATGGCCACATATTCCTTCAGGTCACAACAAAAGAATGACATCTACCTTCAAAATTTTCCCATCTCTGCTTACTCAAACCAAAGTTGCTACAAATATGCTCGTACGAGTGGTCATACCTCTTCAGGTACTTAGGAATCCGAATGAACCACCGTGAACTACACAATGCGGAGTGGAGTATGATTGAAGAAAGATTAATTTAAATGGAAACTAAGTACTCACTAGGACAAACACTTACCCTATGGTGCCAAACTAGGCTGCTAAACTCGGCTCTGAATAACCTACCTACGTTCATGATATCCTTTTTGGAAATCTAGAAGGGTGTGCTCAAAATACTGGTTCTTTTATCGATCAAGGTTCGTCTGTCAAGACAATATAATAGTGATAAACAAAATATCAACTTGCCAAGTGGGACAACATGTATTGCCACAAAGATCAAGGAGGCCTAGGGATAATAGACCTTTGGAAAAAAAAAACATATGTTTTCTGAGCAAATGATTATTTAAACTGCTTAATTAATACAGAACCTAACATGACCCTACTTAGAAATAAATATCTAAGCTCAAAATGTCAGATACAAGTACGATTAAACTTGGGAACTCTCGGTTTTGGAAAGATCTTCTAAAGGTTAGGAACAATTTTCTAGGATGTGGAACCTTCAAAATAAGAGATGGTTCATAAACCAGATTCGTAAGATACATGGGTAGGTTCCACAGTTCCACGCCCTTAAAAGACAAATTTCCTAGCCTCTATAATAATATACTACTCACTCTGTCATGAAATATAAGGGATCAAAGTCTGTACAAGTGAAACTATCACAAGTTTGGCCAAGCTTATAGAAAAACAATAATACTTATGACATCAACTTAACATTATTAGATACATTACAAATTGTTGTCGAATAATTTGTGTCTTTCATGTGGTAGATATTGACACTCTTCTCTATAAAGTTGGACAAATTTGGTCAAAGTATCATTTCACACAATATTAGTTGGGGATAAAATGATGGTTTGGCATAACCTAGTAACTAAAATAGCCAACATTCATCTTTCTAATGAGAGGGATATTTTCATTGTGACCTACACAATAATGGTTAATCCTCAATACAATCGATGTACTAGTATCTAATAAATAATACTCCTTTTATTAATAAATTTATCTGGAAGATGAAAATTCCTCTTAAGATGAAGATTTTTTCTTTGGTAACTTTAGTGAGGTATAATTTTAAAAAAAGAATAATTCAGCCCAAAGTAATTGGACTAGTAGCCAGAAGTACGTGCTGTCTATGTGATTGTTATGAAACAATTAAACACCTCCTTTTTTAGTGTTAACATGTCAAGACTATTTGGAACATGTTCATATAGCTATTGAGTTAACCACACACCTAGATCCACGACTCACATGTTTTGGGAGCTAGCTAATGGGCATCGAGATGGAGGAATGTGAACTGGGGCTGCAACTCTACGTTAGGCAACTCGGTGTCAGAAGGCATATGCATGCATGTAAATCTCCTACTGACATGCTTCCACTTTCTTTACACAAAGTCCATCCAAAGATTCCAAGCCATTGTTGGGCTGCTGCTTTAGATCTTCTTCCACTTAAAGCGTTGATGGTAGCTAGCGCTAGCTAGCTGGAAGAGAACGAACGAAGGCCTTGCATTTGCATGCTCGGTGAGCTTTGAAACCCAAAGGCATGCAGGCAGGGGGCACGAACGAATCTCTCCGGCCTGCCGTCTGCTGACCGCCGGCCGGCCGGTTGCGCCGCTAGCTGCGCAGTAGTCCTTTGGGGCCTGTTTGATATGGAGCCACTGGGTGGCTCGGCCGGCTGGCATGGCTGTGGCCAGCCACAGCCTGGCTCCCATGGTGTACCCCCTCTTGTTTGATTGCCATGATTCCAGTGAGTCGGGTCAGGTTGGGATTGTGTTTGATTTGGTGTACACATGGATAGAATGACCTTCCATCTGGATATGGTGAAGTTACCCTCCTCCTGTTTCTCTTTTGGTCATTCTATCGAGCACTTGTAAGGCGGCGAAGCCACGACGTCGACGACGCTGACCATCCACAACCTCAGCCCTCGGCGGTGCCGGTCTGCGTGCCGAAGAAGACGGTGACCCTCTGCCTGCCGTCGTCGGGGTCCGGCTCGTCCTTGGGCTTCGCGGCGAGCGTGCACGGCGGCGCCATCCGCGGCTTCGTCCTGCTGGTCCACGAGCGCGCCGAAGAAGGCGTCCCCGTTGTCAAAGTCCTCGAAGCGGAGGCCCGCGGCGCCGTCGGGCACGTAGGCGCCGACGGTGGCGGCCAGCCCTGTGCGGTCGGCGTCCAGGCCCAGCGCGTCCACCGTGATCTCGCCGTCCCCGTTGCGGTCGAACAGGTCGAACACGCTGCGGAGGCGCACCGCGTTCAGGCTCCCGTTGCGGAGCCGGACCGACGCCGACGGCGTCCCCTTCGCTAGCGCCGGCTTCACCACCGCGCGGGGCGCGGAGGAGCGGCGGTCGACGCAGACGGCTCGGGGAAGGCCGGCATCAGGTTGAGGCGGACGGCGGTGTACGGCGGGTACGACGGCTCATCGGGAGACGCTGAAACGGCAAAGGATGGGCGCCGATGGGTGTCTGGGAGGCCTCGGCATCCCCTTGCGGTGCCAACAGAGGAAACGGGAAGGTGAATGGCGGCGTGTGTGGGGAGGGAGGCACAGAGAGGGAAACGGCGTGAGCGTGCGTGACCCTGGCGGCGGCGCCATCGGTGGCGAGAGCGAGAACGGGAGGTGAAAACTCCGAATGGGCCGGGAGGTGACAGGAGAGAGAGCGTGTTTTGCATCCGGGGAGCCGGGCCGGCAGCTGGACCAAGTGAATCAAACATGGGCTGTTCCAGCTGGAGGGCGCAGGCCACCCCCTCGGCCCTGTATCAAACAGGGCCTTGGCCTCTGAGTACTGCTGCATGCTCGCAAAGTCTCGGGGCACATGTATTGCTTTTGTTGACCCTCGCCTCGCCATCCATCGACCGACCAACCTTGTCATGCTTTTATTTGCACTGCTCTCGCTCCGACGTACAGCTACAGCAACTCCTCCTTTGGTCCCGTCGCCCGCCCAGGAGGATCTTCTCCATGGGCTAATCTTGTGGCCGGCCGTGTGACGATGACACCATCTGTCATTTTCACATATTTCGTGTTTTGTCGGTTACTAGTCTTCTTTTTCCAAAACACGCATCAATAGATGGCCAAGGGAACAACACATCACTAGCAATACTAGGCACAACACTAATAGGCATGACACTAGCACGCACTATACGCTATTTATGTCGTCGTCCCGACTTCTTGACCTAGGCACGGCTATACGGCCTCCTAGCACAAAGTTATAAATCGCATTGAGATATATAACTTTGGTATAGATAGACCATTATCAATGCCCAATGTCATTCAAAAAAAAATACAAGAAAAATGAGCTTTAAAATGAGAGAAGTTAAAATGAATATTTGGGCCTCCAAACTATCTCATATTAAGAATATGTCAACTACAAAGTTGTAGATCACATTTAGAGCTATAACTTTGGCGTAGACCATGTCAATTAAACAAGGTTGTTAGAAAATTTTAAAAAAAATCTTGAATTTTCAAAATCTGAGATCTTAAAAAATGAATTTGATCCTCTCAACGACCTCAGACAAAAAAAAACTTATCAACAATAAAGTTGTAGACCGATTGAGAACTACAACTTTACACTATGTCAACATTCTAGGTCGTTTGAAAAAATTAAAAAAATAAATTTCAAAATCTAATAATCTAAAACGACTATTTAAGTCTCTAAAATATCTCAAATAAAAAAGTTGTGCATCTCATCTAGCTCTGTAGTTTTGATATAAAGTTTGCCCAACTTCATACAAAAAAAATTATGATTTTTTTTAGATAATAGAAAGAGAGATTGTATGACATGTGGGTCCACCATCATGTCAGCAAAACCACACAAGAAACCATTCTGAAATGGTCAGGGGGGGGGTTATTTTATTTGGTTTTGGAAACTGAGGGAGGAAGTTCTCTAGTATTTAAGTTAGAGAGTGATTTTTAAATTCATTAGTGACAACTTTAGGGGTAAATAATCGGATATTATTACTCTATTGTTATATTATACGACGATGGTGGAATGCATGCTTGTATAGATATATTGATGGAGGAGCTGGATGCACTGTTGTGTACAACAACTAGCTCGTGTGGGTGAGTCAGTAGACGCAGGAGCCAGCTGAGGACAAAGACGTCGCTGTTGGCGTCAGTAGACAGGAGCTTGGCAGCTGAGGACATACCAGCAGTGTGCGTTGGGGGGACTGAGAGATCAGCTCATCAGGTATAGTGGTAGTCCTACCGGGGTTAAATTAAATACCTCGCTCGCACGGCAAGTAAACAGCACGTCGCTCTCGATACGTATGTATGTGTGTGATGTGCATGCAGGTGTGTAGTAGCTGTTGGATCTCCGTACGTAACCAAATACACTCTCTCCATCTAAAAAGCATCTCATGTGTATAGTAAAATTCCCATCTCGATCTCTCACACACACTGACACTGACACACACACACCCACACACGTACATATATATACATAGGTAGGTAGGTAGGTGCAGGCAGTGATCCAGAGGGTCAGTAAATAAGCCCTTATTTAGTTCGCGAATATTTTTCCCAAAAAATGCTATGGTATTCATCACATTAAATTTTGCGATACGTATATAGAGCATTAAATGTAGACGAAAAAAAATTAATTGCACAGTTTGGTTGGAAATTGCGAAACGAACGTTTTGAGCCTAATTAGTCCATGATTGAACACTAATTACCAAATAAAAACGAATGTGCTACAGTAACCCAAATTTTCAAATTTCGCGAACTAAACCCGGGCTAAAGAATGTAGTAAAATATTTCATGTGTGGATGCATGCATGCATGGCTCTATTATTTCTTCCTTGCAGTTGCAGGCTTGCCGCAGTATCGTGCTTCTGCATGCTGTGATCGTCGCGTCGACGAGTCCACCACATGCATGCGTGCATGCATGCAGATGCAGTTCACCAATAATGCTGGATCGATCAGAGGTGCCACCAGTGACCAGCCCGGCCATGCGAGTAAATGCGGAGCACCTGGGCCTGGAGCGCCCGCAGCGCAGCGCAGCGTGTGCACGGCCACTGTGATTCGCGCCGATGCGATGCAATGCATGCAACTGGCGACTGGCGAGATCTTCAAGTGGTCACGTGTGCTGTGCCCGCGCGCGGCTCTCAGTCAGTCGTAGCAGCAGCTTGCAACAAGCTAGCTACAGCTACCCAAACATACTCTGTGATAATCAGCTGGCCTGGCTCAGCCCAGCCCAGCCCAGCCCAAACTCAATCAACAAGGGTTGTAACCCGTAAACAGTAAACTATAATCACATATCTTATTATTTCTATCGATCGTTTACCTATCACATATCTAATCCCAAGAAAGTTGGGGTGACGTATAGGCCTGTTCGCTTGTTTTATAATCCGTATTTTTTAGCTTGTTTTTTCAGCCGAAATAGTGTTTTTCTCACAACAAATCAGCCGAAACAGTGTTTCAATTTTTTTTCAACGAAGCGAACAGGGCCATAATTTGGAAGGGAGGGAGTAGATGACATACAAAGACAAGCTCGATGACCTCAAAATGCATTTTTAAGGTCTGAGGACCTGAATAACACGTTGAAAAAAGTTCTGCCCATACTCAGTCTGGAATATTATTCTTCTGAACTTAGAACATCTGTCCTATAAAAAATGAAACATTTTATCTCAGATCTACAACATCACTTTGCTTAATAAAAAAAATCTATCTTGATGAGAAAGATGTTCTTTAATAAAATTTTGTCTAAATATATCTATGTGAAGTCTTGTTTTTAAGTATTTATGGTAAGAAATAAAACGGTGAAATCGGAATCTACTTTGGGCTGTAACTTTTTTAAACTTGATATAAATGTTTACATAAGCAGATCTTACTTTTCCCCAACCAGCACTACCGGATGTGCGGTTTGGCCCATTGGCACGTATAAGAAATCAACTGCTAGGGAATTCTTTTCTAACAGATACTTGAAAGAAAAAATTCGATACCACGGCTCCTACTACTCCCCTTGTTGGATTCTTATCGAAAGCTCAGTTTTGTACTGGACCGTAGCATCTTAAGAGTAAACCCGTTTGGACTGATTTATCCGACTGGGATATTCTTGATTGTTTTAGTCAAATATGTAGAAATCTTTTTCATTATCATAGTGGATCATCGAAAACACAGACTTTGTATCGACTAAAATGTATACTTCGACTTTCATAACTTCCATATGCTAGAACTTTAGCTCGTAAGCATAAAAGTATGATACAACTTTTATGCACGATTGGGTTTGGTATTGTTAGAAGAAATTTTTACCAAAGAAGAGCAACTAACGTCGTGGAAGCAGGTACTAATCGCATCGTCCTCACTGCCAACCGATCGGTGCATATCATGCCCCCACATAGATTAAAAACGCGATAAAAACAGAATAAAAATGTGAATTCGAATGAAAACGAGATCTGCAAAAATAGGTGAGAAACAACTTTCCCCCTTCTGTAAATACGAGGATAATACAAGCGGATAATAAAATTAAAAAGAAAAAGAAAAAATATGGACCGCATCGTCCTTATTGCCGACCGTGGAGGGATCGATGGCATGACGCACCACGGCCACAGATATGGCGAAGCAGTCAGCCCAATACAAACTTTTTAGGGTCGCGACTCGCGATGGTTCGTGGCGTCGCGCAATTTCAGCGGCTTTTTGGGGTCACGATGGTTTATGGCGTCGCGCAATTTCAGCGCCTATCCGATCAGGCAATAGTTGTTTGATTTATGGAATGAGATAGTTCATCGTCACCTCACTTCTTACTTTTTTTTGTTGGTTATTACTTTTTTTGTTTAGTTTGTAAAATAAGATGAGTTGATAAATCACCACCTCGTTCTAGGCTTATAATTAGTGCTAATATCACAAATAAATTCATTCCACTGAATTCTAAGAACGGTAGTGCTTAGCTTCTGTACGTCCCGATAGACGCCCGCGCCTGCACCCCGTTCCCTACCGCGCGCACGCAACTCCATCTGCCCCGCGCCCATCCTGCTCCGGAGGTGGCGTCCGTCCAGATGGAGCTCCTGTACTTGCGCCCGACGCACACAACGCCTCGCGCCCATCCCACTCAGGTCGAGCTCGAACTGCCACGGCGAGATGGAGGAATGGAGGGGTGGTAGAGGAGAGAGAGGGCGAGGCGCGAGGTAGGAGCCGAAGCCCTGCGGCAGGCCTCTCTTCGCCAGCCACCGTCGCCGTACAACACCTGATCTACTTTTGAAACATCCACATGAAACATATGCAACATACGTTTGAAGACAGATAAAACACTGGAAACATGCGTGTATAGCCATTGCAACATGTGCAAAACCAGATCAACTTTGAAACATCCAGATGAAACATTCTAAACAAACGTCTCAAAACACATGAAACATTGAAACATAGGCTTGCAACATGCATATATTGCCGTAGCAACATATGCAACATCCCAGATCGACTTTTGCAACATTCAGATGAAACACTTGAAACATAAGTCTGAAATGCCTGAAACACTTGAAACACGGCGTCGCCGGCGACCATGGCCTACCTGGTGGGGGACTGCAGTACCCAAAAAGCTTTGGAGAACAAGGACGGCGACCGCAACCTCAACCGCAATTGCTGCCGCGTGTCCTCGCACCACCATCGCCGAGACGTGGAGGCGGAGGCGGTGCCCACTACTAGGGACCAGGAGGGGGGGGTACAGGGACTGAGCAGCAGTGGCTCGATGACGAGATGGAGCGCCGCCACATCCGCATCAAGGACTGACAGGAGAAGTTGCCGCGAGCAGCAAGGTGCCACTAGGCCCGAGCCTTAAGCGGGCGACGGTGCCGGGAAGAAATGGACCTTGGAGGCGAGGAATCTGATGAGGAAGAGGATGGCACGAATTTGGACGGAAGGGATAAACACAGTGGATTTTTTTTGTTTTGGTTGAGAGAGCTCTAGGGCGGATGAGTGAAAGGGATAAGCGCAGGGGATTTTTTATTTAAGGGGAGAGAGAGAGCGGCAGAGCGGCCCGAGTTGAGTAAGGACAGGACAGGCGACCATGGCTAAGTATTATCGTTCTATAAGAAATGATCTCTTGAAGCAATTTCATCTAGAATAGAGTAAACCAAACACTCAGTATTTCAGATATATCATAGCTATACCTACATTTACTTGTGCGACAGGTATCATTTTATTGAAGTTTTAGAATGAATACAGTAACAAGGTACTACGGTACGCTGACCACATCTGAGAACAATGCTATAGCTTGTGTGCTGCAACCGGCTCTACCATAAGCTCCTACAATATATACTAGCACTAACTTACCCCTTTTTTTTCGTCTTTTTATACAGGTCATCCAGCCGACGAGCTCACTAAATAGGTACCTAACAAATCCAACATACAGCAGAGTTATCATACTCTTGCACGACTGACAAGACCACGAAAATTAAAATCCGCAGCGGAGCCAAAACCACTAAGTTCGCTGAGACATGTTCTCCACATGGTTCTACGACGCAACCAGAGGAAACTAATGTTTCTTCATCACTCTGCTTATGAGGTCGCCTAATCTAACAACCCAGCAAGGATGTCTGCCTCACGGCCTCAATATATTATGTGGATGATGACAGAGAGGTGTGGCTATCGTCAGCAGCTGATCTCCCCTTCCTCGGTGTCAACATCCATCAAAGGTGATACGCTGTCCACCATCTCATGTTCTGTCTCTTCTTCGGAATCTTTCTTTGTGTCAATGACTGTGGATGGTACGCTGTCCTCCATTTCATGCCCTTCCGCTCCCTGGGAGTCATTCTTCGTGCCAATGACCGTCACGGGTGATATGCTGTCCTGCATTTCATGCCCTATGTCTTCCTGGGAATCTTTCCTCATGTCAACGTCCATCGAGGGTGATGCGCTGTCCTCCATTTCCAGTTCCACCTCATCCTCGAAATCGTTCTTCATGAACAGGCCAAGCCTCTCCAGCGGGCTCCCTAACCCCGGTGGCAAGTCCCCATCGATGAAATCCACAATTAATTTGCCAGGTGTATTGGACTGCCACGTTTCGCCAAAGTTCTCCAGCTCCTTTAGGAAGTCACTGTTGTCAATATCAACAGTCTTCTTCATCTGCACAAGAGGAGATTTATCCCTTGCGGACCATCAAGCATATAAACTTGCAGGTCAGAAAACCACAAGCAGGTAGTACCATGCGTAGTGCCAGCCGTGCTGCTTCCCTTTCCCGCTCTCTCTTCATCCTCATTTCTTCATCAAACTTCCGTTGTGCAGCTGCTTCAGCAGCCTTCACCTGGGCCTCAATCCTTGCTTTCTCTGTATTACAATGAAAAAAAAATGAAGCCGTAACTACGTTAGCATCCACAGGAATGGCATAGCTCATGTCAAGATGATACAAAAAGTACAGCTCCGGAATATGCCACAATATAGCTTCTTTACTGTACTGATTCTATTCTTAGTCCCCCAAAACAGAACTTTGTGTAGTTACTGTCTCACTATTCCTCGACCTCAAGATGCCTATTATTCTAGCAAATATATGTACAAAGATCATGTTTAAAGAGCACATAAAAGTAAATATGAAATTTCATCGGCACAAATTGGTTGGAAGATGTGATTTTCAAGTAAGTCATTTCTCTTAACTCCAAAAAAGAATGGTCAAGAGCTAAGTGAAAAAAAAAATCAAGTTGGGGCTGTTTGGATGGACCCTGGGAAAGCTGCCTGGCCCAGGCAGCAATCCCAGGCGTCCATTTTTTGCATGGGACTAAATTTCAGCACAGTTTATAACATGCCTTCAGTAGCAGGTTCCCAACTTTAACCCCCACCAAAGGCATTTAGTCCCATGCAAGTTAAGTAGACAAAATGAAAACCAACAAGGACAAAAAAAGGCAGTATGAGGTATATAGAAATTTAGTAGTGATAGTAAAAGGCATGTCATGTTTTGAGCACGTGGATCACTGATCTCCACACACTCCTAGCTGAAGTTCCCAAATCACAACTGTAACCGGTCTACTAAAAAGTAGCTCATACACAGTGTCCTGTGACTGACTTTGAGTTGACTGCAGGGCAGATATCAGTTATTGGTTACAGCACTGTTAGCCTACACGGCCGTTTAGCCTGTTTACATGCCATGTAAACACTACACAATGGCTTGTCGTGTCCGTTTAATCAGCCGTTTATCCCGTTTAATCACCGTTTAATATGTTTAAATTGCCGTTTAGCCTGAATAAATAGCTATACGATAGGTAACCGTTTAGTCCGTTTAAACGTTTAGGCTAACACTACTTACAGATTAAGCCTATTGTGCCAGCTCAGCACTATCCAGGACAAAAAAACAACAGGCAAAAAGATCTTTTTTACACAGCTTTTCATCCTGTGCGTAATTGAGTGTCTTTCTTTTGCATCTAATGGCCTAGTGTCGATTCAAAACCTCAATCTACAGAATCTAAACACCCAGGCCAAAATAGCATGGCTTGCTTTAGGCTCTTCACCACAAGTACAAATCAATGTGACAGTTGCGCTAAACACCGAACATTGCTGACACTTTGTCTTTCTTTTGCATCTAATGGCCTAGTGTCCATTCAAAACCTGAATCTACAGAATCTAAATACCCAGGACAAAATATCATGCCTTGTGTTAGGCTCTTCACCACTAAGTACAAATCAATGTGACAGTTGCGCTTAACACCAGACACTGCTGATACTTCACCAGGGACATTTTTGGAAAGTTAGGATTTCTCAAAGCTAAGTGTTAAGGAAGTGTCCAAGTATTTTTAGTTAAAAAATTATTTCACAAATATAAAACTAACCTCTCAGAAGGGACCAGTCTTGGTAAGAGATCTATGTCAGTCTCAGTGACAGATGTACACATATAAGATATTTGTTCTACTCACAGGAATTCTAGAGGTACTATAAAGTAAAAACAGATCCAGATCGCAATTATACGATACTCTTACCTTCTTGCTGCCTTTTTTCCAGCCTCTCCTTTTCCAATTGCAATTTTACAGGGTCTATATTCTTCCCCTGGGGCATCAAAACAGTATATCAGCAAGAGCTGCATCAGTGCACAGAGATAAACTTGTCCTCTGCAAAGCCATAGCCAAATAGAAGACCACAAAGTTCAGAACATATTTTTGGAATATTACATGATCCAGAAGTGCCTTCTGTTGAGCCTTCACAATAGTCCCAGCAAAACGACTCCTGAGCATTGCTGCACGAAGAGCTTTGCTTGGTGATAAAGGTTCATCATGAAGGTAACTTTCCTCACCTGGAATTCACATGAGCGTGCAGTACATTAGCCAAGAATTATATGGACAAAATCAAGTACTCTAAGCTCCTAAATGTTAAGTTTTCATTGTTTCGAATAACAGGAATTAAAAAAAATAAGCAGATGAATTAAGCATGGAAGAACAAGCGAAATAACCTTGCGCAGAGGAAGCAAGAGGCGAAGTAGAAGTGTCATTGCAAGACCACGATTCATTTCCTAGGATTTCAAGTATATTAGCAAAACAGAAACCCTGGAATAACATTGTGCAGAAATGCTCAACATACCAATTGAACCAGAGCTGCCCTCAGTTTCTCGTATCCTTGAAATTTTAGCATTCTCCTGAAGGTAGAAGATATAGCTTTAGATGGAGAGTTACAGATTTGTTTATACTTTGAACAGACAATAATGAGTCAAAAAGAATGAGAAGGAAATTCATGCCCATAACCTTCGCGAAAGGAAGAGCACAATTCAAAGATGCCTCTTTGTTGCCAGTAGGAACAGAGTGATTTAAGGACCCCTCTTTGCTACCAGCTGCTTGAACAGGTATATCTGAATGAAAAGGAAAGCATTAATAATCACAACAATGATTTTTTTAATTGACCTTAGGATAAAAGCTTGTCATGTAACGCAAAGAAGTTATGCCATTGACACCTTTGGAAGAGGTACGCTCAGAGCTGCGCACGGAAAATTTAATTTTTACCTGTACAAACACCAGATAGTAGTACTTTTAAAATCACATTACCACCAGAGAAACAAATCAAGTGAATAAGAGCATATGTGGTCTTACTTTGGAGGATAATGCATCTGTCAGTGTCTTCTTTGCAATCAAATTTGAGCCAGTTACTGGCCCTCTCGCAACCAAAGGTTTTGAATTTGAGCATGCAACTGGCTCTCTAGCAACTGTAGACTTTGAATCCATGATAGCTCGAACTTTTATGACCTTCGTTGTCTGCTGCTCTTGCGTAGGGTTTCGGCCCCTAAATTTCCTTTGTACTGATTCCCATTCTGAGTCGAATATTCCATTCAATTCTTTAGCGACCTTATGTACATCATTTTCTGGAGGATTGTACTTCATAGCATTTGAAAATGTTAGCCTCACATCTGCTGCAAACTCCTCAATGCTTGCATATTGCTTTTTTGTGAGTTTATTCTTTACAGTACCCAAATCCATTGGGTTGCGGATAACATCGAAGTAATCGGGAATCCTATATAACACTGGATCAACAGGTTCTTTGAAAAGCCAGCCACCTTTGTGATCGATGAGCTTCCTTACGATATTTCCACACAACCTAATCATCCTGCTACTTTTCATACTTGCAGACTTGACCTTATAATGGTGCTGGCATGTAGAAATTGATGGCACCCCAAACTGTCGAGAGAATTTGCTTCCCTCAACATCAGAATCTGTATCAGAGTCTCCCGATTCACTGCTTATATAAACTCCTCTCCTCTTCTTACAGGCTTGTGCCATCATTGTATTTGGCTAGAGAATTTGATTTCTGGTCTGACAGCGGAGCAATAACTCAAGACTTGGTAAATGGTGAAGCCCTGTCCAAGATGCACAGAGCACAGGTTTTCCTCAGCCAAGCCTGTAGGTGGAGCATTCATTTAGAAGCAAGCTACTCAACATGCCCAAAGGAAAAAACAAAGTGGGACCATAACCCCACACTGGATATCCAAGAGTTACAGCAACGGATTCAAATGAGCTATTTATTTAAATCCGTTCAACCAATTCAGGGGGAAATGGGAATTGCTGACATGTTAAAAGAACTGCACGATCACTAAATTAATGTTTAGATACTCATATGAATGAGGAAACTCAGATCCAGAATGAAAAGAGCAAAATGTAGATTTTCCGGAAATGCTGGATGAATGAACTACACAAATCACCCAAACTAAAAACAAAAAACACATGATGTATTCTGGTAACCCGAACTATCTGACCCAAATTTCCAAATACCCAAACTTCCAAATATTCGGGCTGGGTAGTTCAGGTGTTTCCCCCCCGAGAAAACACAACCGAAAATTCGGGTATACCTGATGTACCTGAATTTAACAAAAGCAGCAAAATAGACAAAATTTCAGTGGCGTTTTAAAAGCAGTAAACAGTTTTTACCAGCACTTAACAGAGAAAAATATATAATCAATCACATAGCTAGCAAATACCAAAGTATCAAACAGCATATGTCTTCAACAACTACACAAATGTTGTTCAAACAGATAAACATATACTCTCATACACATCACAGATCACACAATTCGGGTATTATGGGTAATTCCGGTACCGGGGATCAATACCCGAACTGCCCAAACTAAATTCGGGTACTATAGTTACTACCAAAATTGTAATCAGATATTTCAGGTATGGGTAGTTTGGCTCTGGGTCCAGGTAGTTCGGGTTCGGGAATCGGGTTTTGTACCCACCCCTATGTGCTAATGGCAATTGGCAGAGCTCTAACCAAGTAACCAAACTTTGTTTTTCTTGAAGGAACGAAAACATCATGTGACATGTTGCTCTTTCAGGCAGGTCGAACTCTAATTTTAGAAATAACCTATCCCAATTCTATTGGTTTAGCAGCTCGTCCCAAACTAATCTTTCTCAGGTAAGCGAGGATTACAAATATTACTATCAATATGTGTTCAATTGGTGTTATCAAGCCAAAAGAGGTTACCTCACATGAACCTTGTGAAACAACAACAACAACAACAACAACAAAGCCTTTAAGTCCCAAACAAGTTGGGGTAGGCTAGAGTTGAAACCTAGCAGAAGCAATCAAGGTTCAGGCACGTGAATAGCTGTCTTCCAAGCACTCCTATCTAAGGCTAAGTCTTTGGGTATATTCTATCCTTTCAAGTCTCCTTTTATTGCCTCTACCCAAGTCAACTTCGGTCTTCCTCTGCCTCTCTTCACGTTACTATCCCGGCTTAGGATTCCACTACGCATCGGTGCCTCTGGAGGTCTCCGTTGGACATGTCCAAACCATCTCAACCGGTTGTCCAACAGCTTTTATTCAATTGGTGCTACCCCTAATCTATCACGTATATCATCGTTCCGAACTCGATCCCTTCTTGTATGACCGCAAATCCAATGCAACATACGCATTTCCGCGACACTTATCTGTTGAACATGTCGTCTTTTCGTAGGCCAACATTCTGCACCATACAACATAGCAGGTCTAATCGCCGTCCTATAAAACTTGCCTTTTAGCTTCTGTGGTACCCTTTTGTCACATAGGACACCAGATGCTTGCCGCCATTTCATCCATCCTACTTTGATTCTATGGCTAACATCTTCATCAATATCCCCGTCTCTCTGTAGCATTGATCCTAAATATCGAAAGGTATCCTTCCTAGGCACTACTTGACCTTCCAAACTAATATCTTCCTCCTCCCGAGTAGTAGTGCTGAAGTCACATCTCATATACTCAGTTTTAGTTTTACTGAGTCTAAAACCTTTGGGCTCCAAACCTTTGAACCTTGTGAAAGGTGTCAAAAATAGAAAAAAACTATTGATCGCCACTTGCCCATAGGCCATAACATTTGGGGAAAAATGAATTTGCCACTTAGGAAATATTATATTTGATTTTGCCAGTGGAAATTTGCTCCTTTACTTTCTGCACTGAATTGTTAAGTGCTATTTTGTTTATGCGACACTTTCGCCATTTGGGCTTAATATTATCAGTTATACCCATAAATGGAAAAATTTCAGCTTATATACAATGAGTCCAAAGGATGTAAACAGAAATGATAGGTAATCCTTTCTCCACTTGCAGAGGATGTACTAGCATGATAAAGAAATGAAAAAAACAGTTGAGAAACGGTAGCTGCAAATTTATTGGAACCAACATTTGAGATTTCTCGATGCTAAATCTGATTCTCCCAAATAGTAACGGTTATCATCTCCAACTGTTAAAATAATGATATTTCCATTTCCACTAATTAATATTGCATGTTGCCATAACAGTATTGCATGTTTCCATTTCTACTAATTATTAAAATCAGCTAACGTTTCATTTGAGCCTACCCCACAATAACGGTAGCCATGCAGGAAACAGAAACAACTATGAACCAGACCAAGTACCCAGACGAAAACAATCTATCTCAAAGAAGTAACCATCAAAGCAGCGCTGTAACGCATGCCAACATACCACTGATAAAAGCCTAAAGCACTATGGGAAAATGTGATCTGAACACAAAATTGGGAAGTCCAAGCAGATGCCCTGGCCGTCCTGTGATTTATTAAGCGTTGAAGATCTATAATATCCGGACCTGTATTGTACGATCCATATGTCAAAAAAATTTAAGGCTGTGGAGGAGGCCGCCATGGGCCTGCATGGGCTGTGCCATTGTACAGGGAGTCTCCCCCACATCTACCCAAACTATTTTCCAACCGCCTCGTCATTGCCATTCCAGCCCAACACTTGACCGCAGGTAGAACTCTAATTTTAGAAATAATCTATCCCAATTCTATTGGTTTAGCAGCTCCCAAACTTATCTTTCTCAGGTAAGCAAGGATTACATAGATTACTATCAATATGTGTTCAATTGATGTTATCAAGCCAAAAAAGGTTACCTCACATGAACCTCACGAAAGGTGTCAAAAATAGAAAAAAAAAACTATTGATCACCACTTGCCAATAACATTTGGGAAAAATGAATTTGGCACTTAGGAAATGTTATATTTGATTTTACCAGTGGAAATTTGCTCCTTTAGTTTCTGCACTGAATTGTTAAGTGCTATTTTGTTTATGTGACTCTTTTGCCATTTGGTCTTAGTATTATCAATCATACCCATAAATGGAAGCTTTTCAGCTTATATACAATGAGTCCAAAGGATGTAAACAGAAATGATAGGTAATCCATTCTCCACTTGCAGAGGATGTACTAGCATAATAAAGAAATGACAAAACAGAATAGCAAAACCAGTTGAAGAAACAGAAGCTGCAAATTTCATTGGAATCAACGAATCAACATTTCAGATTTCTCGATGCTAAATCTGATTCTCCCAAATAGTAACAGTATCATCTCCAACTGTTAAAATAATGATATTTCCATTCCCACTAATTAATATTGCACGCTGCCATAACGGTACTGCATGTTTCCGTTTCCGCTAATTATCAAAATCAGCTAATGTTTCATTTGAGCCAACCCACCCCACAATAACCGTAACCATGCAGGAAACAGAAGCGCCTATGAACCATAACAAGTACCCAGACCGAAACAATCTATCTCAAAGAACAAAAAATCAAAGCAGCGCTGTAACACATGCCAACATACCACTGATGAAAGCCTAAAGCACTATGGAGGAACCACAGGATAAGGCACGCAACCCATTAAGCAAACCCTAGAATCCCAAACTAGCCCTAGAGACAAACAACGATTCTAGGGAGGTCGAGGTCCCATAAACGTTGCTTTGGAATTCGGTTTGGTGAGAAATTAGGTCCGGTCCTTTCGTATTGGCCATGAAACGAGATCAATTTCCCCGCAGATCCGAAAAGAACGGGTCCATTTCCCTGATGGCAGAAACGAACCATAACCTATCTCGCAGAGCCCCGAACAAGGCACGCCAATTCCCTAATCATTCCACGCGAATCGATGGGGAAAGAACGCATTCTCACGCTTGGATACCCGGAAACCCTAGCTAGGATGAGGACGTGATTGATAGAAATGAAATCCTAGGCCGCCAGCTCGAAGGAAAAAGAGAGACGAGGAAGAGGAGCACACCAACCTGTGGGGGCACGCTTGGCGCTCGCCGGCGCGGACGAGAGCGGGTGGGTGCGCCGGACCTGGCTCCCTCCCCTCCCAGATCCTCCTCCGCCTCCTCGCGGTGAGGGCGGAACGGATCGGGGTGGACGCGCGCGCCTCGCCCACGGCGCGGACGGAGGGAGCCGGGAAGGGAGGGGGCGCGTGCTCGCCGGCGACGCTTGCGCGGCTCCTCCCTCTTCTTCGCCGGCGAGAGGCGACGGGGGGAGGGGATTAGGGTTGCGGGCACGGGCACGGGCTCGGGCTCGGGCTTTCGGCGGTGGGAGGCGAAACGACGCGGGTCGGTTGGAGTCGGACTCGGACTCGGGGAATGGGTGGGGGGAGGACAAAGGTGGCGTGGCGGTGTGGCCAGGTGAGGTGGGTGAGCTCCTGGCGAGTCAAAGCGGTGGGCTCGAATGGCAATGAAATGAGGCGGTTGGAAAAAAACGCTTGGGCTAGATTTTTTTTTGAGGAAGAAAAGCTTCGGCTAGATGCGGGGGGACTCCCTGTACAATGGCAACAAAGCCCATGCAGGCCCATAACGGCCTCTTGCACCGCCTTATAATTTTTTGACGGTATGGATTCGATATCTAAAACAATATTTGTTATGTGGATAAATTTTTTTATATAAACACAGATCCAGATACCTTAGCTAGATAGCGGATTCAGACCTATATACTATATGTCCAGTGTACGATATATTTGACCAATATTCTCAATAAATATAAATATCTACCTAATCTACATATAGTGTTTGCTTATTATTTTTTGTTACATATATGCTAGTGTTCCTTTTCTTCTAGTGAATTTTTGTGTGGTATCTTGGTGAGAATAAGTTACTCTTGGGTATGCTACCTAACTCAATCAGAATTGGTAAAAGCATCTCTCGATTTCATTTGGATTGCAACTTATTATCTCTATTGTGCCTACTCTCCATGATATAGCTTGAATTCCCTTGTTTACCCTTAATCGATCAAAAGTGTAGATGTTCTTTCCTTCCACATACATATGTATGTATGTACTATCATAAGGGAGAATTTAGTTTATGTTAGGAGGTTTTGCAATTAGCGACCAACATGCCTCCCACATGCAAAAAGGGTCACTAGTTGTAAAATTCTATCTTGTGCAATTTAATGCTATCACTTGTCTTTATAAGCATTCCGTAGATAGCATTATGATGTATAAGAATATATTCCAATTGGCATCAACTTGTGAAGATCGTTTCAATTGATGGATATAAGATGGTCCAATATTGGTTTGCTTGCATGGACAAAGGCTTGAAAAATTACTATGCACTAATATTGATCAAGTTGGAAGAATGAAGAAGAAAATTATCGACATTAATGGTATTGCGAAAGAAATAGAAGCCAAGATGCATAAGTAAAAAAGAAGACATGGTCATATATAAATGGAGTGGTCTCGTTATGATGGCAAGGTCGTATATGATGAAACACCATAGAGTCAAATGAAGATGAGCCAAATCCTGTGATTGTGGTGAATAGTATTTGGAATATGACTTGGATATCGATGATGTTGATATAGGACTTCAAATGAATGCGTAATGTTGGTTCAAGATATGATATGATTTGATATGGTGAAGATAACAAGAAAAGGGATTCCGAGAGTCTAAGTAAGGGTGAAGGGCAAGCGATGGCTTGGCGTCCGAGGTATCATGGCTAAGATAAATAAGAGAGCACTTGAATTGATTCGACGTACTAATCAAGCTATGAAAATTCATATTGTGTGGAGGATCACATTTTTGTTGTATTATAGGTGGAAGTGACTTGAAGCTTTTAATAGAACTTACATGTGCTGAAAATGGTTCAAGTCGCATGCTAAATGTTGATTTGCTCAAAGAATTGAGGCAAAGATGATTGTAACCCATATGAGGATATATTGTGAAGAAATGACATAAACATCGAAGACTCAAGTGGTTAAATTGACATATCCTTTTGATCTTGAGTATAGAATTGCATGAAAGTCCCACATGATGCTATTGTGTTGTGTAATTTTGTTTGTTGTTAAATTTCAGAAATGCCTAAGATAATATTGTACAAAGTAAAGAACACAAGTGTAGAGGGGGCACAGTCCAAAGGTAACAAGTGCAGCAGCAGTACAATTTGAGTCTCGTGCAAGCTACCTGCTTCTAATGGCTATGCTCTAGTATGGGTGTCTAATAGTCTGCCTCGCGTAGTCGCGTGTTGCAGCATGATTTTATCAGTTGTGCGTGTGGGGTGTGGACTATTTAGGTGCATTTGGATTAAGCTACTGGACGCCTGCCTAATGTCTTCACAGTCAACAACCAAACTTTGGCTTGCCTTCCATGATTCCATTGACCTCCAACCAAACGCGTCCTTTATTATCGTTATCTGTGTGTGTGTGTTTATTCCTTTATTGACTCATTGTCATTAATTATCTCTATGTGTGTGGTTATTAACAGTGTTTCTGTAAATAAATGCATCATGATGCATGTATATTGTCTCTAGTCGATACCCGACAGTCTGCTATTTTTCACGAAGTTCTGTTCTAGGCGACGGGAAGGTTTTTGCAACTGAGATAAACATGCCAAATATATCACTCAGAAAAACATGCGGCGGTCATAAGGATCGCCAAAAGCTGGCGTCTAGCGAGAAACGAGAAGGAAATAACACTACATGGCGGCTGTCTACGCAGACGCGGCGCGCCACAATGTAAGTTAATCGTCAAGCAAACGCAAACGCAGGCAAAGGCAAAGGCAAAGGCTAGGCGCGGCAAAGCTGTGGCACGCTCTGAACAGGTGGCAAACACTTAGGGTATGCAGTTCAGGTGGTACTGTGCTACTAAACATTCCGTAGCACTTCAATATCCATAGAAAATTCATCTAAAAACACTGATCGATAAATCATGCAAGCATCTACTACAATGAAAATTTTGAAGTTAAAAAAAACAAGGACAAATAAAAGAAACTGATCAGGACGCAAATACTGCTGCTGCAGCTATTCATGTCTCTTTTTTTTTACCATGGACAAACCGAAGAGCAACAAAATTACAAAAGTTTAACAATCCATAGTATGTGCTTAACCAGAGCTAACCAAGCAGCCTGCTGTACTGACCTCCCAGGGTTTAGACAAAAAGCACCCAAAACCACCAAACCCGAGCACAGCCAAGGGATACAACACCCATGACCAAGTCTAATATTTCTCACCACCATGGCTAAGATGACTACGACTTATTACAAGCCCAGACCGGCTATTACAGCTCACAGGCTATTTCCAAACTACACACCTTTCAGACGCACTCACTGCAGGATGCTTGACTTGATCGCGAGGCTGTTGTCTCCTTCCTTCTGACCTTGCTAATGAAAATGCAGGGCCACCGACTTCAGGACCTCTGCGTGTGCTCCACCTGGGAAGAAACCTCATCCTTCTGGATTCCTGCCCAATATATTAACAAGGAGCAAATCAAACATATGATCAGCATGCAAACACTTGCTGCTGCAGCTATTCATATCTTTTTTTTTTACCATGGACGAACCGAATTTCATTACCCAAGAGCAACAAAATTACAAAAGTTGAACAATCCATAGTATGTTCTTAACCAGAGCTAACCAAGCTGCCAGTTGTACTCAATCCCCAGGGTTTAGACAAAAAGCAACCAAAACCACCAAACCCAGGCACAGCCGAGGTATAGAACACCAATGACCAAGTTCAATATTTCTTGCCGTCATGGCTAAGATGACTACGACTTATTACAAGCCCTATGCGGCTGTTACAGCACACAGGCCATTTCCAAACTGCACACCTTACACACTCACTGCAGGCTGCTTGACTTGATCGCAAGGCTGTTGTCTCCATCTTTCTGACCTTGCTGATAAAAATGCAGGGCCACCGACTTTAGGACCTCCGTGCCATGCTCCACCTTGGAAGAAACCTCATCCTTCTGGAATCCTGCCCAATACATTAACAAGGAGCAAATCAAACATATGATCTCCGTGGGGTAACTCTCTTTCCTTCAAAACTGATGGAGTTTCTTGTCTTCCAGATGACCCAACAAACTGTAGCCAAACCAACACCGTACACTTGTTTGCCATTTGGTAGGCTCCACTTAATCCACAACCAAAATTGGACGAAAGAAGAGGGTCTAACAACCACTCCAAATGTGAAGGCAAGAATGCTCCACACATATTTACTGGCAGGGCATTAAAAAAAGAGATGAGATACTCGCTCTCTCTCTCTCTCTCTCTCTCTCTCTGCAAAAGGCACAAGAAGTATCCCCCCTCCACTTTCTTTTTATGAGATTGTCTTTAGTCAGAATAAAATTTTGTAAAGTCAAGGCAGCTTGGTCTTCCATATTTGTAGAGGCAGCTATTCATGTCTGATACACAACACTCAACTATTTATATGTTGATTTCTTTTTTCTGTTTCTCCCTGCATAAATTTTGGTTCAATCCCACTTTTTTGCAAAGATGGTAGATGCTTACATGATCAGTTGCTCGTATCCTTATATTTTAGCATTCTCCTAAAGGTAGAAGGTATAGCTTTAGGTGGTTCATATGCCCAAAGCCTTAGTGAACAGACCACAACGAGTCAAAAAATAATGAGAAGGGTACCGGGAACTAATGGGTCATGCCCAAAGCCTTAGTGAAAGGAAGAGAATGATTTAAAGATGCCTCCCTGTTGCAAGCAGGGACAAAGTGATTTAAGAACCCCTATTTGCTAGGTATACCTGAATACCAAAAGGAAAATGACAAAGCATTAATAATCAAAGTAACAAGTCTTAATTGGCCCCAGGAATAAAAGCTTGTTGCGTGTAATGCAAAGAAGATATGCCATTGACACCTTTGGAAGAAATCTGCTCATCGCTGCCCACGAAAGATATGATTTTTACCTGTACAAGCAACAGATAGCAGTACTTTTAAAATCATATAACCACCAATTAAAGCAAACCATAATCATAAGTGAATAAGAGCATATGTGACCTCACTTTAAAGGATAACGCATCTGTCAGTGGCTTCTTTGCAATCGAATTTGAGCAAGCAACTGGCCTTCTAATAACCGAAGGTTTTGAATTTGAGCACCCAATTGTAGACTTTGAATCCATTACAGCTTGAACTTCTGTGAATATTGTCTTCTGCTCTTGAACCGGGCTTGGGCCTCTAAATTTCCTTTTCATTGATTCCCATAATAAATCAAATACTCGGTTCAGTTCTTTAGCGACAGTATGGACATCATTGCCTGGAGGATTATACTTCATAGCATTTGAAAATGTTAGCCTCACATCTGCTGCAAACTCCTCAATGCTTATATATTTCTTTTTTGTGAGTTTATTCTTAACAGTACCCAAATCCATTGGGTTGTGGATAACATCAAAGTAGTCAGGAATCCCAAATTGCACTGGATCAACAGGATCTTTGAAAAGCCAGCCACCTTTGTAATCGATGAGCTTCCTTATGATATCTCCACACAGCCTTATCTTCCTAGTATTCATACTTTCAGCCTTGAGTTCATAAGACGATTGGTGCTCACATGTAGAAATTGGTGTCACACCATCCTTTTTAGAGAGTCTGCTTTCCTCAGCCTCAAAGACTATACTCGAGTCTCCCAATTCAATACTTACACAAACTCCCCTCCTCTTCTTACAGGCTTTTGTGAATATTGTCTTCTGCTCTTGAACTGGGCTTGGGCCTCTAAATTTCTTTTTCACTGATTCCCATTTTGAATCAAATATTCCATTCAGTTGTTGAGCGATAGCATGGATATCATTCCCTGGAGGATTATACTTCATGGCATTTGAAAATGTTAGCCTCACATCTGCCGCAAACTCATCAGTGCTTACATATTGCTTGTTAGTGAGTTTCTTCTTAACAGTACCTAAATCCATCGGGTTGCGGATAACATCAAAGTAATCAGGAAGCCCATATAGCACTGGATCAACAGGTTGATTGAAAATCCAACCACTTTTGTGATCCATGAGCTCCCTTAAGATCTTTGTGCATCGCCTTATCTTCCTAGTATTCATACTTTCAGCCTTGAGTTCATAAGACGATTGGTGCTCACATGTAGGAATTGATGTCACACCATCCTTTATAGTGAGTCTGCTTTCCTCAACCTCAAAGACTGTACTCGAGTCTCCCAATTCACTGCTTACACAAACTCCCCTCCTCTTCTTACAGGCTTTTGTGAATATTGTCTTCTGCTCTTGAAATGGGTTTGGGCCTCTAAATTTCTTTTTCACTGATTCCCATTTTGAATCAAATATTCCATTCAATTCTTTAGCAATAGTATGGATGTCATTGCCTGGAGGATTATACTTCATAGCATTTGAAAATGTTAGCCTCACATCTGCTGCAAACTCCTCGAAGCTTACATACTGCTTTTTTGTGAGTTTATTCTTAACAGTACCCAAATCCATTGGGCTGCGGATAACGTCAAAGTAATCAGGAATCCCATATAGCACTGGATCAACAGGTTCTTTGAAAAGCCAGCCACCTTTGTGATCGATGAGCTTCCTTAAGATTTTTGTGCACCACCTTATCTTCCTAGTATTCATACTTTCAGCCTTCAGTTCATAAGACGATTGGTGCTCACATGTAGGAATTGATGTCACACCATCTGTTTCAGAGAGTCTGCTTTCGTCAACCTCAAAGATTGTACTCAAGTCTCCCAATTCACTGCTTACACAAACTCTCCTCCTCTTCTTACAGGCTTTTGTCATCATTGTGTTTGGTTAGAGAGCTTGATTTGTTGTCTGACAGAGGAGCACTAATTCAAGACCTGGCAAATGGTGAAGCACTGCCAAGCCAAGAGAAACAGAGCACAGCTTTTCCTCGGTCAAGCCTGTAGGTAGTGCATTCATTTAGAAGGAAGCTACAAAGCTGTTCAACATGCCCCAAGAAAAAAAAAATAGTAGGCACATAGTCCCACACCGGAAATCTAACAGGGCTACCACAATTGATTTAAATGAGTTACTTGTTTAATTTTAACCAATTTGAGGAAATAATGAGAATTGCTGGCATATTAAAAGAACTGCATGACAACAGCACTAAACTGCATGATCACTAATTTAATGTTTAGAAATCCAAATGAATGAGGAAACTCAAATGCAGAAGAAAAGAGCAAATGATCTTCTGGAAATGGACGAATGAACTACACAAGCCACCCAAACCAGTGGTGGAGTCAGAAACTTTTAGGAGCCCGGGCGATTCTCATTATGCACAAATGTTTATCTAAAAAGATATAAATATTTCTCTACAATACAAAGAAAAAATTTTCCTTTGCGCTTTGCCGACGAGCTCGGGCTGCCGCCCGGGGTCGCCGGGCGGTGGCTCTGCCAGTGACCCAAACTAATAACAAACATAAAGCATTGCCTTCCTACCATACACTTTATGGTGCAGGATATTGCAATAGGAATTCAGGAAATTACTCATTTTAATAGCATAATTGTATGCCCAAACGAACTTCTAAAGTGTGGATATGAATCCATATCATCCAAGCAGTAATCACAACTCATATACAGTTTATCAAAGAGCAACTCTGCATTCCACTCCAAGTCAATTTCTGGACCTTCTGGCTTCTGTCCCCTAGATTAAATTAAATTCACAGCATATAGGGGCCAGGGTTTTACATGCACCATGAAAACATGCTCAAATACAATGCTGAAGGCTAAAGAATAAAATGTAAGGAATGTCCATAGCACATAGAGTCATAGACAACTAAATCATAATACATGGTTATACAAAAAAACTAAATCATAATACATAGTGGAATTTTAAAAAATTGACATATGTTCCTAATTTAGCAGCCAGGAGATCATTCCAGTGTCACATAACCACCACGATAACCTTATAACTTTCCAAGGGATCAGTAAAATTGACTGAACTAGTGTCGCTATAGGTACTTAATCAGTTATTCTTAATTATTCAAAATAAGTACCGTGAGAACTTCCAGCTAGTTTGAATAATTATCAATGCACTTCTGCGCACTTGTGCACACAGCAATACTCCCATACAAGTATACATTTTAGGGTAATGCACCAGAGGTCCATTAACTTCTGAGGGAGTGTCCTCTAGGTCTATCAACTCCCAAATTGCATTTGGGTCCCTAAACTTATTAAATGGTTCACCAGACCCCTTCTTTGGCCCTTAGATCCAACGTGGCATGTACAGTCAGCAGCTAGCGTGGCGTGCAAAATGCAATTAGCCCCTTCCCTTGGTTCCCTCTCTCCCATTCAGGGGCGGCGGGCAGTTGGAGGAAGAAGAAAAGGATTAGATGGGAGAGAGCGAATGAACAAAGGGAAGGGGCTAATTGCATTTTATGTATTACCATCCATGGCAATACAAGTATACAACAATTATTGAACATTTCATCTTTGAGCCTATGTTCAATACTTCATTTTGCATCATGCAACTATGTTCAATACTTCATTTTGCATCATGCAAGGCTGCCAGTATTTAATACGCAGATGTTTATACCTCCAATTAACTGGATTTAACAGCTAGTAGCCACCCAATACCCATCACAAAATCTGAAGAACTAAAAATTGTCATGCATAAGGCCATATTTGAGTGATAGCAGTGTCATACGCTAATGGTCAATAGCAGAGATCTAACCAAGTAACCAAACATTGTTTTTCTTGAAGCAATGAAAATATCATGTGACATGGTGCTCTTTCAAAAACAGAAGAAACTATTGATCACCACTTGCTAACATTTGGGGTGGCAAAATTGAATTTGCCACTTAGGAAACTATTTGGACATTGCTCCTTTAGTCACTAGAAATTTGCTCTTTCTGCCACTGATTTGTTATGTGCTATTTTGTTTCTGCGACTCTTTGGACATTTTGGTTTAATATTATCCCTTGTACCATAAACGGAAATTTATCAACTTATACATACAATGGTCCAAAGGATGTCAACAGAAATGGCATATAACTAGGTGGTTCCTTTGCCACTTGCAGAGGGTGTACTAGCAGATTGATGCGGCAATGACAAAAAGAAGAATAGCACAGATAGCCGAAGAAACAGATGTTTCATCGGAATCAACATTTGAGATTTCTGACTGGCAAATCCGGTTTCGTTAGCAGTAAATTCATTATCTCCAACTGTTAAAATAATTATATGTCCATTTCCACTACTCATTACCACTGCAAGCTGACATTAATATAATCATCACAATCACCTAGCATTTCATTTGAGCCCTTTATCTATAAAAAAAAGCATTTCATTTGAGCCAGCCCCAACGTAACTGTAACCTTGCACGAAACAGAAGCTTAGTGTGTGTTAGGATGATTGGGAAATTGTAACCAGGTTCAACTTACTATTATTATAATCCCAAAAATTCAAAGAAAGTAACATCAAACCAAATAAGCCCATTATATTACAATGCACGCCAATTCCCCAATCATCTCACGCGAATCTACGGAGAAAGAACCAATTCTCTAGGATGTGGACACGATAGAAATCAAAGCCTACTCCGCCGGCTCGCAGAGAAAGAGAGACGAGGAAGAGGGGAGAACACCAACCTGGGAGGCGCTCGGCGCTCACCGGCGCGGATGAGAGCGGGGGACGCCGGACCAAGCCAAGGCTCCCTCCCCTCCCAGATGCTCCGCCACCGGGGAGGGCGTTTCGAGGTGGACGCTCCCCACCTCGTCCACTGCGTGAAGGGAGCCGGGAAGGGAGCCTCTTCGCCTGCGAAAGGCGGCGAGTGAAAGGGGTTTAGGGTTGTGGCCTGTGGGCAAGGGGCTCGGCCTTTCGGTGGCGGGGGCCGGAACGAACGCGGCCAGCTCGGTTGGACCGTTGGAGAAGAATGTGATGGCCTATTGGGCTGGCCCGATGGGTGAGCTCGTGAGGGTCAAGCGGTGGGCTGCCTCGAATAGGAATCACGGGGCAGCTGAGGAAAAAGAGACTAGGCTAGTTGCAATTGCACAGCTCACGTAGGCCCATACCGGCCCCCTCAGTCGCCAGGGATGAGGCCCACATAATAATGCAGGGATAGCAGCCAGCATCCTCAGCATTTTCTTTTGGATTTTGGAAAAAAGAAACTTTTTCGGTTCATCGATCTATATTTTTTAGAACGGACACTCTTCAAAAGAATCATATGCTACTAATACTTGGCAATATGAATCTATAATGAATCATTTATCCATCTCAGGTCGCATTATCGTGCATCGTTTTTTTCCAAATTATTTCCCCACCAACTAATTTCATGTGTATAATGAATCGTCTGTTTCTAACCCTAGGCCCTAGGGCCCTCGACTATTGATATTCATCACTTGGACCACACCACCCTCTCCATCATGATTATATATTTATTATCGGGCTTGATAGCGCTCGGACGGATGGGGCGTCCGAACGCCCACGCCTGTAAACCGTTTTTCACGTCGTTTCGCGCGTCCATGCGAGACCCACGTCGCCCCAAACGTCACCAGCATCGGGAAGAAGGGGAGGGGGCGGCGGATGTCCAGTCGGTGCCGGGAGAAGGAGGAGAGACCGAGGCGAGGTAGCAGAAAGTGAGGAGGGAGATGTAACACCCGATCCACTTTTGAAACATTGAGATGTAATATTTGCAACATACGTCTAAAAGGCAGATGAAACACTTGAAACATGAATTTGAAACACTTTACGCGGGGGCACGCCGCACCAAACGTCACCCGCATCGAGAAGAAGGGGAGGGGGCGGTGGATGCCCAGTCGGTGCCGGGAGGAGGAGGAGACACCGAGGCGAGGCAGGAGAAAGCGAGGAGGGAGATGCAACACCTGATCTACTTTAAAACATCCAGATACAGATGAAATACTTGAAACATGCATATGAAAAACTTGCAAAAACACCTAAAAACACTTAAAAACCATTGTAAAACATACGCAACATCCAGATAAAACACTTGCAACATATGTCTAAAATATAAAAAACATCCAAATAAACACACTTGCATTGCAACATACGTCTGGAAAAACAGATGAAACATTGGAAATAGAAGCTTGCAACATACGTGTACAACCATTGCAACATATACAACATTCCGATCTACTTTTGCAACATCCACGTGAACACTTGCAACATACCTCTGAAACATCTGAAACACTTGAGACATATGCTTGCAACATGTGGTTTCAACGCAACATCTCCTTCCTGCTTGGGAGATTAGAGGCTCATCGGTATGGAATTCACCGGTGTAGAGCTCGCCGGTGGCGCGGGACAAAGTCGCGGCAAGCTACCCGTCGCGAGCTGCGCGCGGGCGAGTTCTGCCCTAGCCACGTCAAGCTGGGCAGGCGGAGCGCGAGATGTGTGCAGGCGGGCTCCTCCCAGGCTACGGTGAGCTACACGCGGGTGAGCTCCACCACGACTATGGTGAGCTAGGCAGCCTCCGCCCCAACCGAGACGAGTGCGGGCGGAGGCTAGCCCGGCCGGCCGCCGCAAGCTGCACGGGTGGAGCGATGTGCGGCCGAGCTTCGCTGTTATTTTTTAGAAACTACGATGATGAGCGGATAGGAGGGGGTTATTTGGGCTAGCATCATGGCCCCACCAACGAAAGCGTCCGGGCGAATGGACTCCGGGTTCCAAGAATACATCTCCCTCCTCACTTTCTTCTACCTCGCCTCGGTGTCTCCTCCTTCTCTCGGCGCCGGCTGGACATCCGCCGCCCCTCCCCTTCTTCCCGATGTTGGTGACGTTTGGGGCGGCACGGGTCCCGCATGGACGCGTGAAACGACGTGAAAAACGGTATGCAGGCGTGGGCGTTCGGACGCCCCATCCGTCTGAGCGCTATCAAGCCCGATAATAAATATATTATCATGATGGAGAGGGTGGTGTGGTCCAAGTGATGAATATCAATAGTCGAGGGCCCTAGGGCCTAGGGTTAGAAACAGATGATTCATTATATTTCAACTTTATAATACCCGCCAACACAGACATTTCCTTTTGCAATGGATGTGGCGACGTAAGTGGTTAGCGGCGAGTGGTGTTGGAAACGTACTTATGATGACGAGAAGTAGTAAACTAGTGATACAGACATCTTTGGTAGCAAAAGGGGAGATGTCGGTGGGGTTATGCATGAGGAAGGGGACATGGCAAAGGAAGACAACATGTGAGGTGGCAAGGCAAAGAAGACATGAGAGGGGTGCATGCAGGGGCAGAACGAGGACTTTTGATTAAGGGAGGTCAAACAATACGATGACACCTCGTAAATGTGATAAATATATATATTGTGTATGTCTATAGCTTTTTGAGTGCTTTTATATATGTATTTAGTATTCATAACAAAAAATACACAATATTATCATAAAAAATAGGTGAAATAGTAATTTTTGTGGCTGTGCAATTGAAATATTTATAGGTATTAAAAAATAACTGTGTTTGGGGGGCACGGCCCCTGCTGGCCTCTGGTTCCGCCACTGGGTGCATGACCAGTTATTTCAACCATTTCCTAGCGCACCTCGTACAAGCATAGGGAAACTTTTACTACTTATTGCTCCATAAGCAATAGTGATCCAAAACTTCATGCCCCAGTTCCAAACCTCTGGAAGTCCACTTTTAGGCTTCTGGGGCATTAATTATTGTGTAGGAAATACCAACAAGACCATAATCCAATTTAAACACAGACAAAGTCAGCTCTCTTCAGTAAAAAAATAGGGTTTTCAAATGAAGGAGCAAATTTTGCATGCAGAAGCAAAACTTACATAAGTAATGTAGGTTTGCCATGTCCTATAGAAAGAAAAAGATTTGCCCTCCCTAACAAAAAATAGACATAATTAAGCTAGCGTGCCCACATTTAAGCTAGGATATGGGCCTCCCAATTGATTGGTTATAAAACTTGTATGCCTCCATTTGCATTGTTGTTGTTGGTTGATCTCTTACTAGAGGGATGGATTTACTTCTTGTATAATCAACAAAACAAAATTCCACATCGAATTCAATTAGTGCTCCATACTTATAATTTCTTATCCTCATCCAATCACTGATCTCCGTTGTCAAATCGATCCTACCATTATCTATTTGATATACTCATCCAAGAATTTCAAGGAAACTACACATCCATCAACGCACTTATATTATCCATTCATTCTTCTAACATATCCATCTCCACCCATCCATGAAACAATAGCATATATCCATCCATTTATTCATCAAAGATAACCATGCGTGAATCCATCCATTTATTCATCTATCTATAGAAGAAGTCTATTTAATGCCATCCAGTTATTACCTGAGTTTGTTTTTGGCCATGCAACTTTAAAACCAAGAATCGTAGACTGCCGAACTATCAATAGCAAACAATTTTGTCCACCAAGATGGTTTTAGAGGTGATTTTATATTTTCTGGAAAAATATTTTTTTATTCTATGAAACTTCGTAACTAATTCATTTTATGTCATAAAAATGCAGAAATAGTACCAATTTTTTTTTCTAAAAATATGATGTGTGTACTAGTGCTAGATGTGGATCTATTTTGGTCTTATTTGCACTTGTTCCTATTGTTTTGTTACTTGTAGTCATGCTTGTTATTTAGTTTAATCATCATGTTGTACTATAATGAACCCAGAGACCAACCAAGATAATCCATACTCAAAATATAGTACCAAGTACTCCCTCCGTCCTAAATAACTGTCGTTTTCGCTTTTCCGAGAAACAACTTTGACTATATATATATATAAAATAATAATATTTATGGTATAAAATTAATGTCATTAGATAGATTGTTGAATCTATTTTCAAATAATAAATTTATTTGAAGATACAAATGTTGCACGCATTTTCTATAAATCTAGTCAAACTTACGGCATTGAAACAAAAAATGACAGTTATTTAGGGACGAGGGAGTATGTTGGAGTCAAATTATAAACAAATTATTTGTGGATGCCTAGCATTGCAATACTAGTTGGAATGCTGGAGAATGGAGCATAATAGGTTGGTCTCGTCTTTCTAATCTTCAATTTAGTTGTAATTTGCTATGGATTCTCTTGGTGAATCTCGCTATAATATAGTGAAAAATGATGATTTAAATGCGCAATGAACACACTTATAAACAATAAAACACAAATATTAGAAAACAGAACTCCAAATAGAGCACCGATAGATACATTGTACTTTAGAAAAAATTGGGTATTTGGTTCATATTTTTGTTTAATTTTAAAATGAATTGGTTATATTTTTTAGAAAAGAAACTAGTTATTGTTTTAGAAAATTAAAATGACCCCATAACTAGAGGACACATTTGTTTGATATGATGGTTCTATGGTCAAAGGTTCTTGATTTAGTTGCATTTGCATGGCCTAAAACTAAGTCAGTCAATAGTCAATAATTGGATGCCCAAAAATGGACTTCTCAGTTATCCATGCATCCTAGCATTCCTAGGGTGAGAGAAGGAAACAACCAACCTCGTTCAGAAGGTACGGCGTGCTCAGGGGAGGAATAGGAAGCGACGTTGGCCCGTGCATGCTCGGAAAGGAGGAGGACGAGGTAGGAAGAGTTACTGGTGCCCATTCTTGTGGATGAGGTCGATAGTGGCAGCGTTGTGGGCGAGGCTGACCACAATTACGCACATTGTTGGCGAGGATGGCTTTCGCAGCATTTGTTGATCGACGGGAGTGGACTGGTTTAGTTGTTTATATGTCGTCCATATTTAAGGGCTCATTTGGACTGGTTTAGTTGTTTATATGCCTTCCATATTTAAGGGCTCATTTTTTTGACTAAACAATACAACTCAGACACTTACGATCCAACTCTACTAAAATAGCCGAAGAAGCATAGTCAGTGAAGAAAAACGGCTTCACTAGTTCCTAATTCATTTGTGAACAGTGCAACCATGCAAGAGTTAGAGCAGCCAAAGCTGCTTATGAGCCCTCCCAAACGGCTCTTAGCGTTTTGAAATGAAGAAGCAGGTGGATATGCTATAGGCAAAATAAAAAGTAATGGCGTTTTAATCCCGTTGTCTTTCGTTCAGTTAGAAGCATTAAATTCATTTACCTAGCTAGAATTGTTAGCAAAAACAGATCCTCCTATTCTTCACCGTGGAGTTACAAAGGCAGTTTCAGAGAAGTTTGATGTCCCTCCACGAGCTCCACCTCGTCATCAGCAGGAGAGGGGGCAGATCTGGAGGGCGCTGGGCGAAGAGGCCATCTGAGGAGGGGTGGTGGGAGGCTTGGGGGTGGATGCCGGTGCCGGTGGAGGGGGAGGTGGGGGCTCTCTCTCACCAGGTGAAAGGTCCCTAATTTGGTTTTGGTAATTGAGTGACAACCTAGGTGGACTAATAAGTGTTTAATGTGAGATACACATGTAATTAGTCCACAAGTACACTTGTGTGACCAACACATGCCATAGAGGTGGAAATGGCTTGGAAATGTTGCAAGACTCACACATGTGATGAAGGAGCTCATTGCATATGAGACATGACATAGAGTCATGTGACTAGGTGGAGAAGATCAAGACACGATTTGGCTTGATAGACTGGTTGCAAGCATAAAGGACAAGTTGGAGGCTTTGAAGCGATGGACCGCGTGGCGGTGAAGTTTGAGCAAGACTTGGTGCCGATGCACAAAGGCAACTGTGAAGAGCAAGTGAGGTCAAGATCTATGAACCAATAAGGTCACGTGATGATATGAAGTGAATCATATCTTTTGGTGATTGAGGTTGGTGCATGTGTTGCATCGACATTAGAGGAGATGGAATGGAATGCGCAAGCCAAAGGTATAACCTATAGAGAATTTTATTTTCACCGGTCAAAGGTTGTCTAGAGAAGAGCATGACTGGGTTTAGGATAGATGGCTGTACTATCAAGAGGAGCAAACTTGTTTGTATATCGATCATCTAGTGCCACTTGAGCGATCTAACTTTGCATACGTGTTAAGATCGAATGGCGTGGTGAGAGCAAGTGAAAATCCTTTGAAAATACTTTGGAAAATGCTAACACACGTGCACATATGTTGGGACACAATGGTGTTAGCACATGAAAGCAAGGGTGTTGAAGTTAGGCTTGAAAAGATGAAAAACGAACTCAGGACCCTACAGTTCATGGTCCTAAGGATGAGTCCAGAGCTCAAGACTCTGTCCGGAGCTAGGGTCCAGGACCATGTCCTCTGAGTCCGAAGCTTGGTTTGGAGCTTAGGACTCTAGCTCAGGACTTGGTCCGGAGCTAGGGTCCGGACCATGTCCTCTGGGTCCGGTTGAGCATTTTTACACTGGTTTGGAGGGCTCAAGACCATGTGATGGTCCGGACCGAAGCTCAGGACTCAGTCGGAGCACTTTGGTACTCCCGGGAGCTCTTTGGAGTGCTTCAGACCCTAACGAGCATTGGTCTGGACCCTCGGTCTAGAGCTCGGTCCGGAGGTGGCTGAGTGAGTGCGAAGTAGCCGTTGGAAACCAACGGTCGACTTCAAACGGTCAGGGGCACATGGTGAGGATCCATGCTAAGGACCCTACTGTTCATGGTCCGGACCTTGGTTCTGGAGCCTGAGTCCGAAGCCCTCGTGGCTATGTTTTGAGCAACGGCTCTATTTGGCCTTTGGGTTATAAATAGAGGTGGAGCTCGGCCATGGCTGAGGTTGAGCACCTTGGGGGACTTAGTGTCCACGCTTGAGAGTGCTTGGGAGCCCTCTAACTCGCTTGTGCATGCTAGATTGCAAATCGATAGCTAGTGAGTGATTCTAGTGCATTGCATTAAGAGATTGAAAGAGTGACACTAGGTGATCGAGTTGCAAGCCGATGATGATTGTTAATCTTGGAGGTTGCCACCTCCTAGACAGCTTGGTGGTGGTCTCCGTCGAAGCACGCAAGGATGATTGTGCGGTGCTCCGGAGAAGTGATTGTGAGGGGTATTGCGCTCTCCCCGCGGGAGCACGAAGAGTAACTCTAGTAGAGCGTGTCATTGAGTTACCCTCACTTATGGGTAGGTTCTTGCGGCATACAACGTGTGGGCTTGGCGTGGTGCCAATTAGCTCGCGAACCACCAAGCGAACAGTTGACACAACGGGAACTAGTTTGATGGCAACCAAGTGAACCTAGGGATAAAAATCATCGTGTCATCATCTTTCCATTGGTTTGCATTCCCTTTTACACAATCTTGTATTTACTTTTTCCAGTATATTGTGCTTGTGTAGTTGCTCTTGTAATTAGTTAGCTTGCGTAGCTTGCTAATTACCTTCTTACTTGTGTAGCACACAAGTAGCTCCCTTGCGTGACTAATTGACTTGAGTAGCCTTGTTAGCCACATTGCTTAGTTTGTGTAGCTAAGTAATTTGAACTGTCTAATTTGGCTTGTGTAGCCTTGTTATTGAGCATTGCTAGTGAGCTTAGAGCTTTGTGCTTTTACTTACTAGTTTGTATAGGAGCTCCACGGTTGCTTGAGTACTAGTTGTATAGGTTTGTGTGATCTTGTTTCTAGAATTGGTTAGGTGAGCTCTAGCTAGGCCGTCATCTTTTTTTTGCCTAATTAGGATCTTTGTAAGGTGCTTATGAACTTAGATAGATGTGTGTAGTCTTGATTAGACCGATAGTTTTAATTCAACATTTGTTTCGGTTAGCTGGTGCGATTATTTTTTAGAAATGACTTTTTACTCCCTTCTAGTCCACCGTCTCGACCCTACACTAGGGCACTCAGCCATCGACTCTGTTTTCTTTCCCTGCTTCATCCATTTTGTTTTGTTTGCATAGAGATGACAGAATAAGTGGTCATGGAGGCCCCTCAGTAATGACTTCATCACAGATCAACGTCTAGAGAGGCACATTCGTGTCAGGAGTTTCACCTATGATGAGGTGTGTGCGGCGACACATGGCTTCGAAGTAGACCGTTTCCTACGACAGGGTTTGCGAAGAAAGTTAAAAAAGAAACAAAGACAAATGTGCAATATCTAAAACAAGCAATATATAGAGAGTAATAGACGTATCATGCTGTCTGAGTTTCTAGCACTGCAGCTAATGTTGCGCACTTCATATGTTGCTAGGTTTCTGTAAACCAATAGGGTCAGCATAAGCTTGCATGGACGAAAGATGCTATCCTATATTCCTATCCTCTTGTTATTTTTGTTTTGTTCAGTCTGTGAACCATTGATGTCAACATGTGTGTGCGCGTGACACGTCCACGGATGTGTGTATGTGCGTGTGTGTGAGACACATGTCAATGGACACGGTAACTTGCAATCATCCACAACAACACATAAAGTTAAACTGTAACCACGGCGACAATAGATGACCAATAATTGCAAATCTTAAACCTTATCACTTCGACGACACGTTCTGTCGGTTGTCGTCCCAAAATTTCAGAGTTTCATCTGACCATGACTAGCAATCTGGCACCCAGCAGCAGCAGCTACGGTACTAACACATACACAACACATACACGTCGTCATAGCGGCGTTGAAGTAGAAGCCGATCTAAAGCAACACAAGCCAACCTGATCCTGACGGACCCAAACCAACGAACCAATAAAACAGCACGAACACGACAGCTACCTAGCTATGGGGACCAAGTTCTGCAATCCTTGTAGGAGCATCATCTATAGTTTTGTATCATTCTAACACCAACCACCCAAAAGATTATCCTAGGCTCGCCGAATGCAGGTTTGGGCTAGGCTGCTGGTGCAGGCGGCGGGCTCTCAGGCTCCGGCGGTTCAGACGATGACTACACCACTTGATTCTGATCTCCATTGTGGAGGACCAGCTGCATGTTGTGTTCTCCGGGTTGTCATCCGCCGGTGGAGGTGCCCAGGAGATGGGTTGCACTGAACCATAAGAAACAAAACATGGGATCAGATGAGAATAACGAGCATGCTTCAATTGATGTCGAAATACTAGCCCATGTTAGAAGCCATATGTTAGGAGGACAAAATGTATATACGGTTGAAGCTGAGGACATAAATGTCCCAGGCACAACCATAATGAACAACCAATTGCATATATCATATGGATGCAGTTGCAACACAAATGTGCAGAATGTATGGCATATCAACCAATTGCCGAGTAACTTCGCACCAAAATTCTGGTGCCTATACTAGAAAATACAAACATCTAGATAGCTACTACTACCCACTTGGAAGATGTCAATCTAACCATGCAGCAATAGGCACATCCCAAACATGCTGGGAGTTGCTATATTTCAGGTGTCTGAATTTTCAGGCAACAATCTTAGACAAGCAACTAGTAGAATTAAAAGGACCACTCACATGATATAATTCACATTTTTTCTAGTCAAACAATGACAAAATTAGATGTTGCCTGAAGAACAACAACAAAATCAGGCACCTGAAATATAGGAGAAGTAAATTGGTGTAACACCACTTTGACTTGTCTGGAACGCTTCCTAACATAGTCCTTTTGTAGTAGTGCAGGTGACTCGAATGAAAAATGAGATAACTTCACACCTTGTGCAGCATATTCTCAACGCTCTTTAAGGTACCTATCCGAGCATGGAGTTCGAAGAATTAGAGAAAATTTTCGATCAGGCACAAGGTAACAACACAAAATACTAAAATGGAAGTTAAAAAATAACTATATCACTTAGCCAACAATTTTGGGAATAACTTTTTTAGTCAACAATTTTTGGGAATAACTTTAGTTTATTAGATATTCATTAATTGCAGTTATTCACAACTACATGCATGTAAAACTGACTTGAGCAACAATATGCTTCAAGTGAAGAGATTGAAGCAAGAGTTGACCAAAGGAACTTGACATACTTCTCCACTTCATTCCTTGATCTTAGTTGTGTTCTAGTAGGGGACAAATAGTACCTGAAAGCATGAATACAATGTTAATATGGGCACTACCATATTTATCCAAGATGCCAGTGCTAGAACACCATGCAGCATGATATTAATATCAATATGGGTGGTCGACTACAGTAAAAAACACTAGATGCAGGTATAAATATATTGAAGGAAAACTGTTTTGCATGATATTAAACTACAACACCAATTTTCCCAATTCTTTAAACAATTAGAACTTAGATTTTCTTTCTTTATTTGTTCGTTGCCATGGACTAGCAGCCTGTTCGGTTGGCTGGTTCGTATCGTTGCTGGTTCGTGAAGAAGTACTGCTGGCTGGTTTGTGTGAGAGAAAAATACTGTTCCGGCTGAAAATTTACGATCGTTTACGACACGCCACAGCCAAACGAACAGGCTGTAGGAACTTAGATCATAGGTTAGACGTCAGCCAGAGGAAATACAACAGATAGCACACAAGTATGCGTACAAGCTCATAAGATTGGACATATGTAACAACTACAATGCCATTTGCTAAGAGATAAGTGGTGGTCAAACTAGGAAGGATTTAAGGTTCGGCGAGAAAAATGTTACTCACACATTAGAAAATTTGGTGCTTCCTTCAGCTCTTATCATAATCAACCTTTCCCATCCTTAGCGCTGTCCTGAGGTACATCTGATGGGTCATCGCATGTCACATCAGGCTTCCACTCACGGGCTTTTTCACAGACAAAAAGATCCTGTAGAGCTTGCTCTCGAATTTCTTCGTACTTCTCTTTTGTTGAAATAAGTCTCCATTTCTGACATTTAGCACATTGAGCAGCAAAGGCTCCAATTTGGTTTCCCAATGCACGCTTTCGTGGCTTTGATGGTTTTGCTGGTACAATTGGGAGATGGCTTGCACTCTGTTCATCTTGTCCCCTATCACTTTTGTCATTCTTATACATGACTACTTGCTGTGATGCATCATCACATTGGTCACCCTCTTTATCAGATAATGTTTTCTGTCTCTTCACAGATGGTGGAGATATGTCTGGTTTGGGCTCCATATTTTTTAAGGACCTGTTGAAAGGATTGTAAATAAAATTTAAGTTAGAAGGTAAAAGATAGCTTCATATCATAACATAATGATACATAAGCATAATATCTTCAGTACAAACGTAGCTCCATATTTCGTGTGTGTGTGTGTGTACATAGTTGTGTGGTGTGTGTGTCCTGTTCCAGTACCCAAAATATAGGGAATTGTAACCATTGCACAAATCAATTTTGAACCTCTTAGAAGTATGATACTATACCCTACATGGACTAAAGCATTTGGATTTGGAATTTGGAGGAAGCATCCAAAGAAAACAGAATTTACATAAACCTCTTTTCCCATCTTAATTGAGCGGCAGAGCTTTGCCTTTTATTAAAAAAAAACAGAATTTACAGAAGGGATACTTTCAAACTGGGATTTCTGTGACAAGCCTACAATTCTAAAAGATCCCTAAGGTAAACAGATTTAATGTAAGTGGAAAAGTGATCAAATACTTTAAAAAAAAAAGAAGTAGCTAGATACACAATAGAGCAACTGAAAACTACAGAAGGGAAACAATACAATAACGGGCACACACACAAGATTGCCTAAAAAAACATTCATTGTAAATCTGGGATTTGATGTACCTAGAATACTGGAAACCAAGTTCTCAAATGTCAAAACTATAGTATACACTCAAAAAGCCAACAGCAGAACAACCATTCCAAGTTGACAACAGAATTCTACAGAGCATTTTATAGAAGACCATTGCTAATAAATTCTCTATGGTACGTTAAAAAAGCATCTGCATAAACACATGGATTAACCAATATTTTTCGCATCATTTTCATTTTGGCTGTATAAGATTAGTTACTGTGCTGTCTAATAAATCTCCATCTTGTACAACTAACTGAGGTGGTGCAACATCCTACAATCAGAAAGCTAGATATCAGGATTCATTAGCCATAGAAGCCAACACCTCCTTAGTACTGACAGGGCCCAACCAATCAGGTTCAACAAAGTCCTTTTCTCCAAACAAGGTATTTCTCAAACCAAAATGGAAAGTTGTACATCAAGTTCAGTTTGGTGTAGCACAAATTCCAAGTATTTAACAACTGAACTAAGTGGCACTAACTCAATTACAAAGATTCCTCAGCTTGACTCCAGGATATCATTTGCAATAAAAATATTTACGAACATAGTTCCTCATTAGTACGCTTAGGGAATTACCAATTGGACCCTGTTACAATAAGGTATCGCATAACTTCCTAACATGTAACTTTTGAACTAAGTAGAGCTAATGCAGAAAATACCAAAACCCCTAGGCTAGATACAATCTATCATTAGCAGTAGCGAAACACAGCATTAAGTTGACAAACCTAAGTCAGCATTCCAATAGCATTAAGTTAATGAGAAATGTTATGAAGCTAACATTTCTTGCTTCTTGCAAGCCTGTGAACCGCTTTCTTCAGACTTGAACTTGTCTGAACTTAATGTGTTTCAGTCTTTCAGACACATAAGAGATTCTGTCCAGTAGCTTGTTCAAAATGGCAGGGCGAACTGTTAATGTTTTGACCACAGACTTTTTATGGAGCTTTCTTTCTATAATAAAAGGTGACCCCGGAGAGTTTCCCCTCGTCCAAAAAAAATCAGCATTCCCCTAGCATAACACATGACTCTGGAATCCAAACAGTACAAGGCTAGTCCAACCAACAACAGAAATCGTGATTCTCCAACCGTATGTGTTCTCAGGCTTGCAAGACGTGAAGCGTATGTGTTGTTTATCCCTAATATCCTAAACCAAAATCTAGAATGTCACCAAAATCCAAGGATTTAGGCATGTAAACATGCCAAGCACAAATCTGTGGCCTTCTAGCTTGTTAGCAACAAGAGAAGCAACTCTCTGATACCTACGCTTGGAATGCGAAAACTACACAATCGCCAAATTGCACGTCCATACACAATCACCAATCGCACATCCATAGCACAGACTCTATCTAACATTCGATACCAACCAGCAGAAAATCACCGGAATTCTACCCAAACGAACAAGTTTATTCAGTTCTTCTGTGAGCACCGCACGCGAAATGAAATCAAGACACCAACGATCGCAAAACAGAAGACAAGGAGGATAGAGCGTATACTTGTAGAGCTCCCAGTAGCGGCTACGGGGCGGCCAGATGGGCTGGTCGTCGTCCTCGGGAGGCTCCGGCGGCGGCAGAGGAGACCGGACGGAGACGGGGGTTCGTGGCGGCGTGCCTAGCAGGCGGCGTCGAGCGCCGCCGGAAGAGCTCAGCTCGGCGGGGGTCGCGTCGAGCCGTGGCGCCAGGCTGCACGCTGGCGGACGCCGCTGCGCCCGCCTCGGATACCTCGGCGCGCGCGCCGGGCGTTAACAGGAGGGAAAAGCCGACAGGCCTTCTCTGTCTCTCTCTCCTACACTTGCAACTGTCTGCAGCGCTGACTGGTTGGTGACCGAGAAATTTTGGATAATTTGGTGAATTTCGACTGAATTTATAGAGGGGAGATGGTGTTGGTTTTAGACCTAGTACGACTCAGAAGGTTCTGGAATCTGGCCACCTACCCTAAAAAATATTCATAATTTCCTTTTGTTGAATCCAAATTCCAAATGGCCCATTTATCAAAGCTTTATTTGTAGACTAGTGCATGTGTTTATATTTTGTCAAAAAAAGTAGTTTGGGAAAAATGACATGGGAAGTGTGACTGCAAAACTTTACCCTAGTCATCAAACAAGGGCGCGAACTAGGACCCTAGTCATCAAACAAGGGCGCGAACTAGGGCAGCATGGCACGAAATATAGAAACCAAACTACTAGAGGTCGTGAAATGTGGAGTTTTAAACCTACAAACAAATTAACGGTACGGCCAATAACGTTGGTAGCAATTAATAGAACAATAGCGGTCTTTGGTGCAAAAGAAAAGCGCAAATAACGTCTAAAACTAAAGACGTGCGCAACAAGCATTTACATGGACAGTGTGCGCTTATTTCTAATAACTCGCTGTCGATGCGGGACCCACAGGATACCCCGCAAGAGAGAGAAGATCTAGTTCAACTAGGATTCTTCCCATGTAATCTTAGTAATAGAACTATTAAGTAATCCTACTAGGAGATCTCATTGTAAACCGATTAGGACTCCGGCCTCCTGACTATATAAAGGAGGGCAGGGCTCCTAAAGAACGATTTATTGTACAACATAACACTTCATAATCAATCCAACGCAAAAGGCAAACGCCGACCGTAGGTCGTTACTCGATCTACGATCGAGGGCCCGAACCAGATAAATCGATCGTCTCTTGCGCTTACCATCGAAGTTCAAAGATACGCCGGCTCGAACATATCTTGCCGGGTACCCCGGCAAAGCTATCGGTGGTAAAACATCGACAACTGGCGCGCCAGGTAGGGGCCTTCGACGACTTTGCATCCGAGACCTCGATGGACCTCAATAACATGATCTTCCCGACGGGATCGATTTTCATCTTTCGCCTCGTGGATCTACGAGGCGACAACTACTGAAGATTCAAAGCCATCTCCTCAAAGATCCGGATCATCATAAAGAATCCTCTATTTCGACAACTACGACGGATCGCCCATCGAAGATTCAAGCGACCCATAATACCCGATTCAATAAGATTCCACGACTACACGCATCCGACTCAATTCAAGCTCCGTGTCCGAGATGAAGTCCTATTCGAGTGCTTTCAAGAAGTCGAGTTCCTGTTTGGCAAGATTCCAGAGCACAACCCAAAACAACTCGGATTACCCTCAGAATTTTTTCAAAAGGCCGAGTTCTTTTCCATTTGGGCTCGACAACACGACAAAATCCTATCGTGACAGCTTTGAAAGGTCTTTCAAACCAACACTTGGGATACCAACGACAGGAGCCCAGGAGGGTCTCGTACTAACGATAACATCGCAAGATCAGATCATCCATCGCGAGATCCGTTCCTCGAGGATAGCGGAACCCAACTAGTCGGCACAACAACAACAAATATTCTACCTTACCAAGAGGGAGACTCAATCTACGACGTCCGAGACGACATCAAGTCATCAAGAACTCCGACAAGATGAAAACTAACAACAATAACGGAACGGCTCACGCACGAGAAGTGCTCATGGTTCGGCGTCCTCGGTCACCATTAAACCCCGAAGCACCCGATGTCGTCATCGATGAATCGAGAATCCAACATATCACCCTTTGCTCGTGGCTACGATGGAGAAACCGAGAGTCGAGAGGCAGCTAGCTAGAGAAAGGAAAAACAAGTTGAAACAAGGGCGCCAAAGACCAGCGCTCGGCAGAGAGAAAACTAGAGACCAGATCTGAGTCGAATTAGTCAATACGACAAAAGAAAATCACAACGAGAGGCAAGAGAGACGACAAAGGAGTACGCCTTACGATAAGATTCGAAAAGCATTAGAAGAACTCAGGGCAACTTCACATCACGGAGAGAAGTACGAACAGCTCCATGACTTGCTCCGGTCAACAATCCCAAGAACGCATGAAGAGAGAACCCGATCAAGACTACCCGCCAGATCAACAACCCGCAGCAAGAAGATCAAAATCAAAGGAAGTCCGCTTTTGAAAGACTTGGACCAAGGCGGAAGCCATAGCGGAGGAAGTAGGAGGGAACATAGTCGGGCCATCAATTTGAACAACCAAGGAAGACCAGAGTAGAGGGCCTACCAGCATGCCTCTCGCAGAATTATTCCCATCAAAACAACACTTGGCCAGAAGAAGGAGCCGAATCCGAATTCAAGGAAGCCGGAACGCATGACAGATTCCCCTGTTTTGCAAACAGGTTGGCATCAGTACGATTACCTCACAAATTCAAACCATCTAATCACTCCAAGTATGATGGCAAAACCGAACCAAGGCAATGACTCAGAATATATTCACAATCAATTGAACTAGCCGGAGGAGACGATGATATCAAAACCTTGTTCTTTCCCATGGCACTGGAAGCGATGCCCCTCCAATGGTTCGATAAATTGAATCCAGGATCGATCAGAACTTGGAAAGACTTGCAAAGAGCTTTATGTGAAAATTTCGCAGGTATCATCACACACCCGATCACTCATGCCGAACTGAAAGGACTCAAACAAAAGGGGGGCGAAAGTCTCAGAAATTACTATCGGCGATTCGGTGAACTACGGGCTCAAGTGCATGACATCACCGAACGAGAAGTAATTGAAGCTTTCTCTCACGGAATCATGGCTAGGTGGCAATTTCAAGACTTATGCAAAGAAAATCCGAAAACAATGAAGAATTCAGATTTAACAAGAGAAAAAATGATTACCGCAGAAGAAAAACACGAAAGGTTTCCTGATAGAAGCAACCAAGACAACCCGGATAGGCAAAATCATCGAAATAGCGTACATCAAGAAAGAAAGCGTGAGACCGCATAATACCGTGGCAATGGCCGACAAATCAAAGAAGTTTTCCAAACCCAGAAGATATGATGACATTGAAAACATACGTTGCCCGTTACACCCTAACGGGAGACACACCATCGGAAACTGCTACACTTTCAATGATCGATACACGAGAAAAGACAGTAAGGAGAACACCAAAGAGGATAATCACAAGAAAGATGAAGACAACCACGAGGACAAGGGATTTCAAAAACCCAGGGGAACGGTAGCAGTGATCTTCTCAGGGGCCCCAGATTGCACAAGCAAACGTCAAGAAAAACTAGCACTACGGACTATCATGACGGCAGAACCGGCTACACCAAGATATCTCAATTGGTCACAATATTCAATCCAATTTTCAAGAGAAGACCAATGGACTAGCGTAGGGAACGCAGGCCATTACCCACTAGTCTTAGACCCAACTATTGCCGGAATGACTGTCACCAAAGTACTAATTGATGGGGGAGCTGGACTCAACATCATCTTTTCAGAAACACTAAGGAAGATGGGACTACAACTCGCTGGGATGATTACACCAACAAGCACCCCCTTTTACGGAATAGTACCCGGCAAAGCAGCCATGCCACTCGGACAAGTTACTTTACCCATTACTTTTGGAACTCCTGCGAACTATCGAATAGAGTTTATCAAATTTGAGGTCGCAGACTTCGATTCGTCATATCATGCGATCCTCGGACGCCCAGCACTGGCAAAATTCATGGCAATACCACATTATCCGTACTTATTGCTTAAGATGCCAGGACCCAACGGTATCCTTTCTCTTGAAACGATTTGAAGCATGCTTTTGATCATGCGATGTTCAGTAATCCAAATTATGCAAAAAAGCACAGCCGACAATGGGAGAAAACAAATAGCCACAATTGTCATGGAGATAAGCCAAGAAGAATTAGAAATACCGGCTAAAAAAAGCCCAAAGATCATCACACCACCAAAAGAAGCCGACGTCAAGCAAATCGATTTGGGCAATCGGGCGATACCTCCAAGACAAAGAACCATCGCGCCCACCTCTCGGCAAAATAGAACTCACGCTCACCAACTTTCTTCGGGACAACAAAGATATCTTCGCCTAGAAGCCGCCGACATGCCGTGTGTCCCAAGAGAGTTGGTGAAACATGTAATTGATGTTAATGAAAACTCCAAGCTCAGAAAGCAACGGCTACGACGATTCTCACCCGACAAAAAGCGGCGATTAAAAAGAAATCACAAAATCGATGGCAGCCGGATTCATCGAGAAATCCTTCATCCGAATCGCTAGCAAACCCGGTCCTTGTGCAAAAGAAGAACACAGACGAGTGGCGTATAAAGGCCGACTACACGGATCTCAACAAACATTGCCCAAAAGATCCATTCGGGCTACCACGCATTGACCGATAATAGTCGATTCAACAAATGGGTCTGCACTATTATCCTTTCTCGATTGCTATTCGTGGTATCACCAGATTGCATTAAAAGAACAAGACCAGAGCAAGACTTCTTTTATTACTCCGCTTCGGTGCTTATCATTACAAGACCATGTCGTTTGGACTAAAGAACGCCGGTGCCACATATCAAAGAGCTATACAAACTTGCCTTGGAGATCAAATCGGTAAAAATGTGGAGGCATACGTGGATGATGTAGTGGTAAAAACAAAGAACCCGCACACCATGATTGAAGATTTAAAGCAAACATTTGAAAACTTGAAGAGATGGAGATGGAAATTGAACCCAAATAAATGTGTATTCGGAGTTCCTTCAGGCAACTACTCGGATTTTTGGTCACCAACATGAATTGAAGCCAAAGACCAAGCAAATTCGAGCTATAATGTAAATGGGGCAACCTAGGAGTATCAAAGATGTTCGAAACTAACAGGATGCATGGCGGCCCTCAATCGTTTCATATCAAGACTGGGAGAAAGGGGTTACCCTTCTTTAAACTACTAAAGAAGATGACACAAGTTTGAATGGACAAAGGAGGTCGATGAAGCTTTCAAGAAACTTAAGGCATATCTCACATCCTCACCAATTCTCACACCCCAAGGAAAGATGAAGACATGATGCTATACATTGCGGCGACTACTATCAGTAGTCAAGACGACAATAGTCGTGAAAGAGAAAGAAGAAGGACGTGTGTATAAAGTACAACGACCCGTGTACTACATCAAGTTTTGTCTCAATCAAAAATCTGGTACCCGCATGTACAAAAACTACTCTACGCCTACTTATCACCTCACGCAAGCTTCGCCACTATTTCGAAAGCCACAAAATTACCGTGGTGATGACTTCCCGCCGGAGACATTTTACACAATGAGATGCGACAGACGCATATCAAAGTGGGCGATTGAACTTGGAGCTCTTAACATCGACTTCACCCCACGGAAAGCAATCAAATCTCAAGCCCTTGCTGATTTTGTGGCCGAGTGGACAGAGATTCAACAGCCTTTATTAGATACAATCCTTGACCACTGGAAGATGTACTTTGATGGGTCGCTCAAACTAGGCGGAGCCGGTGCAGGCGTTCTCCTCATTTCTCTAGAAGGAAAACAATTCAAGTACGTCCTTCAGATATTATGGCAAGCTATAAATAACGGCGGAATATGAAGCCCTCATCCACGGGCTACGAGTGGCAATTACCCTCGGAATAAAGAGATTACTCAGATATGGCGATTCAAAGAAGAGTCATCAACCAAGTAAACAAAGATTGGGATTGCACAAAAGAAAACATGGGTGCTTATCAGGTTTGAAATACGGAAACTTGAAAAATATTTCCAAGGATTAGAAATTTTACACGTCTTCTTGATTCCAACATTGCAGTGAGCGTCGTCCTTGCCAAGCTTCGGATCGAGACAGAGCAAAGGTTCCACCCGACGATTTATAGAAGAGCTATCGGTTCCTCTATCAAACAACCCGGTGAGACAACCAACGAAATTCAGGCTAAAGGCGTTCGGATCTTGGTAATCAACACCTCATGGACCCAAGTTTTCATCGACTATATCAAAGAAAATAAATTACCAGCAGATAAAGCGGAAGCCACCCAAGTTGTTCGCAGGCAAAAACTACGTTTTAGTAGGAGATAGACTCTCAGAAGAGCAAAGATCATCGAGTAGTCACTCTGAAATGTGTTTCATTTGAGGAAGGCAAAGAGATCCTAGACGAGATACACTCAAAGTTGTCAGTGGAAATCATGCCGCTTCAAGGACACCGGTTGGAAAAGCATTTCGATCGGATTCTATCGCCAACCGCTCTAAAAGACGAGAAGAACTTGTCGAGAAAATGCAAAGGTTGCCAAATGTTTGCAAAACAAGCCCATGTGCCACTCACAATCTCATCTCATATCCCACCCGCTTGGCCTTTTTCTCTCATCAAATGGATCAAGTGGGACCCCTCAAGAAAGCAAAGGGCGGCTTCGAGTACATCTTTGTGGCAATCGACAAGTTCACCAAGTGGATTGAATACAAACCACTCATGAAGTACAAGCGCAAACCAAAGCGAATCAATTCATCCAAGAAATTACGCACCGCTTTGGCATGCCCAATCGAATCATCACAGATCTAGGCTCCCCTTCACAGCTATAGAATTGTAAGTCGGGCACAAGACCGTGGTTTCAAAGATAGATTATGCGTCTGTTGCACATCCGTAGCCAACGGACAAGTAGAAAGGGCCAATGGACTCATACTAGCCGGATTAAATCCAAGGTTATCTGAAGAACTAGTTGACTATGGGTCCAAATGGATTGAAGAATTACCAAAAGTAGTATGGGGGCTACGAACTCAAATAAGCGAGCAACAAAGCCATTCACCTTTCTTCCTAGTTTACGGATCGGAAGCCATCGCTTGCTGCCGACTTGATCTGGACATCACCAAAGATAGAACAATACGATGAAGGAGAAGCGGAACAAACAAGAAGATTAGAACTCGACATTTCGTAAGAAGTCGGGGTAAATGCTACCCTCAATCACCGAGATACCTACAAGGTTTAAGGCGGCACTACAACAAAAGTACCCATCCTCGATCACTACAAGTTGGAGACTTAGTACTAAGAAGGATACAAAAGACTGACGGACGACATAAGCTTCTCAGTCCATGGGAAGGTCCGTTCATTGTCACAAAGGTCACCGGACTAGGCACATACAAGTTAATAAATCAAGATGGAAAAGAAGTCAAGAATACATGGCACATCACCACCTAAGAAGATTCTACGCGTAAAAACAACTCAAGATAAAACAGATATGCAAGCCACAAGGGACCAACATTCACAATCGACGAAAAGACGATATTCTTCGACAACATATGTATTAGTTCATATTCATGATCAATAAAGATGATATTCATCCACAAAGACATGTCTTATCATGACTTCCAACGAGTTGTTTACCCAAGAAGAAAAGCAAAATGGTCAAAACATGCACGAGCTTCCGTACGAGAGCAAAATAGCTGAAAACACGCTTGAGCCACCGATGAGGGTAGCTAAAAGCTAACACCAAAACAAAAAAAGCAAAATGGTTGAAAACATGCACGAGCTTCCCAAATTGACAAAAAATAGCTGAAAACACGCTTGAGCTCGCCCGATGAGGGTAGCTAAAAGCTAACACCAAAACAAAAAAGCAAAATGGTTGAAAACATGCACGAGCTTCCCGTAGAGAGCAAAATAGCTGAAAACACGCTTGAGCCCTTGATGAGGGTAGCTAAAAGCTAACACCAAACAAAAAGCAAAATGGTGAAAACACGCTTGAGCTTCCTCGCCCGAGAGCAAAATAGTGAAAATATGCTTGAGCTCATTGGATGAGGGTAGCTAAAAGCTAACATTCGGAAAAAAGCAAAATGGCTGAAAACACGCCTGAGCTTCCGGCCGAGAGCAAAATAGCTGAAAAGACGCTTGAGCCCGCCGATGAGGCCAAAACTACTCAACCGAAATCGAACTCCAAAGACCCTCCAGCTCTTCGTTCCGAAAAGCAAGAGGCTCGGGGGCTACATCCAGATAGGAATACTTTTTCCTCAGAAAAGTACAAGCGCTACTCAAAAGGCAACATTCTATGCCAAGTCATTTTTTCATAGCGCGGTGTCAACACAAAGATTTACATCTAACAAGTCACAGCGCGGACAAAGCACTCGACAAATCGAGGGGTCTCCGAGATAACACACAGAGTTGTTTTGTGGAGCAGAAACGAAAAAGGGACAAAATACTCAGCAAGACAAGTAACTTCGACCACACCTGTGCAAAGAATACATCAACGAAAACAAAGAATCTTCATTTAAAGAGGAGAGTAATATTACAAGAAGCTTTACAAGAAGTCGGTCAATCGAGATCGAGCATTATCATCGGGAAGGAAATGTCAATATTTAGACTTTCTACAAAACCTATCACAAACCTTCACCTCGTGCTCCATCCTCTCAACGGCGTCAAGGTATTCTTGGCTTTTAGCTTCCTCTGCTATCTTGGACAGAGGCGCCTCTAGAACAAGGACCCGGACTGGCTAGCACATTCTTGGTACATACTTGGGCACACTTCTTCGCAAATTCTTGGAAACGAGTGGAATCCGGGAATGAATCTGCGCCTAAGATTGCCCGTCGTCCATTGGAGTCCGGAGAACATCGGCTCTCGAATCGAAAAGATTTCCACAGAACGTTCCAATTTTCAGTGGCCGTCGCCAGCTTCCCTATCAAGCTTTCAATAGTTCTTTGGGCTGCACAAGATCTCTATCGACTTCGTGCCTAATCACTTAGCAAGGGCAAGTTCTTCCTCAAAGATGAGTAATTACCTCCTCAAATTTTATTATGACTAGAACGGACTAGAGCCTTCATTTCATCGATGCTCTCCGAGAGCTTCAGCTTCTCAAATTTCGGAGAACTAGACAAGACACCCAAGAACAAGTCAACAAGAAAAGAAATCAAAATACAAGAAAAAAGCAGCAGAGCCCACGGCACCTTTGCATTCATTCTTCGCAGACTCACCATGGGGTCTCCGCTCCATTACCCGGCACGAAGGGTTTTCTCCTCCTTTTGGTGCATTTGACGCTCTGTCTCCAACTCAGCCCGGAGAAGGTCGAGATCGACTTTTAGAACGTCCACCTCGGAAGACAACTTTCTCTCATTTTCGGATGAGAAAAAGAAGCCGAGAATGATCACGGGAGAAAGACCGAGCCAAAAGAGACAAAGAAAAAACAAGCGTAAGGACGGAGGAAAAATGAGCATGCAAAAAGGAACGGCAAAAAAACCTACCGGAGCTTTTCACCAAAAGAAGTTGCTAGGGTCGACAAGCTCCCCCAGGCTGCGGTCAGCTCCGACAATCGATGGGTGGCATCGAACTATTGCACCACGTCATCGGAAGAAGAAGGACCGCCGGGAGCGAGAGAAGGGGAAAGAGAAGCCGGATGGAGCGAAGAAGGAACGACCAAAGCAACTTTCAAGGAAGCCGGAGTCAAACCCTCAGAAGAACCCGCCGACGGCCACAGTCACCTCCGGAGCGGCCAAAACCGCAACTTCGCCAGGTAGCTCTGAAGCCCCCATAGCAACTTCATCAACGAATCTTCAGAATCCACGAGGCTCGAACTTCGTTGGCACGGCGAGAGGCAAGAGAGAAGTCGATGAAGGAATGAGAGAAGACGAAACACTGAAAAGTGATAAAAAGGAACACCGATAAGAACCAGAGGAAGGAAAACAAAAGCCAAAAGATAAAGCTAGAATCTACTCACCCAACCACTCTCTTCTTCAAGAAGCCAAGAGAAGGCCTCGCAGGAGGAAACCACGACGGTAAAAACGTCCCCGCCACCCGTGACGAGAGCGGAATAGCCGGGCAGCGGAGCCGCTGGGAGGAGCCGGGGCTGAGACGCTGGAACTCGGTGCTCGGGGCTTCAAAAGAACTCGACACCGGAGTTTCAAGAGGTCGACACGGAGCCTCGGAAGAACTCACACCCGGCCTCCGATTACTTCAAAAAGATCAATACTAAAGGTCAAGACAAAGAAGAGAAATTCAATGCAACAGAACATGAAAAGCAACTCACCGCCGCATGATGAGGGGTACTTCATCATCTTCTTCATCCTCGACCAAGGAAACCAGAGCACCTGGCTGAAAAAGGATAAAAAGTAATCGGATCATGAGAGAGAGACAAGAAAATAAAAGAACAAAGAGCATTAAATGAGCTCACCTAAGAGCATGCTAGCAACAACTGGAGTACACGAGAAAGTACTTGGTTTGTGAGGCTTCTTGGAGACAAAGGCGAGGCCGATGAAGACCCATCCGTTCGCCCCTCTTCGACACTGCGCGAGGACCGCGAGGGACTAGACGAGGAACATATTCTTCATATACATCAACAAATCCGGAAGAAACCCCGGGAAGAGCGGTAGAGGTTTGGGACTTACTAATTGCGTAAGTCCCAAAGCAAGTCTATCTCTCGATCTACGCCACGGGCAGGCGTCGGGAGGGAGAGACCGGTCGACAAAGTTCCGCCCAAACTCCTGCGAAAACGGATAAAACACCGAGACAAAGAAAAGCTAAGCAAGAACAAACGCAGCTAGAGTGCATAAAGTACTCAAACAAAAAGATAGACAACTCACAACTGGGGGCGGGTTGTTGGCTGAGAACTCGGTGACAGTAGGGGGAATGACGCTCACCCCTTTCAAAGATCTTCTTCAAGACGCTCGAGTACCTCCTCACCAATCACTCAAGAGCTGGGACCATGCGTGAAGGATCCTCGGCCCCGTAATACTCAAAGCCGAGATGCTCCGCTCTTTCAAGGGCTGAACCCGCGACGAAGAAAGCTCGAGACGATACCAAAGCCGGTCAAACCCTCGCCGCTTCACAGATGTTAATCCTATCAAGGAGTGGTGGATCACTTGAATCTCAAAGAAAGCGATTCAAGTTTCTTGTCCCATCGGTCATTCACCACAGACCAGATCCGGGATGAATGGCAAGGAAGGGATTAAATTGGCGGCGAAAACCACTTTCAAGACGCCAATCTTTTCAGAATCGACCAGGTCATAGTCAAAAACTTAATTTTGAGACCACTGCGAAACCCGAATCCCACAATCGCCAAGAACGCTGGTTTCTTCACGGCGGGGTTGAGGTTTCAAACGAAAGAAAAGCGAAAAGAGACAGAGAAGGAGGATTCAAGGAAAGCTTCATAAGATGAACGAAAATGAAAAGATGGAGAATGGCATTGGGGTTAGGTGGTTCGGACTAATCCCGAAATAACCAAGAAACTGATGAAGGAAAGCGGAAGCAGGAAGGCAAAGTCCGGCGCGGACAAAAGAAACGAAAAGGACAATCTCACCAGGACCCGGAGCTAGAACCCGATGCTCGCCCGGAACCCTCCATTCAGCGATGACTTTGCTTTGGATCAAGCCATCGCTAACGAGCTCAGCAGCACCGGTCTTCGCTTGTTGTTGGGGCCGCCAAACCTTCCGAAAGCAGCCCTCATAGCCACAAACTCCTGATTTTGGATCAAAGAAAGGGATGATTCCTCGTCTCTGAAGGTCGCTGAGACTTGCTTGCGGTTTTCTTCTTTCCCATGAACTGGCGGAAGCAAGAGAGGCGCTAAAGAAGATGTAGGATGATGACGCTTTCGGGTTCTGCGACGGTGGCGGCGGGCGATTTTTGAAAGCTAGGGTTTAAAGGCAAGAGTTGGGCAGCAAAGGGTCTTTAAATAGGTTTCTCAGCGATACAAATGGCCCACAAGGCCCGATAAAACACAATGTGGGAACGCGACGGTCCATTTACCGACGCAGCTAAAACAATGGAGGGCACAAATCCACACAATAGTACAAACCAACGGGCAGATTTCAGACTTATCCGTCCAGCACCACGGCAGGGTTATCAGATCGCTACAAGAACAACTCGTCAAAACAAGAAGAAAGAAGGAAGAAAGAAAAGGCTACCTCACAAGGAACAAAAGAACCCGGTTATTTGAGAAAGAACCCGAATCTCATGGACAACGGGGATCGCAATGAAAAGTAAAAGACAACTCGAAGACAAGATTCGTTACATTACAAGCGTAAGATTACAAATCTTAAAGACAAGATTCGTTACATTACAAGCGACTTCAAAATAGAAGATTACAAATCTTACAAGACCCAACGAACTCGGCACTACGAAAAAGCAAGGTAGCAAAGAGGAACGCGGACACGGCTAGGCTCGAACGACTCGTGTCCCAAATTGCTACTCGGAAGGACAAACCGCCATCAGCCACACTGCTTTTCTTCAAAGGAAGGACGCAGAGGCACTCAAGGCGTAAATCGGCAAAGACGGCAGACAACATGGAGCGCAGAAGGCCGCGGGCATCTGTCTACCCAAGACCGATGTGATATCACGCATATGGTGTTGATCTGCGCTTGACGCCTCAAGACAAAGCGACGAGGACCAACCTGAACGGCCAGATGAAGGAAGGCAAGCCCACATCACAAGACTTCCTCCAACTACCACCACATACATCCTGGCACAATCTTTGTCATGGATTAGCCTTCCTCTAATCCCTATCACAAGACTTCCTCCAAATACAACAAAACACACAGAACTACAAAATATGCCCGGGGCTACTCTACTTCACAAACTACCATGCTCATATCCACGAAGGTTTCAACGGAATATCCAATAGATGAAAACAAGCACTCCGGACAAGTGATTTATAGACCAAAGGAGCGGCGCACATGGACCAGAGCACCAACGAAATAAGCCCGACAAAGAACACAAAGTGAAAGGACAGGACTCAATAATGGACGACTCAAAGTAGAGAGGAAAGCGAGGTCTCAAGACGGGCATATTCGGAAGGATATACCATCACAAAGACAACCCGTGAACAAAAAGCATTTACACTCAACCACCACCATACAACTACATCCGCAATGCAGCAGACTATCAAAGAATACGCCAAGACCTCGCACCCGAGTTCTTCCTGAACAAAACAACACGGGTATACGCTCGGGGGGCTCGCCAAAGATCACAGATTAATCAACACTAAGCTAGGGAATCCGACCCTCATTTCAACTACTCCCGGGGCTCGTAACCAAAGACAAAAGACAAAAAGGACAAGAAACTCAAGACTACAACGACGACAACGCATCAAGACTCTTCAACCGACTTCTTTTTCAAAAGAAAAGAACTCGGAGAAAGCACGAGGCTACGGGATACATAGCCCTAGAATTTTTTGAAGATAGAATGTGGACCCTCCAACTTTTGCAAGCAAAAGCAAGAGGCTCGGGGGCTACATTTCGGTGAGTGCAATTTTTATGAAAAATTGCACCCACCCAAAAAGAACCCGGACATAGGCTCGGAAGTCGCACACCACGAAACTACTTGGATGATGGTTTAATCCAAGACTAAAGGACCGCTTCGAAAGATACCACGAAACTACTCGGATGATGGTTTAATCCAAGACTAAAGGACCGCTTGGAAAGATACCACGAAACTACTCGGATGATGGTTTAATCCAGACTAAAGGACCGCTTGGAAAGATACCACAAAAACTACTCGGATGAGGACAAAATTCAAATCTCGTGGATTACTTCAGAGCACGATTTTTCAAACAAACATAAAGGATCAAGACCCTCAACTTTTTGTTCCAAATAGCAAGAGGCTCAGGCTACACTCGGTGAGTGCACTTTTTCTCCAAAAAGCGCACGTCACCAAAAAGACTTCCTCAACGCAGACTACTTCAAGACATTATGACAAAAGAACCGGAACGAGCCATATTCGAGTTCTTTTTGACAAAACTTCAACGAACAATCGAGCAACTTCAAGACAAGATCCTCCAGCTCCTTATTCCAAATAGCAAGAGGCTCGGGGGGCTACAACCAGATGGATGTACTTTTTCTTCACAAAACACTCACCACTCGAAGGTCCCAAGAAGCGCTACAAGGTTTCAATCCAAGAAAGCACTCGGATAACATTTTGTTCCTACCTAACAAGACTTGAAGGAGCAAAGCGAGACTTTCAGAGCTCAACCATGAAGTGCTCGGGGGCTTGTCGATGCGGGACCCACAGGATACCCCGCAAGAGAGAGAGAAGATCTAGTTCAACTAGGATTCTTCCCATGTAATCTTAGTAATAGAACTATTAAGTAATCCTACTAGGAGATCTCATTGTAAACCGATTAGGACTCCGGCCTCCTGACTATATAAAGGAGGGCAGGGCTCCTAAAGAACGACGATTGTACAACATAACACTTCATAATCAATCCAACGCAAAAGGCAAACGCTGACTGGACGTAGGGTCGTTACTCGATCTACGATCGAGGGCCTGAACCAGGATAAATCGACTGCCTCTTGCGTTTACCATCGAGTTCAGCATACGTCGAAGCCCGAACATACTACCCGGGTACCCCCGGAGCAGGCTATCGGTGGTAAAACATCGACACTCGCACATGGGCAGAGCAAGCATTTACATGGACCACCAACTAAGTGCGTTTGTTTTTAACAAAGCCATAGATGAAGTATCAATAAATATCAAGAGGAATTTTCAACATATCTCGCAATTAATTTCCACGTCCATGACCATTATGGTTATTGAGAAATCTTACTATTGATTTTCACAAGCCGATGACAGCATTTTATTTTTTTAAAGGAAAATGACCCAATGGTAGCTTAGCCACCAACCGTCCAACACAGTCGTCGGCTCGCAGCCTAAAGAAGCAAACAATTATCTCGTTGCCTCAAACACTGTGCGGCCTGTTCGCTTGGTCGTAAACGATCGTAAATTTCTAGCTAGAACAATATTTTTCTCTCACACCAATCTAGTCAACAGTACTTCTTCACGAACCAGCCCAGCCAACCGAACAGGCTGATGGTTGATGAACTGGCGGCATGCACGAGAAGCATGTTCTGGCGACAGCATAGGTTAAAAAAAAACTCTGGTGACGGCATAGGATCTTGATGTCGCCTAGAGGAGTGTGAATAGGCGTACCTAAAAATTCTTAAACATAAACTTGAAGCGGCAGATTAGTACATTGTCGGAATGTTGTCAGTTTTGACAGTTGTTGGAACTTCTGACGTTTGTTGGAACTTCCGACAGTCGAAACTTCAGACAACAGTTGGAACTTCCGACGCCTACGAAGAACTACAAAATCAGAGTTAAATCGACATCAAATTTAGATCTACGAATTACCCACTTTCTTTTGGATAGATGAAGCTGTCCAAGTACTCCCTTGACCTTGGAGCGTCACCAATTTGTAGATCGAGACCCTAAAATCACCAATAAACAAGTAGAGAGCAAAACAAATAGCAAGAACACAAGAGGCAAGGTGTTTATCCCATAATTCAGCTCGCCACCAAGGCTTGCCTATGTCCACGTTGTTGAGGAAGCCACAAAGGCTTTTCGGGTCTCTTTCAACCCTATCCTTGTTCTCAAGTCAAGAGAGCAATCTCTTGAGATGAGGGGTTCTTACTAGATTTGGAAGCTTCCGGGCGACGCCTAGCCGGCTAGGAGCCTTGCTCTAAGAGTAACAAACACAAACCCAACCGGCTTGACGAAGAAATCAAGTGCTTAAACTTGCTTCGATGTTTCTCTCACCAAGAATCCTTCTCTCACTCAATCCTTTGCAAGATTTGAAGCTAGGAGCAAAGGGGATAGAAGAGAGAGGCTTTTGAGAGCTAGGAGGCACTTCTCTGAAGTTTTGGGGAGTGAGAGAGTGAGTGGGTAACGGTCACAAGAGAAGGGGTTGAGTATTTATACTCAAAGGCAAAAGTGACCATTTAAATCTGCGTCGGAACTTCTGACACAGATCGCTGGAACTTCCGGCACCTAGTTATTTGAAATGATGAGCAGAGGGCTGGTCAGGAAGTGTTGGAAGTTCTGATGCCTGTCGAAACTTCTGACAGTTGAAACTTCCAACAATGGTTGGAACTTCCGACACTCGGAAGTTCTGACGCTTGTGGGAACTTTCGACAACAGTTGTAACTTCCGACAGTCAAAGGTCAGAAAACTAGTCCTAAGTGTTTGTGCAGTGCTAGAGTGTCTCTAAATTGATTTTAGTTAAATACTTGAGCACTCTATCTTCCTCAGACCACCTAGATTTGCATCTCTCTTTATAGTGTGTCATATCCTAAACTCAAGATCAAAAGAATATAACCATTTTAACCACTTGAGTCTTCATATACCACTTCTTCTCAATATCACTTCATAAGGGGTTGCAATCAACTTTGTCTCCTCTCTTTGAGCAAACACCTTGAGCATGTGATTTGAACCATTTCAACACATGTGAGTTCAACCCATGGCTTCAAGTCACTTTCACTAATGATTTGATCCTCAACACAATATGACTCCTCATGGCTCAATTAGTACCTCGACTCAATGCAAGTACTCTCTTCTTCACCTTAGCCACGGTACCTTGGTCTCCAAGCCATTGCTTGTCCTTCACCTTCGCTTAGTCCCTCGAAGCCATTTCCTTACTATCTTCACCCTATCGAGCCATACTCAAGTCACATTATATTAAGCATCCATTGAAAAACCATTTCTTCATTATTGTGATCTTTACTTGGATATCTTCTTGATATAAATGTTGAGATCAATTAGGCTTCAGTTTACAACAATACATAACTTTGGCCTTCATTTAAACATTATGTGAAATACCATCAAGTTTGCTTTCTTGTTGAACCTTTGATACACTTAGCAAACTTGTTAGACCTTTAATTGTGTTGTCATTTAATTCACCAAAAAACCACAAAAGGGTTAGATGCACTTAAAAAACACCTCATCTAGCTATAAGAGTTGTGGGAGAAAAATGCATGAGGATTAGAAGTTTACCTAACCTCCCCCCCCCCCAAAAAAAGAGGACAAGTTAGAGGACAATATATTAAAAGCGTCAACAACACATCTCGTTGAGATAAAAGGGAAAAAAACACCACTATAAATTTACAACCACCAAGTACCACGCTAGTTACTAGAGAAAACATTGCAGTCGTCTCATGACAGTATGACCAGAAATCAAAATAAAAGTCTATTATAGTGTGTCCCAAATTATTGCAAAAATCAAAACTTTCTGTGTGAGAATTATGAAAACAATTTCATAAAAAGGTTGTCACAATGAAAATTATGCACAAATTTATAAGTAAATAGAAGAAGGGAGAGATAAGAAACGGAAGGTCACACTACCGGAGGCGGCTTGGCACTCGGCAAAGGCCGATATACACTCGACAAAGCCTTTGCCGAGTGTTACACTCGGCAAAGGGCGCTCGATAAACAGTTTATCGACAAAGACCTCTTTGCCGAGTGCACTTTATCGGGCACTCGGCAAAGCCTTTGCCGAGTGCTAATCTGACACTCGGCAAAGAAAAGTCGCCGTGACGGCGAGCGCCACCGTGACAGCGGCTTTGCCGAGTGTCAAGGTCAAGCACTCGGCAAAGGTCGCTTCTTTGCCGAGCGCCGTTGACTCAGACACTCAGCAAAGGTGGCCACTGTGCCGAGTGTCACCGGCAAGACACTCGGCAAACAGGCGACCTTTGCCGAGTGCCTGGACCGTGGCACTCGGCAAATCTGTGATGTTTGCCGAGTGCAATGGCCTTTGCACTCGGCAAAGCATGTTCCCAGGCATGTTCTTAGGTCATCACTTTGCCGAGTGTCATGGTCATTGCACTCGGCAAAGTAACTGAAAACAGCCTTTTTTATTTGTTTTTTACATTCCATCCAAACAAACAGAAGATATATATAACAAACATTACAAATTGGTGTCACATTATCGTTGCATTAACATGCAGTACAACTAATAATACACCGTACCAATCATAGAAACATACATTGAGTTTCATTTATTAGCGAGTCCACTGCTGTCACATAGTTTGAGGACAATCAATTCACGATCAAGCTAACTAGTATGTATCAATTCACAATCAAGCTAACAAGTATTTTGTCCTATATATCTTTTCTAAGGCAAATGGGTAGCACTTCCCCTATCTCGGCATCAACATCTCTTGTCTTTGGTCAGAATCTCTTCTAGAGAGATGATCTGCAAAAATGGTGAAACACGCTTGCAAATAACCGCTGGGCCTCTGCCTCCACGCACCGCACTGCTGCCTCCTCAGGCCTTCTATAGCCAGATTGTTCTACAAAATAAGACCACAAATCAGTAATCATTTCAGTTAAATCAACCATAAGTTCATTCATAGTAAAGTGGAACCAAAGACAGATGCTGATTGTAAGACATCACCAAAACAACTTAATTATAGTTCATCATAATAGGCATGTATACTTTTCATAAGTCAAATGGGCAAATGACAAGCATATTGAGAGCTCATGCCTTTTTCATAAACTACAGTCCAATATCATGCATTAAAGATATTTTCTAGCATTATACTTTACACATGAATTTAAATCTATCATACACCAGTAAGTTGAAAGCAGCAGCAGGTATCATCAGACAATGTTATAAAAGATGTACATCTAGGAACTGATGCAATTTAGATGAAGAAATGCTGAAGACAGTTTCTGAAACTACTATACTCACATTTGCTGAAGCATGAGGATCGTTCGATGCCGCCGATTGATTCTGCACATTAATATTAGTTAGTAGTTACTAATAGCTCGTCCGGTTAAGACGAGAACTACGCACTGATTAAATGTAACTTTGAAAGTAGTTAAGACTAGCATGTCCGCTTTCTACCTAAAATGAAAATCAAATAATTTTCTATAATTCTTTGTAAATATGATAGGAACTAATATCTCAAGGTTTTTACTGGAACATACAAAGCACAGTGACATTGGCTACGAGTACCACACATAGTTTCTGGAGTCAAGAAACATGAATACATTCTATAGTAAATCTTCAAACCTGATGGTGACGTGAATCACTGTCGTAAGACATATGTTACAAAGGTCTAGAAGCAGTTCTCTAAAATATTCTATGAAATTCATGTGTTATATACATGAAAAAGAAATAAGAGATTATATGCTGATTTTGAAGATTGTTGATTCTCACTAATTACACAAAACAGATCTGCCAGCTAAATCTTCAGAAATGCAACCTAGTTGTAATTTTTGCTTTTCCAATCATATTGCCAAAGGTCACTTGCAGATTTGCCATGTTAACTGATCCAATTTTACACTACAGTATAAGAGCAGTTCGATATTCATTGCAGATTAACTGACCTCTGCTGATCCACTTACATGGAACCACAAATGCATGTACGTCAAAATGCCTACTCGTCAAAAAAGAAAACCAAGAAACAATCAAGCCCGCATGAACTCATACAGAAAAATTGGTAGAACAGACCAGTTGCTAGATGGCAGAAACCGCTGTGATCTCTTGATCTCTGGTAGGTAGCAGCGTGTCTGGTTGCTCAGGAATCTGCATGACCAAGGTGGAGGAGGGGAACGATTAAGAGTTGTAAGGCTAAGAACTTGAGAAGGCGATCAGAAGGGAACCGAAACTTAAGCATATGGGCATCTGGAGGCCGCCGCTGTGGGCTTCAGCAGAAGCAAGGAGCGCCTGGTGCTAATCCGGCTAGAAGCCCCCAGCACCCCACCACTCGCCTCCAATCTGGCATGCCGTCGGCTGCAGGAGCAGATCCACGGCCATCAGCAGTTGGTGCTTGGAGCGCAGCGCCGCCGTGTGACCACCAGAGTATAAGATGCGAAGACGACGAGGGCGGCACGTGGGCCTGTACCTGCAGCAAGAGAGCACTGCCGCGGGGGCTGGCAGCTTGCGCAAGGACGCCGGCGGACCTCCGTGGCCTATCCCTCGAGCGCGAGGACGGCGGGAGAGAGGGAGCGGAAGCGGAAGTGCGGACCCGAGCGGCGGCGGCGGCGGCTGGGGTGAGACCGTGAAAAGAGAATGGGTTAGGGCACGTTCAGCCCACAGACAGCCTCTGTAAGTTTTTGAAATCTGAACACGGACGATTAAAAAGAGTGGTCATACAATGGACTGTCTATTTAGTTGTCTGCAAGCAGTTTAATGCTTATATATAGCTAAAATCAATTATGAAGACTATTTTATTGCTATTTAATAGAAAATGGATCATACAAGTAGTTTGTTAAGTACAAGACAAGTCTATCTTCTATTCTATAACAATAATATCACACAAGTAGTTGCTGATTATAAAGCCGTATACATGCCACACACATATACTAGCCCGGTCTCGGATGCCACAGTTGATCACGGCAAGCCGTCTCTTGCTTGCAACGCTGCGTATAACGGGAGAAGGTGCGGCGGTATAACCTCGGAGCAGCTCTCTCTCATCATTAATGAAGGGTGTTTTTGCAAAACTCCGTTTATGCAGACGGCTCTGCAGACGGGCTGTGCGTGCCCTTAGGGTTACGGTGCGCTGGGCCGGCAGGGTTAAATGGCCCTTTGCCGAGTGCCCCCGATCTGGCTGGGGTACTCGGCAAATTATTTTTTAATTTTTTCTTAATTTTCTACTGAGTGCCACCTGGTCCGGCATTTGGTAAAGAGGGTTTTTTTTTTAAAAAAAAACTTTGCCGAGTGCCCCCGATCTGACACTGGGCAAAGTATGTTAAATTTTTTTAAAAATTCTTTGCCAAGTGCCAGCCGTCCTGGCACTCGGCAAAGAGGCTCCTTTGTCGAGCGCCAAACGCAGACACTCGGCAAACCATTTTTATTTTTTTCTTCCTGCCCCCAAACTTTTTCTGTAGTCCTCATACAATACCTGGTACTCCATGTTCCAATGTGGCACATTTCTCGGACTTTTTCTATATTTCTTTAATTTATTTCATTTAATTGAATTTTCTTAGATAATTCAAATTATAACTGCTAGTCATTCGAATAATGAAAAAAATAAATGGAAAAATGATATTCATGTTATTTAGTGTAATGTGAGGCCATATCCAGGAACAGACCACCAATTTCTAACATCTTGTTCATGAAATATGACCACGAACTTAAAGTCGAGTTATTTTTAAATTCTATAAAAAGAAAACGAAGTCCGAAAATCATGAAACTTGTCAAGATGTCATGCTATCATATGTGGAGGCTGTGATAAAAATTTGAGAATGTTTCGCGTAAGTTGTCACATACAATGCTTACTACCTCGTCGGTCTCTTCACGAAATCATGAAACTTCTTCGGAGATTCTTCGGTTGGTAAGCATTATACGTGACAACTTGCGCGAAACCTTCTCAAATTTTTATCACAGCCTCCACATATGATATCATGACAAGTTTCATAATTTTCGGATTTCGTTTGTTTTTTATAGAATTTAAAAACAACTCGACCGCAAGTTCGTGGTCATGTTTCGTGAACAAGATGTTCGAAATTGGTGGTCTGTTCCTGGATACGGCCTCACATTACACTAAATAACATGAACATCATTTTTCCATTCATTTTATTATTATTCGAATGACTAGCCGTTATAATTTGAATTATCTAAGAAAATTCAATTAAATGAAATAAATTAAAGAAATATAAAAAAAGTCCGAGAAATGTGCCACATTGGAACATGGAGCACCAGGTATTGTATAAGGACTGCATAAAAAGTTTAAAGGTCAAAAATGAAAAAAATGTGGTTTGCCGAGTGTAAAAAAATAAAACTCGGCAAATGAGCCGCTTTGCCGAGTGTAAAAAAATGACACTCGACAAATCACCACTTTGCCGAGTGTCAGAAGAAGACACTCGGCAAAGGGTTAACGGCGGCTGCCGGCCGTTAACGGCGGCGGCCCTTTGCCGAGTGTCAGGAGAATAACACTCGATAAAGCCAGTTTTGCCGAGTGTTATTGTTTACCGAGTGCTCGGCACTCGGCAAACCATCTCTTTGCCGAGTGTCAGTTGTTTGCCGAGTGCTTTATCTCTGGCACTCGGTAAACAGCTTCTTTGCCGAGTGCCCGATAAAAAGCACTCGGCAAAGTGTGGGACACTCGGCGAAGAAGCCGTCTCCGGTAGTGTCAGTCATTATTAGCCACCCAACGTAGCCGCGGCCAGAAGAGGCAAACATTTATCTCGTTGCCTCGATCAAAACACCGTGAGCTCAATAAGCATGTTCTGCTGGCGATAACAATCAAGGCCGCGTTTAGTTCGGCCACCGAATCGGCGCCGCCGGATTCGGGCGCACTGTAGCTACTGTAGCATTTTGTTTTTATTTGGTAATAATTGTCCAATCATTGATTAATTAGGCTCAAAACGTTCGTCTCGTAAAGTACAACCAAACTGTGCAATTAGTTTTTGATTTCGTCAACATATAGTACTCCATACATGTATCGCAAGATTGATGTGACGGGGAATCTTCTTTTTACATAGTGCCAAATTCTGAAATTTGGGGCAACTAAACAAGCCCCAAAGTTGGCTATTAGCCAACAGCTGTACCCAGGAGCCAGGATATCTATCTACAGTTCATTTGAAAAAAAAGATCCTCTTAATAATTGAGTAGCCACATTAATTTGGCAATGCTATATACCGTGTTATATCTATTTTACCTAAGCTAAAGTACGTTGTAGAGGTGCTGGAGCAACCCTTAGATGATGACGAACTGTTAAGGCCAGACCCAACGCTCCAGCCAAGCCACAGAGTGAAGCTCTCGTGGAAGAGAGAAGCAAAAAAGTAGTGGGCTCTAGGACGTCGGTAGTTCCTGCAAGCCACTACAATATGTGTGTTTTCTTTTTAAGCTATCATGTGTTGTTGTGTTGGTACTTCAGTAGAGGGTTAGGAGTACGTGGCATCTTCTTTCACCTGAGACCACAAATGTAATACTGTATGCTTGCATTAAACGTGCTCTAATAGGGCGCCTATGCAAGCTGTAACAATTTTCTCCGCTTCAGCAAAGCAGTTTTCATGTGCCATATCGGTCGTTTGGTACATGTTTAGGTAATAATTAGTTTGTGTTTGTGCTCCATCCGAGAGAACTGAAAATTGGTAGGTGTGGTGTTGAATGAAGACCAATTAAAACTTGTTAGCCTTAATCCGAGAGGATTGAAGGGAATTGAGAGAGATTATGATTTTTCTTTTTGATAAAATCCATAAATCTGGAGAGGTTGGGCCTAAAGATCACGAACCAACACTATCTAAAATCTGCCACCACATCTTCTAGCAAAGACATGCCTGGCTAGCGAGTGATCAACTATTTCACGTGGCCATGCCTATGGAGCTTGTTGGACATCTAGCAGTGACCAAACAAGACCAACTAAACGAAGAATCAACATTTGTCTGGTGCCTTTGATTTCTAGAGTGTCTTTGCACCCGACACACTGGAGCTAAAGAAGAGTGCCTTATAGGCCCATCCTAAGGAGTAGCGTGACCATCTCTAGACGAAAGATATCATTTTCAGCTGTTGTTAGGGCAACTTCAAGGAGACGATTCCAGAGCTATAGTTATTGTAATATTCCCTGAACTAATAGAAACGCACAAATATCCCTACGTCCTCTTAGAGAGGGCTTGACACACTATGAGGTTCCGCTTAATCGAGACATGTAGCGGGAATATGCTACATACTACTCTGTAATAGCTATTGAAGACTCTAAATTGGACAATCACATCGTATAAATAGCACTGCCATGCAAAAGTCCTCCAAAATGATGCCTCTAATAAGGACACGACTATAGTCATCGTCACAACTTGTCCATAACAGGGCCAGATTTTTTGCATGGATATCCTGTAGTCGAGTAGGATGAGATGCAGTGACGTTGCCTCTAAGAAGGATAAAAGCACCCAAAGGCGTTGTCAACGTCGAGTTTGACATAGAAACTAGCATAGTTTTCGTCGGTGCACACCAACCCATAACAAAGCTCATAGAGTCGACGAAGCGTGTCGACGCCATTGGTACACACCGACATAGCACCCAAAGCTTGAATACACCGAAGGGTGTCCCATATTGCTGATTGCTAAGGCCGTGCCTATTGCTGGACATGCCATGCGTGTGCGGGTCACAGGACTACACCCGTGACAAGGACAACCATAGTATTGATACAGGTCCTATTAGGACGAGCACGTAGGAGAAGGTGCCGGTGACCACCCAAGCAACGAAGCTAATCGCGCCACCGCGGCCATGACCGACACACTGTAGTGAGGACTGAGGCGGGAAGCACCTCCACCAAGCTGACCATCCACACTGTTTACCAATGTATCCAGATGAATCCCCACGTAGCGTGCGAAGCGCCTATGTGGATTTGGTCAAATATGTCACAAACTGCATATCATTACCATTACATAGTTTACATTTCAGTTGATGGGCCAGTAAGATGGCATGTGGGCTGCATGGTTGTATCGGGTTGAGGCCCAAGAATTCGTGAACTAAGTACTCGCTGTGAGGGTGGTCGGGTGGTCAGCGAAAATAACAAACTAAATTCCCCAAATCCTATCTCCTCCTCGAGTGCTCTGTTGCTCGAGGGGCGCTGCCGTGCTCACCACCATGCGTGTACAGCGTCACTCCCTTCCCGGAGGCTAGGATCGCCACAAAATACTATACCGATTTGTCACTGAAGCAAGAGGAGAGAAATAGAATGGATAGAAAAGAAGGGTCTGTCTCTGTTGCAGGTTAGTCACCAGCATGGACCACAAGATGGTCATCTAACGGATAAAGTTTCTCTGTTCGTTGCTGTTTCTTTTTAGCCATAACAGGCGTGCGTATGGAACACTATTTTTAAAAAACAGGCCCATGGGCTTTTTCCCTTTAATAAAGGCTATAAAAGTTTGAATTTCACATGGGCTCACATCTGGATCGTGGGCTGTTGTTGTAGCCTTTAAAATTTTTAGCAGGCTCAAAAATATAATACTGTACAACCCAAAAAATTGGACGACTAGAATAGAATGGAAAAAAGTAAAAAAAATGGAGGGGGCGTGGGAGATGGACAACTCAGGCGGGAATCACACAATCGTAGCCGCCAAAAACAAACCCTGCAATAAAAAAGGCAACCCCAAATCCTTATCTTGACCAGACAAAAAAAAAAGGAGCATCGAAGGAGGAAGAACAAATCCAAAGGAGCAAGAGCAGGGAAAGGATGGAAGGACAATGGAGGAACAACAAACCTGGCGTACAAACAACAGATGAGGTGAGATCTTTATTGTTACTTATCCTCATCTTGGAATCATAGATGTGAGCTATTTTTTTTTCATACACGTATTTTCAAAGCAGCTTTTTATGGGTGAAGCTATTTTTCTCCTCCTCTCACAAAGGCATGAGATGGGATAAAGCTGAAAATAGTAGCTTATTCCAGCTCTCTCCCTCATGAGCTGTTGGTGAGCTATTTTGTCAAACACTTTTCTAAAACAATTTAGCTTAACTAAAAAGCAGTTTGAAGCTGAGCTGTGCCAAACATGCTCTAAATAAAACATAATAACATCCCGTTTGACAGGGCTTCTCCAGCGGTTTTAGGAGCTATTTTCTGCCACACGGGGTAAAATAAAATGGCTCCACCGATGAAGCCCCTAAAAACGTGCTCTCACAGAGCTTTGAGGTGGGAAGAAGCCAAAGATAGTGGCTTCTCCCGACTTCACCTTATCATACGTGGCGTTCTGTGAGAGCATATTTTAAGAAATTCTATATATGGAGCTGTTTTACCAAACGATTTACTAAAACGGCTCCAGCTCTACCGATGAGTTGTTCATGGAGCTGAAGCCAAAAAAAAAAAAAGTTTCACTGGTGAAGTGGAGCCATACCAAACACAACCTAAATCCGAATTTGCTATTCTTCCTTAAAAGTGACAGGCTGGGGCCCGGGTGTCCAAGCCTCGTCATTAACAAAGTCACCAGGGATGCGCAAGAAATGGCTGTCACATTTTTCTCGTCGTCCCTGTAGTGACATTTTCACGTAGTGTCAATTGATCGTGAGAGAAAATTCCTAATCTCTCTTATTTATCATTCAGCAATCATATCTAGGTTCCGTTTAAAAAAAATCGTTAAAAAAATTCATCAAACTAGGTTGACCCTGATATATAGCACAAAAGCATTCAATTTCCTCGGCAAATGACAAGCGCAACATTCTGTTTCTCATACTTCTCCAATTAACTAACACAGAGATCACCGTTGGTATGCGCGCCGTCGTCGTCACGGACTGCAGGGAGTAGCGGCCTCCACCTCCGCGCGATCAGGAACCCGGCGGCGTGGCCAGCGACGACGGCCAAGAACACTCCGCCGTTGAAGGACATGATGGCCAGCATCACCAGGTACGACAGGCCCACCTTCAGCACGTGGATCCACGTCACCTGCAGCGTCCAGCCCAGGGAGTTGGAGCCACGGCCGGCGAGGGCGCGGGACCACGCCGCGAGCACCTCGGCGAGCGCGGCCAACGCGGCCACGGCAAGGAGGCAGAGCACGTACATGCCGGCGTCGTCGCGGTCGCTGCCCGGCCAGTTGGAGAAGAGCACCTGCGCGCGGTGGCCCCAGAAGAAGGCCGCGTGCATCGTCGGCATGTTATTGTCCATAGGCGGCATCGGCATCGGCGGCGTGTCGCCGGAGGGCGTCGGTGGCGGCATTGGCATCGGCGGCATCGGCGCCATTGTCGTCTATCTCTGCACCGCTACAACTTTCTTGGTGATGGGAGCCGTAGACCGTAGTAGCTTAGAGTGATTCTAACTTAATTGCTATCTACCAGGAAATAGTGAACACTTCATCACAGCATGGGTAAATAGGAAGAGAGGAGGCTCTGCCACGAGTTGGGGAAATCGGTATATTATGTCCTATATGCAAGGGAAAGAAAATGAATAGCGACGAGAACGAGGAAGCGATAAGCATCATGTTCTTGGTTTAGTCGCGTGCTTTATTAATGCTTATTAGCAGGGATGGGCGATGGACCTGGGAGATGACGGAGAAAAGAGATGCACCGTTTTGTTTGGGACCTGGGTGGCGGCGGTGTGTTTAAGGTAGGTAAACGGAGACAAAGACATACACATATACAACTATATATTGCCGGAGCACCACTTTGTCCTTGTAGCTCAAGGATTGCTTTGGAGTTTTCTTAATTTTATGCTAAATTGTTTGGGTTGTTTTGGCCAATTAGACCTGGCATTGGAGGGACATTCAAGTGCAATGAACAAAATTCAATTAGAAAATCCAACTAAGGCCTCGTTCGATTAGCCCGGAATGAGTCGTTCCACGCCTTGGAACAATTTCGGTTTGATCAATGTTATACAAAATAGCGAACCATTCTTAGGAACTATTCCGGCTAGGAATAGTCCCAAGGAACCGAACAAGGCCTAAAATCACCCTGTCATCCAGTCCAATCCAAATAGACACTTTTAACCATCCAATCCATTTCCACTAAAATCCAAATTATCCAACTCTCTGAATCTTGATAATATATATTAATTGCTCCCTCATGCATGTTTTTGTATTGACCAGCAGATGGGTTAGATCTGAAAGAGAATGGATCATATTCCATATGAAATGGATATAGCAACATCATATCTGAAGATCAAGTAGCTACGCCTATGCCCACCATAGATATTTCTCGACAGTCGAGGCGATTGAGCTGACCGGTCGGTTAACCCAATCCAATCCATAATGCATACCGAGGTAATTAAAACAGCTAGCAAGTATTCTGTTTTCTTTTTTCTCAGTTCAACTTTCAACTTCATATATATGTACACTTTATTTGCAAGGACTGCAACTGCATTTTTATGGCCATTTTTTCTTCTTGATCTTTCTCTCGCATCATGCATCAAAGGCACAGAACACAAGTCGATGGCTTGGTTTGCGACAGGGGAGTGACGCATATACGTGTTCGTTGGATGCAGGTTATCAAGGCAGACAGAATCTGCGAAGCTGTCGAACGAATTATCTCGAAGAACTTAAGGAGGAGTACGACGACGCTACCAGTACTGCTAGAAGCACCACCAGCAGCGTCCGGCACAATGTCATCTACTTTGATGGCTGGGATGGGCTGGGGGCGTCTGCCGTCCTCCGAGCCATAGGCAGACGCCTCAGCGCTGGTCGCGAGTTCTGTAAGATCATCGACATCGACTGCTCCAAGTGGGAGAGCAGGAGAGCGGTGCAGAGGGCTCTTGCGGTGCAGCTGAAGCTTCCCGCTCATGTGATAGGGATGTTGGATGCACAAGACGAGGAGGACAACTACCTGGGTGTGGGCCAGGGCTCGCGCCTCGAGATACCCAAGATCTCCAGGGAGATATATGAACACGTACAGAAGCAGCTGGGCCAAAGGTTCTTGGTGATCTACTGATCTTCAACAACGGGAGCTGCGAGGAGATTGATCTTGAAAGCTTCGGCTTCCTACTGTCTGGGTACTCAAGGAACAAGGCCCTGTGGTCATTCCAAGGAGGATTCTGGCTCTACCCTCGGATAGGTTGACATCACGGGCAGATCCAAAGGGGGGCTGCCAGGCTACAGCTCTCCTAGTGAGCCTGATTTCTTCATCAGACCACGATTACTTAGCCTCAAATCATTATTAATCTCTAGCCATAGCTCTAAATCTTCATTATTTAGCCCCTCTTTGTTCCCATCCTGCATCCGCCACTGGTTGACATGGCCCTAGAGAGTAAGATGGCATCATCAACATATGTTTTTCTCTCAGCAACCTCCATTAACCTCAACGAGTACTATTTTTCCAAGATTTTGCGCCACGAAGCAGAAGAAGTTGCACTGGGGATGCTCAATACTGGCGGCATCGACTGACCTGCAGCAGGTGCGGGTTGCTTCCTGTACACGATGAGGCTCTGCGGCATGGGAGGCCACTTGATCTGTTAGGTTTTAATCTTGTCATTAGTGCATATCCATGTCCAATTATGTACGTGCATGTAGCAAACACGCAGTACGTGTGATGCAACCGCAAGTTCGCCGAGGAGCCGTGCGATGTCACCGGATGGAAGGCGTGTTCATGCGTGTGCAGGTTAGTAGTTTGCATGCGTTAGGAATTTGATTACCTGCGTTGAGTCAAAGTAGTTAGTTCTGTTAGTGGATGCATGCATGCACGAGATGTGCTGTTTGGCCAGGTCCAAGTGAATGCCACGATGTGTGGAGTTAGTAGTGGCCAGCGAGAGGCCCTGGTGGCTTGCATGCTGCTTGCACGTTCGCACGTTACGAGATGTGGTGTGAGTCTTGGCTGAGTGATTTGGCCGGCCGTCTATTCTATGCATGTACTCAAGTCTATAAATGAATGGAAAACGACGGTCGTTGTGTGGCTTGAGTCACACAAAAGCTTGTTAGCTTGTATTATTTCTGCATGTGTGTGCGTGTGTTCATCCACCCGAGAGTAAGTTAGTGTTTGTGATAAACACTTGTTGAGTGAGGGAGAGATTCCTAACAAGATTCAGTAAGGAGGGATTTCCAACAATTGGTATCGGAGTTAGGTTGTTCCACGAAGACGATGCTGCACGACGGATCTTCACCGAGCAAAGCCATGGTGAGCAGTGGCTTCGGCGACTCGATGACGACAGCGACAACGGGGAGTCTCCCGTTCCCGATACTGACAAGGACGAACTACGCGGCGTGGGCGATGAGGATGAAGTACCTCTTGCGCACCAATGGCGTGGGGGTGCTATTGTTCCTGAGAAGGCATCCAGGAGGGCTGTCGATGAGAGCAAGGACCAGCTGGCCTTGATGATCATCTCGTAGTCAATCGACGACGAGACGCTGCTGCGAGTTGCTGAGAAGGAGACCGCCTCTGATGTGTGGGCGGCGCTGTGTTCCATGCATGTGGGAAGCGAGCGTGTCCAGGAGGCAAGAATTCAGTCCTTGCGGTATGATTTTGATAACCGATGGGTGATGCAGAGTCCGTGGATGATTTCACGGTGAAGTTCACGATGCTTGTTGGACGCATTCGTGAACTTGGTGATGCGATGGACGAGAAGTACGTCGTGAAGAAGCTGCTGCGAGCCGTCTCCACCAAGTTCATCAACGTTGCCTCATTGTTGATGCTGTTTGGCGACATCAACAAAATGGCCGTGGAGGAGGCCATTGGATCGCTGAAGGTCCATGAAGAGTTGCTCAAGGGACGAGAGGTCCAAAGGGAAGAACAACAGCTTATCATGGCAAGAACACGTGATTCATCTGGAGGTGGTGGCCGCGACGAGAAGAAAGACAAGAGCAATGTAAAATGCTACAACTGCAAGAGCTTGGATATTTTGCTTGGGAATGTCCTGAGAAAAAGAAGAAGAATGAGTCTGCACTTCTTACCGTGGCTTCAAGTGACAATGAGCCAACTCTCCTGTGAATGGAGATACCAAGATTAGGGGGTAATTGTTAGGTTTTAATCTTGTCATTAGTGCATATCCATGTCCAATTATGTACGTGCATGTAGCAAATATGCAGCACGCGTGATGCGTACGCAAGTTCGCCGAGGAGCCGTGCGATGTGGCTGGATGGAAGGCGTGTTCATGCGTGTGTAGGTTAATAGTTTGCATGTGTTAGGAATTTGATTACCTGCGTCGAGTCAAAGTAGTTAGTTGTGTTAGTGGATGCATGCATGCACAAGATGTGCTGTTTGGCCAGGTCCAAGTGAAGACCACGATGTGTGGAGTTAGTGGCCAGCGAGAGGCCCTGGTGGCTTGCATGCTGCTTGCACGTTCGTACGTTACGAGATGTGGCGTGAGTCTCGGCTGAGTGATTTGGTCGGCCGTCTATTTTATATATGTACTCGAGTATATAAATAAATAGAAGACGGAAGTTGTGTGGCTTGAGTCAAATAAAAACTTGTTAGGTTGTATTGTTTCTGTATGTGTGTGCGTGTGTTCATCCACCAGAGAGTATGCGAGTGTTTGTGATAAACACTCGTTGAGTGAGGGAGAGATTCCCAACAAGATTCACTGAGGAGGGATTTCCAACAATTGGTATCGAAGCCAGGTTATTCCACGAATTATTTTGTTTTAAGTACATCTTATATACAACTTACTAATTGAGACATTATTTAGCTTCATTTTTTTAGTAAATTATGCAGACTATATAAGTGCCATAGAATCCCTAAGCTGCACTAATTTTCCCACTTGGAATAATCAGGTGCATGCCATTCTCAAGGAGCCGGACCTTGATTATGCGCTTAATGAGGAAGAACCACATGCTCCATCTCCTGTTTATGAGTACGATGCTGAGAGGATAAAGGAGTACATCCCAAAATAAAAAATGGTAGAAATCCGATAGGATTGCTAAAATGATAGTTAACATGATGAGGAGATTTCTTTCTAATGAAAAGAACACCAAGGAATTAAGTGCTAAGGAGCTTCACAACTCCATAAGAGCACATTTTAGAAATGTTTTCCTCTTTGATAAGTTACTTAATTCCCGTTATGATGGGATAAGTGGTCTAGGTAACCATGTTAAAAGCTTGTTTGATATGGCTTATAAATCCCAACTAAATCCTGAGCCAAAACAAGGAAGAGTGTGGCGCAGCATTGGTGTCTCTAATACAACTTGTCAGCGTCACTCAACAATGAGGGCAGGGGAATTGCAGGATAAGCTGGGCAGGGGCAAAGAAGTGGAGGTACGGGAAGGATGACGGTACCTTGGGGCTTACTAGAATTTAGCATTTACTAGTTCCTATACCTTTTTCATCTCTCCCGGTACTAATTGCAACGATACATGGGCTAGGGCCCGGGAATCTTCGGGTCCGAACGCTCGGACCTGATGAAGGCTTTAGTTTGGTTTTGGTGAATTGATGAAAACCCTAAGTGTTAACCTAGTTTATCTAAATGATTATGAAATAGGTGGCATATTCCAAGTGGTGAAGCAAATGGTGATGATCATGATGATGGTGTGACTTGGAAAAGAAGAAAGAGAAAAATAAAAAGCTCAAGGCAAATGTGATATTCTATAGGAGCTTTTTGGTTTTGTGATCGAGACACTTAGCGAGTGTGATCACATTTATGATAGATAGCTGTACTATTAAGATGGGTGAAACTCGTATCGAAATACGGTTATCAAAGTGCCACTAGATGCTCTAACTCATTGCATATGCATTTAGGATCTAGTGGAGTGCTAACACCCTTAAAAATATTTGTGAAAATATGCTAACATACGTGCACAAGGTGAAACACTTGGTGGTTGGCACATTTAAGCAATGGTGAAGAAGTTGGTGAAGTAAAGGAGGTGTTTGTCACTGTGAGACAGTGACCGGACGCAGGCATCGGTTGGACCTACGCGTCCGGTCATGCTAAGCAGTGAAGGCGCGGTGTCGGGCATGTGACCGGACGCTGGCGTCAAGTGGTGACCTAACGCGCAGGGGCTGCGTCTGGTCGATGGTGACGTATGCTGACGTGAGCGGTTTGGCGAGCGAGAAGAGGACCTGACGTGGTGGCGCGTTCGGTCACGTGCACCTGACGCGTCCGGTCATGATTTTGGCGCTCGGGGAGCTCTCTGGAAACGACCTGGCGCGCGGGCGCTGTGGTTGATCGGTGCGTCCGGTCGTGTGTTGCAGCGCGTGGGCAAGGCTGGCACCGGAGCGTCCGATCCCATGTTGGGCGCGTCTAGTCGTCACTTGACGTGTGGCGTGAGCGTAGCTAGCCATTGGAGATCGACGTTCGCGGTTGAATTACAGTGACACATGGCAGCAATCAGGCGACCGAACGCTGGTGGTGTGCGTCCGGTTGATCTAACCGGCACGTCCGGTCATCCCGAAACCTTGCAGTGAGCAGCCCAACGGCTCTATTTCATGGGGGCTTCTATTTAAGCTCCATGGCCGGCTCAAGCTCACTCTCTTGGCCATTTGCATTGACATAGCAACCTTGTGAGCTTAGCCAAAGCCCTCCCATTCATCTCCATCATTGATTCATCATCTTTGTGAGATTGGGACAGAATCTAAGTGCATTGTTTGAGTGATTGCATCTAGAGGCACTTGGTGTTCGTGTTTCGCTGTGGGATTCACTTGTTACTTTTGGTGGTTGCCGCCACCTAGATGGCTTGGAGCAGCGAGAATCATCGAAGCGGAGGTTGGTGATTGTCTCCGGCTCCGATGATGGTAATTGTGAGGGGTTCTTAACCTTTCCCCGGCGGAGAGCCAAAAGGTACTCTAATGAATTGCTCGTGGCTTGTGTGATCCTCATCTTGTGTTGGTTGTGCGGCACCATATTGAGGGTTTGACGTGTGATGCCAATTAACGCGTGAACCTCTAAGTGAGTGAATCGCCATAACGAGGACTAGCTTGACTGCAAGCAAGTGAACCTCTATAAAAAATAATTATGTTATTATTTGATTCCAAGGTGTTTGGTCTTCATAGATATTCATTCTTGTGATTGATTGGTTCATTTCTCGACTCGGTGGTATAACCATCTTGCTCTCTCTTTATATTACCGTAAACTAGTTGTCAAGCTCTTTAGTGTAGCTAGTCGTGAGAGCTTGTTAGTTTGATTAGTGTGGCTCTTTAGTTAGCCTTTGAGAGCATACTAACTTAGTGTAGTGACATAGCTATTGTGTAGATAGAGACTATAGAAACTAGAATTATGGTAGGTGGCTTGCATTTTAGTAGGCTAACGTAACACTCGCTTCGCCTCATATTTGTCTAACCAGTTTACTAAGTGTTGTTGTAGAAATTTTTAATAGACTTTTACCTCTCTAGCTATTAGGATCTTTCACCTTAGTGCTGCGCCGATGATTATTTCCCACGCACTGAGCTGCCTGCCAAGGCCTAGGCCTACTCTGTACGCCACATGTCCAGGTTCTCTTTCTCTCATTACCTGTCATGCTACCGTCGGTCTTTTCTTTTCTTTTTCTTTTCTTATTTATTTATTACTTTCCTTTTTATTTTTTCTTTCTTTTGTTTTCTTTTTATTGATTTCTTTTCTTGCTTCAATTTATGCTTTCTTTTTCTTTTCTTTTTTAGTTTTCTATGTTTTTATTCTTTTCTTTTTTGTTTTTCTTTTCTTTTCTTTTCCTGTTTAGCTTATTTTTATTTTGTTTTTTCCTTTTGTTTTTACATATTATTCTTTTTTTTATTTTTTTTTTTTTCTTTTCTTTATTTTTATTTTTTGTTTTCTTTCTTTCTTTCTTCTATTTACTTTTTCACTTTATTTTATTTTTATGTTTTTTCTTTTATCTTTTATCTTTTTTCATTCATTATGTTACTTTATAGAATCTATTATTTTCTTTATATATTTTTTATGTTTTCTTTTTCTATTTCTTTTCTTTCTATCTCTTTTATGTTTTTTTATTTTCTTATTTTCTTTTGGATTTGTTTTCTTATTTTTTATGTGATTATTTTTAGTTTTCTATATTTTACGAGATATATTGATGTAGCATACATATAATGTTTACGTAGTATACATGTGATGTTCTACGATGTGTTCTGTGATGTTCACGTCGTATACATAAGGTGTTCTATGATATATTTTGTGATGATCACGTAGTATACATGTGATGATCTATGATGTATCTTGTGATATTCATGTAGTATACATATGATGTTCTATTCATGTTTTTATGTTCACGTGGTATACATGTGATGTTCTATGATATATTTTTGTGATGTTCACGTAATATACATGTGGTGTTCACGTAGTATACATGCGATGTTCTGTGATATATTCAGTGATGTTCTGTGTTTTTTATGATGTTAATATAGTATACATGCGACGTTCTATGATGCTTTTTTCATGTTCATGTAGTATAATGTGATGTTTTGTGATGTATTCTTGTTGTTCATGTAATATACAAGGTGATGTTCACATAGTATACATGTGATGTTGTATGATATATTTTTTATGATGTCCACGTGGTAAACATGTGATGTTCTATGATATATTTTCTGATGTTCACATGGTATACATGCGTTGTTCACATAGTATACATGTGATGTTCTATGATGTATTTTATAATGTTCACATAGTATACATGTGATGTTCTAAGTGTATTTTATGATTGTCGGTGTTTTGAACAAACATCGGCTAGTAAATTTATATTTATACGCGTTAGGCCCGGATGGTGCGCTAAAGGACATAAGGTTTATCCTGGTTCGGGCTGAATGTCCCTACGTCCAGTCTGCTGTTGCTCGTGTTATTAGCACCGAAAATAGTTTGTAGTAGGGGGTACAAACGGTCGAGAGAGGGACAGATCCCAAGTCTCTGATGGAATGGTCGAAAGGACACCAAGGGCTTGGTTGCTGCTTGGCTGCGTGCGTGATGTGTTGTGTGTCGAACTGATCTCTCTTCGTGGGGTGTCTTGCCCTCCCTTTTATAGACCAAGGGGGAGCAGGGGGTTTACAGATGGGAGAAAGAGGAAAAATCCTAAGGTGGAGGTCACCCTTCGAAGGTGCCGAGCTTTCCCTTTTCCCTTGAGCTTGTCCCGCTGTCACAGCAGACCATGCCAGGGATGGCACGTCCGCTAACCTTGACAGGGCCACGCCCTGGCCTTGCTTCAGCGAGTGGTTACGTCCCATCTTCCTCGGCAGACGGTGCGGGGTGTTAGGGCGCCGAACCATGACTCTGCGGGGAGCGGACAGGGAGACGGCTATACGCCTATTACTGTAGGCGATGTGAGTTTTCCCTTGGATTGTAGCGGTTGTTGTATGCCTGCGTTAGTATCCGCGCCTGAGGGCTGAAGGCGGCGCCTACAACACTGTGGGACAAAAGTCGGTGTCTGCAATACTGTTTGGGTACTGTTATGTCAGAAAGGGCTTAAAGCGCCCGTCCCATCGTATCCTGATGGTGCCTTCCTAAAGGCGTGTAAGGCATGGCCCTTGGTACTGCGGTTGACTCGAATGTCCCATCATACCCTGTGCTTATCTTTATGAAGGATCAGGGTGCAGTCGTCGGGCGAGGCGGAGCCCGCCCTCGAGCGTCGGGTGAGATGGAGCCCGCACTTAGCCATCGGGCGAGGCGGAGCCTAGCCCTCGGGTGTTGGGCGAGGTCAAGTCTAGCCCTTAGCCATCGGGCGAGGCGGAGCTTAGCCCTCGGGGGTCGGGCGAGGTGAAGTCTAGCCCTTAGCCATCGAGCGAGGCAGAGCTTAGCCCTCGGGGGTCGGGTGAGGCGGAGTCTAGCCCTTAGCCATCGGGCAAGGCGGAGCTTAGCCCTGGGGGGTCGAGGCGAGGCGGAACCGATCTTCCATCGTTCGGGCAAGAAGCGTAGTAGCGTTCTTGTCTGACCAGAAGTGTCAATGTTCGATGGTTATTAGTTCCACCTTGTTGGGTACCCTAGTATTAGGTCCTGGATAGTAGCCCTCGCGCCCCCAGGATGATTCAGGCAGAATCGCTCGGGGGGTGTTTCGATTTGCCAGAGGGTGCGCGCGAGCGCACCCGAATCAAAAGCCTTAACCCCAATGGAATCTAGCATATTGCGGCGTTCGTTGCCCTGTGTGAGGAGTTCCTGGGGATTAGTCCCCACTTCGATCTGTGGTGGCACTTCTTCGCCGTCAACCTGTCGAAGAAGCGGGTCGGGAAGCAGGAGCTGAGCACGTCGATAGGATGTGCCAGCATTCATCTGCGCAACACCCGAGCGAACAACTACTCGTTGATGCACCTATCGACCTCCAACAAGGGGTGGCATTCATAGTGGTTTTACGTCAAGGACAACATGACCGCCCCTTGCGGTGTACACCGGGCGCCTCATCGAAGAGGTCCCGGGGTCATGGAAGTGGGGTGTCCCAAATAAAGATAAGAAGAGGATCAAGGACCATCTCGCCACCCTCCAAATTCTAAAGGAAAGGGGCGTGAAGAGGCTAAGGATCATCGGCACCTACCACACGCGGAGGGTGGCGCTGCTGATGAGCCGCGCGCTCCCCCTATACCTGATGGCGCCCGAGATGTCACTTGAAGGGATGGCGCTCGCCAACGACGCGCTCCGCCCACTGAAGTGGCGTAGCGGATCAAGGAAGCGATGGAGCCTTTGAAGGACACCGCCGGCGTTGTCCTTGACTTCGTATATCCGGTGCCAAGACATCCCCCAATGCGGCCGGAGCCAGTGTTCATCAATTTCGTAAGTCTCCCTTTCTTGTGCCTTTTCTTCACTTGAATTTTTGACCCCTTGACGCTGACCTCGGGATAGCAGGACCAGCCGAGGAGACTTGTCCTCGGGGATAGCCTAGCTCTGCTGCCAAAGGACCGGATCCTAGTGGCAGCAAACCGCACCGCGGCCGAGTGGGACAAATGGACGAGGGAGCTCTAGAAGAAGAAGATGCTACGGAAGCAACAAGCACGGGATCGAGGAGAGGAGATAGACAGTGATGACGACGACGACAACAATGATGACAAGGTTGCTGCCGACGTGGATTGGGATGTCCTAGAGGATGAGGACATGTTGATAGATGCCCACCCATCCATGCAGGGACCCTTCCTGTTCCATGCAGAGGGAAGCGAGTCCATGAGGTCGGCGGAGGTGGGCCGAACCACCGGCCCGTCCATAGGGCCGGTGGGAGCCAGAGAATCCGACGCTTCACCCGGGGTGCCGGTGGAGGATCGGTGGATGGGGGGAGGCGGATCTACCGCCCCCGAGGTGCTGATGGAGGGGGGCGGCTCTGCTGCAGCGCCCCACGAGCTGACGGGGTGGATCTGCCACCACGCCTGAGGTATCGATGGAGAGGGACGGCTCCATTGCCATGCCCTCGAAGATAAGGGAGACGAGCCCCCCTACCTGAGAGTAGGGGGCAGGCTCGAAATGGTCCCGCCGAGACAAGTTGGAGCAGGGGTCTGGGGGTTCATCCCCAAAATGTTCCCGCCGCCCAAAGGCACCAGAGTAGGTCACTGATTCCCCTATTTTCCCCCACCTTTTTGTTTTTCTGTTTTGAACTTATGCCTTTTACCTCTTGTGGATTCTTGCGACGGGGCCACTCTTTGGGGCTGGCGCCCAAGAAGAGCCTTGCCCTTTAGGCAGGATACGTCGCTCCTATTACGGGAAGGAGCGGTGCTGATGTTGTGGCCTCGTCGCCCGATCTGGTCCCGCCTGTGGTGGCGCCGCGCGCTTTGGCGGTTGCCGAGACAGGCGGCGGCGGCGGTGGTGACTCCACCATCTATGTCAGAGCGAACGGAGCTACCGCCCATGCTGGTGGCGTCTTCCGTGGTGGGCGCGGCACCACAAGCCAAGGGTCCGGCATCGCCAGTGGGGGTGGCCACGACCGCGCCAAGCCAGGAGCAGTCGGACGCAGCCACGGTGGTGTTCGAGAGAGCAGCCCAGTCCATGCCACCGAAGGCCTAGGCGGAGATGACCGTGACCACGACAAGCCTAGTGTAGCTGGATGTTGCCACGATGGTGTTCGAGGGGGCGGTGCAATCCGCGCCACCGGTGGCCCAGGCTGCGGCGCCCGAGGCAGGCCGGATGGAGGAGGACACGGCGGAGGGTCTTCGGGCATCGTGGTGGTGGTGGAGAGGACCACCAAGGGTCACCCGCGTGGGGTGAGCCACCGGTCCGGTGGATGGCGCCTCAGGACCCAACATTGACTCTCTTCTCGCTCGACGATGCTTCCGAGATCATGGAGCGGGAGAGTCTCAACATTGGGTTCTTGGCCATGATGGATGCCTTGAGCCAAGCCAGGAGCATCCTGCGCGACGTCATCGTTCCCACTGGCCAGGTATGCGCCTGATCTTCCCTTCCACTTTCTTCTTTTCTTCATGTATTCTTGTATTTTATGTTTTTGATACTGGTCTTCTATTCAGTCCCTCATTGCTTGTAGCTGGGGGAAATCCCAGTTCCTCCATGAGCAGAAGGCGGAATGGGACCACCTAACCGAGGAGGCCCGGCTACGTGGAGATGTGAGCGCCTAGCTTGCTGTTGCCCAACAGTGAGAAGCCAAGGCGCGTCGGGACGTGGAGGAGGTTCACAAGATGTTCCAGGATCTGTCGGTGAGGGTGAAGCAGGACGAGGAGGCGGCTGCCAGGATCCAAAAGGAACAGGACGAGCTGCTCCAAAAGGATGCCGAGGCCAGTCAGCGGGCCGTCGAGGTCCTGGCTGAGCTGGAGATGGAGCGGGATCTCAGGTGGAAGGCCGAGATAGGTCCATGGCCCTATAGCAGAGGGCGAACCAGGATGCCGAGGTGATCGACCGGTTGCGTAGGGAGTGGGACGAGCTACGCCGGACCGAAGAAAGACTTCGCTCGGAGCGCAGCATGGCTCGCGAGGTGCACGACTGGGCCATCCGAGAGCATGACAAGGCACATCGGGAGGCCGAGGCCCTCTAGGCGGATCTTGGAGACATGGTGGCCCGAAGGCTGGAGGCCGAGGAATTTTTTGTCGGACTAGGCACGGAACTCGCCGAGGTGCGGGGGCTTCTTCAGGTCGAAAGTGATCACCACGATCTCCTGTGCTCTGCCATCGTGGTGGTCTGCAATGACCTATAGGTGGCACAAGAGGAGGGGACCAATTCCCTTATGACTCATGCCACTGGTATCACGGCACGGGTGGGCCAGCTTGAGGAGAACGCCTTTCACGCCGGGATCACCGAAGCCTTCACTGTTGCCCATTCTCATTATGATCAGGAGATCAACCTGAAGGTAATGAGCCTTTGCTTTGTGCCTAGCTATGAAGACCCTGAGCTGGACGAGATTGAGAAGGCGGTGACTCCCCTTGCGCGGAACTTGGCGAATAGGCTGAAAGAAATGGTTCTCCCTCCGTGGAAGTAGTTAGTTGAATAAGTTTGATAAACATTTATCTGTAATATGTGAACAAGTGTCGGTACTTTTGTGTCCCAAAATAGATTCATGACTTTGTTTCATAATTTTGTTTCGTTTGTTTGATCTTACCTTCTTCCCTTTTTGCAATGAAAAAAAAGATTTATGCGATCCGACCCTTCCATTTGCCTAAGACTGTAGGGCCTAAGGTGTTTAGGGGAAATTTTGATTGCGTTGGTGAGCAAAATTACCGTAGCCGTCTGGGCATGGTCTTTTTGTGGTCTTACCTATCTGTTCCCCTGAACCTTGCCGCCAGTTTCAACGTGAGGAAAAGGTATGATGTAATGACTATTTCAAAAAAAGAAAGGAGGTACTCGTACCTTTATCAGCCCCCGAGTGAGATCCGACCCCTTGCTGTTGCTAGGGCCGGATGTCACTGGAGACCGAAGCGAGGGTAGCAACACTTACGCTTGTATTCATACATACCCTTTACTTAGGATTTTGGCGATTGTTGTGTGACCGTGCGTTTGGTCTTATTGCTGGCCCGGCCTTCCCCGAGCCCCCATGCGTGGTGGGGATTCGGTCAAGGGCCGGCTCATTTTGTGACCGTCACCCTGTATCTGTAGTTTTTTGCAACTGGAGGGGTCGAGGTGATATCGCTTGCCTCGGTGGCTCGAGTGACGTGCCTGATGAGCTTGCTAACGGGGATGTTCAAATGGAATCTCAATCCGTGGCTTTGCGACAGTGGTCGACAATGCCCTCGGGTGGCATTCCGTTACTCCTCAACCTGCCTTCCAACAGATTCCCCCTTAAATGGGGACTCTATGGGCTCGGCAAGAGGGTGGATTGAACTTTAGAAGGTTGAGATGACCCTTCCCGCCTCAATAAGGGGTTGGGCAAAGGCCGATGTGGCTCATCCATGTTTTCTCCCCTGGATCTTGTTTGACGTGAGGCGGCCTCGGACCCTTCGTGGGTCAACCTTCGAATCTCGGTCTCTCGATGTCGGATCGAGCGGCACGAGCCTCTGAGCCCCTTGGGGCCTGATAGGGGTCGGTCATGTTTCGCGTGTTACCCCGTCCTCGGTTTCCGCAACCAGAGGGGCTGAGTTAGCGATACTTGCCTCGATGGCTCGAGTGTCGCGCTCAATGAGCTCACTAACGGGTATGTTCGCATGGAATCTGGATCCATCATTCGCTGACGGGGTCGGCGGAGCCCTCATGTGGCATTCCACTACTTAACCCACCTCCCGGCAGATGCCTGAGCCGTTCGTTGGGCTCAGGTGGCCCGTTGGCCTCTCCTCGACGGAGATTCTATGGGTTTGCTCGAGGTTAGAATCGAACGAGAAAGGTCGAGGTGTCCCTGCCCGCTTTTGAGCGGGGTCGGGCAAGGCCGCTAGGGCTCATCTCGGTTTTTCTCCCCTGGCTCTATTTGATGTGAGGCGGCCTCGAGCCCTTCGTGGGCTGGGCTTTGAACCTCGGTCAGTCGCCGCTCATATTGAATGAGGCGGCTGTCGCTTCGTGACGTGACACGAAGTGTTGAGATGCAGCGATTTGCATATGCAACGTTTGGATGTATGGATTTAACGTATAACTTAATTGAAATGAAAGCGGGGGTTGGTAACATTACCTTGGTGGTATGAGCGATGGGAAGCTCTTACCAGACATGTCCATGCGGGGTTCGAGTCCGATGCTTGCGATGGGGTCGGTGCAACATGCATGAGCATCACAATTTTTTGCTTCTGTATCTCGGTGGCGATCCGAGCTGTTTGATTGATTTGGGCGACCTAACAATTTCTCCTTGGGAGGAGATTCTATAGGCGGACCCCTTGAACCCTTCTTGAGAAGGCAGATGCCGAAGCCAGGGATGCGGGGGACTGTGAATTCAATTATTCTGGTGAACTAAAACACCGTAGCCGCCGGGGCGTAGGGTCTAGCGGTTCGTCCAGTTTTACTCAAAGCCTTATACCCGCATACTGTGCCTCCAGTTTTAAATGTACGGAGGGGTCAGACGAAGAGGATGTCTAAACAGGTAGACACCCTCGGCAGCCCCCGAGCGATGTTCGTGCCCCTACCCTTGCTGGGGTCAGAAGCTCGGTAATGAAATTAACGCACAAAGTAAGAAAACAGAGGTGCTTATCTTTCAGTGGCCGTTCGTTCATCGTTTCGCCCAGGCCGTCCGATCGACCCAGGAGGCCCGATGGGCCCCCCTGGACGGGGGTTCCATCATCGGGTCGTTCCGTGGTCCTGCTTGGGGAAGCTGAGAGTCGCATGTGTGCGGGTGCACCTTGATTCTCGCGCTCGGCGCGCGGTAGTGGTGGGCCATGCCTAGGCCATGTCCTGTTTGACCAGGCGATGTCTCGTCGACCAGAGGGCATCCAGTCAGTTCCGGCGCGTCCCCTCGGATTCCCGTCGGCATTGATTTCTCATCTGCATTGAATAAGGGAATGAAGAGAGTTTTTCGCCCCAACCTTTTACCTTTCCTTAGCTGCCGTGCCTCTTCCTTAAATAATGAGGGAGAGGGGAGTTCTCATCCCATTCATTTGCCTGTTCTTGGGCCGCTACCTTTCCTCCTTTCTCCTTCTCGTCGAGCACGTTCGTATGTCGCAGTGATTCCTAAGTGAGCGAGGGTGATGCGAGGGGGAGGTGAACTCACAGATCCATTCATGAATCTGGAGTGCGATGTTGAGCTAGAGGTCATCTGACGTAGATGAGATGGTGCTGGCCACCTTTGCTGAGAAGGGCCTGTTGCTGCCAAAGGAGGAGGCGCGCTGGAGGGTGCTGAGCATCGTCGGCTTCGTCGTCGTTCGTTGCGGCCTTTCTTCGGCGAGAGATGCCCTCCGCCCAGATGCCATTGTTAGAGTTGCGGTTGATGATGATGGTGTAGTTCCTGGATGCCCCGGCAGAGGTGCCGTTGTTAGGGTCGCGGCTGATCACGATGGCACAGTCCCTGGACGCCCCGACGGAGGTGTCGTTGTCAAGGTTACGGCTGATCACGATGGCGCAGTCCCTGGATGCCCCGGCGGAGGCGCCATAGTCGCCGCCATGGTTCTCGACGTAGCAGATGACGGTGCCCTCGAGGATCCTGCAGAGCGGTAGGACGTCACCGATGGAGAGCATGGCGCGGCGACCGTAGTAGCGCTCATAGTAGAACTGGTTAGAAACTGTAATCGAATAAGTTTGTGGAAGAGCCCCCGAGTGAACAGTCTTTTGTATTTATAAATACATTAGTCCTTTTCGTGGTGGAATCACTTTGTAAGCGATGAATTTGTGCGAAAACTGAATCAAGTTTTCAACTTTTGTTGCGGCAAACAACTTTTTAGCTTTTCTCCCTCTTTCTGTAAAGGAGGCTTGGTGCCTTCCGACCCCTCTCGTAGTTCAGATCGTAAAAACTAGGGGTGCGGGCGAATCAATTCTGATCACGCTGGTGAGCAAGGAGGCCATAGCCGCTGGGGCATGGGTTTCCCGTAGTCCTACCAGTTGTACTCAGACTTTGTTCCCGAAATCCTAGCCCTTGGGACTTGTTATGAGAAGATTGGAAAACTTAGAGAATGTTTGCAAAGATAACACAGGGAGTGTTTGCGAGATAAACGTACTTATATCAGCCCTCGAGTGAGGTCTGACCCCTCATGATTTGTAGGGGTCGGATGTCACTAAAGATCGGGGATTTCTTGAAGACAAAAACTGATAAGGAAAAGTATGCGTTTATTTAAGGGTAAAAACGACGTAGCTGCTCAATGTTCCAGGCGTTGGTGAAGACCTTGCCGTTGATGGTTTTCAACTTGTAGGCGCCTGGCCGGAGTACTTCCGCGATGACGTATGGCCCTTCCTAGGGTGGGGAGAGCTTGTGGCGGTCCTTGTTGCTCTAGACGAGGCGGAGAACAGGTCCCCGACGTTGATGTCTCAGTCCCACACCCGTCGGCTATGGTATCGACGCAGCGCCTGCTGCTACTTGGTTGAGCGGAGGAGGGCGACATCACGTGCTTGGTCTAGCTGGTCCATGGCGTCTTCGTAGGATGGCTCGGCTCCCTGTTCGTCGTATGCTCTGATTCTTGGTGCTCCATAGTCGAGGTCTGTTGGGAGGACGGCCTTGGAACCGAAGACCATGAAGAAAGGCGTGTAGCCGGTGGCCCGACTGGGAGTTGTCCTTAGGCTAAAAAGCACCGCAGGGAGCTCGGCGACCCAGCGTGCGCCAAATTTGTTCAACCGATTGAAGATCCTAGGCTTGAGACCCTGTAGGAGCATGCCGTTTGCACGCTCAACCTGCCCGTTGGTTCGGGGGTGCGCAACGGCGGCCTAATCGACCCGGATGTGTTGTTCATCGCAGAATTGAATGAATTTATTACCGGTGAACTGTGTGCCATTGTCTGTGATGATGGAGTTCGGTACTCCAAAGCGATGGATGATGTTGAGGAAGAACAGCACAGCCTGTTCGGACTTGATCACGGAGATCGGCCGAGCTTCGATCCATTTTGTAAACTTGTCTATGGTGACAAGCAAGTGCGTGAAGCCCCCGAGCGCCTTCTTGAGGGGCCCAACTAGGTCAAGCTCCTAGACCACAAAGGGCCACGTGATGGGATCATCTAGAGTGCCTGGGCCAGGAGGTGAGTCTACTGAGCGTAGTATTGGCACCCTTCGCAGGTGCGTACGATTTGCTCGACGACGGCTACTGCAGTGGGCCAGTAGAAGCCCTATCGGAATGCATTCCCAACCAAGGTTCTAGGCACGGCGTGGTGACCGCAAACCCCGCCATGGATATCACTCAGCAAAAGCTTCCCCTGTTCGACAGGGATGCAGAGCTGCAGGATTTTGGTGTGGCTTCGTTTGTAGAGTTTGCCTTCTACAAGAACGAAGGATTTGGCATGACGTGTGAGCCATCAAGCTTCCGTCTTGTCCACTGGCAGTGTGTCATGGAAGAGGTAGTTGAGGTAGAGCGTTCTCCAGTCGCCCCGAGGGTCAGACTCTGTTGTTGGATCCTCTTCAAGCTCCATGACCTCGGGGTCAGATGGAGCCGTCGGTTGGTCAGCCCTCGGGGCCAGATCAGACGGGCCATCGTTGGCCCGTTTCAACCCCTCGTAGCACACCGAGGGTTTGTGTTGATCGCTGGCGAAGACACCCATCGGCACTGGCTCTCAGTCGGACGCTGCTTTTGCAAGCGCGTCGGTCGCCTCGTTGAGGTGTCTTGGGATGTAGTTAAGTTCGAGACCGTTGAACTTGTCCTCCAGCCGTCAAACTTCTTGGCAGTACACGGCCATCTTGGCGTCATGTCAGCTTGACTCCTTCATGACTTGGTTTATGACCAGCTGAGAGTCGCCTCGGACATCGAGGTGTCGGATGCCCAACTCGATGGTGATGCGTAGACCGTTGATGAGTTCTTTATATTCGGCCACATTATTTGATGAGAGAAAATGGAGATGAACCATGTACCTCATGCGGACCCCGAGGGGTGATACAAAGACCAACCCCACACCGGCACCCTTCTTCATCAGCGATCCATCGAAGTACATCATCCAGTACTCTTGATCGACGACCGCCGATGGCATCTGGACCTCGGTCCATTCCACGATGAAGTCAGCCAACACCTAGGATTTGATCACCGTTCAGGAGCCATACGTGATGCCTTGATCCATCAGCTCGAGTGCCCACTTTGCGGTTCTTCCTGTGGTGTCCTGGCTATGGATGACCTCACCGAGGGGGAACGACGTCACGACTATCACAGGGTGTGACTCAAAGTAATGGCGTAGCTTCTCTTGGTGATGAGGATGGCATATAGGAGCTTCTGGATCTAGGAGTAGTAGGTCTTGGAGTCGGATAGTACCTCACTGACGAAATATATGGGACGCTGGACCTTAAGGGTGTGTCCCTCTTCCTTCTGCTCCACTACCAGGGCGACGTTGACTACTTGTGTGGTGGCCACTATGTATAGCAGGAGGGATTCTCCGTCGCTTGGAGGAACCAGGATCGAGGGCCTTGTCAAAAGCAGCTTGACCATGTCAAGTGCCTCCTAGGCCTCAGATGTCCACTCGAAGCGGTCGGATTTCTTCAAGAGTCGATAAAGGGGGAGACCTCATTCGCCGAGGCGCGAGATGAATCGGCTGAGTGCGGCGAGGCATCCTATGATTTGCTGAACCCCCTTTATGTTTTGGATTGGGCCCATCCTTACGATGGCTAAGATTTTCTCCGGGTTGGCCTCGATGCCGTGCTCGGAGACGATGAAGCTGAGCAACATGCCCCTCGAGACCCCAAAAACACATTTTTTGGGATTGCGTTTGATGTCATTTGCTTGGAGTTTCGCAAAGGTGTGCTCAAGATCGGCAACGAGGTGGTCAGCCCATTTGGACTTAACTACGATGTCGTCAACATAGGCCTCAACGGTCCACCCGATGAGGTCTCCGAAGCATTTGAGTATACATCGCTGGTATGTAGCCCCAACGTTCTTCAGACCAAATGGCATCGTGACATAGCAGAACGATCTGAAGGGGTGATAAAAGACGTCGTGAGCTGGTCGGACTCTTTCATCGCGATTTGATGATACCCGGTGTACGCGTCAAGGAAGTAGAGGGTTTCACACCCTGAGGTAGAGTCGACTATTTAGTCTACGCGTGGTAAAGGAAATGGATCCTTTGGGCATGCCTTGTTGAGACTTGTATAATCAACACACATCCTCCATTTCCCACTCTTTTTTCGCACAAGAACGGGATTACCTAACCACTCTGGGTGGTACACTTCCTTGATGAACCCGACAGCTGATAGTTTTGCTATCTCTTCACCGATGGTCCTGCGCTTCTTCTCGTCGAAGCGACATAGGCGTTGCCTTACTGTCTTGGAGCCTGGGTGGATCTTCAAGGTGTGCTAGGCGAGCTCCCTCAGAATGCCCGACATATCCGAGGGTTTTCATGCAAAGATGTCCTTGTTGTTGCGGATGAAGTCGATGAGCATGCTTTCCTATTTGGAGGATAGCGTGGTACCGATGCATACTGTTTTGCCCTCGGAGCTATTATGGTCTACGAGGACTTCCTTAGAGCCCTCTACCAGTTCGAATGACCCGGTCGACTTCTTGGCGTCGGGCGCTTCGTTGGTGACCTCTTCCCTGAGGGTGGTGAGCTCTCCGGAGGCGACGATTGCTGCAGCATGACCGCAGCACTCGACTTTGCACTCGTAGGCACGCTGGAAGGAGGTGGAAACGGTGATGACCTCGCAGGGACCCGACATCTTCAGCTTGAGGTATGTATAGTTGGGGACCACCTTGAACTTTGCGTAACATGGACATCCCAGGATGGCGTGGAAGGTTCTGGGGAACCCCACCACCTCGAAGGTGAGGGTCTCCATCCAGTAATTGGACTGATCCCCAAAAGTAACAGGTAGGTCGATCTGCCCAAGTGGTATGGCCTGCTTCCCGGGCACGATGCCGTGGATAGGTGCTCGGGTTGGGCGGAGGTTCGTCCGGTCGACGCCCATCTTGTCGAGCGTCTTGGCGTACATGATGTTGAGGCCACTGTCTCCATCCATCGGTACTTTCGTGAGTCACTTTAGGCCGATGATCGGGTCGACTACAAGCAGATATCTTCCTGGGTGCGGGATGCTGTCCGGGTGGTCTATCCGGTCGAAGGTTATGGCGGACTCTGACCACCGGAGGAACACAGGCATGGCTGGCTCGGTCATATAGACCTCACAGCGCGTGACCTTCTAACGACGTTTGGAGTCGTAGGCCGCTGATCCTCCGAAGATCATGAGGCAGCCATCCGGCGTGGGAAAGCCATCGTCCTTCTCCTTGGCGTCGTCCACAGTGGGGGGCGGGTCCTTCCCCTGCCCCCATTTGTTGGAGCTTCGGACAAGAATTTCCACATAAGGCCGCAATCCTTGTATAGATGCTTGACCGAAAAAGCATGGTTTGGGCATGACCCCTCGAGTAATTTTTCAAAGTGGTTCGAGTGCCCTCTGTGGGCTTCCGGCCACCCTTACGGTCAGTAGCGGCCACGAGCGAGTCCTCGTGCCATTGCTTCTTGTTCTTCCTTTTGGCAGAACGATTAGAGGCGCCTTCGCCGACACCCTCATCCCGCCTTGCCTTGCCCTCGAACGGTCGAAAATCGCTCCGACCGCCTCTTCTCCTGAGGCGTGGCTGGTGGCGATGTCCAAGAGTTCCTTGGTGGTTCATGGGCCCTTGCATCCTAGCTTATGAACCAAAGACTCGCAGGTAGTCCCGGATAGGAAGGCTCCTATCATGTCAATGTCGACGACGTTAGGGAGCTTGTTGCACTGTCGAGAGAAGCGCCAGATGTACCCACGGAGGGTTTCCTCGGCTTTCTGGCGGTAGTTCTTGAGGTCCCATGGGTCCCATGGCGCTTGTATGTGCCCTAGAAGTTCCCCACAAAGATTTCCCTCAGATACGCCTAGCTCTGGATGGCGTTGGACGGTAGGTGTTCCAACCATGCTCGTGCCGAATTAGCCAAGAACAGTGGGAGGTTGCGAATAATGAAATCATCATCATTCGCACCACCGGCTTGACAGGCAAGCCGATAGTCTTCGAGCTAAAGTCCGGGGTTTGTCTCCCCATAGTACTTAGGGATATTGGTAGGCGGTCGGTACCTTGGCGGAAATGCAGCGTTGAGGATGTGCCGGCCGAAGGCCTGAGGGCCTGACAGGCTGGGGCTCAGGCATTGGTCCTCGCCGCTGTCATAGCGTCCACTACGCCGAGGGTGGTAGCCGCGTTTGGCTCCTTCTCTTGAGTCATTGTAGGCACATCTACGGGCGTCGATGGTGCTGCGTGCATCGCGGTTGTGGCCAAGACGTTGATGCACCGAGATAGCAGTGTGTTGTCTGCCGCCTGGTGGTGTCCGGTGAACCGATGCGTCCTTAGCGGGGTGCACCAGGGGTGTGCGCTGGCTGGTATCGAGCTCGCGTCGCCGAGACAATGAACTCTCCACCTGCTGCACCACCACACGCTCGAGCAGCGTGCGAATTTCACGGTGGGCCCGACGATCCTCGGGCATTACGGCCTCTGGAAGGCCACGAAGCAAGGCCATTGCGGCGGTGATGTTCTGGCTTGCCCGAGTGAAGTGAGGAAGGGTTTCATCATCGGCGATGATCCTTCGGTTTATGTCGCGGGCCATGGCACGTGCATGCCCACCGTCTCCGTGGCGTTCGATCTCTCGATTGACCAATGCATATTCCCTAACAAGCTGTTGTTTGGCTTCGTTGATCTCTCGCTTTTGGGCTTTTAGCTGCTCCACCCCTACGTGGGACAGAGCCACCATTCTCCCTTTGGTTCTGTGGCCGAGGTTGCCTGCCGGGGTAACCTCCTTCTCGGAGGTGCTTTCGACATGCCCATCGGGGGTACCCATCATGAAACAGTCCCGAGAGAGGTGATGGCTTCCCCTGCTGGAGCCAGAACCAGAGTCTGACCCTGGGTCCTCCACGAGGAGGCCGTGGAGGGATTCCGTGATGCTTTCGATCATCCCCATGAACTCATTGTTCACAGGTGGCTGAATCATGCATCGTGCCACAAGGTGGCTAACGGTTGCCGCAGTGTTGCGGAGACCGGACGGAAGCGCTATCGGGGCGCTCCGTATGTGGCATTCTAGAGATATGGATCCTCCTCCGGGAGACCGTGTTATGTTGTTGACGTTGGAAAGGGTGAGGCGACGCTGGTCCTCCTTAGACCGCTGGGGTCCGAGGGAGATGCCGAGCTGGCGCCCAAGCCTCTCGCGGTTGAGGCCGATGGAGGAGAGAGATTGGGTGGTGACATGAGCCCAGACCAACTCTCCTCCCACCGTGACGATGAAGTCTAGGCTCCTGAAGCGCACGTGTGCGCCTGGGGCCCAACTGATGCCGTGGTTAGCCACCCGTGGCCTGGTTTGGAACGCGCAAAGTCTCCTACCTGGCGCGCCAACTGTCAGTGTTTTGAACAAACACCGGCTAGTAAATTTATATTTATGCGTGTTAGGTCCGGATGGTGCGCTAAAGGACACAAGGTTTATCCTGGTTCGGGCTGAATGTCCCTACGTCCAGTCTGCTGCTGCTCGTGTTATTAGCACCGAAAATGATTCGTAGTAGGGGGTACAAACGGTCGAGAGAGGGACAGGTCATAAGTCTCTGATGGAATGGTCGAAAGGACACCAAGGGCTTGGTTGCTGCTTGGCTGCGTGCGTGATGTGTTGTGTGTTGAACTGATCTCTCTTCGTGGGGTGTCCTGCCCTCCCTTTTATAGACCAAGGGGGAGAAGGGCGTTTATAGATGGGAGAAAGAGGAAAAATCCTAAGGTGGAGGTCGCCCTTCGAAGATGCCGAGCTTTCCCTTTTCCCTTGAGCCTATCCCGCTGTCACGGCAGACCATGCCAGGGATGGCACGTTCGCTGACCTTGACAGGGCCACGCCCTGGCCTTGTTTCAGCGAGTGGTTACGTCCCGTCTTCCCTGGCAGACGGTGCGGGGTGTTAGGGAGCCGAACCATGACTCTGCAGGGAACGGACGGGGAGACGGCTATACGCTGTTACTGTAGGCGATGTGAGTTTTCTCTTGGATTGTAGCGGTTGTCGTATGCCTGCTTTAGTATCCGCGCCCGAGGGCTGAAGGCGGTATCTACAACACTGTGGGACAAAAGTCGGTGCCTACAATACTGTTTGGGTACTGTTATGTCAGAAAGGGCTTAAAGCGCCCGTCCCATCGTATTCTGATGGTGCCTTCCTGAAGGCGTGTAGGGCATGTCCCTTGGTACTGCGGTTGACTCGAATGTCCCATCATACCCTGTGCTTGTCTTTATGAAGGATCAGGGTGCAGTCGTCGGGCGAGACGGAGCCCGCCCTTAGCCATCGGGCAAGGTGGAGCCTAGCCCTCGGGGGTCGGGCGAGGCGGAGTCTAGCCCTTAGCCATCGGACGAGGCGGAGCTTAGCCCTCGTGGGTCGGGCGAGGCGGAATCGATCTTCCGTCGTTCGGGCAAGAAGCGCAGTAGCGTTCTTGTCTGACCGGAAGTGTCAACGCTCGATGGTTATTAGTTCCACCTCGTTGGGTACCCCGGTATTAGGTCCCCGACAATGATGTTCATATAGTATATATGTGGATTGTCTAAATTGTGTGCATATGATGTTTTTTTAATTTTTCCTCTATTATGTGTATTTCTTATTTCCCCTTCTGTTTTGTTATTCTTATTTATTTACATGAAAGTTATAATACCAATCACATTAACATATAATTTGTTCTCTAGATCTAGAATACTGTTCTTCAGATCCTAGAACATTTATCTAAGGAAGGCGGAACATTGTTTCCTGGACTTAGAACATCACCTCTGCTCAATAAAAATATGTTCATTTTTGTGGGATATATTTTCATTAAAAGAATTTAACCTAAACATATGCATGTGTGGTCTTATTTTGGAGGATTTATCGCAAGAAACACGATGGTGTAATCGGACTTTAATTTGAATATTCAGTTTAGCAACTAAGACTTTTTTTAGTTTACTAGTAGAGATGCACGTGCGACACGCACGTGTCCATAAAAATATAAGGTATAAATATAAATCATATGCATTTGATGATTTTTTAGCATCTGATTATATTTTTAAGCAAGTAAAAAATACATTTATATTAAAAAGAATTATTATTGACATCACCAGGGTTTGTCACTTATCTTCACATTATTCATTTATCGTAGAAAGGAAACTCGCTCTGGATGACATATATAACACAAACAATGGATGGAGTGATTCATCAAAAAATTGAAAGGGAAAAGGATCGGATTGAAATATGGACACATCTTTGCTGGTTGCGGCGACATTTGTGGCTGGCTAGCTGAGATGCCACCTTGGACTTTCGGGCTGCCATGTTTTCCGCTAGAGGCCACAGGTTTATATGTGACCTAAACATATTTTGTCAGTATTTGTGTCCTGTGGATACTACAAAGGCACCAAAACAACTTCAATAAATAGTATTCAAAAAAGGATGATGGAAATTGTAGACGATATTGATATCTTGAAGAAGATATTGCACCTTCCAGCTTAGATTGTAAACCCTCTTAATATCCTTAAAAGCATTTCCCATATGTTTAATCTCTAATGGTGCACACGAGTCAAAAAGGTGTCAACTGATCAGACTCGTTAGTTTGGTGTCATCAAACATTTATTTACATATGTTATTGGTACTACATGTGTGCTCCATCAATCAAGAAGAACTACATGTTACAGGTAATAAGCAACTACATGTTACGGCTAATAAGCAAGAAACAAGGTATGCCTGTTTAGCAACGGAGCAAGCACAGAAAAGAAAACAGTATGTGTTAAATAACTCTCTGAGCTTGACCTAACTTCGTCTTGATACTGCCTTGAGATTCATTACCTTCATAGGTGTTGCTAGTGGTCTGATCAGGCTACTGGTCTTGATCTTGGTGCTACCAAAACACAGTTCCCCAATCTGAAAAGAAATAATAAATGTCAGAAATAGTAAAAGGAACCTACCTTGCTTATATTTGCTTTCAACATTTGTGCCATGGTCCATGAGAACAAGAACAATCTGTCTGGTTAAACAGTGCAGCCTGCAGTTGATCACAGAGAGAAATAAATTACATGTAGATTTTATTATTTGTTCTCATATGTACATGGCAGATTCGAAACACAAAGAGCTTTTCTTGCACAAACTGCTCATGATAACATGCAAGGGGTATTTAAATACTATGGCTATATATAGCCTGGTACCGAAATTTGATGCCAAATCAGCCATTGACGCCACCAAGGAACAAGGAGTGACTTCTATCATCACTGTAGTCAACCTTTTCCAGAATATTATCAAAGCATTTCTATATGTCTACTTTATAATTGAGCATATTTGCAAAGCCAAAGTTCATGGACGGGCACAATATTGTCAAAGCAATGCTATATTTCGTACTATCTTATATTGATCAGCAAAATTTTATCGGACGGCCAATTAACGACAGATCACAGTAGTATATCAAACTTTGTTAGAAAAACAAAAGCCAGAGTTGTGTCAAAGGCCGAAAACAAAAATTAAATGAAGAACACAAACCTAAGAATTTCCTGAATGACAAAGATGGGATAGGGCAGCAGGTTGCCGTGCATGAACCCACACCTTGATGCCAGGTTTTGCCAATGATCTGGTATGGGTGATTTCTTGTTCCTGTGATGATCCGGAAGGGGAGCCGTGATCATGCGTGGCAGAAAACCAAGTGCATAAGGATTGTTCGTCCGATCTCTAGGTAAGCAGGGGAAGGCCAAGAGAATCCCAGTTCCTAGAAGAGGGGGAGGCACCTGATCGAGGTCGGAGGTAGAGGCCACGGCGTGGAGCCGCGACATACTGACGACGCATCGGATGTGCTCGGGGTTGACATAGCCCGGACGGACTGACGGGGAGGAACTCCGCCCTGCGCGACGGGGAGGATCTGCACCGGCAGGAACTTGGGCAGGACGGAGTAGCGCCTCGGGAACTCGACAGGTAGCGGAGGGCCTCGTTTTGCAGGTCCAGTTGCCCTGGCGGAGGAACCGATCCCTGTCTTCTCGGCGAGACCTGCGGCGGCAGCGGTGGGTTGACAATCCAGACCCTCGATTGTGTAACGAGTAAGGAGAGAGAAGACTTAGAGTGCATTTGAACGGTTCGTTTGAAATATGTTGTTTTCCTGGGTATATTTTTTTGGGTGGACTTAGAGGGGACATCTCAGCGGGAGGTCGTTTTTTCATGTGAACGTAGAAAGAAAAAGATGGTACATTAGTAGGGTAGATGAAAAGTATGACGTCATCTTATCACGGGAACCCAGGTCTTTCATACAGACTACAGATCGTGCATGCACTTCTAGATTATCTTGTGGTGGGCTGATGAAACTTCTCTATATTTAATTATTTCGGCCCGCTTTGAAAAGATACGATCCACTTGAAACAATACGGCATGGAATATAAATATTTGCACGCAGGAGTCTTCTGTCCAAACAGGCAGGTGAACCGCGCGCGGGAAATAATTCATTCGGCAGCTAGCTTCTGCCCGGCCGCCCGGACCCTAAGAGCGCCCACTCGGGCCGCGCATGCATGCAAGCGGATTGACTGTCCGGACGTATTTGGTGCTGACTGTCCTGGGCTGATTGTCCTGGGCTGATGTCCTGCACGAGGCCCAGGTGCAGAAATCGGCCCTTGTTGATGGTTAATCAGAGATGCGCTGTGAACAATTAATTAGTCCGTTGAGCGGTCCTGTTCGCCGTCAAGCCATTGTCGCCTCGCCGCAACCGACAAGACCTGCTGGTGGTGGCGACCGAGAGGAAAAGCGACAACTAGTTCTGGATCGGCGTTGCGGCCAGTGGAGACACACAACATACGTCGAATCGCCGGACCTCATCAGGATTTGGATCACGTACCGTCAAGCCCTGTGGGATCGGCCTCGCCCCCGACGTCGAGCCACTCTCACCAACGGCCATTTTTCCGTCAAACCGACAGCATATCATTGTTGGACATGCATGTTAAAAATATTGTCCAAAAGTGCGGCGCGCCGGCGAGCACATGGATCGTCTGAGCTCCAAATCATTCCTTCTTTCAATTGTGTCTGGCAGATTGTCCTTACGCCGTTACGCGGCTATGGTAAGGAAGAAGGTCGGGTCGACATCCCTAGGCTCTCACTCTCTCACTTTTGGGAGTCTCGCTAATAAAGCACAAAGTTGCTCGATTAGGCACCGCAGGATAATCAAATCCGGCAGGCGATAATTAAAGAGCAGACAGCTCTGTGCTTTGCCACTTAATTAAGTAACTAATCTTTATCTTTAGAAGATCCTTCTCTAACTAGCTAGCTAGCTAGTACAAGCAAAGTACCATTGTGGTGATGATCACAGTATCACATATGGACACCGGAAAGTAGCAAACGTGGATGCACACTTGCCGAGAACCAGATAAGTTTATCTCCGTTCCACCGGCCCCTCCCTGCCTTTGCTTTCATCTAGCTACTGCATTCTCTAGGCTCTCGCTCTCCCACTGCTTATTGGGAGCTGAGTCTCGCTAATAAAGCATAAAAGTTGCTCGATTAGGCACTGCAGGATAATCAAATCAGGCCGCAGGCGATAATATAATTAAAGCGCAGACGTACAGCTCTGTGCTTTGCAACTTAATTAAGTAACTAATCTTTACCTTTAGAAGATCCTTCGTTCTTTGACTAGCTAGGTAGCTAGCTAGTACAAGCAAAAGACCACTGTGGTGTGATGATCACATATGGACACAAAAAAGTAGCAAACCTGGATGCACCAAAGCCCAAAACCACATAAGTTTATCCCCGTGCCACCGGCCCGGCCCTTTGCTTCCATCTAGAGCTACTACATCTACCATCTGAGCCATCTCTGTCTTTGCTGTCTCTATCTCTCGGTCCATCGTCCTGAATCCAGATCACATATACCAGTCGTTGTTATACTGAAGTTTTGGTTCAATTTATTTGGCTTTCTGTTGCCATCACACTACTGGGCCGTGCCGATTCAACATATAGTACGTATAGTTGAGGTATGTGTTCAACTTAATCTGCTCGATCTCTTTCATTGCAGATATATAAGTCCATTTCTAATATAATGCGTTCATGTATTAACATGCACAAAAACTCTATGCAGTGCATGCAACGAGCCTGTATGAATGTATGATGATTTAAATTAATGAGTTGCTCCTTCATGCATGCTTTGTGTGGTTGGCCAGATCAGCGGGGAGACCAAAATCAAGCACTGATGGGTTAGATCCTGAACTGAAATGGATCCGTTCCGGTCGTAGTTGAAAACTAAATGATGATGCAGTGTTACCTGTGAAGATCTACTAGCTGCATACATACACCGCATGCAGAGATTGCCCGAGAGGCCCCGAGCCACTGACCAGACAGTCAATCCAATCCAACACCATCTTGCGTGCTAAGGTAAATCAGCTAGCACTACCATGCTCTATTTTTGTTAGTTTATTTCACCTTAATCAATACGAACTTTAATTTGTAACAGCTGTGCAGTGATATATTTGGGGTAGTTGCATTCTTTTAACTTCTCGTTTACTTATTGTTCTTGATTGATCTCGATCTGCTGCCTGTAATCATCGATCGAATGTACGTGGACAACTGATGATAGATCACGCGTTCACAAAAACTATATGAATTCATGCTACTCTGGAATCTGGATAATATATATTAATTGCTCCCTCATGAATGTTTTTTGTATTGACCAGCAGAGACCAGCCGACAGAACAACCGATAGGTTAGATCTGCATTAGAAAGGATCCTGTTCCATTTGAAATGGATATAGCAGCATCATATCTGAAGATCAAGTAGCTACGACGCACACGCCATAGAGACTGCTCGACAATAGAGGCGATTGAACTGACCGGCCGGTTAACCCAATCCAATCCATAATGCATACCGAGGTAATTCAAACAGCTACCAAGCATTCTCTTTTTTCTTAGTTCAACTTTCAACTTAATATATGCGCACTTTATTTGCAAGAATTGAAACTGCATTTATGGCTTTTCTTTTTTCTTCTTGATCTTGCTCGCCGTGTGCATCATCCAAGCCACAGAACCCTGATGAAACTAATCTTAGGCATCCACAGATGCATCTTAAACATAAACATGATCTTATTCATAGTCTAAAACATGATCACGAATTTAAAACATATATAAGTGCGGAATACTTAATCTAATAACAGACCAGGGTTAGGTGCCGCCATATGAGCCTCTTCAGGTGTTGGAGTCGTGCAGATGGCATGGGTTCATCGGATGAGGGCTGGGATGCCCTCTGTCGATGAATAGGAGGTCGCACGGAGTAGAGGCGGCCTTCTGGACGCCAGCGAAATAGACTTGGACGGGATGCGGACCTTCCTGAATTAATCCGTCAACGCCTGATTGACTGGTTATATGATTTGTTTCACGTGAATGGTGATGCCAGGGGCATCTCCTCTTATTTATAGACGCACCGTGAGCCAAGAGGCCAAACCCTAGAAGATCTAAGGGTTGTTGCTGATCACGACAGAACTAATCCGTTGGATATGTTTGACAGGTGGACCAGAAACTTAACACTTAATTAATCTCGAGATTAGCCAAGATAACATTCCAACATTCTTCCGCTTAATCGAATGGCTAATGTACTTATGCAATTGATGTTCGCCTTATACTTATGTTCACACTCAGTACTACAACAAGACCAGACCAATGCGTCGTCAGTAGCATTTAGTCGCCACTGGGACCCCATTACCCATAGAACACTTATTGTTTTTTGGGAGTTAGTTATATGGCCCTGTATCCAGAAATCACGTTAGAGACTACACTAAAATCCAAATTGATTTGCGCACTCATAAATAGGATAAGTGTTAAGCCTCAAATAAGCAGATATGCTAGCATCAACTTAGTTCTTGTTTTCTTAGTCTTAATGAATTGATCGGGGTTCTTTCTTTCACAACATATTATTTAATCAATGTGCTTGGCATCAGCATTTGATGTGTTGTTACGCTAAATAATACTATAACTTAAATGTAGCAGTATATTAATACTCAAATGTCGGATAATATCTCTTAAGCCACATAGCCTGTCGTATTCATTCATAAACATGCCACTAATTGAGCTCATCTTAATACTATTATGTTTGGAGCTTTCAATGAAATTGTCCTTTTCTGCAAGAGTAGGTATAATCTAATTGTGCACTTTCTGATACATACTCAAGAGAATTGACAATTGAATAATTCTTAATTCTTATAAGTGAAATGATGATTCTTTGGGTGCCTTATCAATATCTTAAAATTCTTTTGCACCTTCGAGTGGACCTATTCTAGATTAATAAACTAATATTTTGCCAAGTATCCCGATGCCAAGTCTAGACTAGTATAAACTTTGAGCATTCATAAGGTTTATGACAGCCGAAGCATGTGGAACATCTTTCTCTTCAAATGATTCTGACTTATTCTTAGAATATTTAGGATAATTAAACTTAATGCATTATGTGAACGAACAGGCGTGGCAATACTTATGCATTCACTTGATATGCCTTCTGTGATAATCCTAGTACTCATTTGGTACTGTATTGGTGTATCTCAATGGCTAGAAACTCAAAGGCTTCACCAAATTGTGTCGTATTAAAAATTTGGGTGACTAGAAAACTCTTACGTGACATTCCTATTGCCACGTACTAACTCAACTTCACCCATGTAGAGTATTAGGACAATAAATTTTTTCCACCATCTCTTATAGACATAATTGTCCATTTAATGAAATTCTAAACGATAGTGGGCTTTGAGCTTAGTTTAATCTTTCAAAACTCCCATTGAAATCACACTTAGAATTTGTAGACCCTTTTATAGCCTACTGTTTTAATTGGACTTCATTAGGAAACTTATAACAGCCACACTTTATATATACTTATGGACTTAAGCTCATAAATTTTCTTAGTTTAGAATAACATCTTCCTCTTCTAATGTGATCATCTTACAGATTTACCATGGATCACAAATAGTTTAATAACAAGAGAGGTTCTCACTATTGTGCCAAATTATTAACTAATAGTTGTTACATATATCTGCTAGGGCTTACTAATTGACTCTTGAAAATCCCCAACAGAAAATGTAGTAATTTTAATAGAGGTATACTAATGACTTGTGGCACAAACAGAGATATTTATGTCTTCTCGAATCATTGATACAGAAAACTAAGCCATATCTCTCTAAGATTTAATCCCCTCCTTTGTGAACTCCCACTAGCTCCCACTCTGCATTCTCTAGGAACACATTCTATCATATTTTAGCAACTTAGTGGAATAGTTATAATAGTAGAGAAATGAAATCCCATGGACTTCCCACTGATTTCTGTGTTTTTTAGAACATAATCCCTTGGATTTATCAGTGCCATGTGGACAACTCATTTATTTAGAGTCTAATTTCTTATCCTTAGCTAGACTGTACTTATGTCTTGCTGAGGCTTTGCCTAATAAAAAACTTTTATGGTCAAATATTCATCAATCAGTGTTGGCCAAAACGACAAACATGAGGCATACAAGTCTCTAAAAACAAGCTCTATTGAACTAGTCTAATCAACATTGGCCAGAATAAACTAGAACAAGAACTTGGTGAGCATGCAAACACTAATCAACTTTGGCTAGAAATAATGAATGCAAGTCATACTCCAATTAGAGACTAATGTAGGGCTTAGGGACAAAAATTAATATGAATTATTTATTTCTCAAGTCCCATGCTTAATAATACTAATGAATAGAGAAACTCTTTTCTGATGAGACGGTCCATTCTCCCCTTTGAAATGTGGCTTAACTGTAGTGACACAATTTCGACAAGGTCTCATCGTCTGAATAATGATTAACTTAAAGATAAAACAGACATAAGGGAACTCATATCACAAGAAATAAATCTCTTTGCCAATTAATAAGACAAATCACAATGAAATAAATTTGATGTATTCATAAACTCCAAACTTAAGAAATATTTGTTCAAAATACAAAAAGTATGTCAAACTAAGATGACTTAAACATCGTTAAGGACAAAATTTAAAATTAATCTAATGCGAAGCTCCAAGGCTCGACTTCATCTTTATTCCATTAATGGCTCCTTAGACTCTGCTTCCCTTCTCCCCTTTTACTTATGGTTTGGCAAATCCCGAGGAGATATTAATATACGTATTATTGCACCTTAGTTAATCCACCATATGTTGAAAAAATAACTTAAGTAAAACTTATGAGACAATTTTAGTTACATGTCTCTCGAAGCCATTTCTTATACTTATCATCAATGGGGTAACTTGCAAATTTGCATACTGTTGGAAACTTCTCATTTTGAGCATGTTGGTATGGTTTCTTGGCATAGAATTCGTAAGGCGGTTTACCATAATCTCATTAGACACATCTAATCCAAGTGTCATCAATTCATAAGCTATATCAAACAAGCTTTTAATGTGGTTACCCAAGCCATTTATCCCATTATAATGGGAATTAATTAAGTTATAGATAAGGGAAATCTTTCTAAAGTGTGCTCTTATGGAGTTGTGGAGCTCCTTAGCACTTAGTTCCCTGTTGTATTTTTCATTAGGGAAACACCTCATGTTAAATGAGATTGAGTATTTTATGATCATTTTAGCAATCTTATTGGATTTCTCCTATTTTTCTAATTTTGGAGTGTACTCCTTCATCCTCTCATTATAGTAATAATAAAGGAGCATGTGGGTTTTCCTCATGAAGTGCATAATCAAAGTCCAGTTCCTTGAGAATGGCATGTACCTAATAATTCCATGTAGGATAATTAGTGCTAGCTACGTAGGGGTTCTATGGTACTTATATAGTATGCATATAATTTACTGAAAAAATTTAAAGCAAAATAATGTCTCAATTAGTAAGTTGTATATGAGTTGTACTTAGAGCATGCAATTAAATCAACGTTTGTCATAATTAACAACATGCTTAAGAAATTTAATTTGCATCACTGTTGGGCAGAAACAAACAAAATTCATCTTAATAACTCATAATTGAGGTCAACGTTGGTCAGAAATTAATTATGAGCAATTTCCAATTAAACTTCTCGTTTGTTCCATTTAACCAGAGATGATCTTATTATACAGTGGTGGATATATATTTATATATAAAAAACTTAGAATGCAAATTCATGCAAAACTTAATCTTAGGGCATCAATAAAATATAAAATGCTCATGAAAGCATAAAATTAATACTGGAACTAAAATTAAAAACTGAGACTTAGAACTTATTTAAATAGGGCATAAGATTTAACTAAGAAAATTGCACTAAAGAAAAGAAAAGTTTCTGAAACTTAAATATTCTCAGCTACATATTCCAAAAACAAACTTAAATTAACTTAAAGACTACTAAAGAAAAAAGGATTCTTAAACTTTATATGAAGTGGGAATATATAGCATTATGAAGCCGTTAAACTTATAAACTTAAAGAAATAATTAAGTTGCTGATAATAAAACTAAACTAAAAAGAAAATACTAAACATAGCGAGGGCATTAAAAACTCAACACTTAATTAAGCAATTAAATAATATACTTATAATATTAGTTCGGCTAGAATACGCCTAGCAGTAGCCCAAAGGTAATATGGCAGGCCGCTCTCCCCTTAAAAACCCAATAAACGGCCCACTTAGAAAACCCTAGTGGCTAGGATGATCTCATCTCAACGGATGGCTAGGATATAGCCAGTCAAAACTCATGGGTATCAATACCTCGCCAAAACCCTAATATCCATAATTACTTAGTTCCTTTTCTGCTTATTCACACAATAGCCACACGGGGCAACTCATAAATTTTAGTGGGCAAGTTTATATGAATAGAAAAAATCATAATTAATGGAAATCAACATTAATCTACTCAAAACTTAATTAAAATGCTTAGGTATTGCGCTGAAAAGAAGTAGGTTTCGGGAAAAAGAAAACTCAATTTGGCCCTTAAACTGAAATAGCCTAGCAGAAGGCCCATAGGGCGCTCCATGCGCGCTGGCTGACCAATGGCCCACGCGGCCTTTCCCTTGAAGCCTAGTAGTGCCCCAAAAGGAAAACCCTAATGGCTAGTGAATCTCAATCTTTGATTTCAATGCAACGTCACCATCCATCAAGACAGGGACAGGCTCATACAAAAATGGGACGAAAACCCTAATCCCTTCATTCTTCTCTCTTTCTCCTCACTTTCTAAGCGTAGCAGACGCAGAGGGAGAGAGCAGCGTACGATGGCATGGCTGGCACCCCGGCGCTTGGCTCGCCGGTGCGTGCGTATGGCAGGCCCGCGCGTGGCTCCATCGAGCCTGATAGCCTGGTGCCCTTATGCGGCTGCAACGACACTTAGCTTACGGTGGCTAGAGCCCGAGCAGCGATGCAGGGAGCCGGTGGCTGCGCCTTCAACTCATGGCGGTGGCAGCACGTAATTGCGCCCTCACATGCGCACGCAGAGGCAACCAGATGCGTGAATCTCAAGCCCACAATGCCACCCTCCCCTTCTGGCATGGGGGGTGGCGGTCCTCGGCCGACCCTAGGTGCAGCGGTGGTGGCTAGCCTTGAGGGCGTGTGCCCAGTGGTAGGGAGCCTGCGCGGCTGACCCTCATCCCCACATGACCCTACGGCGACGGCGGTGACCCAGTCTACACCGAGTACGAACCACTTAGCTATGCGTGGTTTTTTGATGCTTAGCTTAGGGTTGGGGTTCTTGATTTGGGAAAAATGGGATTTTTGGGACTTTTCTTCGGTTTTGCCCAAATAATTTCCTTCTGAATGCTTAACACGGATTCGATGAAAAAATACCTCAGATTACTGACAAAAAACTAAATCCAAGACTTAATTGCAATGAACAATAAACCCTAACCCTAAAAAACTGTAGCCTAATCTTGAAATTAAACTTAGAACGCATTTAATAGAGGTCTAATTACATACTGGAAAGTTGAAACAATGGAACAGGTTTAATTAAGCACTAAACACTATCTAAAAAACTTAACAGAGGCTAAAACATCAAAAGAAACTTAAGGATCATATTAGATCTATGATTGGCTTTGATACCAATTGTTGAAACCAATCTTAGGCATACACAGTTGCATCTTAAACATAAACATGATCTTATTCATAGTCTAAAACATGATCACTGATTTAAAACATATATAAGTGCGGAATACTTGATCTAATGACAGACCTTGGGTTAGGTGCCGCCATTAGGGCCTCCTCAGGTATTAGAGTCGATGCAGATGGCGTGGGTTCACCGACCGAGGGCTAGGATGCCCTCTGTCGATGAATAGGAGGCTCCATAGAGTAGAGGCGGCCTTCTAGACACCAGTCAAATAGACCTAGATGGGATGTGGACCTTCTTGAACCCTCCAGTGTCTAATTGACCGGTTATGTGATTTGTTTCAAATGGATGGTGACACTAGGGGCATCTCCTATTAGTTCTTGAATAAGTCATGTACATAATCTATAATCCCGTTGGGACGTGCCGTAGTTGTTTGCTTAGCGTAGAATCGCAGGTGGACGAGATGTGTCCGTGCCATACTGTGACCGCTATGTTAGCTCTGGCCCCGCCACGACGCTGCACTGAGTGCACATCCTATGGAGATCCAAAAGAAACGGATCACCGAGAGTGGGTCATGGTGGCGGGGATGTCGAGCTCCAAGCCCATATAATCTGAGCATGTTATGAATGAGAAAAACAACCGAAAAGGCTACGGCAATTGGTAGCACCATCTGTGTTCTCTCTGTCCAGTTCCCGCGTGTGTGTTCTAGGGTTCTAGTCGCCACGGTCACCATCACTGGTGGCGCGATGCTGTCGAGCTCGATCTCCAGTGCTCGGTTCCAACAACTAGTATCAGAGCGAGGTGTATGTTCTATAGTGGGTCCATAAGCCCACCGAGATCACCGGTGTTGAAGAAGATCAAGTTGAACCCGAGGAAGCCAAGGAAACCAATGGAGGAGAAGATGGGCGACACCAAGCCGAGTTCTAGCGCGACGTCGTCCGACATCAAGGAGAGCTCTCTGGTATGGCCGATGTTGACCCGCACGAATTATGCAGAGTGGGCGATGCTTATGCAGATCAATTATGAGGCAATGGAGGTCTAGGAGGCGATCGATCTAGGGACCTCAGTCAAGCGCTCCATGGATCATTAGGTCATGTGTGCGTTGATGAGGTCTGTCCCTAAGGAGATGTGGGGAACATTGGGCGCTAAGAAGAATGTGAAGGAGGCTTGGGAGACGATGCAGACCATGAGGGTTGGTGTTGATCGCATGAAGAAAGTCAATGTTCAGAAGCTCCTAAAAGAATTCGAGAACATCGAGTTCAAGGAAGGGGAGAGTGTTGAGGACTTCGGCATGCGCATCACCAACCTCGTCGCTAACCTCAAATTGCTCGGTGAGATGCTTCATGATGCTTGTGTCATCAAGAAATTTTTGTGTGTGGTGCAACCCAGGTTCAATCAAGTTGTTGTTTCAATTGAAATGTTTTGTCATGTCAAGAAACTCTCGGTTGAAGATCTAGTGGGGCGCATATGGGCTGTAGAAGATCATTTTGATGATAAGGTTGAGCAGATCACTGACAAAGCCGGGCGACTGTTGCTCGTTGAAGAAGATTGGCTGGAGAAGCATAAACACCGATTTCAACAATTAGGGTCGCTGGTGAAGTAGTATGGAGGAGCAGGTGGCCAAGGCAAGGGCAAGTCCATGGTGCGCTAGGAACCACAAAAGGGCAGTGTCAAGCTCACCTATGAAGGAATGCCTCGCCACAAAGGGAGGTGCCAAAATTGTGGCATATATGGCCACTGGGCGCAGGATTGCAAGCCTCCAAAGAAGGAGAAGCGAGAGGAGGCGAATCTTGCTAAGGACGATGTTGATTAGGCGACGTTGCTTCTGGCAATAGTTCACGATGTCGGGCCAAGGGAGCCTCAGATGGTGCATCTCCAAGAGAAGAAGGTGATCCCTATCAAGTGCGAGGCACCTGGACACAGGAGCAAGCACTCACATGATAGGCATGTGCGGTCTGTTCTGACAGGCATTGACATGTCAGTGCACGACATGGTGCATTTTGGTGATGGCTCTAGTGTCAACATTGAAGGCCTCGGCTCAATGATCATGAAAGGTCATGGAGGAGAGCACTAGGTATTAACAAATGTTTACTATATCCCTAAATTATAGAGCAACATTGTTATCCTTGGTCAGTTAGAGGAAGCTGGGTGCAAGGTAGTGCAGGAGAATGGTTGGCTGTAGATTTTTGATCGAGTTGATCAGGGAAGGAGATTGATTGTCAGTACTCCCTGCACTGGCAATCGGTTGTACAAAGTTGCAGATCAGGCCAGCATCACCAGTGTGCCTGATGTTGAGTATTATTGACGTAGCTTGGCTATGGCATGCGAGATATGGACATCTAAATTTCAGGGCTCTCCGTGAGTTAGGCAAGAAGGGCATGGCAGAAGGAGTGCCAGTGGTGGATCATGTGGAGTAGGTTTGTGAGGGATGCACTTTGGGAAAGCAAAATAGAGCACCGTTTCTAAGGGCATCATCCTACCGAGCTCAGAAAGGTTTGGAATTGTTTCATACATATTTTTGTGGACATATTTCACCTGCAACACTAGGTGGTAAGGCCTACTTTCTACTAGTTGTTGATGATTATAGCTGATATATGTGGATTGAGTTACTCAGATCAAAGGATGAAGTGTTGGCTTACATGAAGAAAGTGAAAACTAGAGCTGAGAATGAGTTAGAAGGGAAGCTGAAAGCTGTCAGAACAGATCGAGGTGGTGAGTTCAACTCAAATCAGTTCATAGTATTCTGTACTGAATTTGGGATCAAACACTATACTACTACTCCATATACTCCTCAACAAAATGGGGTGGTAGAAAGAAGAAATCAGACTATTGTCGAGATGGCAAGATGCATGATGAAAAGTAAAGCAATGCTAGGTCAGTTTTGCGCTGAAGCTATCACCACAACAGTCTATGTGCTAAATAGGTCTCCAACTAAGAGCTTAGGAGTCACTCCTTATGAGGCCTGGCATGGAAAGAAGCCAAGTGTTGAACATCTGAGAGCGTTTGGGTGTGTTGGGCATGTGAAGGACAATGGCCCAGGGGTGAGAAAATTGAGTGACAGATCAGTAAAGATGGTGTTTTTGGGGTATGCAGTGGGAACCAAAGGCTATAGGATGTATGATCCTGAGTCAAAGAAGCTACACATAAGTAAAGATGTCATTTTTGAGGAGAACAAAGGATGGGACTAGAGCAATGCTTGTAACAGTCAAGACAGACCTGAATTCCTCATTACTGAGTTTCAGTCTACTGTAGCCCAACTGATAACAGAAGTTGAACAAGGCAATCCACAGTCTGGGGTGCCTGAATCAGCATCACCACCATCTGCACAAGTGTTTCTAGTGTTTGTGAGCCCCCAGGAGTCAGCAACTCACACTGCAACGAGTTCACCTTCAGCTAGAATGCAGTGGGTAACACCACCAGGAGACCAAAGCTCTGAAGCTGATGAACTGACACCCAGATTCAGAACACTGTCCATCCTGTATCACTATATGATACAACAGAAGAAATTCAGAATTTTGAATACAGTGGGTTGTGTCTACTTGCTGCTGATGAGCCTTCCAGTGTTGAAGAAGCTCTTGAGGAGGATTGTTGGAGGAAGGCAATGGAAGCTGAGCTTGAATCAATTGAGGAGAACAGCACCTGGATGCTCTCTGAACTACCCAAGAATCAGCAGGCCATTGGTCTGAAGTGGGTGTTCAAGGTGAAAAGGGATCCAAGTGGAAGCATTGTCAAGTACAAAGCAAGACTTTTTGCAAAGGGCTATGCACAGATAGAGGGGGTGGATTATGAGGAAGTGTTTGCACCAGTGGCTAGAATGGAGACAGTAAAGGTACTGTTGGCTTTAGCAGCACATGGCAACTGGGAGATTCATCACATGGATGTAAAGTCAGCCTTCCTAAATGGTGTATTACTTGAAGAAGTTTATGTCAAACAACTTTCTGGTTTTGTGAGTAAAGAAAGTGCAGGCAAAGTTTTTAAACTCAACAAGGCCTTGTATGGTCTTAAGCAGGCACCTAGAGCTTGGAATGCCAAACTAAATCATGAGCTACTTAGTTTGGGTTTTGTGAAATGTAAAGTGGAGCATACTGTCTACAAAAGAGGTGAAGGTGTTTCACTTTTGCTAGTTGGAGTTTATGTTGATGATTTGATCATTTGTGGGCCTGACAGTAACAAATTTACTAAATTTATGAGGTAGATGATGAATCTGTTCAGCATGAGTGATCTTGGCTTACTTAGCTATTACTTGGGGCTAGAAGTGAATCAAGAGGACTCTGAGATTACTATTTGTCAAAGTGCCTATACCAAGAAAATAGTTGAGCAGTGTCAGATGAAAGGATGCAATCTAGTTGATACTCCTATGGAGCAACGTGTCAGACTTATGACAGCAAAACTTGGAGTTGAGAAGGATGCTACAAGGTACAAAGGCATTATTGGCAGTTTGAGGTATCTTGTGAACACAAGACCTGATATAGCATATGTTGTGGGAGTTGCTAGCAGGTTCATGGAAACACCAGATAAAGAGTATTGGGCTGTGGTGAAGAGGATTGTCAAATATGTTGCAGGCACAATCCATCTTGGGCTCAAATAGAAGAAAGGAAGAAGTTTAGAGTTGTCTTTGCTGGGGTATACAGATAGTGATCATTCTGGTGATCTGGTACACCGCAAGAGCACATCTAGAGTGGCATTCTTCCTGGGGTCCAATCTGGTGACTTGGGTTTCACAAAAACAAAAGGTCGTGGCCTTATCTACCTGTGAGGCAGAATATGTTGCAGCAGCAACAAGAGCATGTTAGGGGGTTGAAAGTTCCTTGTTTGGTTTTGGTAATTGAGTGACAACCTTAGGTGGACTAATTGTGTTTAATGTAAGATACACAGGTAATTAGTCCATAGGTACACTTGTGTGAGCAACACATGCCATGGAGGTGAAATTGCTTGGATTTGTTGCAAGGCTCACACATGTGATGAAGGAGCTTATTGCATATGAGACATGACATGGAGTCATGTGACTAAGGTGGAGAAGATCAAGACAAGGCTTAGCTCGATGGACCGGTTGCAAGTGTGAAGGGCAAGTTGAGTGATGACTTGGCGTCGATGGACCAAAGCAACGGTGAAGAACAAGTGAAGTCAAGATCGATGAACCAATACGGTCACATGATGATATGAAGTGGATCATATTATTGTTGATCATGTTGGTGCATGTGTTGCATTGACATCGGAGAAGATGGAATGGAATGCGCAAGGCAAAGGTATAACCTATAGGGCATTTTATTTCACCGATCATAGGTGTGTAGAGAAGTTTATGATCGGGTTTAGGATAGATGGTCATACTATCAAGAGAGGCAAACTTATTTGCATATCGGTCATCTAGTGCCACTCGAGTGATCTAACTTTGCATTATTGTTAGGATCGAGTGGCGTGGTGAATTGAGTGACTAATCCTTTGAAAATGTTTGTGAAAATGCTAACACACTTTCATATGGTGGTGTACACTTGGTGGTGTTGGCACATTTGCAAAGAAGAAGAAGTTGGTGAAGAAAAGGAGGCGAGAAGTAGGTCACTGGGGTGATCAGACGCTGTCCTCGGGAGACCGAATGCGTCCGGTGCCAAACCCTAAGCCTCAGGCAGTGCTGGGACACTGATCGGACTTAGCGCGTGGCACGTCCAGTCATTGGCCTCAGCGTCCGGTCTTGTTGAGCAGAGAGCGCTTAGTGGAGTGTCGCGATCGGATGCTGGCCTCACGGCAAGACCGGACGCGCTGCTGCTACTATTCATGAGACGGCACAGAGCGCAAAGGATGAGTGGACGCAGTGGAGCGTCCGATCATAAGTGACGGGACGCGTCCGATCGTGTCTGGGAGCTCTCGGTGTGGTTTTGGACCACGACCGGATTCTAGCTGAGGTGGGTCCGGTCATGGCTTGGAGGCGCGTCTACTTAGGGGTCTGAGCGTGTGGGTGAATTAGGCGTCATTCGCGGCAACGGCTAGTGACACATGGCGGAGTCAGAGCAACCGGACATAGGGACCAGACGCATCCGGTCACTGCACCTGCACGCCCGGTCATCACGTAGTAAACCCAGTGAAGGGGTACAACAGCTCTATTTGCTTGAGGGCTATAAAACCAAGCACTAGCCGGCCTTGGGCTGGCTGCTGAGGACCCTCATGCCTATGTGGCTTTATGTAGGAGTGCTTGGATGTCCTCTAACTCACTTGTGCTTGAAAGAGTGCAAATTGATTGTGAGTGAGTGATTCTAGTGCGTTGTATTGTGAGATTGCATCGAGTGGCACTAGGTGTTCGAGTTGCAAGCCGGTGGTGCTTGTTACTCTTGGAGGTTGCCACCTCCTAGATGGCTTGATGGCGAGTTCTCCGTCGTGAAGCACGTAAGAAGATTGTGCGGTGCTCCAGAGAAGGATTTGTGGGGGTATCGTGCTCACCCCGTGGGAGCCACGAAGAGCAACACTAGTAGAGCATGTCATTGAGCTACCCTCACTTGTGGGTAAGTTTTTCCGGTGCCCAACGTGTGGGCTTGGCGGTGATGCCAATTAGTCCACCGAACCACCAAGTGAGCGGTCGACACAACGGGGACTAGCATGTTGGCAAACACGTGAACATTGGGAGAAAAATCACCGTGTCAATATTGTTCTTCCCGTTGGTTTGCATTCCCCATACACAAGCTTGTATTTACTTTTCATATATTGTGCTTGTGTAGTTGCTCTTATAACTAGTTTAACTTTAGTAGCATAGAAGTAGATCTCTTGCGTGCCTAATTTGGTTTTAGCAACCTTGTTAGTTACATTGCATAGTTTGTGTAGCTAAGTATTTTACGCTCTCTAATTTGGCATTGGTTGTCTTGTTATTGAGCATTACTAGTGAGCTTAGGCTTTGTGCTTTTGCATACTAGTTGTGTAGGAGCTCCCCCGTGCTTGAAGTACTAGTGGCATAGGTTTGTGTGACCTTGCTCCTAGAATTGGTTATGTGAGCTCTAGCTAGCCCGACACCTTTGTTGCCTAATTTGGATCTTTTCTAAGGTGCTAGAGAACTTAGATAGAGGGGTGTAGTCTTGGCTAGACCGATAGTTTTAATTCCGCATTTGTTTCGGTTAGCCAGTGCGATTAATTTTAGAAAAGACTATTCACCCCCTTCTAATCTACCATCTCGACCCTACAGGGGTGTGGGTCAGTATGCTGGTAGCCGACTTGACAGGCAGTGAGATTCAGAAGTTCAGGCTTCTTGTTGACAATAAGTCAGCCATAGAGCTGAGCAAAAATCCAGTGCACCATGATCGGAGTAAACACATTGATACTCGCTTTCATTATATCAGACTAGGCATTGAGAATGGCGTGGTTGATGTGGATCACGATATCCTCACGAAGGCCCTTGGCAGGATCAGGCATGTGAAGCTCAGACAGAGGCTTGGAGTCGTCAAGGTACAACGGGATTAAGGGGTGATTTGTTAGTTGTTGAATAAGTCATGTACATAATCTGTAATCCCATTGGGACGTGTCGTAGTTGTTTGCTTAGCGTAGAATCGCAGGCGGACGAGATGTGTCCATGCCACGCTGTGACCGCTGTGTTAGCTCTGGCCCCGTCACAACGTCGCGCTGAGTGCACGTCCTGCGGAGATCCGAAAGAAACTAATCACGTAGACTGGGTCGTGGTGGAGGGGATGTCGGGCTTCAAGCCCGTGTAATATGAGCATGTTATGAATGAGAAAAACAACCGAAAAGGCTGAGGCAATTGGCAGCGCCATCTGTGTTCTCTGTGTCCAGTTTTCGCTTGGGTGTTCTAGGGTTCTAGTCGCCGCGGCCACCATCACCGGTGGCGCGACGCCGTCAAGCTCGATCTCCAACGCTCGGTTCCAACATCTCCTCTTATTTATAGACGCTGCTGTGGGCCAAGGGGCCAAACCCTAGAAGATCTAAGGGTTGCTGCCGATCGTGGCAGAACTAATCTGTTGGATATGTTTCACAGGTAGACCAGAAACTTAACACTTAATTAATCTCGGGATTAGCAGAGATCACATTCCAACGAACCCAAGTCGATGGCTTAATTTGTTTGAAACAGGGGACTGACGCATATATGCATTCATTTTGGATGCAGGTTATCAAGGCCAGCACCATCGATGAAGCTATCAGTCGAATTCTCTCAGAACTGAAGGAGGACGATGATGACACTACCGGCAGTGTCTGGCACAATGTCATCTACTTTGATGGCTGGGATGGGCTGGGGGCATCTGCCGTCCTCCGAGCCGTAGGCCAACGCCTCAGCGGTGGTCGGGAGTTCTCAGAGATCATCCACATCGACTGCTCCAAGTGGGAGAGCAGGAGAGCGGTGCAGAGGGCTCTCGCGGTGCAGCTTCAGCTTCCCGCTCATGTGATAGGGATGTTTGAGGCACAAGACGAGGAGGACGACTACCGGGGTGTGGGCCAGGGCTCACGCCTCGAGATACCCAAGGTCTCCAGGGAGATATATGAACACGTACAGAAGCAGCTGGGCCAAAGGTTCTTGGTGATCTTCAACAACGGGAGCTGCGATGAGATCGATCTTGAAAGCTTCGGGCTTCCCACTGTCCGGGTACTCAAGGAACAAGGCCCTGTGGTCATTCCAAGGGGGATTCCGGCTCTACCCCAGGATGAAGGTCGACAGGGCCCTCGAGAGCAAGACGGCATCATCAACAGATGTTTTTCTCTCAGCAACTTCCGCCATTAACCTCGGCGAGTACAGTTTTTCCGTGATTTTGCGCTGCGAGGCAGAAGAAGTTGCAAAGGGCATGATCAGTACTGGCGGCATTGACTGGCAAACAGCAGCCGCCGATTGCTTCCTGTACACGATGAGGTTCTGCGGCATGGGTGGCTACTTGATCATGGGCGGCGGCAGGGTATGCCCCTCTATGCCTTGCATACCCATGATTTGGTAGAAAAAAATTAATATGTATAATATACACTAATACACAGGTTTATACGTATCTTGGAAGAGTCACTCGAAGGCCCAATACAATAAAAGTTTCTGGCAGCCCACGAACGAAGCCCCAAAATACATCTCCGTGACTCTGTCGCTCGGTCGCCCCTGCCCGACGCCCCTTTCCCTGCTCGCGTGCGGCTTCACGGCGCGTTGCTGCCTGCCGTGTGCCTGACTGGCTGACGATTCATCTGCTGCCGCGCCCCACAAGCCGAAGCATTACACTCGATGATTCATCTGCCGCAATATCGCAAGAACTTAGCGTTGACCCCGTCTACCGAGTGTTCTCTTCCTGCCTAGTGCCTTCCGATCTTGGCATGCTTGTGACTCTGAATCTTTCGCAGGGCCTGTTCGCTTGAACTTATCAGCCGGCTTATCAGCTAAAATCTACAGTATTTTTCTCTCACAACAAGACAGCTTCAGCCGGCTTTAATACCAGCCGAACAGGAAGTTAATTAGACCTATAGAGTCTTGGCGTGCTAACAAATTCTTAATTTAATAATTTATTAATGTTGCTGTCGGCTGATTTGATTTGTTTGTGTTTTCTTTTGTTCTGATTAGAATGAAGGGTCGAAGACATTAGACATTTAGGCATGGGACTTGACTTAATATATATATACACTCTATGAATTTATTTAAATTAATTCAATCCACATCATGTTTACTAGAAATAGAAAATATGATTCTTGAGGTTAGTAATATTTTTACTGTATTTCTACATATGGTACAAAAGAATACATATTAAAATTATAAATTTAAGTGAAAGTATGTCTATAATACATATTAAAGTCATATATTTCACTGAAGCTATGATTTAATTTTATTAGTCATACAACTTGTATAAACTTTAGGGCTCCGATTTATCGTCGCTCCAGCCCCAAATTTCTCGAGATGGCCCCGAGCACGGAGCACCTCCCCTACTCCGGCGACCGGCACCGCCGGGCAGCACCTCGCCACGTCCCCCACTCCGGCTGCTACATGCATATAGAAGACACTACTGATATGCTGCTGCAGGTGGGAATAATGAGATTACTATTCCGGGATTTGTATGTGAAGGCCCTAAGATTCTGCACGTGCATGATAGCTTGTTCATCACCCGAATAGCTTGTTCAGAATCAAAATGGGATAAGCTCGAGTGGTGCCGAGTCGAGCGGTGTCCCAAGTTGGAATGTGTCTTTAACGACAGCAGCAGTGACCGTGATGCCTTTGGCAAGCTGAGGACAATCTGGGCGGCACATCTCACCAATGCACGATACGTCATGGACTTGGGGTTTGGTGATGCACTCACGCTCTCCCTTGGATCCGCGCGGTCTTTGAAAGATTGGACCCTCGAGATCATGTATTGTGGTGACCTCAAAATGGTCTTCAAGACGGATGGCTCACCTGGTAAGCTCCTCATTTTGAACTAGAGGGTCTTTAGTTCGAGTCCTCATCAACCATTTTACTTTTATTTTTTATTTTTTATCTCCTCTTTGTTGTGTCCCGTGACTGAGATCTCCTCACCTTATTTTTCCATTTTTTTATCCTCTCTGTTGTGTCCCGTAAGATCTCGAGATTTTACTTTCCACTTTTTTATCCTCCAAGGCTCGCATATGAAGTTTAAATTCATAAACACAGAAAAAGTCACTTCGGATGCTGTTCGGGGATAATATATAACAGACCAAACCCCCAACAGCGGCCGTACATTTAAAAAATTAACTAAAGATACTTTGTCCTAACTAAAAGTAACATGGTAACAAGGTTGCTAGGATCGAGATCCTAGGTAGGATCATTTTTTTGCCTAGTAATATCGAATCATAGGAACATGGTAGATTCTATTGGATTTTACAAATTACATATTTTATATACAAGATTTGAAATATATGGCAAAGATTCAAGTATATGATATTGAATTTGATTAATTTATGTGACTTTTTTACTTCTACGTGCAATTATTGACAATTTTCAATTCCCCTCAACTTCATATAGTGTTTTATCACAACTGAGTCTTTTTAAAAGTCGTTAATGTCGATTATTATATAGTATCAGGTGATCGTAGTAACCAGATAGAATGGATTTTTATGTAGGATCGTATGGAGGTTTCACGTAGGATCAGGGATTCTGTAAAAATTCACGATAAATGATAGGATCTGTATTGTTTTGACTAGGTAGGGTCATAGTATCATAAGAATTTAGAATATGGATCTGAGATACTGACAACCTTGGATTGTACTAGCCTAGTGGAGCGTGACGTGCTTGCAATGCACCAGACAAAATAGTTTTGTAAGGTTCTTTTATGCATATTTTGGAATATTAAAATAGTGTTTTTTGGACTATTTGTATTGTATTTTGTGCAACTTTTGAACTTAGTTGTGAAGCAAATTTTTGTAATTATTTACCAAATTATTAAATGGAGGTTACCCAATTGCATGTAACAATTTTACTTTTTTTTTTTTTTTTATCTCCTCTTTGTTGTGTCCTGAGATCTCCTCACATTAATTTTTCGCCTTTAAACCCTCTCTCTCTCTCTCTCTCTCTAATTTTTACTTTCCAATTTTATATCTCTTCTAGGAGTTAATAACTATAGATAATATACTTAATCATTTATTTTTCTATATTTCTCCTCTTTTTATTGAGCCCTGTGAAACACATCACCAAATGTAATGGCACTAAAGATAAAAGAGGCATCACTTTAGCATCGTTTCATTATCACTTATATTAGTCGTTCTGTAAAGTGTCATGTCTTTTTTTATGAAATTCTACTCCAAGGCTCGTATGAAGTTTAAATTCATAAACACAGAAATGGTCACTTCTGAGGCCGTTCTGGGGATAACATATCACAGTCCAAACTCCCAACACATCTAGAAATTAACTAAAGATAATATACTTTGTCCCTACTAAAAATAACATGGTACCAAGGCTGTTACGATCGAGATCCTAGGTAGGATCATTTTTTGCCTGATAATATCGGATCATAGGATTGAAACGTACTAATTGGATTTCATTAGTTATATATTTTATACAAGATTTGTAATATATTGTAAAGGTTTAAGTATATAATATTGATTTCGATCGATTTATTTGACTTTTTTAATTCTACGTGCAATTATTGACATAATTTTCAATGCACCTCAACTTCATATATTGTTTTATCACAACTTAATCATTTTAAAAGTCGTTAATGTAAATTATTATATAGTATTTGGGGATCATAGCATCCAAATACAATAGATTTTTTATGTAGGATCGGGATTCTGTAAAATTCACAATAAATGATAGGATCTGTATTGTTTCAACTTGGTAGGGTCATACTAGTATCCTAAGAATTGAGAATATGGATCGAGATACAGACAACCTTGCATTGTACTAGCCTAGTGGAGCGTGACGTATTTGCTAAATTGTGTTGTAAGCATATGCCAGACAAAGTAGTTTTGTAAGATTGTTTTATGCATATTTTGAACTTTTAAAATAGTGTTTGAACTATTTGCATTGTATTTTGTGCAGCTCTAATAGTTTTATAAGATTCTTTTATGCATATTTTGAACTATTAAATAGTGTTTTTGACTATTTATAACGTATTTTGTGCAAATTTTGAACCTAGTCATTGAATTTAGGACTTCTTATGCTATTTAGTACCTATACGTACCAAAATATTGAAACAAATTTTTATAATTATTTACTGAATTATTAAATAGATTTTATCGAATTGCATGTAAAAATATTGGTGTGGCATACCCTTTCGCAAAATTCTAGGTTTGCACTGTTCAAGATGTCTTATTCACTCACTATGGCATGGTACACAGGGTTACTAGAGGGGGTGCCGCGCTCGCTTCCCAAGCTGAAGCACCTCTGCCTTCACGAGCTCCCCAAGCTGTATGAAATAGTGACTTGGACAGGGCATCTGGTGGCGATCAGATTATATGCGCCCAACCTCGAGACCGTCAAAATCAGAGGCTGCTGGAGACTCACGAAACTGCCGATTGTTGGCAGCAACAAGGTGGTGAGTTGCGACTGTGAGAAGGAATGGTGGGACAAGCTGAGATGGGACAAGGTGCAGGCCAGCAACTACAAGCCGATCCACTCGCGGCATTATAAGGAGACCATGATCAGGGGCTCGCCACTCAGGTGCGTAGGTCGTCATCGATGGATGCTAGAAATATATATCACTATCCGTACACACAATTAATAATGCAAAGCCGGTGCACAAGAATTCCGACTTTTAGATTAGGGTAAAGTATAATTTACACCCTCCAACTTTCATCAAAGTATGGATTTCAACATTGAACTTTAAAACCGGACAACTTTGGCCCTCCAACTCTCGAAAAAGTTCAACTTTCAACCTTCTGGACGGTTTTGCGGATGAACAGTAACTTTTGATATTTTCGGGAGCGCCGAAATTTTATATTATTTTTTCGAGCATCTTAACATCCTCAAATGAAAAAACTCAAAACTACAAAGTTGTAGATCTCATCGAGGTCTACAATTTACATATAAAAATTATCTTCATCCGACATCGTATTGAAGGGTTTTCTATTTTTTTAAAATTTGAATCTCATCACGCGATAAAATATGGTGCTGAAATTTTATATTATTTTTTCGAGTATCTTACTGTCCTCAAATGAAAAAAATTAAAACTATAAAGTTGTAGATCTCATCGAGATCTACAATTTACATATAAAAATTATCTTCATCCGATATCGTATTGAAGGGTTTTCTATTTTTTAAAATTTGAGTCTCATCACGCGACAAAAATTATTTGACCACTCGATCGCTCTCCTCGATCTCCTGCAGGTAATAAAAGAAAGGCTGCCGATCGATCAACCATGCATTCCCGGCCGGCCTGCTCCCGCCCGCCCGTAGCGTGCTGCCGGCTGCGCCCCGGCTGTTCTGTTTTTCGCTTCCGCTGGCTTGGTTTGGACGTGCCTGTGTGCTTTGTGTTCTGCTTGGTTTCGCCGTGGCATTGGCGTCGGGTGTGTTGCCCTACGTGCTTCGTACGCCAGGTGCATTATATTGGTCTCGGTTTTGTTGCTCAAGTTTGCTGTTTGAAGCTTTGGCAAATAAAGAAGCGCTAGCGCTAGCTGAACTCCACTCAGCTTACGCTAGCTGTGTGCTCCAGTAGCCTGTCTCGTGTGCTCTGGTGTGGCGTGTCATTTCTCAGTTGTGTGTCAGCTGATTGTTGTGTCATCCTATATATACATACGTGTGTGAAGAAATGTATTTTATTTGTTACTATATTACTCACTCTGTGTGCTTTTAAATAAATTTATAAACGATCGATTTGTGGTTTGTTTGTGCAAAAGTCGTCCCCTTACTTATTTGGCATGCATTGATACAGATCAAGCTCACAACTAGAAATAAGCAGCATGCACCGTGTTTGGTTGCCTGTAATTCATGCCGGTCAGTCAGGCTCCGTAGATACAAGTGCTGCATGTTTGGTTGCCTCGTTGATACCTCGAGCCTGACCCCATGGATGCAAAAGTGCCCAACAAGCATAGCTTGTGGGAAACATGGATGAAATCCATATCTCCGGAGCCACGCTCGCGGATGCAGTTTATTAGCAGATTAACAGTGGTATTAGCAGATGATTAGTATAATTTAAGCCATATAATTATCTTTCAAAGTAAACTAGTAAAGATATACAATGGATGAGCTCATTTACGTGGTTGGGGGTGCTTCTTGGTGCCTCTTGGTTCCTAGTGAAGTTATTAGCTCTAATTAATTTTATGCCTTCAAGGTTACTATGGTATAATTGCGCGCCGCCACCTCCCTCCCCCCACCCGACAGCCCACGCACCTGAACCCCCAGCCCCCACTCCGAAGCGTCATGTATCCGCTGAGGCAACGCCGTCTTGATCATGTCCAAGTAGTTTAACTTGAAGCCGACCAGTTTAACTGGTAACCCGACCAATTTAACTGGTAATCTGAGCGGTGAAAATGGATGCCGACTAGTTTAACTGGTTGACTGACCAATGAAAATGGATGCCGACCAGTTTAACTGGTTAGTAGATCTCGAACTTAGCCAAGTAAGGATTGCCAGAATGATGTAAGGGGCTCAAGATATAATTTGAAAATTCTTCCCCTTAGAAGCGTAGCCACTTAGACTCCGTTTGCGAGGTCTGATGATTATTATCCATGACTTAGTCAATAAGGAGGATAAATCAGAAAAAAACACTACATTCACCATCAGGTGAAGTGTAGCCACTTAGTCTCGAGTCTGGCGTTAGGTGAATAATTCACGTAGTACCATGGTTAAAAAAGGGAAAACTCTATATGCTAGCCGATCACAATCAGTCCCCAGCTTAGCTGAAAACCATAACAAGAAAACTTAGTACATGCACCGTAAGGTGCAGTGTACACGCTGTAGTCCCCGAGCCTGCTAGAAGATAAAAAAATAAAATCTTATAGTAGGGTCAAAGAGTTTTAATAAAAGCTTGCCAACATCATTGGCCATGTACTTATCAAGACCCCGGACGTGCTGCCTAAGATCAGCACTCTGATCCGAACAGCATGGAGCAATTTGATAGCACACAAAATTCGACCACCAAGGAAGTCCCCAGCTTAGCTAGTAACTCTTGCACGAAGAATCCGAATGCCGAGGAGTCTCTAGCTCAGCGGGCAACTCTTGCACGAAGAATCCAAATGCCGACGAGTCCCCAGCTTAGCTGGCGACACTTGCACGAAGAATCCGAATGCCAAGGAGTCCTAGCTTAGCTGGCGAGCCCCTAGAGAAGCTAACGATGAAGCGACGAACAATCTGAATGCAAAGGAGTCCCCAGCTTAGCTAGCAAGCCCCAAGAGTAGCTGACGATGAAGCGATGAACAATGCGAACGCCGAGGAGTCCGCAGCTTAGCTAGCGAGCCCCCAGCGTAGCTGACGATGAAGCGATGAACAATCCGACCAGCTGGTCGGCAAAGAAGTAAGCACCGAGCAGCCCAACCAACTAGTCGGCAGCGAAGTGAGCGCCGAGTAAAAGTGGGCGCCGAACAATCCAAAAGCCGAGGAGTCCCCAGCTTAGCTGACGAGCCCCAGCGTAGCTGATGATGAAGCGACAAACAATCTGACCAGCTAGATGGCGAAGAATCGAGCACCGAGCAGCCCAACCAACTGGTCGGTGGTGAAGTGAGCGCCGAGTAGAAGTGAGCGCCGAACAATTCGAACACCGTAGCTGGTGATGCCCCAGTGTAGCTAACGATGAAGCGACAAACAATCAGACCAACTAGTTGGTGAAGAATCGAGCACCGAGCAGCCCAACCAACTGGTCGGCGGTGAAGTGAGCGTCGAGTAAAAGTGAGCGCCGAACAATCTGAATGCCTAGGAGTCCCCAGCTTAGCTGCTGAGCCCACAGCGTAGGTGACGATGAAGCGACCAACAATCCGACTAGCTGGTTGGCGAAGAATCGAGTAACGAGCAGCCCAACCAACTGGTCGGCGATGAAGTAAGCGCCGAGTAGAAGTGAGCGCCGAACAATCCAAATGCTGAGGAGTCCCCAGCTTAGCTAGCGAGCCCCAAGCGTAGCTAACGATGAAGCAACGAACAATCTGACCAGCTAGTTGGCAAAGGATCGAGCACTGAGCAGCCCAACCAAATGGTCGGCGGCGAAGTGAGTACCGAGTAGAAGTGAGCACCGAACAATCCGAATGCCGAGGACTCTCCAGCTTAGCTGGCGAACCCCAAGCATAGCTGACGATGAAACGACGAACAATCCTACCGGCTGGTTGGCCAAGAATGGAGCACCAAGCAGCCCAACCAACTAGTCAGCGGCGAAGTGAGCGCCGAGTAGAAGTGAGCATCGAACAATCCGATCAACTAGTCGGCGACGAAGTCCATGAACCTAGCGTCCGACCAGTTGATCGACAGAGAAGTCCGACTGCCAGGTGGTGCGACCATCCGGACGATGATCCTTTTGTCCTTCCCAGGTGACCTAATCTTCAAGCGTAAAAAATAAGCTCATTGACTGAATCAGGCCCCTGCAAAACAAATATGTAGAACGGGTAGTACATGATATATCTTGCCGAACAGTTGTAGATAAACGTTATGTTTATTTGAAGTTTGCTCATATTTTAAATATGAGTAATTTCCTTCCAATTGGTGTAAACACTAAGTGTTTTTTTTTGAGATGTATTTTTATTTAATATAAACCGCCCCAACCAGTTAGTTAATTCGTGGTTGTGCCCCTAGCCTCGCCTAGCCCGTAAACCGTAACGCGGAGCGCTGGAGCTCGTGTACGTGTAGGAAGACAAGCATCACCGAGGAGCCGCTGTCGACCACCCATAACGCAGAGGGTTGGTGCTCGTGCACGTATAGTGAGAAGCCGGAGACAAGGCTATCTCTAGAAAACACAAGCGTAAACATGGCTGTTCGGGTAGCCATTGAGGCGAAAACGTATGTCATCTTTAAGATGGTATACATGGAGAAAAGTCGTTTAGAAAATAATCACGGAGAGAATAGTACGGAGAAACTTCATTAAATATTCATATATGAAAATGTACTTATCTTTAGACAAAACGTGTGGTCGGTGACGTATGACGTTATCTGGTCGGCGACGATGAAATTGCCCGGCCCTCGAGCTTTCCGGCCTATCGTCACGGCGACGGTCGCAGATTGTCCTAGTGCCGTTCTTCGGGTGCGCGGGGCGATCATCGTTGCGACGCAGCACGGCTCGCTTATGACTCGGGTGGCTTGCTTGATGGCTCGAGTGGCTCGTTTGGCGGCTCGCTTAGCGACTCGCCTAGCGGCTCGCGTAGCAGCTTGATGCAGTCGGACGGGTGCGCCGAGATCGTAGTTGAACTCAGCGAGAAGAAATCGAGGTCGACGCCAGCATAGTCGAACTCGATGGTGCGCAGCTGACGGTCCTTTTCTTGGCCTTGAGCCGAGCTTGCAGGACGGTCGCTGCGTGCAGTCAACGAGATCCGTGCCGCTAGCGTGAGATGACGCGGAGCGACCACGAGCGCAGTTAGATTCCTGTCAAAATAACCATGCACACATATGCAGATACCCAGATGCATACATATATCATAAGATATTTAATTAAAGATTGACTTAGCTTTGTTCGGTTGCGTGTGGGCGTGCGTAGTGGCTGCATGCATGATGCATCCATACGTACATGCAGGACAAAGCCTCCTCAATAACTTGATCCCGTAGTTAGCTTGCATGGCCATTTGTTTACTATTTATTTGATTGCTCTTGGCTGATGGAAGCGCCAAACGACGATAGGCTGCCGCTCAACCGCACATGCACGTGCTAGGCCGATTGGATCTCGTGCTATCTCGGTGAACTCGATTCCGTTACGCTTGTGTTCGGCTCGGCATCGTAGGATGGGGCCAGCAGATCCAATCTGGAAGTAGAGCGCCGTGCGGGTGCCGTGAGGGTTGACTCGGAGGTGGAGACCCCGAAAGCCATCCAGCAAGTGAACGTGGTGAAGCTCCTGCTCCTACGGAGCATCTAGAGATCGGACTTTGCGGAGAGCATGCTGGTGTAGGTGCACCTCCCCAACGGCGGCCTGTGCGAGCGGTTGGACGCACGGGGCCATCGTCGAGAACGTGCTGTTGATCTTGAGGTACGTCATCTGGTTCACCACTGTCGATGAAATATGGTTGACAGTCTACGGAAGGGTCCACGGTAGTAGATGAATCGGTGGAGGTGCGCGAGATACGAACTAGATGGTAACACAGGCGCAGAGACAGCGATTTAGGCAGGTTCAGGCCGTCAAATCGGCGTAATACCCTACGTCCTATGTCTTTGGTGGATTGTATATTATGATGAGATAACCCTAGGCTTAGCCTAGGATTCGTATCTAGATCTGGATGTCCCTCGACTAGGGGACCCCTGCCCCTCCTTATATACTCTGGAGGGATAAGGTTACAAGTAAAGTATCATAGTCGGTTATATGGTAGGTATTCTATTTGGATTACAATATCAAACAGATCTATCTCTATCTTCAAGATATCTTCTATATGCCTTGCGTGTACGCCGAGTAATGCCGTGCGCTGCAAGTCTTCATGTCGTGGGCTGGACCATCCCTGATGGTGCGGCCCATGTCCCTTGCCGTTGGTACCTGGGGTTATACCCCCCACATATCCTCCCTCTTCCTGATTGTCACGATTACTGCTAGTACTTCCTTATGTCTGATTTGTTACTGTGTTCATGTTAGATGTCATGCTGTTGCACAAGCACAAATGTTTATAGACACTGCTTTGCTATGAATGATTTGTGTTCCTGTCAGTTGTCATGCTGTTGCACGAGCACAAATGTTTACACTGCTTTGCTATGAATGATTTGGTCTTAGCGTCGCTTCTCTACTCATCCCATGAATTAGTTGTCTAGCTCCAATTCATACATGCATGTGACTCATGTGCAATTGTGCTGATTTTAAGATCAATAATTTATAATTGTGCTGATTTTAATCAGTTCTTTGTAGGAGAAAATCCCATGGTCTAACAGATCATCTGTCCATCAAGGCTTTCCTATGCTATATCGTCAGTCGCTATCGTTCCTTCGCCCAGTGTAGTCTATGAATTCCACAAGGTGATGATTGATAAGTGGGAAAATATTGGGTGCAAACCACCCTCTTGGTGCAATCATGAAAATCCTTCCAAAAACCCTGCTTAGAGGTTTCCAAAATTGCAAAAACAATGCACATCCAAAGTTCATCCATAGATGTATGTTGTAGCAAAAGTTTATATGCACATCCAAAGTTCGGTCCTTCAATTGATATTGGAGCGGGTTAAGGATCAATCCATCTTCAGTGTTATATGGTTTGTGCATGCCTGTGTGATCTCCAGCCTCCACATCGATCTGCACTGGTTGGTCTTGTTTTGTTCCGCTTTGTTTGATTTGGTTTGTTTGGTCCAGTAGCGCCGATTCGTTCGGCGTATGATGTGTGAAGTTGAGAATGAGAAATAAAGGAGTGAGCTGAATTCCATTCAGCTTATATGCTCCTGCTGCAGCAGCAACTACGGCTTGAGCCTGAGCCTGAGCCTGCCCCTCATGCATGCTAGCTGCTGCTGTGCTCCAGTCATATCTCGTGTGCTGTGTCGTTTGTGTGATTTTTTTCAGTTGTGTGGGGGGCTCATTGTGGTCATCCTGTGTGTCGATTATATTTGATCACTCTTATTGTTACTCATCTTATGTCTTTAAATAAATAGACAATGATCTGTGGTTTCTTTGTGCAACATTCATGGGCACATATATGGGAAAGCGCCTTCCTTATTTGGCATGCATAGATACAGATGTGTGCTCACTACCAGAAATGGCATGGTGGCCTACCATTTCCCTGGCGGCACGCACTAGCCGATGGGATTGCTTCCATAACATTGAGATAAGCTATATTATATACGGGTAAAAGATATAGCACACTAAACCAGGGATTCAAACCTGACAGGCAAAAAGGAAACAGGAAAAAAAAGTTATTGCTTTCTTAAAAGCTGAGAGGAAACCCCTTTAAAAAAAACAGATATTTCAGTTCCAAAGTGCTGTTCTTTCAATTTTTCAGATGAGGATACTGTAACCAGTCAACAACCTTCCCAGTTCCCAACACTGAACGGTCATACAAGTATTCAACTTTGTTGTGTTGTTTTGTGTTGAACATTTCATACCACTAGTAGACAGGAACGGGCATACAAGTATTCAACTTTGTTGTGTTGTTTTGTGTTGAACATTTCATACCACTAGTAGACAGGAACGTGCGACACGCACGTCTATAAAAAGTTTATTCATAAAGGAGGAAAGCATTGAAAAAATGAAAATTTTGAGAAACAATAGTGTATATTTGAGAGAATTCGTGTGACAGGTGACATGAATTCAGATATAGGAATATGTATGTGCATTTGCAACAAGAGTTGGCTGCTCGATATTGCCTTCAATTACAAGTTTCCACCGGTATGATCATAGTGATGATGGGTGTTCAGTATATAAGTCAAGTTCTGGTTTCTCTTTTTCCAATAATAGGCATAGCTTCAGAAGGATCCATGACTCCAACAGTCCAACTGTTCCAATATCAACATCATGCAGGATATATGCATAGTTATCTCGAATGCAAGGTACCTACATATAAACCAGGACAAATACTGATGAATATTTTAGGACATTCAGTAATGTGATTGAATGAGAAGAAATATCTACAGATAGGAGGATAATTATGTAAAGAGCAACAAGTCTGTGATAACAACTGATAATAAGAAGTCATTAAAAAATGTCATATTTATTGTTTTGGCTATTCATAACAATGTCTGCTATTTCTTTCATGAACACCAGCTCTTTCCTACTAAAAATGGCATTATGAGTTATGACCTTGTATTTTCTTTCTACAAAGCAATGGCATCCAATTGTAAGAAACTCATCACAACTGATTTAAAAAGAGCAACACCATGTCAATACAGAAACAGGGTATTTCAGACCATTTACAAGCTCAATTTGCAGCGGCAACGAGACATTGGTCATGTTGCAGAGGAACCACCCTGCACCAAAAACTCTGACCCATTCCATACAGTGTCCTCAGTGGCATCACCAACATGGTGCCGATTCCATACAGCAGTGGCTTCCCGGGACATTGCTTCCGCACGCTTGGTAGCAAGGAAGACTGCTCCCTCATATGCAAAACAACAGAAGCAGACCAAAATTTGTTACAATCAAGAATTCACAACCCATGCTAACGCTACGGTAAAAAACAAAACTGACAACAACAACAACAACAAAGCCTTTAAGTCACAAGCAAGTTGGGGTAGGCTAGAGTTGAAACCCAGCAGAAGTAATCAAGGTTCAGGCATGTGAATAGCTATCTTCCAAGCACTCCTATCTAAGGCTAAGTCTTTGGGTATATTCCATCCTTTCAAGTCTTTTTTTATTACCTCTACCTAAGTCAACTTTGGTCTTCCTCTGCCTCTCTTCACGTTACTATCCTGGCTTAGCATTCCACTACGCACCAGTGCCTCTAGAAGTCTCCGATGGACATGTCCAAACCATCTCAACCGGTGTTGGATAAGCTTTTTTTCAATTGGTGCTACCCCTAATCTATCACGTATATCATCGTTCCGAACTCGATCCCTTCTTGTATGACCGCAAATCCAACGCAGCATAGCGCATTTCCGCGACACTTATCTGTTGAATTAATCGTTTGGGCATCTCATTTTTGCTGAACTAAAGAAGCTAGCAGCAATACTCCACAACCGATATATCTAAATACTAAAAACACAAATGAAGTCTACCTTTCTAGCACAAACATATGGAACTGCACTCAACAAGCTGGAATTGATGTTGTGACAATCTAACTTGCAACCAGCACAAAAATGATCATGTACATTCACAGGGAATAAACTAAAATATTGAACATATGAACAGTTCACCCAAGCTAAAATGGAAAATGAAATGAACTCGTGCTTAGCTTTTTGGCAAAAAGAAGGTTCTTAATTCAGTCACATAGTCGATATATTTAACTGCTACCTTTCAATGGCACAATTTAATATATAATGAAATCAGCGTCCAGTGAAGTAAAACCACAACCACTTTGAACTGTGACTCTGCGAGAAGCACAGCGACGGACTTGTTTACACATCAGCTCTATGCAGCAGGTGCCCAATCAATGCAACAGCAGGCAAGATCACAATGTTTAAATTAGTCAATAGAAAAGTAGCAGAGGAAAAAGGTTTATACAGGGTTCTTAATTTCATGAATGTGGTGAGAAACAGAGTATAATTTCTTTCTTTGTGCTTCATCTCAGTGAACTATATATTCGCAGTGTCACTCAAAATAAACCAATCAAACAGTTCTTCCAATTAAAACCAATAAATTATACCTGAAACTTAAAGCCTAAATAACATACCATTTTGTGTAATTTGGAGTAGTCTCGAGTGCTGTGGTGGAAGGATCCTTCCAGTGCATTGGTTTTCTCGTCATGACAAGAAGCTGGCCAGATGTCTAATTTTCTCGACCTTAAAGTATTCATTGTTGTATTCTTTTACATTTTTGCATTCAGATTTAGGAAAGTAAATAAAGAAGGAAGAATGCTGGAAAAAAGAGCTTGACAAGCAAAACAATCAGAATACTCATGTTATGAATCTATCATCCCAGATGAAACACACAATTTCTTTTGGAGAAAAAAATTGTTAACTATATATTGGCAGTGTCACTCAAAATAAACCAATCAAACAGTTCTTCCAATCAAAACCAATAAATTATACCTGAAACTTAAAGCCTAATAACATACCATTTTGTGTAATTCGGAGTAGTCTCGAGTGCTGTGGTGGAAGGATCCTTCCAGTGCATTGGTTTTCTCGTCATGACAAGAAGCTGGCCAGAAGTCTAATTTTCTCTTGACCTTAAAGTATTCATTATTGTATTCTTTTACATTTTTGCGTTCAGATTTAGGAAAGTAAATAAAGAAGGAAGAATGCAGGAAAAAAGAGCTTATAGGACAAGCAAAACAATCAGAATACTCATGTTCCGAATCTATCGTCCCAGATGAAACACACGATCTCTTTTGGAGAAAAAAATTGTTTAAGATCAATGAACATATACAGACTAATAGATCATACGCAATCATGTCTACCAATTTATTTATCTGAAAAAAAAAACAGATCAAGCAGGCCAATGCGGCTTCTCCGAAACAATCTTCAGGACAGGGCTTACTCAGAGGAAGCAAATGCATACCTTGGGGCGACTGCACGGTGGGGGGTGCGACAGCTGCACCGTAGTCGGCGATGGAATGGCAGCGACGATTTTGTTCACGGGTTACTGGCCGCCGGTCCGTCTTCTACCCTCCACATGCTCCGCTCCTATTTGGTTGGATTATTAGATCGGATAGAGAGAAAGAAGGGGGCACACACCAATGGCAGAAGAGGGGAAGACGCGCCGGCGACGGTGATTAACCATCAAACCCATCTCCATACCTAGCCTTTCCGAGGGAATCCACCACCGGCCCGTCTGCCCTGCACAAATCCAGAGCCCGAGGGTGGCTGCCCGTCGCCGACACCCACACACGCAAGGCCGTCGAGATGGGGAAGGGCGCCGCAGCAGCCGTCGGGAGGGGATGGGGAAGGGCGCCGCCACGATCGAGGATGATGCCACCATGGTCGCGGGGAGCAGGGCCATCGTCGGTCACAGCGCCGTTGTCGGGCGTGGAGCGCGCGCGCAGGCACAGGCGCGGCGGCTCCGGCAAGGTGAGCGGTGGGTAGCGGAGAGACTGGGACGACGAGATCGGGGCGGACTCTGGGCAACTTTTGCCGAGGTGGCGGATTTGCGAAAGTGGAGGGGAGGCGGCGGGTGTGGGTACGCGGGTGGGTAAAGTTTTTGTCGGTCAAAAATAATCGGCCGAAGGCGTTCCATTGTCCGAATTTTTTACTTTCAAGTCTTTTTTTTAAGTTTTTCACGAATACGTCTCTTGAGGAAAATTTTCATAATCTGAACCCTTACCTCGGTGCCATCGATGTTGGCGCCGAACTAACACGTCTCGGTCGCCAGCGATCCCTGGCGCCGAGCTCTTGGGCTCGAGACCCACGTGGAGGTGACATAGCAGGGAAGTCGGTGCCACCCTGGCGTCGAGCTCGGCGGCAGGGTAACTGGCGCCGAGCTTGTGTTTTAACCCTGGCCCCAATCTTCCTGTCCGAGCCTTCTTTCTCTTCTTTCTCCTCCTCTCGGGATTTTTCTCTCCCCACTTCGCTCTTACTCACGAATCGGCATATTGGACCTTGAAAACCTTGATTTGATCCGTAGATCTTCGAAAGCAAGGTATCCTCGCTCTCCTTCTAGTTTTTTTCGCATCGATTCGGTATATATTAGTCGGATTTTTCAACCTACGATTCGTCATTACTTAGTGTTTCATTCTTTCCCTCAATATTTGTAGTATACAACCGTAGGACGATGCTAAGGCATAAAAAAGCTAGCAAACCTAGGCACATATAGTTATGTTATGGGTTCATTGTTGTGCATCAAATGGGAAACCCTAGGTTTATGGTTTAATATTAATTGCTTTCGGTTCTTAAAACAAAATTGGTTGTATTGTAGTTATGGTTCTCATTGACATTTGTTTGTGATGTTTTGATTTATGTTTGTTAAATTACATCTGTTTTATTAGATGTAAGAAATATTTTGGGAGGAGTTTTGGTGAAAACGGGATCGTCCTCGAGAATTATACCCCGACACGTCTAGCAAAGATGCCCCGTCCCTCCTGACTTGTCCCTAACTGTGACTATGGTTTTCCGGCCCATATTTTTCAATCGAAACATCCGGATACAACGGCGCGGTGCTTCTACACATGCAGTCGTTTTAATATAAGAAATTGTTTCCACTATCTTTTTTCTTTATTTGTGTAAGTATGCTACTAATATTTTATTAGAATCTCATTGTGTAGGACCATGAGAGGTGCTTTTTCTTTCAGTGAATCGACGGTGCAGACAAGTTTGATCCTAGGTACCTCCTTTTTCGACCATTGGTTTAGAGGGAGACATCCACGTGAGCACTTCAAGCGGTGGGTTACACCCCCCTAACCCTCCGCCAATGACGGCTAAGGAGAAACACCTAGCCACAGTTAGACGACTCGAGGAACCTCCTCTGTGCGATTGTGGAGATTGAGCTGTGATAAACCCTGAGAATATGTTGGAGTTTGTGTGTCCAAATAAGCATGAAATAAGTGCAAAGTGTATGTGTTGAAATCTTGAGCTATATGTGTTCATATACTAATATCATCTTATTTAGGTGTTTTCAATGGTGAACTGTCATTTCAAGGAATGGTTGTATGGTCCTAAGAACCAATGGCCAGAAGAATCGCGAAAGGTTAAGAAAAAGAAAAAGAAAGGGGTAATTTATAAAGCACCCCCTATCATGTGCGAATGTAGTGTTAAATCCAACTATAGCCTAGTCCCTTCGAGCTTGGAATAGACCATTATTGCGACCATATGGTTGAGTATGATGAGGTTGGTTATTTTGTGGTAAATATGAAATTGTATTTTGTTTCTTTTGCTAAGACATATATGATATAATATTTCTTTTGAACAGAGAACTAGAAAATACAGGTGGGAATGTTATGATGGTCAAGCTAAGTTCTTGGATGAACTGAAGGGGATGCAAGTAATTACACGGAAGAGGGGATATGGACCTGACTACGTCAACCTATTCGTTAAACATCACAAAGAAAAGATGTGTGTGTTTGCTAGACAGCGCGGTATTTATAACCCGATCGATGTTGGGCTTAACAAATGGGGATTAGAGAGGCGGATGATGTTAGAGGAGGAGAGGACAAGAAAGGAGGCAAGGGAGGAGATAAGAGTACAGATGCATGTCTTGACCGAGTATGTTGTTGCATTATGTGCTAGTGAGTGCTTGAAAACCTTTTTTCGTTGCCTGATTTTAAATGTAATATAATCGTGTTACTAACTGGTTGCATTTTATATATTAAGAGATTGGTTGCAGCGAAGAACATGCCAGAGAGGTGGCTCATGCAAGGTATGAGGAGAAGAAGTTAGATGAGCATAGATCGTGAGCTGGTCAAACTGTTCAATCACCGATTGTGTTGTCTGATGAGGGGGACGAGGATGAGGACGACACTGGCAAACTGGGTGAGCTCATTGCTCTAGTAGAGGTGGGCTTGCAGGCGCAGGAGGCTGAGGACGATACTGGCAAACTGAACGAGCTCATCGCTCTAGCAGAGGCGGGCTTATAGGCGGAGGAGGCTGAGGACGACACTAGCAGACTGAGTGAGCTCATCGCTCTAGCAGAGGCGGGCTTATAGGCGGAGGAGGATGACGACACGTTCTTCACTCAAGCCGTAGCGGCCGCAGAAGAAGCGAGGCCGCTTACTACATGCGATAGGCAGGTTAGAGCAACGCAGGTGAGCCTAGCCACAACAACAGGGTTGTGGTAGAGAACTGGTACTCGGATGATGAGTTGCTTACTCAATATGTTTCAGACTGAGGATTTAAAAGTGCATTTGCCCCCTATGTCAACTGTCGGCACGTACTTCTAGTATTATTATGTTGTTTAATGTGGCATAATATTGGACTTTTCATTATGTGGTTGTTTTCATTATTTATGGTCTAAATATTCCGCTTAATATTACGGATGTATTGAAATGTGATCACGTGCTGCAAATAAAACCTAACGACGTAGGGCATTATATAATTCAACACACAAAACATATTAAATGGCATGTGAGAACATGTACCGAACTAGGGTACAGAGTTCCTTCGACTAAACCTAACATACCTTAGGTAATTAAACCAAACAACAAACACATAGATGTGGTATGTGAATAAGATAAAGTCATCCTCATAGTGTGGCCATATAGCAAATTATGTTGCACCTTCTCCATAGTAGCCTCCCAATGTTGGTGGTGGTGATGGCGGGGGTTCGGGGGAGGTCCCTTGTTCTTGTGGTTAGAGCAGGTGCAATATGGATCATTACAGAGTGCCTCCTGTGAATCGGCACCATTGTTGTTGTCGTCCTGTCCGTCGTCCTTATAACCGCTGCTAACTTCCCTTTCTAGATCTAAGATACGGTCCTGCAGGTAGTAGATGTACTCCACATGCGGATAAATAGGTTGAGGATCGACCCACCTAGTGAACTCATAGTTTTTTTCGACCAAGGAAGACTACAATAACTATGTTATGTAAGTTATATAGAAGAAGAACATATTGAAAAAACAAATAGTAACAACAATTACCCATGCTCGCGGGCATTTGAAGAAACGACGACCTCCATCTATTCCCTCGGTGAACATCTGCACTAGGCAGTCCTCACCATGCATGCATTTTGGCCACTCTTCTTTCCTTTCATCGTATCCTCTCAGTGGTGCCTCTTTGGTGAAATCACTTTTGCTCTCAACTAGGAACCTCTCATAAAGAGCTTCCTCAAAGAAATCGGGATCAAGAGGACCCTCTCACCTAATGGTAGTTCCCTTCTCCTTTCCTCTTCCTCGGGACAACCCTCTAGATATTGGTACTGCAATGAAAGAAAATGCTAAGTGTTCTTCTTACTTGTTGTGTGTGTGAATAAGATGGAGTGAGGGGTTATTTATAGGTTGAGAGAAGGAATGGAGGCCTCTCAATATGCCATGTCAGTGATCCGTGTGCCTCTTCACCTCAGCCCTTGGATCAAACAGTTATAAGATGGATGGTGGAGATGGAGTAGAGTTGTGCTTCCTTGCATGCCAGTACAATGTCAGTTAAGTGATAAATCGCTACTGTCCTTGTATCTAAAAAGTCTATTTTTATTATCTGAAAAGTCTAAATTCGTTCACTGTTGCTTGGTAACCCTAGATTCATCTACAAAACGTCTGTACAATACGATTGGACTATACACATTCTAATAAATTTACATTTAATCTATGTACTACATTTGTGCATTTTTAGCAGTGTAGTATGATTAATGATTCATGGAAAAAATCGCAAAAGTTTTTCTTGTTTTAGGAGCATCCACAGTTACAAACAGAGACATCATTATATATTTCAAACATTTAATCATCCAATGAGCAAAATGCAACCACAATGAATATCACAACCAACATAACATGTCCTGCACAGTCCAAATAGTCCACAATGTCCATATAGTCCCAAATAGTTACAGGAAAGTAAATACAAAATTCATAATAGTGCATACTAACATCTACCACAACCCTCACTGCCTCCTACTCTTGCCCTTACCCTTGTGACCGAGAGCGCTCATACCTGGAGTGTAAGGGTCACATGGACGGCGTCGCCTAGTGCCTGGAGGCGATGTAGGCTGAGTCGAGGGAGCGTCATGGAGCTAAGAGGGGCCAAGCTCCTCGTGCCTCTGGTCCACGTCGTCGTCCTTGTCCTTGTCCCCGTCCCCGTCCCCTGTAACTGCTTGGCTAGAGGAACCCAAACCTCCTCTGCCTGCGGAAGAAACATACATGTCTCGCGTCGTGTCTGTCCTACAACCACAACAAGCAGCCGCACGGCGTAGCCAACATGACAGCCTCTGTTGTACAAAATTATGTTAACCGAAAGAATCTAACGTATTAATAATATGTTTGAAAGAATATTTTGAATCTTACGTCCATAAAGCTAAGCATGTAGTCGTCCCTGATAATTGTTCTCACCTTCATGTTGGGTTCTCCCTACAATATTCCCATCAACCACTTGGCAATGAGGGTAGATGTCAACTGCCGATGCCTTAGTGTCAGCTCATGGTCAGCACGATTGTGTGGCCCAACAACTTTTGTGATCTTCCACTTTCCGATGACCGTTTGCTTCCTTGCACAAACCCTCCATGGACAGCGTTTCTTGTCACACACAACTGTGTAACGGCGCTCCACATATGAATGCAAGACCTTGTAAGGTCTCTTTTGTATCACTGCAAATGCCTACAACCACCTCTTCAATGCAGGGAGGTCATTGAACACCCTCCCATTCTCAATTACCATGTTAGGGCCGGCCTCAGGAGCTTCTAGGAGCTCATCATCATGTCCTTCTGCACACGTCTAATTCGAATGAGCAAGATCGCTGAACTCGTGAACTCTTGGATCACGGCGGCTGGGAAAGATACGCCTCAGCATCTCAACATCACTCTCTGTCAGCTCTCCAACAGGGCGATCATCATCAGAATCAAGAGCCCTTGCCATTTCATATGGCTCCGAATCATGTATAATTTCAACACTATTGGAGCTACGGAATCCATCTCCAAAGTGCACTTGCGCAGCAACAGGGGGCACATCCACATTCTCATGAATGTCTCCTGCAACATAGGTAGAGAAATGAGGAATGAATGAAAGAAATGGATGTAAGAAAGGGGGTAAGCTCCATAAAATCATGAGGGATGTGATCAACTAACACCCGACGCACAACCACGTCCAAACATTGCGGCTGACTCTTCATAGCCGATGTCACATAGTTCTCCCACTGATCCGCACAACCAATTGGGATTATTTGCCTGAGGATGTTGGGAGGAGAACCTAGGTGCAGTACACCATCAATTGCAATGCCATCATCTCCAAGGCAATGCAGCTCCTCCCGAGACCTTGCAACCATCTCACTAAATGAAGGCCTATCATTGAATAGCACAGGCACGCTTTGCATGTCAACAAACTCAATATATCCATAGCGATCGTATTCAACGGTGCCTCCATGATATATGGTCACTAGATTGTTCATCTAGTTCAAACACATAACAAAATGCATGTCCTTTAATCCAAATTAGACGATACATACTACCTAACAAGTACTTTCTAACTACAAACTAAGTAAATAAGATAACATCTGACATATATAGATACAGTGTACTAATTAAATAGCTATATCCTATTTAGTTAACTAAATATGTAACTACCTATCTAAATAGCTATCTAACTATATCGATGTACCTATGTATCTATGTTTCTATCTATCTACATATATCTCTCACTAGATCACTAACTAAATCAACTACCTGAGTCATCACAATAACTAGTAAATAGCAAATGTCAACTAAGTAGGTACATTGCATATTCACAATTTTTACTTTTCCAACGACTGATCCACGGACGTCGACGGAGTCGCAGCGGACGCCGGGCGTGGGTTAGGCCGACCACCCGAGCCGGCGATGGCACGGCCAGCCACTGCAGGTGCCGGGGCCGGCGGTGGCGTGGCCGACGACGGTGGTGGCGCGCGACGGGCGCAGGATGCCCGGCGCTCTGCGAGGCGAGTCCGGCTCGACGGGCACAGCCAAGGCGGCACGGTCATGACACCCGACGCGCAGCGTGACGCGGGCGAGGCGCGACGGCGGGCGTGCGGGCGGCGCGCAAAGCGAGCATCGGCGCGCGGCAAGCGGCGCGGCGTGGCGGCGCGCTGGCGCGCATGCGTGCTCGCGGCGCTCTGCGCTGCGGCCTCGGCGTGCTGCGCGGCCGTCGCGCGAACGACGGCAGCGCGCGCGGCGGTGCGCGACGCGGCGGCGGCAAAGCGAGAAGCGGCGGGCGGTGGAGGCACGTCTTGTGGCGCGGCGGCGGTGCTCTGGTCTGCTTTGCTCGGGAGGGAGAGGGGGAGGGAGAGGAAGAGAGGAAGAGAGGGGCAGGGCCCATACGTAATAAAGGCTCGGCGCTAGGGTGACTGGCGTCGAGCTCCCTGCCATGTCACCTCCACGTTGGTCTCGAGCCCAAGAGCTCGACGCCAGAGACGCTGGCGCCGAGATGTGTTAGCCCGACGCTAGCATCGATGGCTCCGAGCTAAGGGTCCAGATTCTGAAATCTTTCCTCCAGGGGCGTATTTGTGAAAAACTTTTAAAAAAGGGCTAAAAAGTAAAAAATTCGGTTCCATTATTCATGGAACACGGTGTTTCATATGTAAGTGTCAGATTGGGACCATAGTCAGATGCAAAGCGATCAATAGGATGTGTCAGTTGTACATCCAACAGCGGAGACCTAAGGTGGATACGATGTTTTAATTCGTTCGCTCCTTTATAGTATAGAATAGAATAGATATGGGCATAGCTCTCCCCCATGCCCTCGCGTTGACTAAGCCAGGCGGTTTAATTCCTTCGCTCCTTTATAGTATAGAATAGAATAGATATGGGCATAGCTCTCCCCCATGCCCTCACATTGACTAAGCCGGGTGGCTCAACCACCCCTCACCCCAGCCTCCCCAGAGCACCGATCTCGCCCTCACCATTGCCGGAGCAGTAGGCCGGATGCCTAGCAAGCAGCAAGGAGGGCAGCAGCGGGACCATCGTACCCCTCTCCTTCCTCCCCCTCTCTCTTGCTTCGGGGTCGTCATCTGGCCGACGTCTCGTTATCCGTGGTGGATCCATGCGGGGGCGGCCAGATCCATGGGACCGGCGACCGGAGCCGAGTAGAGGTTGGCCGGGACCTTACGCGACTCGGGCTGATGTTGGGACTGCTCTGGTGTCCGTTTGGGTGTGCTCCCAATAGGTCAGCGGGCCCTACCATCTGTCGACGGACTTCTACAACAGGGGTGCAAGCGATGGCTGGTTGGGTGGTTGGGGCTTCTTCCTCCCTCGACCCTCTCCTCCCTGCTGCCATCTTCCTTCTCCATTGCTCTGGCCGGTTCCGTGGTGGAGTTGATTGGATTTGCTTGTTGTTGGCCAGCTCTGGCCAGAACCGGTGGTGGCCAGCCCCTCCAGAGGGCTTCTTGTGGCGCTTCTCCTGGCCGGTGTGTGGCTGATGCTGCACATCGACCTTCTTTGAGGCGACGGCCAGGCTTTTCGTGCTGTGACTCCCTAGGGTGGCGACCGGACCTTTGTTGCGGCTCCTCAAGGCAACTTAGGTCATTGTGGCAGCTCACCGGCTCCTCAAAGGCAGGTGGCTCCCTTGGCTCTCCGTGTCCTGTCTCCTTGATGGGTGGGGGCGTCTTCTTGTGGCTGTGCATGCGCCGAGGACATTGGCGGTGCGCACGGTGGCATCAGGTGTCGACAGGGATGCTGGTGTATCGTCACCGGTGCCTTTCTATGGGACAGTCCCCCTCTACAGTGGGCAATGGCAGGCCACGGTGGGTGGGTGAGAGATCAAGGTGAAAGCCAAGATAGCGACGTCTGCGGACGTTGCTTCATCCTTGGAGGCATCCTCTTCGCACTTCTCCTGCCCGGCTAGGATTTGATAGACTTGGTCTATAAGTCTTGTGTTTATCTAGAGTAGTTGGTGCCTGTGTCAGCACCTTTATCATCTATCTTATCCTACTTTAGCATCTACTTTAGTAGTTGGAATATGATGTACATTTCTTAAGTTGCAAGTATGCTACTCTATATGTATCCCCAACCTGCCATAGTTTGTGACAAGGATAATGAAACTAAAATCAAGCCCCAAACCTGTGTTTTGGTTCTAACAAATGGTATCTAGAACCTGAGTTCATCTGGGTTCTATTCTACCCCTTACCCATCCCAATCCCGTCGCCCTGTCCTATCCTCCCCGTAACCACTCCTCTGCTGTGTACACCCGGCGTGCCCGGTCGGCTGGCGATGGCGGCGCTGTAGAGCCTTCATCAGCGGCGGATGAGTCCGCAGCAGCCCAGGCCATAGCAGATCAACGAGAGGAGGAGGCGGTGGCGGTGCGAGCCTAGGTGGCTGCTTGGGCGACGCGGCTGGCGACGGCGGAGCTCGCAGCGGCGCGCGCTGCTGAGGCGGCCGCGGAAGCGGTGGAGGCTGCTGAGGCAGCGGCAGCAGAAGCTGCTGCCTTGTGCGACGAGGATGGGAGCGGCTTGGGCGGAGGCGACGCGGGCGCGGACGCGCGCCTGGGCGCTGGCGCGGCTCCCGTGGGTGCTGCAGACGCGCGGGCGGAAGCGGCCCTGTGCGGCGTGGGTGCGGGCTTAGGCGGACCGCGCGGACGCGATGCAGACGCACGCGAGTGGGCAGCAACAGCTGAGCGGGTGCGGGATGCGCGCGCCGCACGCGACGTCGAAGCCTGGCTCGAGCGGGAGGACCTATGGGCTGCGCACGGGCACACGCGGGGCCTGGGCGGACGTGGCCTACGCGGATGCGACCTCGGAGGCTTTAACGTAGACACGGATCGGGAGGACCTGTGGGTGGACACAGATGCAGGAGCGATGTTGCGGGCGGACGCACGCACACGTGTTGACGCGGGAGGCCTGGGCAGACGCGGTGCTGGAGGACCTGGGTGGACCTAGCGGACGGCACGTGGGCCACCGGGACCAGCACCTCGGTGGACGCAACCACTGGCGGGATCCGCGAGTCGACCTCGCACTAGAAGCGCAGCGACTGCAGGAGCAGGCGGCGCGGCTGGAGGCGGAGCAGGACTTCGAACGAGAGTAGGGTGGACGGGACACTGGCGCATGAAGCCCTCGCATGCGGCGCGCCTCCCTTTCCCCGGACCGACGCCATGGTCACTGTGGCCGGGCCGGCTCCCCTCCCGTCGTCCAGACCATCTTCAAGGATGCCGGCGCCGGCGATGGATGGCCCATGCTCACCAAGACCATTTACGTCGAGTGGTCTATGGTGATGAAGGTGAAGATGCAGGCGCGACACGTGGGACGCGGTCCGATACGACGATGCGAACTTCGAGGAGGATCGACGGGCGCTGGAGGCACTTCTTGCTACTGTTCTGACGGAGATGCAGTCCTCCCTCGCGAACAAGCGGACCGCCAAAGACGCCTGGGACACCATCGCCACAATACGCATTGGCAGCGCCCGTGCCCACATATCCACGCTGCAGAAAAGCTGCGTCAGGAGTGGGAGAACCTGGCCTTCAAGCTGAGGCAAGGTCATCGACGACTGCGCTCTCCGCTTCAACACCCTGATGCAACAGCTGGCGCGGTACGGCGACAACAACATCGACGAGAGAGCCATCGAGAAGTTCCTCCGTGTTGTCCCCAAGAAGTAATCACAGGTCGCCATCGCAATCGAGATGTTGCTGGATTCTTCGAGCTATCGATCGAGGAGGTGACCGATCACCTCAAGGCCATCGACAACTGCGAGCTGCAACCTCCCTCAGAGCTAGTCACCATCGGTTGCAAGCTTCTCTTCACCGAGGAGTAGTGGCTCGCCCGCCAGCGGGAGCGAAAGGGGGAGGCCTCGGGTTCTTCGGCTTCAAGTTCGTCGAGCAGCCACAAACATCGGCCACGCAAGCGGGACAAGGCGCGTGGTGGCGCTCCTGACGGCGCCGACGGCGAGCGCAAGGCTACCCACGACGACACCTGCAAGAATTGCGGCAGGACCGGTCACGGCGAGCGCAAGACCTTTATTTATGAATTGTGTTGTGCAATTGTACTGCTATCATGCCCACTTGTTTGTGCTTCAAAATTTATAATTACTAGATGCTGATATGGTCTGTTCATGGATGGGAGATGACTGAAATTATTCAGATAAGTGTCAACTTGCTATTTTCTATTTTTTGATGAACTGTTTGCTGTCTATTGAGTATTTATAAGCTGTCAATCTTTGCTCTAGGAACTAGGAACAAGCTGCCTATTGATTATTGAGCCTAAGCCAGTAAGCTACTAAGGTATGTCTACTGTCCTCTCTTTTATATACCGTATTCAGCTACTCTATGTTTCTATTTAACTAATTTACTCAGCATTTCTGCTATATATATATATATAGTGCTAAATTGGCAAAACGCCTAGGCTGGCCTAGGCTAGACTAGGCGCTAGGCTAGGGGTCAGCACCTAGTGCCATCTTAAACTTTGACAAGGCTTAGGGGGAGAATGATAGACTTGATCTATAAGTCTTATATTTATCTAGAGTAGTTTGTGCCTATGTCAGCACCATTATCATCTATCTTATCATATTTTAGCATCTACTTTAGTAGTTGGAATATGTTGTAGCTTTCTTAAGTTGCAAGTATGCTACTCTATATGTATCCCCAACCTGCCATGGTTTGTGGCAAGGCTAATGAAACTGAAATCTAGCCCCAAACCTGTGTTTTGGTTCTAACAGGATTTGTGGGTGAAAACCTTCTCATGGTGGGCTTGCAATGTCAGCGTCTTTGGCGTCGTTTCCTTCCTGAAGGTGTCACAAGGCTTTTTCTAGCTCCGCTCCGCTGTTCCGCTCTTGCCATGTAGCCATGGTGGTGCTCCATGCTGCTTGGTGGTGCTCGGCATCGTGTCGAGTTTGTTATTTGTGCTGTGGGTTGGTTGAGAGTTAGTTGTTTTGCTAGTTGGTTTAAGGGTTGTGGTGCCCTGAGTTGCTTTAGTTGTTAGCCAACTCAGTGCAATGGAGTTGCTAGTTGGGTCATTTTTCGACCAAGTTGGCTCAGTCTGAGCAAGTGGTTGTTAGTTGTCGCTTGTCGATCGTTGAACCGAAGTCATCGAAGTTGTTTGGGATGAGTGGTGCACTCTCCCTAGTTGTGTGGTTTTTGGGCCCGATTTTCACTCAAAAAACTAGGTCGGCACTTGCCTTTTATTTTTTTTTCGTCTAATAAAAATAGAGGCAAAGTTTTTGCCATCCCTTCGAGAAAAGAAAATTCATACCATATGTGACCAATGGATGAAATAATATCCAAGGATATCCTATCCAAAAGGTAATTGATTTGTTTTTCCCTGTTCAGGGGTAACCGGCTGGCAACCTGAAAGTTTTGGCCACATACAAGACCAAAAAAAAAATGGCCGCCATCAGCACCTGCAGGGTTTTTTTTTTATAATGACGGCCTAGGTCAAGTGTTTTTTTATGTTTCCAGTTTTGAATCTATGCGCCAGACTGAATAAGTTAATTGCACGCTGCACAGCATGAATAAGAGCAGAAAACAAACAATCCAAAATCAGGCATGTGTGATCACTAGTCACTACCAGAAATAGAAGCCATGGTAGTCTACCAGCTTACTGGGGCACGGCACGCACTAGCCGATGGGATTGCTTCCACAAAATTGAGATAAACATGCTCAATAAATCTAAAGTACCATGCCCAGTGTAAGTAATTTACAGGCACAAGATAAACCAAAGTAACCACACTAAATCAGGGATTCAAATCTGCCATGTCATATTGAACATTTACTAGGTATGTGGCCAATAGATGAACTAACATTCAAAGACTCAGAATAATCTATCAAAAAGGTAATTGATTGCTTGCCTGTTCAGCGGTAACAAGCTGCTAACTTGTAAGTTCTGGCCAGCCACCAGCAACTGGATGGTTTTTTATGCCAGCCTAGGTATGATATTTTTTAATGTTTCCAGTTTTGAATCCATGCACTAGACTGAACAAACTGATTGCACACTGCACATCATGCATAAGAGCAGAAACCAAGCGATCCAAAACCACACATGTACAAGATAAAAGTGATGAAAGATTGAAAGCAATACCTTGATCAGCAGGAAGCACGGCAAAGAAACCTGAGGCCAGCCCACGGATGGCAGGGCCAACAACAGCAGTCCATCAAACACCAGAGAAGAAGTGCCTGAGACAGCAGCCCCTGCAACCTCAGGGGAAAAAAATGAAAACCATATACCACATATAGCATCAATCATGCAGGGCAGCAACTTTTGGTCTGCGCAAAACAAATTCTGACCACCTGAGTCCTGTATGATGAATCATAATAGCCATAAAAATATACCAGAATCAACAAGGTATATGCTATGTAAAATTAGTTTATACTTGCACAAACACACTATTTTTTTCTGTAACTTGCACGAGAGCTGTGTATCTTTGTATTTATATAAGAAAGAAAAGATTGACCCAAGTACCGGAATGGGAGGATCAGACCCACCTCCACCAAAACAACAGAACTACATCTGTGCCAATGAACAAAAACACACAACCCAGCAGCACACTACACCTGAAACTAATCCAGCCAGAGGACTCCAAAACAAACAAACACATACTATTGATTCCACCATTTGAAGAACAAATAAATGAAGGTTAACCTTATGGGACAACATAAACTTCTGCTGTCGTCTGAAGAGCAGTAGATTGTTTGTATGAAATAAATGGAAATACCAAAGATCAATGGTTGACTCAATTATGGTGACGTCTATTTTATTTAAATTGCACATCGGCTGACTGCCAGAGTTTTAGACCAAAAATACAAAACTTCTTTGCAGCATATGCATGTCCAATGACATGGCTATGTCATTAGGTGTTGTGTAGTCTTTCATTGGTATAGAATTTGCTTCAAACAGATAAATTTGCCAGATAAGGTATCACCCAAAGAATATAAGATTCTTTTCTTAACCACTCAAAAAGAATTACTGAACCAAACAAAAAAGATTAACAAACAGGTCGCTCTCCAGTATGCTGCAAGCCTGCAACATCTTCATTCTGTGACCGCATACTGTATGTCCATCCAACTGAGGGCATCTCTGTTCTGAAAAAAATCAATAACCACCAACAGTCCAAAGAGGACACAGTTAGTATTATACTCCACAGAATTTAACTGTTCCAAAAGTTCTATGCAGTATAGCAAACAGAGGCAATTTACTTGAAATAATTAAAGCTATAATTACCTTGTGTTGGAAATACCGTATACTTGTAGTCACCAAGAGTTCATTATAACACCTCAAACCAATACAGTGAAAGGTGAAGTTTGAAACCATGAAAGTTATGGAGGGATCACTTCCTCATTTGGGGCTGGTACAATCTGGCAACTAAAGGTCATGAATGCAGCAGCCTGTGCCAAGTAGTGACCATCTCTGTTTCGGCGTCGCATAGAGGCCTAGGTGTCGCCTAGGGGTCCGGGCGGACCCAGCTGGCCTTGGCAACCTAGGTGATGAGGCGTACCATCAGCCCTTTTTGTTCATTGACGCCCAATAAACATTTCGCCTGATGGTGACATGGCTTGCGGTGCACTCTAACATTGCCAGCCTATGGAGCCTCAGGGAACTGATTTATAGGAGTAGCTCATTTCTCAAGATAACAAAGTTCTGGTTTCCTTCCTGTGGAGCATGATGCACCGATAGAGTAGTTAGGTGCTTCATCATACATCTTCATAAAGGATCATCTGCTCGATCCACACTGCATTGTTCATTTCACAGGATCACCCAGTCAGGTTGAAGATCTTTTCTCCTTGGATTAAGACCGCAACAGCCTAGCCATATACAATGCTGATCGGACTTTCCTCAAATCATTTTTAAACCCTGCACTACGAAGCCCAGAAATGACAGCGCGCTTTGCAGATGCAAGAACATTGTTGCCTTCATGTAAGCAGATCCGCAAGAATTTGGATGCCATATGGTATCTACCCACCTTACATAGACCATGGACTAGTGATGTGTAAGTAAAATTATCTTTTAGCTTCATGATGTGCAGTACTTTGATGGCTGCATCAACCTCATGAGATTTGCATAGCGCATCAATCAAGCAATTATATGCAACCACATTTGATTGCATTCCTATCATCTCCATGGACCATATCTGTTTCTCGGCAGCCTCAATTTGGCCCATCTTGCAGAGACCATTGACCAAAATTGAGAATGTGTACTCATCGCTCTCCAGACCACCTTCTTCCATCATGTTCAACAGCTCAAACGCGTCATCCAGCTTCCCTTCTTGGCATCGCAGGTGAATCAGCGTGTTGTAGCATGCATTGTCAAGCGTGGAACCGCTTTGTATCATGAGCTCACAATAGGTATTGGCTTCTTGCATCCGGCCCTTTTTGACAAGCGCACTGATCACTGTCGTGTATGGGAAGGCATCTGAAATGTACCCTCCTTCAAGCAGGGACAAGAATGTCTCCAACCCTTGCTCAAACCTGCCATACCTAAAGCAGCACTTCATAACTGTTGTGTACGTGACAGCGTTCGGAGCATGCTCGGTCCTCCCCAGCTCCTTAAGGACCATGCGGGCATAGCCCACCTTGCCTGACTTGCACAGCCCGTTGATCATTGTGTTGTAAGTCACGATGCCCACGGGAAGCCCTGCCCTCTGCAGGTACCTGAACATCCTGTACGCATTCGTCGCGTGGCCGGCCTTGAACAGCCCGTCCAGAAGCGTGTTGTACGTCGTGGCACATGGTGCCACGCCCTTCTCGGCCATATCGGCAAACACCCGGTAGGCGTGCTCCGGGTGGCCGGACCGGAACAGACAGTGCATGAGGGCGTTGTAGCTCCACGAATCGGGGGCGACCCCCGACCTCAGCATTTCGTCGAACAGGTCGAGGGCGCGCACCGTGAGCCCGCTGCGGTCGGCGCCCGTGATGAGGGAGTTGTAGGTGACGGCGTCGGGTCTCACCCCGGCCTCCCGCATCCGGTGCACGACGGCTAACCCCGCGTCGAGTCCGGCGACCCGGCAGTGCGCGGCGAGGATGGTATTGTAGGTGACGACATCCGGGGGCAGGCCGAGGCGGATGGCGTCGACGAGGACGGACTCCGCGCGGTCGAGCCAGCCGCCCCGGCAGAGCGCAGCGAGGCCGACGTTCAGCAGCCGCGTGGACAGGGCCAGCTGCGCCCGGGACCGGACCATGGTTCCGCTCCTTCCTTTCCCCCGCCGCCGCGAGACTCTCTTCCGGGCTCGGCTGCGCTCCGCTTGCTACCGCGACTCCCATACAGCTCCCTCGCTGTTTGCTGGTTCGCTACGAGCAAGGCGGACGCCTTGTCGTGGACAGACACCCCAGCTGCACGCGGCGTCGGGAAGGTGACTCGGTGGCGCCGCCGCCGCTTGGTGGGAAACTGGGGAATGCGCAGGGCGCGCAAGAGAGAGAGGAAGAGAGAGGATGGCAGCTAGAGGGCCCCGCATGTCATTGTAAGCAGACCGCACTGATTTGTAAAACAGCTGTGCCCCACCCGTCAGTGGGTAGTAGACTAACATAGTGATTGTTACATTATTATAACTCCACATTTGTTATATAAATAATAACATTTTCGGGAGAATTCTTCAATTACAGAATGCATTTTTTCCGTAAAAAATGGGAAGGCAACAATGACATCTGGATTCTCTTGTACAAGTACAATTGATCTTCACACCAAAGCTTTAAAATGCTACTATGTTACAAAACAAGTTTGTGACACAACAAATATCTGCGAATACAATTAACAAATCGGCGACGGTATACAGTGAGTGAAATCATCAGCAGCATAGGTACGCAAAAAATGGAAGACGAAAGAAAAAATACAAAATTATACAGGCGCGTAAGATCCACACGGTCCAAATCGACCTCACTGCGCTTTCATGGCTTTCTCCTTGCACAGCTGGTGCCACTCCTGCAGCACGGCAGCCTGGAGTGCGCGGTGCTCGGCTTCCTCCGCGGTGAGCTTGGAGAGCGTCGAGGGGCCCTTGGGGTTTCCAAACCCATCGAGTTCCTCGCTCTGCTTTCGCTCCTCTTCCTCCTCTTGCTCGGTCTTCGCGGGTGGGACCTTTGGCTTGGCCGCCTTGAGCAGGGCGATCCTCTCCATGGAGATCTTCAGCCGCTCGGCGGCCGCACTCTTCACCTCATCCTCGGGCATGTATTCCACAGCACCGTCGGTGATATCATCCAGCCAGCCCTGGAGATCAGATTCAATCTCTCTCGTGATGGATTCATCGGATGCACGCATGACGAATTTGCAGATCATTGTGGTGGTCTCATCACCCAAATCAACGTTTCTGCTGACTTCACTTGCCCCAAAAATCATCATGCCCACAAACCCACCAAACCATGTCTTTGCTGCATAACATAGCTGTAGGAGATGTAAGTTATTAGTCATCACCCAAAATGTTTTACAAGCTATGAATAGGAAATAAATATGCACCATTTAGTGTCTTTTAAGTAATACAGCATATCAACAGTTACCTGGAATCCAGCTACTGTTCGGATGAAATGTGAGCAGACTTGATGGAAGGGCTTAGAAGAGATTGACTTCAATCCACTGAGGAAGGGAGAGCTGTCATACTGCTGAGCAGCGGTGGCCTTGAAACCACTGCCTTCGTATGTGTATGTGCCAGTGCACTCCACCATGGCTGGCAGGCTAGGCCATAGCCGGAAATACTCAACTGGAGAGCATTCTAATGGTAGTAGAAGCTCAGCGAGAGGGAACTTGTAGGGTTGGCACCGCAAAACAACTGGTTCCCCAAGCTCAGGCCGAAGTGAGCGCTTCTGCCTCATCATCTGTGAATCCTCTTCTGCATAATCTCCTTCATAGTCTGCAGATCCACCACTTCCATAAAACGGGTAATACAAAACTTGAACCCAGAGGGAGCATCTCTCAAAATGTGAAACTCCAACAGTCACACTACTTTGGACTGGATCCTGGAGAGTTAAAAAGGCATTAGGTGATCAGTAATGCCAGTGTTTACCCAAGCACAAAATTCTACAGTAAGTTTTAGTTTGTAAATAGATCAATATTTGTTTCACGTTGGACATAATCTATCTAGAAACAAGATATGAAACCCATTCTGTCTGCTGGTTATTGCAGGCAATAGTAGTAAATACTCCATCCATTCCAAATTATGAGACATTTTGGCTTTTCTAGATACATTGATTTGACTATGTATCTAGACATAGTACATATCTAAGTACATAGCAAAAACCATGCATCTAAAAAAGTCAAAACGCCTTATAATTTGAAATGAAGGGAGTAGAAGGCAAGAGAGAGAAACAAAGATCAGAACTGAACTATTAAAAATCCATGTAAACAGCGCTGGATTTCAGTCTTAACTGACATATTTTCCCCAGTGCATTACAAAATATTGAGCTTTCAACTGGATGCTGGATAGTCAGATACATGGGTTGTTCCAGTATACAAATTATGGCAGAAAAAGGTCGTAATATTTGCTAACTAACAAAAAACATCTCCCACTAAACTATATTCAAATCATATTTTCATAGGAAAATGTAATCAGTAGATAAAATTGTTGAAGTTCTTCCTTCAAAAAAGGAATTGTAAGTCACCTGGGAAACAAGATTCCGAAGGTGACGAACAGTGCGAGAGAAACCATCCATATAATACAGTGCTCCAGAGAGGCCAACACGGATGTCCACCCTGTTGAGTTCCAGCTCAGTCAAATTTAAAATCTGCAACAGCGCACACTAGTCAAAAGACATGATAATATAGTTCCTAATCAAATAATTCAACCTTTGAGCAAAGCAACATGTGAAGAATCATTCGTAGTTGTTTTAGTTAATACTATATCAGATGCAGGACATCAAGGCCACTTTCTTTTGAAGTTCATATACTTGTATGTGAACATTAATCATATCAACAAGTTTCGGTACTTTGTCTATTTGTATAAGAACATTCATTCCTAATAAAACTAATGTAGCAGCAAGTAAGTGTTCAAAAGAAGCTTCTTTTATTAAAAACTCCTTTAATGTTAAACACGAACATTAGAATAATTAAATTCAGAATTCGAATGTGAGGTCCCAAAGCAGCATTAGCAGTAAAGGGTTACAGAAAAGTATATTTCAAGTTACTAGCATAGAGAAAGACACATCAATCAGGCCATACCTTTAGATGTAGAGTGATTCTGCCATCAGTTGGATCTGCCAAATGATATGCTTCGATGTAGCACGGATCACTGCTGCCAGTCAAAGTACAGGCTTTTGGAAGCTCTTTATGTAAGGCACCAATTCCCTTTGTTTGTAGGAGAGTTAATTGACTGGGATTCGGCCTCCAAAGCTCCCGAATGGCCTTATGAACTAATCCCTCCAATTTTCTATCTTGGGCAGCAGACGCCTCTGAAAATTGAACTGTAAGTTTGTGGTGACTAAATGGATAATCCCCTGTAGCATCACCTACACCAACCCACCTGAAATAACGGAAAGTATAACATTGTCATTTCCCTGTGCAAACAATCAAACACTATGGTACACAAGTGACAAAATTAGTAACCTAAGTATAGAAATGCACTCACCTGTTATCGGGATGGTTTGTTACGTATTTTATTACTTGCAACACATAACGTGATTGATGCTTGGTGACAGAATCAGCTGAAGTACTTGCCCTAAATTCTTCCAGTTCTTTTGTGAGAAGTTGCCCTGCTCTTGCATTTCTTGCTCCCAAACGTTGAGCGCAAATTAGGACAGCCTGCACATCTTGTATCCTATTTGATGTAGTAGCAGATGAATCGGTGTTGAACAATATCTTGTGCATGTTAGATATGATAATATTCAGTGGGTCCTCTGGGTCATCAGCTAAAAGGGGGTCCAGACCTTCAAGATCAAAGTGTTCAGAAATTGCCCATATCAAGCGTGATGATATACGTGGAGTGTGAACCTGGAAAGATACAGTTAATCCAATTTAATAATCTTGGACCATTCTGAAAAAGAAAACAAAGAGCATGGATTTTGTTTGAATTCACTGTTTGAAGAGTCAGCACTGGCCTGCTTAATCAGTGCCTAGGCACTAGTAGGTGCCAGCCGAGTACCCACCTAGCACCAAGTGCTTTTTCAAACATAAGAAATGGTGCAGTTTTAGTGTTTACCAGGAAAAATGAAACATAGTAAAAACAGGCATAATCAGATCTAAACAAGGGTAAACCTTTGGCAAAGCAGAAGCACTTATCTATCTCCATCCTAAATAAGATCCAAAGACTTGTTTATAAAAAAGATGTCTATGGGTTCAAGTTTTACAAGAGTCAGATCTATGCAACAAGGAAAGAGCATAAAGCCATAAACTATGGGGGAAAAGATGCCATATGTGCTATGCTAAGAGTAAAGAACACTGAATTTAATTCTAAAACATTGTTTAGTTGATAAGTCAAGCAAGAACAAATAAAGAACTATGTGACATCATGAGAAAAACAGGGTCACTCATGCCATTGTGTTGTCAAACAGCAATGAATAAACAGTCTTCTTAGATTTCAACTAGTATTTAGGAACACAGGAAGGTATAATTAAAATTTAACATTCAGGAATAATAATAAGGATCACAACCTCACGAAGGTCCCTGATAAGCTGTAGCTGCAAATTTCTAAGCCGTGTCTCATTCAGAATCTGATCTTGAGATGCACCAGCTTTAATTGTCTTCACACCACCTCTGGTGTCGTATATATGACAAAGCCTCACAAGCAACTTTAGATAGCAATCAATTGCATAGGTACGACCATCACAATCCCAAAGAACACATGGCCTGCAAACTTCCACCACATCCAAAGCAGGTTCTGTCCAATTAAGGGCACCATAACCAGTTCCATAGGCTAACGCTCCTATAACTCTGCTCTCTGTCCCAGAATTCTTCAACTCTGGTAGTGGAAGAGATAGCTGGAAACAACTTTCGACCAGGGAAGCCACTAGCTCTTCTCTGAACAAGTTTTTGCTTGTTACACTGTTTAGATCTTCCTTCACCCTCACATCCTCAAAGAGTGATATCACATCTGTTCCTGGAACAGGCTTCTGACCTCTTCGAACACTCTCCTTTGCAAAAAGATCAACACAAAGAGCAGTCCGACAAATACATGCCAAAGCATGCATACGATCTGATTCTGCTCTTAAGTTTCTCACCATCTGAAGCAGTCTTTTGAACAGAGAAACCTGTGTCATAGCACATGCTCACGTAAGCACATCTTGAACATAAATTCGCAATATTGTCCACTAAATTAAAAGTTATTGCTCCAAACATAGCAACATATCTATCTAGTGGTATTGCAGAGAAGAAAAGAAACTAGAAGAATTCATCAATAGCTTTATCTTTTCTACAGTCAGATTCAATCATAAAATGGCCCTGAAAGAATAACCCAAAATTATGAGATCTAATGTCAAATACTTAAATTTAATTCGACAGCAAGCATACAACATTGTATCGTTTATGGTCTCAAGTTGAAGGACTTATCACAAAATGACCAAATTACAGATCATTGCACAACCTATAAGAATATATAAGTGTGGAGGATTCTAGCTATGGTTATGATAATACAATTACAATGAAAAATCAGAAATAAACACAATTAAAAGAGTTATGATATGCATACACTGCATAAATCATTAGTTTATGTGTGGGAAATACTTTATTTGGTTGTATAGAGTTTGGAGTTTGGACACCCAGATAAGACATGGGCCCCTTGTATTTTCTACTCTCAATGTCTGAGTCTGAAAGAGAATCACTAATTCACTAGATGACACACATTTGACTGAACTAGAAAAGAAGCATAGTTTAACAACAATGCAGGAAATCAAGTTCTAGTTAATGTAGATAGACAACAATAAGGGCAGGGAGATCCAAAAGGAACTAATCTGTCATTCATTTGCCAATTTTATACAATGCTTAAAAGAGGAAACTGGTTTTAAAAGGTTGAGATAAGAGTGAGATAATACTCATCCAGTTGCAATTAAGTCGATTTAGGCTGAGTTAGTCCAAAATCTAAATTCTATCCATCAATATATAAATAACTATTTAGATTAAGGGCCTGCTTGGTTTGTTACCAAAATTTTCCTTCACAAAGATTTGGCAAGCAAAAGTTGGGCAAAAATGTTTGTCAAAGATTTGGAAAGACAAATGTGAGATATTGGCGAACTTTGGTAGCAAACCAAATGGTTGCCAAAATCTTGGCTTACCCACATTTTGGTAACGAAATTTTGGCCATCAACCAACCAGGCCCTAAGTGCATAGAACTAATACAGTAATACTCTAAATTCATTGTTAAAAAACACTTCCAAGATATATTCTCTTCATTTGAATCAAGATGTTTCCGCAGAAATCACTACTTAAAGTACCACCTTGGAGACTGTGTCATTGTCCTAACGACTTACATTTGCAAATTGCAACCAGAGGTATTTGATTGAATAAATTTGGTAGCTTCAAAGAAGAACCTAGAAATAGACTGCACCTGAGTAGTTCTAACCTATAAATTTGTGTTCATTTCAAGCCCATGTATTTTTGTCTGGGCACACTCAAACAAACAGTAAATGGACAGAACTACATGTTATTGGAATAAGTTTGCAAAATTTTAATAAATAGGACTCTATTATCATCCAAGGACAGGCTATGAATAACTACAAGTTAGATCAGCTAGAAGTTATGAAAGTAAGCCACTATAGTGATTGATTCAGTACCTGCATTCCAAGATCCAGCAAATGAAGATTGGTCACAACAGCCCTTACAATCGTCTCCCTCATCGACGAGAACTCCTGCCGGTCCCATAGTGTCAGGATTGCAATAATGGCAGCTGAAGCCCACTCTGGCTTGCCTCCAGGCACATCTGCAAGCGCCAGCATATTGATCCCAACCTCAAACACCAGTGGTGGGTCAAGTGAACTAAGGAATGGCAGCAAGTGTGAGACGATGTCTGACACTCCTACCAATTTCTCTGCACTCGACTCCACACTATCAGCAATTGTAGTATCCCCTGGCTTGGCAATCCGCCGCAGCGTGTTTACCACACCAGAAGCAACCATTTTCGCTGCATGCACTAGAGGGTACACAGTAACTCGGAAGCTCTCCACAGGCATCACCATGGAGCGTGCAATGAGCATGTTGCGGCTTGACCAAATGAAATCAATGGCATCAGCCGCCCACTGGGCACGCACTGCAAGCGCACCTTCTCCATCAACAAGCTTGTCACCAGCTAGCCGGCTCATGCGGCGCCCCTCTAGCTCCTGGAACAGCCGTGCAAGGGCCTCAAACGCACCGGCGGAAACCGCGTCTGCAGAGTCCAGCGCAAGCTCGGCCAGGCGGCCCCACCACGTGGTGGCGTGCGCCATGAGGGAGGGGTTCGTGGAGCACATGAGCGCGAGGTCATCGCGCGGGAGGAGCGAGGACAGAGATGTGACGGCGGCGAGGCGCAGCGACTCAGCGGGCGAGGAGAGCGCGCCAGCGATTTCGGCGTGGGCGGAGGAGAGGAGCGAGGGGAGAAGGTGGGAGGGCAGGGACGGGAACGAGGCGATGGAGGAGGCGGCGACGTCGGGGTCCGGGAAAGAGAGGTCGGAGCGGAGGGAGGAGAGGAGGAGCGGGTCAAGGAGGTCCGGCGGCAGCGGGAGCGCGCGGAGGAGGTCGAGCGCCAGGCGCTTGCAGACGGCGGAGGAGGGCGCCGACAGGATCTCGGTGGCCGCAGTGCGGGAGAGCGCGGAGACGTCCCGCCCCGCGGCGCACTGCTGCAGGGCCTGCAGCAGCGCCGACGACTGCCGGAGCGCGTCCGAGGAGCGGAGGTCGGTGGTGATCTGCGCGATGAGGAGGTCCATCGCGCCCCCGAGGCCGAGGGGCTCCGGCGATCGCCGGAGCTGGGGGAGGGGGCGGTGGCTTAGATCTGAGGAAGACGAGTGAGTCTGAGAAGGACCGGGCTTTGCTTGGGAGATTTTGGTTAGTAGTGATGCGGGGGGTGGGAATGGGTCGGACCGTTTCGGTGACCCTGGGCCGGTTAATAGGCCGGCTTGGGCTGAAAAGAAATCCAAGGGTTAATCACAGGGGGGGGAAATGACATTTTCAACTCCTCAACTTTCATGCTCATCCGATTTTCTCCTCTGGTTGGGATTCGACCTTGAAAATGCAGTCCCTCTTTTTACTCGACAATATAACCTTTGAATGATGGGCATGGCTAGCACCGGATGAATGCGCGCGACGTTCACACAGCTCGCTCCTGTGCACCTTCGCCCCATCCACGTGCACACTTCGCCTTGTCTCTGTGTCCATCGATCGCCCCTGGCCGCCTCCTCTCTCTCTCTCTACGGGCAGCACTCGGGAGCTGGGATGAGCAGCTGAGGACGAGCACGCCCCCAACGCGCCCGAGCACAACACCACTGTTCACCACCCCAATGCCCCTGTCCACCGGCCCCCCGCCGCGCGCCCAATCTGCTCACCTCCAACCGTACCGCATAAAACACTTACAACAGGAAAAATATTTGAATGCAACATACGCCTGAAAATATATGAAACATTTAGAACATGCATTTGCAATATGTGTGTGAAACACATAAAACATTCAGATTTACTACTTGCAACATGAAACAACTTGCTGCAACGTAAGACTAAAACAGCTGAAATATTTTGGACATACTGTTGCAACATATGTGTTGATGAGGACATCAACACCAACGATGTATCCATGCCGACACAAGTACCAGTTTCTGGTCCTATTACTCGCGCCCGTGCTCGTCAACTTAATCATCAAGTAAGTTCACTCTTGAGTTTCTGTCCATCATATTTAGACCATGGAAACACGTGCACACTTATTTTGGTTGGGAACCAGGGAGAGGACCGAAAGGGAAAAGGATTCGCGCAGGCTGGATTCGGACTCCAGGACAGCTCCAACTTGTGATGGTCACCACGGTCGCATACGGACTCGGATTGGGGCGTTCAAGTACTTCATGGAATCCTTATGAAGTCTATTTTCACATGGATCTGGAATCAAGTCCATATCTATTCTAAGGCATCCGCAATGACCGAATTACTACCGAGAGGTTTTCTATTCAAAGGTGTTGCGTCGCCTTAGTTTGGCCCAATGGGCCGTGTATCAAGTCGGGTCTATTAGGGACGCGTCCTAGGGTTGGAGCACGACCCCAACACCCTGGTGGTCGTCCCTCTACCTTCATATACCTCTTAGCAACCACCAAGAACAATTGGGTTTTGTTTAGATCAAGTTTAACTCTCGCTACTTGCTTGTAAGCACGCGTGCTGGATCAGTCGCCCATCTTCTTGTCTCCGAAACCCCACCTTACTTGAGATTGAGTTTGAAAACCTTCATCTTCATCTAATAAATTCAGTACTTGTTATACTTGTTCTTGCTAGTTCTTCGATTGATTGCAGGACGAGTGCCTTAGTGGCCGGGTGACGTGCTCCACAAAATCGCAGCAGCCATTGGAGGTGGTGTATCGGTTGCTAAGGCGCAGCTTGGAAGGCTGTAGTCGGGCCGTGAATGTCGTCTCCATCCACCAATCGAGTTATCACAAGCCCTCTCGTCGAAAGTTCAGGATTCAACCCTAGCGGGTTCATACCAGTTAGTGGTCAGAGCAAGGTTTATCGGTGAGAGACTTCGAATCATTCGCTGTTTTTAATTTTTCCTATAGTCCAGAAAAGCCAAAAAATAGTAGGTTAGTTTAACCGCAATCCTATAAACCCTTTGAGCCTTTGCTTGCACTGCTTAGTTAGGGCTTGTTGAGTTTTCGGTTTGCATCGATTGTGTCGAGTTGCTGGTCTTTGTTTTAGTCCTTTAGAGTTTCGAGTTCCTATCACGTTCTAGTCACAGCCGTGTGCTACCATATAAACCTTCTGTTGGCTGAATCCGAATACATCATTGTGTTCAAGTCTGAGTAGAAATCTGAGTTTGTTTTGAGACCGAATCCCACGTGGTGTTGAAGTTCGAGTTGGAATCGGTTTTAAGTCCGAATTGATAGCTACCTTGTTGTTGTTTTGAGTTCGAATCTGAGTACATCTTTGTGTAGCAGTAGTTCATATCTATACTCAATTTCTCCACATCCAACATATCCATATTAGCATAGCTTACTCCAGAGTCCTAATCTTGTTAAAGACCGAATTGGAATCGGTGTGGAGTCCGAATTGGTTGTTGTGCCGTGTTACCAAATCTTGTTGCTGTTTACACTTGTGCTATATATATTGAAGTGTTCTAGAAAGGCAACAGAAGTCCATACCTGTACTCGACTCCTCCACATTGTGCATACATATTGGCTCGGTTTTTACTCTAGAGAGAGAGAGTATCTATTTTTTATCGAAATACCCCTGTCCTTTCGGAAAAAGTTTGTGTGGTGTGTGACTCTTGTAAAGTCTTTTTGTTTATATAATCAGTTTTGGGGATCCCTTGAAAGAAAAAGAAAAGAAAGAAAAAATAGGAAGAAAAGGGGTTGTTCGTTGTGCTTCTCCATTGTTTCCAGTGGTGTGTTGTGACTTTCTTTGTGTCCAGGCCCGCGCCTCTAGCATGGTCTAGGCTAGGACCAGCACAGTACCGTCGTTGAATGATTATTCAGCTTGCTTTTGTGACTAACGTGGTGCTGGTACTTCCTTGCTTCAGCCCACCTACAGCTCCACATATTTCGACTTATAGCTTGACAGGTGTTGTTGTTGCGGCATCGATACACTTCATTCCACGATTGTAGACTTGTTGGTTGTCGTCCCCTCCTATTGAGCAAGGTAAGAATTGGTAAGAGCTTGTGTAACGGGTTGAGAGTGAGCGTCTTGTTGTAGCTACATCCTAATAGCTGTAGGGCTTTTATTTCTTCGTCTGTTTTCTTGTTGTCCTTGTCTTTTAAACCATGTTAGGATCAGAGGATGTTAACAAGGTGCCACAACCTCCTCGCACCAAGGGCATCATTCAACATTTTATAAGGTAAGTGCAACTGCATACAGAAGGACTTGATCAAGATTTACAGGTGACCAATAACAAGATTGGGCAATTAGAGGCCACCCAACTTGCCACCACCACCAAGCTTATAGGATTGGAGGCATATGTTGCCCGTATGGACAGAAGCCTTGCTGCTCTTCCTAAAGCATTTTGATGACTTCCACACGAAAGACAAAGAGCAGCATAATGAAGACAACAAGGACGAAGAGCGACTTAAAGATAATTATGATGATGGTTATACTGCTGATACTGAACATGATGCTCATGACACTCATGACTGGCATCGCCTATGCCATAATTGTAGAGGTATGGGTGGTCACCGCCAACGTGAGGTACCCAATAATAATGATGCTTTCAGTAAAATTAAATTTAAAATACCTCCTTTTGATGGTAAGTATGATCCTGATGCATACATTTCTTGGGAAATTGCTATTGACCAAAAGTTTGCATGTCATGAATTTCCTGAGAATACACGTGTTAGAGCTGCTACTAGTGAGTTTACTGACTTTGCTACTGTTTGGTGGATAGAACATGGCAAGAAAAATCCTAATAACATACCACGAACTTGGAATGCTTTGAAACAAATCATGAGGGCCAAATTTATTCCTTCTTACTATGCACGTGATTTGTTAAATAAATTGCAACAACTGAGATAGGGTGCTAAAAGTGTAGAAGAATATTATCAAGAATTGCAAATGGGTTTGTTGCGTTGTAATTTAGATGAGGATGAGGAACCTGCTATGGCAAGATGAAAGCATCTAGGCCCCTAGTTGGGTTTCGGTGGTTAATGACAATACAAGATTACTATGACTAACGTGTGTTTTGCAGAGGCAATTAAGTTAGGTCATGGTAATAGAGATCAATTGGGCAATCAAGGTGGTCATACCCCTACGATGGAAATCGTTTCGGTTTTCAAATGATGGACGACAAGGTTAAGGATGACTAGTTCTAAGTGTCGATTGGAGTTGGAGAGACACTTAGAGTAGTTTAGGACTTTGTTTTTCCTTTGGCCGTACTATTAAGGGGGGTATGGATGGGTAGCTTGACCTAGATGAGTCTAGTGAGTTAGGTGTGGTGCACACTTGTTAAAACTAGCACTAGGTAGCTCCACAACAGCCCTATGATCCTATGGAGCAAACTTCATTCACATATGATTGAGAGTTGGAAGTGAATGGAGGGTCAAATACTGACCAGACGCTGGCTCCGGTGCGATCGGACGCTGGCCGCAGGGTCCGATCAGTTCATTTGACCGAGGAGATTGCGTCTGGCGCGACCGGACGCTGAGTGGTCAAGTGACCGGACACTGAGAGGCAGCGTCCGGTTGACTCCAGTAAGGTTCCAGAAGAGTGAATCTACGACCGGACGCGTCCGGTCAGTACTGACCAGACCCTGAGGATCCAGCGTTCGGTCGAGTACAGTAAGCATCCAGTGAGGGAAAAATGGGACCGGACGCGTCTGGTCAGTGGTGACCATACCCTGCCAGCGTCCGGTCAACATTTAAACACTGGTGTGCGGGTTGAACTGACCGGAGGGTCCGGTCAACATGACCGGAGCGTCCGGTCACCCCACAGAGGCACATAACGGGTCGTTTTTCAGGCTGTCTTATAAATAGAAGCTCCACTCGTGTGTGGAGATACTTTTGCTCATTTCAACAGCTGAAACACACCTTAGAGAGTGCCAAGAAGAGCAAGGTCCTAGTGAGGTGATTGAGATTTGAGAATCCCAAAGATAGTCCTCATTAGTGAGATCAAGAGTAGCAAAGTGTGCATCCACCCTTCTCCCTAGGCTTGTCGTGGTCAAGTGAGAGTTCGTGCTTGTTACTCTTGGTGATCGCCATCACCTAGACGGCTTGTTGGTGATTGGAGAGCTTGGTGATCATCCGGAGAGCTTGTGGATGACCCAACTCAAGTTGTGAGCGGTTGTGGGTGATTCACCGCGATGGAGTGTCGAAGAATCAACCCGTAGAGAGCACTTGATCCTTGCGTGGATCAAGGGGGAGCTATACCCTTGCACGGGTGCTCCAACAAGGACTAGTGGGGAGTGGCGACTCTCCGATACCTCGGCAAAACATCGTCACGTTTCCTCTCCTCTCTTTACTTTGAGCATTTACTTTGAGCATTTCAATTCTTGTCATTTACATTCCTAGAATTGTCATGCTAGAGTAGGATTGGAACTAGGTTGCTAAACTTTTGTGCGTTAGATCAATAGAAACACTTCTCTAGGCACAAGGGGTTAATTGGGCTAACCATAGGACTTGTTTATTGTGAAAAAATTTTAGAATTAGCCCAATTCACCCCCCCTCTTGGGCATCTTGATCCTTTCAATTGGTATTAGAACCTCATGCTCACGTTTTTAAGCTTAACCGCTTAGAGCAAGATGTCTCACGGGATGGACCTCCTCCTATCTTCGAGGGGGATGATTTTCCATATTAGAAAATTCACATGGAGGCGTACCTAGAAGCTCTAGACGTTGGAATACTTAGAGCCGCCTCACATGGGTTCCCAAGACCTAGGAATCCCGCACAACTTCAAGTGATGAAGTGAACTATGAAAAATGGAATGCAAAGGCTCGCAACACCATCTTTAGAGGCCTTTGCAAAGATGTGTTCAACCGTGTAAGGAACCACAAAGACGCCCATGCACTATGGTTAGACGTTTGTGTGCTCCATGAGGGAACAAAGAGTGAGCGTGAGGAACGCTATCATCTTGTCATGAAAAAGCTCAACTCTTTTGAAATGCTTCCTAAAGAATGTGCTAATGAAATATATTCACGTTTGAATGTTCTTGTAGAGGAAGTCAATGGGCTTGGACTTACTCAAATGTCACAATCCGACGTTGTGAGAAAAATCTTGAGTGTCCTTCCCATTGATAAATATGGGCATATTGTGACCGTGCTACATCAAGGTGATCTTTCCACCGCTACACCAACACAAATCTTGGGGAAGATCAATGCTCATGAGATGTACATGCACATCACACCTCAAGATGGCTCATCCTCTACAAAGAAGAAAGAAAAAGACTTAGCATTCAAAGCTAGCCAAGAGAAGGGCAAAGCAAAGCTTGAGTATGAGAGCTCAAGTGATGATGATGTTGATGATGAAAGCCTTGCTCTCATGGTGAAGATGAACAAGAATAAGAACAAGGGCAAGAAAGATGACTCAAGCAATGAAGATGAAGATGAGAAGAAAAAGAACAAGCCATACAAGAAGAGAGATGGCAAGAAGAGGGACTTCCACAAGAAGAAGAAGAGTGGAAAGGCTTACATCATCGGTGATTGGCTCACGGACATTGATTCATCTAGTGGATCATCCGATGATGATAGTGACGACGAGAAGGTGGCCGCTATTGTTATTGATTCCTCATCATCTTCACCGCCACCACCGCCGTCATCCTCTACATATGGCCAAAGGTGAACAAAAGGTATCACATGATGATGATAGTAGTGGTGACGATCATGCTCATAAGGATGATAGTGATAGTGATAGCGATGATGATGAATATGAATCACCTACTTATGATGATCTTGCTAAGTTGCTAAAGAAATACACTAAGATCATTATAAAGACTAGAGCTAAAAATGAAAAGCTTAAGATTAAGAATGATTCTCTCTTAGCTAGATGTGACATAGCCGAAAAATCTAGTGTTGAGCTTAGAGAAGCAAATGAAACTATGTCATCCAAACTCAAGGAGCTCAAATCTTCTAAGAAAGAGCTTAGAGATAAACATGATAAACTTGAGTGGGTACACAAAGAGCTTATCACTAGCCACAACAAGCTAAAGGAAGAATATACCACTCTTAAGATTAATCATGATAATCTTGCTATTGCTCAAGAATTTCTATCCAATGAGCCACATGATGCTACTAACCATGTTGTTAAGATTGATATAGCTACATCATGTGATGACTTGATCATTGAGAGCATTGAGCAAGGTTCTAGTAGCAAGGGCAAGCAAGTGGTTGAGGCCGATGATTATGATGAGTTTGTCAAGCTAAAGAATGACAATGCAAAGCTCAAGAAAGATCTTGAAGAAATCAAAAGTCACAACACCATTGTGCTAGAAACCCTTGATCATGATGGTGACTTGATCCTTGAGAATGAGAAGCTCAAAGAGGAAAACAAGAAGCTCAAGGTAGAGAAGAACAATGATGCTCTTAAGGAAGAGAATAAGAAGCTTAAGTTGGAGAAAGAGCATCTCAAGGTTGGATTGAGCAAGTACATAAGAGGCAAATATCTTCAAAGTGAGCTACTTATGAACACCGTCATGAAGATGGATAGAAGTGGCATTGGATATGTGGCACATGTAGAGAAGAAGAAGGCTCAAGTTCAACAACAACAATCAAAGTCAAAGCCAAAGAGATGTTTTGAGTGTGGACAAGAATGCCACTTTGCTCATGAGTGCCAAACTCCACCACCACAACCCTTGTCCAAGCATGCTAGACCCTTTGCCTTCAATGCTCACTACATGCTTAAAAAGGATACTAGTGGAAAGATGAAAGTGATGTTCTTATGACCTCTAAACAAGAATAGGCCTAAGAAAATTTGGGTTGCAAAGTCACTTGTTGAGAAGGTGAAGGGCCCTCAATAAGTTTGGGTTCCTAAAGCTTGATCTCTTGTGTGTAGGTGAACTACAAGACCGGTAGAAGTCATTGGGTAATTGATAGTGGTTGTACACAACATATGACCGGTGACCCTCGTATGTTCACCTCACTAGATGAAGAAGTAGATGGACAAGAAAGAATCACATTTGGAGATAACTCAAAGGGCAAAGTTAAAGGATTGGGCAAAGTGGCTATATCAAATGATCATTCAATCTCCAATGTGCTATATGTTGCTTCATTGAGTTTCAACTTGCTATCCATTGGGCAATTATGTGATATTGGCTTCCAATGCTCGTTTATCGAGAAGGAAGTTGTTGTATCCAAGAAGGATAATGATCAAGTGATATTTAAAGGATTTAAATACAACAATTTATATCTAGTGGACTTCACCTCTGAAGATGCAAACTTGAAGACATGCCTATTCACCAAAACAACACTTGGGTGGCTATGGCATAGAAGACTTGCTCATGTTGGTATGAGTTCACTCAAGAAGCTAATGAAGAATGATTTGGTGAGAGGGTTGAAGGATGTGAAGTTTGAGAAGGACAAGCTTTGTAGTGCATGTCAAGCCGACAAGCAAGTTGCAAATACTCATCCAATAAAAGCTTTCATGTCAACCACAAGAGTGCTAGAACTCCTACACAAGGATTTATTTTGACCAATAACATACAAGAGTTTGGGAGAAAATCTTTATTGTCTTGTGATAGTTGATGATTATTCAAGGTATACATGGGTGTTCTTCCTTCATGACAAATCCGAAGTTGCATCTTGCTTCAAAAAGTTTGCCAAGAGAGCACAAAATGAATTTGAAGTGAAGCTCAAGAAGATAAGAAGTGACAATGGGAAAGAGTTTGACAACACAAACATAGAGGCATATTGTGATGAAGTTGGAATCAAACATGAGGTCTCCGCAACCTATACTCCTCAGCAAAATGATGTAGTTGAGAGGAAGAACCGGACATTGATCACTCTAGCAAGAACCATGCTTGATGAGTACAACACCCCCGAAGCTCTATGGGCGGAAGCAATCAACACCACATGCTATGCATCCAACCGCCTATTTCTTTAAAAGTTCCTTGGCAAGACACCTTATGAGTTGCTTAATGGGAAGAAGCCGGATGTCTCCTTCTTTAGGGTGTTTGGTTGCAAATGCTACATCTACAAGAAGCGGCAACACCTAGGGAAGTTTCAAAGACGTTGTAATATTGGTTTTCTTGTTGGTTACTCATCAAAGTCCAAAGTATATAGAGTATTTAATCATGCCATCGGCTTGGTTGAAGAAACATATGATGTGGAATTTGATGAATCTAACGGCTCCCAAGGAGCACATGAGAATCTTAATGATGTAGGTGATGAACCATTGAGGGAGGCTATGAAGAACATTCCGGTTGGAGACATCAAGCCAAAAGATGATGAAGATGATGTACAAGTAATTGATCCACCCTCTTCATCAAATGTGCCACAAGATAGTGAAAAAGATGGGAGAGTAGAAAATGAAGACACTCATGTCTCTCATGATCAAATGGTGGCACAAGCATAAGATGTTGATGGTCCACAACCTCCACCTCAAGTGGTCAATAGAAGAAACACACCCCTACTACAAGATCATCCACAAGATCTCATCATAGGGAGTTCGTCAAAGGGAGTGATGATACGCTCACAAAAACTTGCTTCATTTATTGCTCATCACTCTTTTGTCTCTTGCTTTGAACCTACTAAGGTAGAAGAAGCTCTTCAAGATCCGGATTGGATCAATGCCATGCATGATGAGTTGAATAACTTCACCCGCAATCAAGTGTGGACTCTTGAAGAGCGACCTAAAGGTGCAAGAGTCATTGGAACAAAGTGGATGTTCTGAAACAAGCAAGATGATTAAGGCGTTGTTGTGAGGAACAAGGCAAGACTAGTTGCAAAGGGGTTCTCTCAAGTTGAAGGTTTGGATTTTGAGAGACCTTTGCATCGGTTGCAAGGCTAGAAGCCATTCGTATCCTCCTTGCATATGCATCACATCATGAAATGAAACTTTATCAAATGGATGTAAAAGTGCATTCTTAAATGGCTTTATTAATGAACTAGTCTATGTTGATCAACCTCCCGGGTTTGAAGACCCTAGATATCCTAACCATGTTTATAGGTTATCTAAGGCGTTATATGGGCTTAAGCAAGCCCCAAGAGCTTGGTATAAGCACCTTCGGACTTCCTCATTGAGAAGGGCTTCACCATTGAGAAGGTCGACACCACACTATTCACCAAGAAGCTTGATGGGCATATCTTCATTTGTCAAGTATATGTTGATGATATCATCTTTGGATCATCAAATGAAGACTCTTGCAAAGAATTTGGTGAATTGATGTCGAAGGAGTTCGAGATGTCCATGATTAGTGAGCTTACATTCTTTCTTGGTTTTCAAATCAAGCAAATAAAAGAAGGGATCTTCATCTCTCAAGAGAAATATACAAAAGATCTTCTCAAGAGATTCAAGATGGATGAATGTAAGTCAATCAAGACACCAATGCCAACCAATGGATATCCCGACCTAGATGAGGGAGGTAACACAGTTGATCAAACTCTCTACCGTTCTATGATTGGTAGCTTGTTATATTTGAACGCATCTAGGCCCGACATCATGTTTAGTGTGTGTATGTGTGCTAGATTTTAAGCTAATCCTAAGGAAACACATTTAATTGCCGTAAAAAGGATCCTTAGGTATCTTAAGCACACACCAAGCATTGGCCTTTGGTATCCCAAAGGAGCTATATTTGAATTAATTGGCTATTCCGATTCGGATTATGCCGGATGCAAAGTTGATAGAAAAAGCACATCCGGACAGTGCCATTTGCTTGGTAGATCACTTGTGTCTTGGTCCTCCAAGAAACAAAATAGTGTGGCTTTGTCCACCGCCGAAGCGGAATACATTGCCGTGGGTGCTTGTTGTGCACAAATACTTTATGTGAAACAAACTTTGCTAGACTATGGTGTAGTTCTAGAAAAAATACCTATTTTGTGCAACAATGAAAGTGCGGTAAAACTTGCAAATAATCCGGTTCAACACTCTCGCACCAAGCACATAGATATCCGCCATCACTTTCTAAGAGATCATGTTGCTAAAAATGATATATCACTAGAAGGTGTAAGGACCGAAGATCAATTAGCAGATATCTTCACTAAACCGCTAGATGAGGCTACATTTTGTAGATTGCGGAATGAGCTCAATGTACTTGATTTTAGTAACTTCACTAAAAGATGAGCTTGTGTTGTTCTTTGCATTCATTGTAATATACAACATGTTTAATTTTTGGTAATGCATATAGGGCTTGTCTAACATGGTTAAGATAACCGCTGAAAAGCTTGTGAAGAAGCTTTACTTTGGATCAAACTTGACAAGCAACTAGATTTACTTACAAGTATTGTATATGCATGAATGTTATTTTGTCGTTTTGTTCCATTTGCCCTTTTAGTGCCTATTTTCATAAAAAGAATTATAGCCTAAGGCAAAATATTTTGAAAAACTTGAGGGTTTGAGAGATGTCACTCACATCAGTCCCAATTAGTGTTTATTTGGATCTTATTCAAGTTGGGACTTGATTGGGAACAGGCAGCGCGAAGGATCCTTGAAGACTTACTAGAAAAGAGTGACCGGACGCTGCACCGGACTCTGATGTCCAGCGTCCGGTCAGTTCACAGGAGGTGAACAGAAGCTGAAGGAGTGACCGAACTCTGCGTTTGAGCGTCTGGTCAGGAAGGATTCCAGCGTCCGATCGATCTACATGGCGTTAAAGGCATCTAACCGGACTCTGGCTGCGTCTGGTCATGGACCATCGGACGCGTCCGGTCGCGATTCCAGAGGAACTGGACCTCTCTAGAATCGACCGGACGCTGGGTGGTAGCGTTCGGTCGCTACCACCGGAGCGTCCGGTCATTAGATCTCGTGTGGCTTTCAATCCTTTTTCTCCTTTCCTTCTCGGTTGCGTCGGGGGACCTATTTAATCGCGCGAGCCGTACCTATGCTGACTTATTCCACCGCCGCCAAGTCCCAAGCCCTAGCCGCCGTTTAGCACCACCGCCACAGCTCCTCCGCGCCAGCAGTCGCCACACCACCACAGCCGCCGCTCTCGCACACCATCGCGCCCTGCCTCTCGCGGAACTCCCGCGTCGCCTGCTTCACCTGCACAGTCGTCGCGCCACCGTGCCTCCTCTACAGCGTCGTCCATCCAGCGACGGTAAGGCCCTACTGTCGGTTCCTCGCATTGCCTAGCTTTAGCGCAGCAACCCTAACCGCATCTCTACTGTTGATCCAGTGCTTCGCTTAACCCTAAATTCACCGTGCCAATTCGTGGGTTCCTCGCGTGATGTCTCTTCTCGGATCACCGGTTTCGTCAGGTAGAAAGCCTGTCGCTTCAATTTCGTACCTACATTGCTAGCTTCCTAGGGTTTTGCATCTATTAGATATATCGTATTTACTTGTATATTCATCTATTCAATCGTGCAGCGAGTCGGTGCCGTTGAGGTGTCAGTGGCGGTTGATAGTCAACTCGGAGCCAAGCTCGTGAGTACGGATCGAGGCCAAGCCTCGGAAGTGTCAGGGCAGTTACTCTTGACAATGGCAGTTGTTCTTGTTAGCAGCAGTTGATCTTTTCAGATGGCTCGCACGAAGAATGTCGGGGGTGGTCTAGGAGATGATGATCGGAGGCCTCCGCCTCGTCTGCCTACAGATCCAAAAGGCAAGGCGACAAAGAAGATTGCATCCAAGAAGAGGAAGTACCTAGATGCAGAGATAGCTCAAGCAGCAGCAGTTGCAGAGGCCGCAGAGCGTGCCAAGAGAGGAGGTTCTCGTAGTGGTGTTGTCATTGCAGATCAGTAGCTTACACCAGCACAGAGGGCAGCAGTTGAGGAGGCTGAGCGTCTTCATGATAGTCCACCTAGGACTGTCATGATGGCAGGATGACGTCTGGCTATTGAGGAGCCTCAGCCTCAGGGGGAGTCACAGCAGGAGTCATAGCAGCAGCCCCCACCAGTAGAGCCTCAGCCAGCTCAGGAGACACAGGAGGGCCAGCAGGCCGAGGAGGCCGAGGAGACCGAGCAGGCACCACAGCCCTAACTACGCCGCTCTGGTCGTACCTGTGTTCTAGTCTCACCGAGACCACCAACATAGCGGAGGGGATCACGTCCACCTCCTAGACCACAGGGTCTACCACCAGTGACCCACCTTGACTTGAGGGCCACCACGGCCAAGCAGGTCCGGCAGCTGAGGTTTGTAGAGTTTGAGGTGTGGTTTCCTCCAAGGAGGGATGAGAGAGCAGCAGAGGGTTTTTATACACCGCTCCAGGAAGACTTCTACAATGCATATCTGAACAGTGGGGTAGTCTTCCGATCTCAGAGAGTCTGCAGTATTGAGGCTATTGTGGCAGCAGCCGGAGAGCATATCCGCCTCTACTTATCATATTTGCCGGGGCTGACAGATCTGATTAGCCGGACAGGATTGTATGTACCATCTTGGGTTCGGTAGTTTTATGCTTCGCTCTACGTTGACCCACATCACAGATTTATTCACTTTGCATTCAGAGGCAGAGACTACAGGATGATGAGTCAGAGGGCCAGGGAGATACTGAGGCTATAGGAGCAGCCTGTCAAGTTACATGAGGTATGTTATGGACAGCAAGAGCCTCCTAGGCGTCCTCATGGAGGTTTGGTGCCCCCTATAGATCTTATGCGCCATTGCTTCAAGGAGCCCTTTGGTGAGGGGTCGAGGAGGAACCCCAGTGACCTTACTCCTACAGCTAGAGTGCTAGAGGCTATCATAAGGAGGACACTACTTCCCATGTTGGGATACAAAGAGGGCTTGACTCGCCTCTAGCTTTGGCTCCTCAATGCCCTGATGACAGCAGACAGTGTTTGATATTTGGGATCTTCTTCTGTCTGAGATGGAGGACATGATAGCTGAGAGCTTCAAGGGTCACAGATAGCTTCCATATGCACATTGGATCACATTCCTTATGCTCAAGGCTGTGCAAGTTAGGACACCAGAGATGGTTATAGAGTACAGAGGTGCCACCACAGAGTTTCTAGCTTATAACATGGCATAGAGGATCAGGCATAGCACACCTAGGCACCCACTCAGCCTCGCCATCGTCCAGATGTACCAGAGTCCATAGCTCAGCAGGACAAGATTATCAGAGGCATAGCAGCTACTCAGGAGGAGCAGCTTGAGGCTCAGCAGGAGAGGAGCGAGTCTAGTGATAGTTTGGATGACGACTACCTGCCTGTTCCTCAGATGCCTCCACGTAGACACGATGCAGAGGCCGGTAGTTCTAGCTCAGCTCCACCTGCACCGCAGATGAACCCCGCTTTGATTGCTATTCTTGAGCGGATGCAGCAGGATCGGGCTAGACAGGCTTAGGAGACCACTGCCAACTTTGCTTAGTTTCAGGCTCGTCAGGATGAGTTTCAGCGACAGCAGCAGGTCCTCCAATAGCAGCAGCAGCAGATGCATCAGCAGCAGTTACTCATGCAGCAGTAGCTTATGGGATTCATGCATCATGTAGTGACAGCTCTTGGGGCCCCACAGCCACAGCCTTCGCCCAGATTGTTCAGTCTGCCACCACTACATCGACTCCACCAGTATAGCCTAGTGGGCTCTAGAGTCAGGGACAACCTCTAGCTCCATTTGCTTCACCCCTAGTACAGGTGTCTCAATGGTTATCCTCGCTAGTGGTAGCCCCGCAGTTCACACCATATCATACGGGCTTCACACCAGATCAGTCACCCTCGCTATTTGTGCCTGACACGTCAGTCTCTAGGAGTCTTAGAGCATTGTTTAGCGAGTTGATAGGGATGCCTACACCGCCACATATGCATGATGCCGGTCCTTCTACAGCAGCTCCTGTCGCCGTGACTACTCAGAGGCTCCCTTCGTCTGTCACATCTTTAGATCCTACGACAGATATACTAGCAGCATCACAGCAAAGACTGCCTCAGACCAGAGGCTGCATCTGCTTCAAAGAACGCTTCCAAATATAGAGGGTCGGTCGATCAGAGCTCGTGGTCGATGATGATGGCGCCTAGTTTCAGCTTGCTCCTCGTACTTCAGCGCCCGACTCGTCCGCTGCAGCCCCGCCGACCAGCCCTTAGATTTTGGTGTTTGACGCCAAAGGGGGAGAGGGTTTGATTATGTAGACTCAGGGGGAGCAACTTTTAGGGGGAGCCTAGTTAGCTATTAGTCTATTATATACATTTGGAGTTTTATTTGTGTGATACACTATTACCTTTATGCATTTGTGTGTTTACTTTCATGCATACTATTATATCTATGTGATAGTGATATCTACGTGATTGTGATATATGACATGTGTGCTCTCTACTTTGAATTCTTTTATATGTCATATCACTTGAGCTATGCTCATTTGCCTTTGCTTCCGCGCTCTACTCATGCTTATTTCATATCTTTTGAGTACATCATGTTGGCTTGGGTCATATAAGCTTGCCTAACACTTTTGTTCTTATTGACAAAAGCTTATATGAACCAAGCATGTCAAAAACCTCACTCTTTCACATACTCGAGGTGGTATTGTCATCAATCACCAAAAATGGGAAGATTGAAAGCATCTAGGCCCCTAGTTGGGTTTCGGTGGTTAATGACAATACAAGATTACTATGACTAACGTGTGTTTTGCAGAGGCAATTAAGTTAGGTCATGGTAATGGAGATCAATTGGGCAATCAAGGTGGTCATGCCCCTACGATGGAAATCGTTTTGGTTTTCAAAGAATGGACGACAAGGTTAAGGATGACTAGTTCTAAATGTCGATTGGAGTTGGAGAGACACTTAGAGTAGTTTAGGACTTTGTTTTTCCTTTGGCTGTACTATTAAGGGGGGTATGGACGGGTAGCTTGACCTAGATGAGTCTAGTAAGTTAGGTATGGTGCACACTTGTTAAAACTAGCACTAGGTAGCTCCACAATAGCCCTATGATCCTATGGAGCAAACTTCATTCATATATGATCGAGAGTTGAAAGTGAATGGAGGGTCAAATACTGACCGAACGCTGGCCGCAGGGTCCGATCAGTTCATTTGACCAAGGAGATTACGTCTGGCATGACCGGACGCTGAGTGGTCAAGTGACGGGATGCTGAGAGGTAGCGTCCGGTCGACTCCAGTAAGGTTCCAAAAGAGTGAATCTGCGACCGAACGTGTCCGGTTAGTACTGACCGGACCCTGAGTATCTAGTGTCCGGTCGAGTACAGTAAGCATCCAGTGAGGGAAAAATGGGACCGGACGCGTCCGGTCAGTGGTGACCGGACCCTGCCAGCGTCCGGTCAACACTTAAACACCGGTGTGCGGGTTGAACTGACCGGAGCGTCCGGTCACCCCGCAGAGGCACATAACGGTTCATTTTTCAGGCTGTCTTATAAATAGAAGCTCCACTCATGTGTGGAGATACTTTTGCTCATTTCAACAGCTGAAACACACCTTAAAGAGTGCCAAGAAGAGCAAGGTCCTAGTGAGGTGATTGAGATTTGAGAATCCCAAAGAGAGTCCTCATTAGTGAAATCAAGAGTAGCAAAGTGTGCATCCACCCTTCTTTCTAGGCTTGCCATGGTCAAGTGAGAGTTCATGCTTGTTACTTTTGGTGATCGCCATCACCTAGACGGCTTGGTGGTGATCGGAGAGCTTGGTGATCATCCGGAGAGCTTGTGGATGACCCAACTCAAGTTGTGAGCGGTTGTGGGTGATTCACCATGACGGAGTGTCAAAGAATCAACCCGTAGAGAGCACTTGATCCTTGCGCGGATCAAGGGGGAGGTACACCCTTGCACGGGTGCTCCAACAAGGACTAGTGGAGAGTGGCGACTCTCGATACCTTGGCAAAACATCGCCGCGTTTCCTCTCCTCTCTTTACTTTGATCATTTACTTTGAGCATTTCAATTCTTGTCATTTATATTTCTAGAATTGCCATGCTAGAGTAGGACTGGAACTAGGTTGCTAAACTTTTGTGGGTTAGATCAATAGAAACACTTCTCTAGGCACAAGGGGTTAATTGGGCTAACCATAGGACTTGTTTATTGCGAAGAAATTTAGAATTAGCCCAATTCACCCCCCCCCTCTTGGGCATCTTGATCCTTTCACAAGATTTTTGGGTGGGTTAAATCATGAAATTCAGGACATCCTTACGTATAAAGAATACACTAATGTAACCCGTTTGTTTCATCTTGCTTGTAAAGCTGAAAGAAAAGTGCAGGAGCGACATGCCAGTGCTAAGAATAATATTTCTATAGGGAAGATTAATTCATGGCAGCCCCGCACGACTACTACTCCGACTACACGTACTCCTATGCCATCATCCAGCGACAAGCCTCGTGCTACTCTCACAAATTCAGTTGCGAAGACGATCCAGAAGCCTGCTGCGAGTGCTTCATCCGTGGCATCTACAGGTAGAACAAGAGATGTTCAGTGTCACTGGTGCAAGGGATATGGACATGTGATGCGTGACTGTCCAAGCAAGCATGTTATGGTCGTCAAAGATGATGGTGAGTATTCCTCTGCTAGTAATTTTGATGAAGATACACTTGCTTTGCTTGCTGCTGACCATGCAAGTAGTGAGGAACAAACAGAAGAGCAGATTGGTGTAGAGGATGCAGATCATTATGAGAGCCTCATTGTGCAGCGTGTGCTTAGCGCACAAATGGAGAAGGCGAAGCAAAATCAGCAGCATACACTGTTCCAAACAAAGTGTGTCATTAAAGAGCGTTCGTGTCGTTTGATAATTGATGGAGGTAGCTGCAATAACTTGGCTAGCAGCGATATGGTAGAGAAGCTTACACTTACAACCAAACGGCACCCACATCCATATCACATTCGATGGCTCAACAATAGTGGTAAGGTTAAGGTGACGAGACTAGTATGAATTAATTTTGCTATTGGATCATATCATGATGTTGTTGAGTGTGATGTTGTGCCTATGGAAGCTTGTCATATTCTGCTAGGTAGACCATGGCAATTTGAGACGGATTGTATGCATCATGGTAGATCAAATATGTATTCTCTCATACACCATGATAAGAAAATTGTTTTGCTTCCTATGTCTCCTGAAGCTATTGTGTGTGATGATGTTGCTAAAGCTAAGAAAACTAAAACTGAGATCGATAAAAATGTCAAATCTGTTAGTAGTAAGAAAGATGAGATAAGATTGAAAGGACATTGCTTGCTTCCTACTAAATTTGATATTGATAAATTGGTTGCTTCCACTTCTGTTGCCTATGCTTTGGTATGCAAGGATGCTTTGATTTCAGTTCACAATATGCATCATTCTTTGCCCCCTGCTGTTGCTAACATTTTGCAGGAGTATTCGGATGTTTTTCCAAGTGAGATACCAGCGGGACTGCCACTAATACGAGAGATTGAGCACTAAATTGATCTTATTCCTGGTGCATCTTTGCCAAACCGTGTGCCATACAGGATAAATCCGGAAGAAACGAAGGAAATTCAGCGACAAGTGCAAGAACTACTCGACAAAGGTTATGTGCATGAGTCCCTTAGTCCTTGTGATGTTCCTATTATTTTAGTGCCTAAGAAAGATGGAACATAGCGTATGTGTGTTGATTGTAGAGCTATTAATAATATCACCATTCGATATGGACACCCTATTCCATGTTTGGATGATATGCTTGATAAACTGAGTGGTGTTGTTGTGTTTTCCAAAGTTGATTTGCATAGTGGGTACCACCAGATTCGTATGAAATTGGAAGATGAATGGAAAACTGCTTTCAAAACTAAATTTGATTTATATGAGTGGTTAGTCATGCCTTTTGGGTTAACTAATGCACCTAGTACTTTCATGAAGATTAATGAACGAGGTTCTGCGTGCTTTCATTGAAAAATTTGTTGTAGTCTACTTTGATGATATATTGATTTACAACAAATCCATAGATGAACATCTTGATCACTTACGTGCTATTTTTAATGCTTTATGAGATGCACGTTTATTTGGTAACCTTGAGAAGTGCACCTTTTGCACTGATCGAGTGTCTTTTCTTAGCTATGTTGTGACTCCATAAGGGATTGAGGTTGATCAAGCCAAGATAGAAGCTATACAGGGATGGCATGTACCAAAGACTATCACACAAGTGCGGATTTTCCTAGAACTTGCTGGTTTCGATCGCCATTTTGTGAAGGACTTTAGCACCATTGCTGCACCTTTGAATGAGCTTACAAAGAAGGGAGTGCCTTTTAGTTGGGGCAAAGTACAAGAGAACTCCTTCAACATGTTGAAAGATAAGTTGACACATGCACCTCTCCTCCAACTTTCTGATTTTAATAAGACTTTTGAGCTTGAATGTGATGCTAGTGGAATTGAACTAGGTGGTGTTTTGTTACAAGAAGGCAAACCTATTGCGTATTTTAGTGAAAAATTGAGCGGGTCTGTTCTGAATTATTCTACTTATGATAAGGAATTGTATGCTCTTGTTCGCACATTAGAAACATTACTTATGGCCTAAAGAGTTTATTATTCATTCTGATCATGAATCTTTAAAGCATATTCGTAGTCAAGGGAAATTGAACCGTAGACATGCTAAGTGGGTTGAATTTATTAAATCTTTTTCTTATGTTATTAAGCACAAGAAAGGGGAAGAGAATATTATTGCTGATGCTTTGTCTAGGAGATATACCTTGCTGAATCAACTTGATTACAAAATCTTTGGATTAGAAACAATTAAAGACCAATATGTTAATGATGCTAATTTTAAAGATGTGTTGCTGTGTTGTAAAGATGTGAAGGGTTGGAACAAATTCATCTTTAGTGATGGGTTTGTGTTTAGAGCTAACAAGCTATGCAATACAGCTAGCTCCGTTCGTTTGTTGTTGCTGTAGGAAGCGCATGGAGGTGGCTTGATGGGGCATTTTGGAGCTAAGAAAATGGAGGACATACTTGTTGGTCATTTCTTTTGTCCAAAGATGAGAAGAGATGTGGAGAGGTTTGTTGCTCGTTGCACGACATGTCAAAAGGCTAAATCACGGTTAAATCCCCACGGTTTGTATTTGCCTCTACCTGTTCCTAGTGCTCCTTGGGAAGATATTTCTATGGATTTTGTGTTGGGTTTGCCAAGGACTAGGAAGGGACGTGATAGTGTGTTTGTGGTTGTTGATAGATTTTCTAAGATGGCACATTTCATACCCTGTCATAAAACGGATGATGCTACTCAAATTTCTGATTTGTTCTTTCGAGAAATTGTTCGTTTGCATGGTGTGCCCAACACAATTGTTTTTTATTATGATGCTAATTTATGGAGAAAACTGGGGACTAAGCTTTTGTTTTCTACTACATGCCATCCCTAAACCGATGGTCAAACTGAAGTTATCAATAGAACTTTGTCTACTATGTTAAGGGTTGTTTTAAAGAAGAACATTAAGATGTGGGAAGATTATTTGCCTCATATTAAATTTACTTATAATCGTTCGCTGCATTCTACTACAAAGATGTGCCCATTTCAGATTGTATATGGTTTCTTGCCTCGTGCTCCTATTGATTTGATGCCTTTGCCATTTTCTGAAAAACTAAATTTTGATGCTACTAAGCGTGCTGAATTAATGTTAAAATTGCATGAAACAACTAAAGAAAACATATAGCGTATGAATGCTATATATAAGTTTGCTGATGATAAAGGTAGAAAGGAACTAATATTTGAACCTGGAGATTTAGTTTGGTTGCACTTGAGAAAGTATTGGTTTCCTGAATTAAGAAAGTCTAAATGATGCCTAGGGCTGCTGAACCATTTAAAGTGTTAGAGAAAATTAATGATAATGCATATAAGCTCGATCTGCCTGTAGTTTTGGGGTTAGTCCCACATTTAACATTGCAGATTTGAAGCCATATTTGGGAGAAGAAGAAGAGCTTGAGTCAAGGACGACTCAAATACAAGAAGGGGAGGATGATGAGGACATCAACACCAACGATACATCCACGCCGACACAAGTACCAGTTTCTGGTCCTATTACTCGCGCCCGTGCTCGTCAACTTAATCATCAAGTAAGTTCACTCTTGAGTTCCTGTCCATCATATTTAGACCATGGAGATGCATGCACTCTTGTTTTGGTTAGGAACCAGGGAGAGGACCGAAAGGAAAAAGGATTCGCGTAGGCTCGATTCGAACTCCAGGACAGCTCCAACTTGTGATGGTCACCACGGTCGCATATGGACTCAGATTGGGGCGTTCAAGTACTTCGTGAAATCCTTATGAAGTCTATTTTCACATGGATCTAGAATCAAGTCCATATCTATTCTGATGCGGCCGCAATGACCGAATTACTACCGAGAGGTTTTCTGTCCAAAGGTGCTATGTCGCCTTAGTTTGGCCCAATGGGTTGTGTATCAAGTCAGGTCCATTAGGGATGCGTCCTAGGGTTGGAGCATGGCCCCAACACCCTAGTGGTCGTCCCTCCACCTTCATATACCCCTTAGCCATCACCAAGAACAGTTGGATTTTATTTAGATCAAGTTTAGCTCTCGCTACTTGCTTATAAGCGCGCGTGCTGGATCAGCCGCCCGTCTTCTTGTCTCTGGAACCCCACCTTATTTGAGATTGAGTTTGAAAACCTTCATCTTCATCTGGTAAATTCAGTACTTGTTATACTTGTTCTTGCTAGTTCTTCGATTGCTTGCAGGACGAGTGCCCTAGTGGCCGGGTGACGTGCTCTACAAGATCGCGACAGCCATTGGAGGTGGTGTATCGGTTGCTAAGACGCAGCTTGGAAGGCTATAGTCGAGCCGTGAACGTCGTCTCCATCCATCAATCGAGTTATACCACGCCCTCTCATCGGAAGTTCAGGATTCAACCCTAGCGGGTTCATACCATGTGTAAAATATATGCGACATCTAGATAAAAAAGATTACAACAGGCGTCTAGAAACAGATGAAACATTTTAAACAAATGCTTGCAAAATGCCTCTGAAACACTTGCAACATATGCAATATGTGCAACATCCCCCGATCTACTTTTGCAACATAAAGATAAAATAATTGCAATATACATCTGAAACGTCTGAACCACTTGAAACATACATATGCAACATAGGGGAGGGAAGGCTAGGCCAGTCGATCCCGACCATCGGGGTGGGAGCCGGTGGCTAACCATGGCGCGCGAGCACCACCAGCACTGGCCATGCTCGTGGGTGCCCTTGGCTTGGGTGGGGAAGACCTGAGGTGCCACGACACATGTGCCCCAGCAGCCATGGCGAGGTCAGCGGTGCGCCCAACGGTGATGGGCCCCGAATGAACGGCGAGGAAGCGAGCGACGTAGGTGACTACCACGCAGGTGAGCGGCGCAGGGAACGAGGGCGCGCGGACGGCGATGGAGGGAAGGGCACGGCACGGCAGCCCAACGAAGTGCACGTAGGGGGGAAGGGGGTGGATGAATGAGCAGCCACGCCGAGCGACGTAGGTGGCTGCCATACAGGTGAGCGGCGCAAGGAGCCAGGGCGTGCGGCGCGACCGGCAACGGGGAAAGGAAATGAAGCGGTAGCTCGACGAGCATGCGCTGGAGAAGGGGGGCGGATGGATGAGCATCCACACTGCTTTGGGCCCGGACGGATAAGCACAAAAGTGTGGGTGTGGCTCGGGAGGGATGAGCGGATAAGCACAAGGGAATGTGGATTGTTTTTTTGTTTGGGGTCCGCGCCTAAAGAGCCGCGTCCGAACGCAGAATAACGGCCGGACGCCCTACGGGAAGTATTTCCGTTGAATGATTGGTTTGGTTTAGTGAAAGCAGTCTTCGGAGTATGAGCTTCATGGAGGAAATGCGGTCTTAGGAACTAGAGCTTCTTAGGAGGCATCTTGTACTTGGTGAAGTCGTTCGCAAAACAATAAGCTTATTGCTTGCAATGTTGGTAGCTGGTTGTGGTAACAACAATCACCTCTTTTATTGTGTGCACAACTGCAAACTAGGCCAAGTAACCATTACAACAATGCAAACTAGGAACAAAATGTTGGTAATTGCCACTGTGTTGTAAATTAATTAGTTTATCCTATCTGGTATGGGCATTCATAATCTTGATCATTGTCTTTTAGTACGTTTTCATGGCTATTGGCCCCCTTCGCTTCACTTAAAAAACAAGTGAAATCACTGTTCCGGCTGATTTGTTGTGAGAGAAAAATACTGTTTCGACTGAAAAAAAATAAGCTGAAAAAGATGGATTGGAAGACAAGCGAACATAGCCATTGTATGCTATAAACTTATTCTGTAGCGTGCATGGAAACAAAAATGTCTAAAATGAAATAAAGCGATCGTGGCCTTGCTCGTTGGCAAACTGTATATAAAGGGGGTGTTTGGTTCCAGAACCAAACTTTAGTCCTTATCATATTGGATGTTTTGATATTAATTTGGAGTATTAAACATAAATTAATTACAAAACTCATTTGCGAGACGAATCTATTGAGTCTAATTAGTTCATGATTTGACAATGTTGTGCTACAGTAAATATGTGCTAATGATGGATTAATTAGGCTTAATAAATTCATCTCACAAATTAGTCTTCACACTGTACCACATCCCAACATTAACGTCACATGAGGTCGTTAAAAATACCAAAATAGCGTTGGAAGGTCATACGTTAAAGATTTGTAATATTCGGTCGGTCGTTATATCTTATTTTTCAATAGACGTTGTTATTTCGCTTTGCCGTTGGATGGTCTGATCTTGTATCTTAGGGCCTGTTTGGTTACTACACCTCCTCCTAAAATTCCTATCACATCGAATATTTAGACACATGCATGGAGTATTAAATATAGACTAATTACGAAACTAATTACACAACTTGCGACTAATTTGTGAGACGAATCTTTTAAGTCTAATTAGTCCATGATTTGACAACGTGGTGCTACAATAAACATGTGCTAATTACAAATTAATTAGACTTAAAAAATTCGTCTCAAAAAATTAACCTCCGTCTATGTAATTGGTTTTATAATTAATCTATATTTAATGCTCCTTATTAATATCTAAATATTCAATATGACATAAATTATAGGAGCGAGTAAAGGACCGAACATCCCTTAGTTTTTTCAACTAATCAACCGTTGCTACATAATAATTGAGCTCGCGCGTGCTTGGCTGGCCCAGTTCCCGCCTTATATTTTGGCGGCCCACCGGTCATAACCAAATTCTTCCAAACCCAACGCTTATCCCCTCCCTCACTCGGCACTCCCCACCGCGCGCGACTCGCCGCCGCCCTCCTGCTGCTGCTTCACGGCATCCCTGCCCCCGTCGCCGTCGTCATCGCCGAGGAGGCGAGGCGCGGGCCGGGCCTCGTCCTCCTCTCCTTCCCCCGGCATCCCCGCCCTCGCCATCGTCGTCAACGCTCGCCCAGCCGTCATCAACAGAGCTCGCACCTGCCGTGTCGTCAGCGCCCGAGGAGACGAGCACCCGCCCTACGCCAGGTGCCCAATTCCTCGTCGTGTCCTTCACCTGCAACGAGCGCCCACCACCAGGTATGCACGCCCCCTCTCTTCCCTTGCTGTTGCAACGTGCACGGGACCCTAACTCAAGCTATTTGCCTATTAGCATCTGGATCTGATCTATTAGCATCTGGATCTGATCTATTACTTAGTACGCCGGTGACGAGCGCCCACCAAGTATGCAGGCCCCTTATCTTCCCTTGCTGTTGGGATGAGGACCCGTCCCCTAACTTAAGCTATTTTGTTGCATCCGGATCTGATCTAATTACAAGTGTATACATGCTTCTGATTTTTGCAAAAAAAACTTCTTTAGGCCCAGGTGGACACTGATTTGTTGTTTTCAGGTTTCACTTGTCATAAATTATGATCTCACAGCTAATTGTGAGCTTTACATCCACTGCATTGGTCGCTCTGGTTGTTCTGGGCGCAAGGTGAAGTTTCTAATTTCTGCTACTAATTATTGCTTCTGTTTATTCTAGTGGACAGATTTGTTGTTGCTTATTTCCTTAACTGACAGAAATGAATACATAGTTCATGCAGAGCTTCAATGTGTCATCCAGATTTATTGTAGGAAGTATAGCAGTTGCCTTTAAATTTACTCAGTATGGACTGTGGCTTAGTTTGATCTTCAGTGTGGGCTGTGGTTTAGTTTGATCTTCAGTTACTCCACATTCAGTTACTGTGGCTTAAGATTATTTTTTTCCTGTTTGTTTTGCTTCCTGTGGATAGTTCAAGGGAATCTATAGCTTAGTTGAAAACAAGTGTAGCTCATGAGAAATATGGAAAGTTGACTTATAAGATAGGTGCCCCCCCCCAAACTGATCACCCTATTTTGCAATGTTTATTCTTGTTAAAGTTAATATGCATGTGTTGTTTTTCTTGCTTGCTTGCCTGCCTGTCAGTACGACTGAATTGAATTGAATTGAATTTCAGGGACATCTAGGAATCTAGGACAGTTATTCTTATTAAGCTGTTCTTTGACATGACAAATTTATTCAAATTTTGCAAAGTCATGTTGCTCTGTTAGATGTAAACAAATAGGACACTGATAACGCTGTTCACTTTGACTGTCTCATTTACTAATCCCATTAGGTGCAAGACAGATCCTTGCTTTTCTCCTTTTGTCTGTCTACATGTAAATGTAATGGGTAAAAAGAACCTTGCTTTCTTGCAGTGTATTCAGCGTATTCAACATTGCTTATTTCTTGCAGGAATTTTAAGATTGCAGGGTTATGGATGGCAAAAAAAAGTTTTCGCATTTATTATCTTATAGCTAGGGGGACTTGACAATGTCGCTGAAATAATTAGACTATCAGCATAGAAAGTGGCAGTTTATGGATGGTAAAAAACTAATTGTAATTATATCTGATGCAGGGTTAGCTGGCGTTTCTCTCCATGTTGATAGAAGGGCAACAAACCAGGTCTTATGTTGCTCCATTTTAGCCATATGTGGCAATTATGCCAGAAGCCAATTTATCAAAATAATGCTCAAACTGCTTGCATTAATTTTGCAGAAGAATACACAACTCTTGAACTCCCTTGGACTGCAGATCATGCAATACAGCAGTTTGGGAGGACCCATTGTTCTAATCAACTTCTGCTATGCAGGTCAGTTCCCTACCCCTGCTTATTGTGCGCATGCTATCAGACACATTTTTTCTGGTCATCATGTGCATAACGGTTTCAGTTTGGCAATTTCATTTTTTTGCAGCCAACAAACATAAAGCTGGACCAGTTGTTAGTTAGACAAATAAGTGTTCATGACTCCACATAAAAGAAATCAAGCCCAGTCCCTGTACAGCTAATTTTTATTTTATCATTGCCATGTTTTCATTGCCCACCGTTATTAAGAGTCGGTACATGTAGTTGATATAATATTAGTTGTCGATCATTGGTTGAAGATCATCTTACTTTCCAATTCCAGGCATATTTCATTTGTCAGTGTCACTAGCTTTAGTGGACTGAAGGTCTCTTAGTGTGGATGCCTCTCACTGCACCATAGATGACGTCATAGCTGAAATACCATGTGTCATAGCTGAAATTGTAATGGGTTGAAACCAGAGTATTGCTGTTTGTGCTGCCTGTTAAACCATTGCTGAAATCATAGAGTATTACCTGCTGGCTGTTTGTGCTTGGTGCTGGTGTTGGTGCCGCCTGTATACTATGAGCCTTTTTATGAAGTTTTAGGTTGTGTTTTTTTGATGAATTTCAACTTTTATTTACAGGTGGTGGGAGGAAATAGCTGGAAGTAGACTGCAGCCAATGATTGGATCACAGTGCTCATGACGACGTGTTTTGGACATCCTAGCTATAGATGAAAACTTTTGTTTGGACTTACTAGAGGTGGATCATTTTGTAAAGAGTGGAAGCAAACTATGAGACATGGGTTGTGGAACCGAATATCTCTAGTCTAGCATTTTGGCCAAACTTATTTCATCTTAGCTTTTGTTTGCCATGAATTGTGTGTAAAATGGCATGACGGCTTTAATATAACTTGTGAGCTTTGGTCCAGTTTATATGTGTTTCATGACTGTATTGTTTGAATGTATGACATGGTTAGTGTTGATTGTATGGTTAACATATAAACAAGAAATGATATTATATGTTATTTTTTTTTGTATGGATAGCGTTAGGCAGTTGGTCGCTATAAATATATATCATCAGACAAGGTCAGTCGTTAAAAATCAGTCGGACGTTAAAGTTTATAACGACGTCAGTATCAACGGCAGATATAAGTGTCGCTATAGATTTATAACGACCGACAGTAGGTCGTTAAAATGACTTACAACGACCTACATGGCGACGCTAAATCTGGGCTGTGGTATAGTGTCATCTGTGCAATTAGTTTTAGAATTAGCTTATTTTTAGTCCTTTTAATTAGCATTCGAACATCCGATGTGATAATGACTAAACTTTAATTCTGATTGTAGTAGGATTTGGAGGTAGCACAATTTGACGTCAAGCTAGTACGCTAAACATGTTACTAAAGGCACAAGATACACTTACCACTACCAGTCATGTTCATTCAAATGGTTCTAGACGATAAGGTGTTCTTGTTTTTGTTGGTGTTTCTACGTTTTTTTTAACTTTTTCTCTAAAATTTATCCTTAGTGTACTGTGTTTGCTACCTTCTTAAAGGAATATATACGCGCTTGTGCACAGTCACGAAAAAGGAAAACTGAAAGGTTGTCACATGGAACCATGTAATATAATAACAAACTGAATTTCCCATGTTTTATTCACAACAATTCAAAAAAGCTCAAGCCCATAATATTAGGATACATACTTAATATAATTTGATATCAAGTTGTTCGGAGAAGAAACCTGTTACTATTAGTGACGAGACAAATTTACAATAAAAATAATACAATAATTTTAATAGCTCGAGACAAGAGTGTAGTCATCTTACTGGAGTCCATAATGTGTAAACTGCACCGAGCCATCGGATGTGCAGTTTATCGGATATATAATCAAATTATAACACTTTCGGAGTTTGAGTCCATCCAAATTACCACAATTAGTAAATATAGGATTGGGAGTTTACCACAATCTCACATTGAGCCAGAGGAAATCTACGCACAGTAGACATCCATAAGCAGGAACCAATTTACTTTGAAATGTTTTCAATAATTTGAGTGCCTGGAACCAATTTACTTTGAAATGTTTTCCATAATTTGAGTGGCTGTATATATAGAATTGTTACTAATATGTATCTTCCTCATATATGATTTATTTACTCTAATCTTATATTCACTTCGTTTCAAATTGTAAATCATTTTATCTATTCTAGATAGTACATAGTTTTTTTTTTCCACGTACCTACATTATGTCTAGATACATTGTACTAGAAAAATCAGATTAACTTATAGTTTAGAATGGATGGAGTATTTAATCAAGTGTGCAAAAAGAGAACTATGCTTAAAAAAAACGATACCGGTATTCACCTCACCCTACTTACAGCATAGCCAACATCCATAAGTAGGAACATATAGAAATCATTCTCGGTCAATTGAGCCGACACAGATAAGATACAAGCGAACAGGAAATTTACCATTCACAAAATTGTGAAGATGACGGGAATGTTACGGCGCCCTTCTTTTACCATTGAGGGCTTGTTTGCCGATTGATTTTGCGTGGTGTTGCACTTTAATTAACGGAGGCGGTCACAAAATCCAACCGTCTCTAAAAATACCAGGTGATTAACGAAGGCGGGCGTTTTTATTTACGGAGGCGGTCACTTTTGCCCGCCTCGTAAAATCGATTTACAGAGGCGGTCAAAAAATAACCGCCTCCGTAAATCGATTTACGGAGGCGAGCGTCTTAACACAACCGTCTTCAAAAATAGTCTATTTTCTGAGGCGGTCGTCTTTAAACGTCCGCCTCCGTAAATCTATTTTTGGAGGCGGGCACACTACAAGGCCCACCTCCAAAAATGCAGGCCCAGCCTAGCCTAATTTTTTGCTCGGACTATATATACTCGAGACTTAGGTTTCATTCTTCAATTTCACTCTCTCTCCCCTCTCCCTCCGACGGCGCACACGTCTCTCTCCCTCATTGTTGACAAAATATGGTCGGCACTCTACCGAGGGATTATGCCCACGGTAGTAGATGAATCGGTGGAGGTGCACGTAATAGGAGCCGGATGGGGACACAAGCAGCAGAGACAGGTTCAAGCCGTCTGATCGACGTAATACCCTACGTTCTGTGCCTTCGGTGGATTGTATTGAATATGAGATGCATTCGAGGGGGGTCCCTACCCGCCTTATATAGTCTGGAGGGTAGGGTTACAGGTCGATTTAAGTTTAGATCTATTCGGCTATATGGTAAGTATTTACAAGAACTACGATATCTATTATATCTGAACAGATCTTCTTTCATCGCCAAGATGTCTTCTGATTACCTTGCGGTGCACGCCGACCAGAGCCGAGCACCGTAGGCCTTGATCTTATGGGCTGGACCACCCCTGGAGGTGCGGCCCATGTCCATTGCCGTGGGCACCTGGGGTTATACCCCCCACACTCAATGGCCCTCCTCTCTCTCCCTTCAATGCCAAATCTCTCTCTCCCTCTCTCAGCGGTGCGCTGGGCGTAGGGCGGCGGCAGCAGCGCGCCTCCCCTCCCTTCGGCGTGCGACCCCCTCCTCCCTCTCCTCCGACGCGGCGCGCGACCCGTGGCCCCTTATCCTCCCGGCGGCGCGGGTTGGCCTCGCTCATGGCAGCACGCGTCTTCTCCCTCCATCCGGCGCGCAGGCCCCGGATCTGGGCAGCGGCGTGGCCCCCGACCCCCTCCTCCCTCTCCTCCGGTGCGGCAAGCGGCCACCTCGTCCTCCCGGCGGCGTGCCTCTCCTTCTTCCCTCCGGCGCGCGGGGCCTGGATCTCGGCGGCTCCATGCCCCTGCCTCCTCCTCCTCCCGGCGAAGTCCTGGGGCCTCGTCGGACGGAGCTGGGCGGGGGGCTCCTCCTTCTCTTCGGCTGCCTTTCATGACAGCTGGGCGGGCGGATCGACGGCGACGACGCGAGGCCGCCCAGATCTAGGCCTGTGCGGCCCAGATCCAGGCCCGTGCGGGGGTTTTCTTTCTTTTTTGTTTATTTTAATCGATTTACGGAGGCGGGCAAAGCGTCCGCCTCCATTTATCCACATTTACCGTGACCTTTGATTGGAGGCGGTTGCAATGCCCGCCTCCGAAAATCGAAAACGACCGCCTCCATTAAGTTTTATGTAGTAGTGTTGGCTGCAATTGTATCCATCTCAATGCACATGTGTTGAGGTGGATTGAAGTGTAAGTTAGTTCAGTTTCCATATCCCAACCCACCTCCAGCACATGTGGATCAAGATGGATAAGAGTGCATCCAAACAAGCCTTGAGTGATGGAAACATGGAGTTGACCGCCAAACTTGAGTGGATCCATGCCTCATTAGTTGGTTTGAGTGCCTCGGTGGCTCAATCTACTCGAGGATGGAAGGGGATCGAGATGCCTAGACAGGGGCCTGCAAAGGCAGAGATTCAGGGTAAACAATATATAGGTTCTCAGTGCAGGTTTCATTCGGTTTCCTAGACGTGGAAACGGTTTAGACTAGTTTCATCCTGATGAAATTTCCATCGATCTCCTCATTCTTTATTAAATGGTGTCATGTCATCACATTGGTAGAGTTGTCACCTCATTTAATACAATAGAACTGTCATACCATTAAAACTGGCCTAAGAGAAATCAACTAAAATTACTAGCATCATTCAAGGCCTGGCAACTATTGTACGTCCCTTCTCACATCAGAATCCACTGCTTATGTAGCGATGGTCTTGGCAACTTCACTTTGCTTTGCAGCTGCCCTAGCTTTAGCCTCCTGTTGTACATAGCAAGGAGCTGACATACATCACATATATGTTTGTGGTTTATGACAGAAAGGGCAAACAAATATAAATGGACACAAAGATGCAAAAAAGATGTATCTAGGTTCGTATCATACTAAATTGACTAGGGATTATAGTGACCAGACAACGAGCAGCTACAAACAACTAACATATTCACAACTGGCATTACAAAAAAAAATAGCTTTTGAATTAACAGGATCAGTTAATAGAAACATCGGTGGATGTGCAGCTAGCTGCAAAAGGCAAAATCTGTACTCAGGTCCTATCAGATGCTAGTGGCTTGTGTGGTGTTGTGATTTTGACTAACACCGTGCATATATGCATGGTACCAATAATCTTGTGGCCATAACTGTAAGAGAAATTAAAACTAGCAGTCCAATTAATTAAAAAAGAATGTCAGCACATACTTTGATTTGATTTGATAGCATCAGTGTGTCCTCAAGCTTGAATGAGTTGTACAACCTGTTTGCTTATTGGTTTTAGTCAGCCCAAACCAGCCAGCCAACAATGTTTTCCTCTCAAAAAAACCAGCACCAGCCAACCCAAACCAGCATCAGCACCAACCAGCGAACAGGCCCGTAGACACAGAGGGAGTAGCCGAACATCCAGTCCAGACGAGAATACCAAGCCAGGTGACTATCATGGCGCTAACGTCCCCAGAACCATGTAAGACAAGAGGAGGAGGATTTCAACCAGTATCAGCTGCCCGCCGAGCAATGTGAGCCGTGCCTCTCTCGATGAACACGCCTCTCAGCAGCAATACACCCAGAAACATGGACCACAGCAGGAGCACGACCAAACGCCTGAAAGACAAGGTACTCCGTAGGATAGTCGGCCCTGTAGCACACCACCCAAGCCATACGAGCGGCGACCATAACCGTGACCAGATCGAAATAACACCAAGCAAGGATCTGTGTGTGGAAGGCATTGTTTGCCTGCTTCTCGGAGAGTTTCTTGGGCTGAGTTGCGGTGGCGGGGGTCAGCTCCAGGCCGTTGTGCTGGCAGTGCATGGCGAGAGCGTATCCCAGCATGCCGGCGGCGAGGTGGGAGTTGAGATGGGCCATATAAGAACCCCGATGTCGCGGTCCAGCACGGTGTCGGCGAAGAGGGCCGCCATGAATCCGGAGAAGATGGCGAGGAACATGGTGACCGCGCTCACGGTTACATCGAGCAGGCGGGAGGAGATGAAGGAGGAGGAGCACAGCAGGAGCGAGAGCCGACACACGAGGAGCGCCGGCTGGCCGGTGGAGCACCACGCCACCGGCACCGTGGCCACCACCAGCACGGACAGGAAGATGAGCGCGTTCTTGGCTAGGCGGATCTTCTCCTCCATCTCCTCCTTCCACCTCTGCTCCTCCTCCTCCTTGTCCTGCTGGAGACGATCCATGTTTGGGGAGCCTCGCGGCAGCGGCAGGAGGACTAGGGTTTTGGTGAACGTGTGATTGGGGATGGGAGGCTGCGGTCTGCTGCGGCACAGGACTGCCGGTGGTTTCCATTTTCTCAATTCCCTGATTTATGGCGTTAATAATAAACGTTCCCGTGCGTGGATCATGGAACGTGTATTATGTTTGTCTAGAGTGGATTTTTTTTACGATAATAAACGTGCTTGCTATTACTGTTGATACCGTACTATTGTTCCTTTTTTTTTTGAGGGATCGAATTTCCTTTGCGATCTCTCTTTTTTTGGAGTAGATACATAGTTTATCCGATATATAATCAAATTATAACACTTTCCGAGTTTGTGTCCATCGAAATTATCACAATTAATAAATAGGACTGAGAGTTTATCACAATCTCACATTGAGCCAGAGGAAATCTACGTACTACAGCACACACTACCAGAGGAAATCTACGTACTACAGCACACATTGAGAGTTTGTGTTTTTATGTTTGCTGAGTGTATTCTTTCGGGTACTCGGTAAACAAGTTTTTTGTCGAGTGTTGTGATAAAAACACTCGACAAAGATGGGGGTTTGCCGAGTGTAAAAAAAACACTCGGTAAAGATGAGGTTTGCCAAGTGTAAAAAAAACACTCGGTAAAAAAATAAAATCTTTTATCTAGAAAAGAAGGAGAAGAAAAAATATGAAAAAAAAACTTTGCCGAGTGCTCAGATCTAGAACACTCGGTAAAAAAATAAAATCTTTTTTCTGAAAAACAATAAGAAGAAAAAAATGAAAAAAAATATTTTGCCGAGTGCCCCGATCTAAGACACTCGGCAAACAAAAATATCTTCTTTAACACCCAGCGCCCCACCCTCCTTCCTCCTCTTTCCCCTCCCTTCCCCTCCCTTCTTCCTCCTTGACGCACCCGGCCCCAGCCCCCCCCTCCTCCACCTTGCCACCGGCCTCCTGTCCCACCCAGCCCCTCCCCTCCCTCCTCTCTCTCTTCCCGGCAGCCACCCCCTCCTCTCCCTCTCTTCCTCGATCCGTGGCCACCCCCTCTCTCTCTCTTCCCCGGATCCGCGCGCCGCCTCTCCTCTCCCTCTCTTCCCAGGCGGCCCTGCCCTCCTCTCCCTCTCTTCCCGGGCGGCCGCCCCCTCTCTCTCTCTCCCCAGATTCGGCGCCCCCCCCAGATCCGGCAATGAGAGGTAGCTTCGGGACGTGGCCGGTGGTGGCGTGGTGGTGGTGGGTGGTAGTGGTGGCCGGTGGTGGCAACTCGGGCGTGGCCGATGGTGGCGTGGTGGTGGTGGGCGGCGGTGGCGTGGTGGTGGCCGGTGGTGGCATGGTGGTGGTGGCCGGTGGTGGCTCGGGCGACGGCCGTGAAGCTGGGGACCGAAGGCGAGATGGAGGACGTGAAGCTGGGCCGCGGCGCAGGGAAAGGGCGCCGCCGAGGAGACTGATGGCGGCCGGCAGAGACCGACCGGTGGTGGCTTTTTTTTTATTTTTCAAAAAAAAATGTTTGCCGAGTGTATTTTGGGCACTCGGCAAAGTCTTTGCCGAGTGTCCGACAAAAACACTCGGCAAAGTCTGTTTGCCGTTAAAAGTTTCACCGAGTGTCCCTTTGCCGAGTGTTTTTTTGGTTTTTGCGTGGCACTCGGCAAAGCTCCTGGTTCCCGTAGTGACAGGATACATCCATAAGCAGGAACCAATTACTAGTTCCAAAAAAAAGGAGGAACCAATTACTTTGAAATGTTTTTGATAATTTGAGTGGCTGTATATATAGAATTGATACTAATATGTATCTTCCTTATATATGATTTACTCCAATCTTATATTCCCTCCGTTCCAAATTATAAAACGTCTAAACTTTTCTAAATTCATAGTTTTTTAGGCACCTACATTATGTCATACATTGTAAAAGCTATGTGCTAGAAAAGTTAGAATAACTTATAATTTAGAATGGATGGAGTATCTAATTAAGTGTGCGGCAAAAAGAGAACTATGTTTGCAAAGATGATCCCGGTATTCACCTCACCCTAGTCCCTAGTTACAACATAGGCGATATCCATAAGTAGGAACATATAGAAATCATGCTCAGTGAATCGAGCCAGAATAAATCAGACATAAGCAAACAGGAAATTTACATTGATGAAATTGTGGAGATGATGGGAATGTTAAGGCTCCCTTCCTCTATCAGTGAGGGCTTGTTTAGCTGCATTTGTATCCACCTCAATTCATATATGTCGAGGCGGATTGAGGTGCAAGTTAGTTTAATTTCCATCCTAGTCCACCCCAACACATGTGGATTGAGGTGGATATGAGTGCACCCAAACAAGCCCTGAGTGATGCTGATGGAAACGTGGAGTTGCACCGCCGAACTTGAGTGGATCCATGCCTCATTTGCCGGTTTGAGTGCCTGGATGGTTCGATCTACTCGAGGATGAAAGGGGAGATACCTAGACAGGGGCCTGCAAAGGAAGAGATTCAGGGGAGATGGCGGGAGAGAAGGGCCGGAAAAATATCAAAAAAAAAAGTAGGTTCTTAGTGCATGTTTCATCTGGTTTCCTAGACGTGGAAACGGTTTAGACTAGTTCCATCCTGATGAAATTTCCGTCTCCTCTTTCTTTATTAGACAGTGTCATGTCATCACATTGGTAGAGTTGTCACCTCCTTTAATACAGTACAACAGAACTCTCATAAAACTACCATTAAAACTAGCCCAAGAGGAATCAACTAAAATTAGGGGGTGTTTAGTTCACCCCCAATTCCAAACTTTGACACTATGCAAAAAGAAGATTTTCCGTCATATCAAACTTGCGGTATATGTATGGAGTACTAAATGTTGACGAAATCAAAAACTAATTGCACAGTTTGGTTGTACTTTGCGAGACGAACGTTTTGAGCCTAATTAGTCAACGATTGGACAACTATTACCAAATAAAAACAAAACGTCATTGTAGCTGCGGTGTTGGAGACCTCCTTGGAGATGGTGTGGATGCAGCCTCGCCTTCCAACACAATGTCATCGTACAGAGCACTATGATGATCTAGCGATTGAACAATTGGATTTAGGTTGGGGGAGGATCTGCTACAAAAAAAGGAATGACATATTATTATAAGCAGATTGTTAATTATTTAAGCCAATATAAATTAATGATGTAGTGTTTTCATCCGCACCTATGGTGAGGTAGTTCAGGAGGAGGTGGAGCCAACATCCCGGGAATGATGATGTAGCGCTTGCACCATAGAATGAATGTCTTCTCTGCTTCTCCTAGAGTCTTCTCGCCATTACCTCCAGGAATGTCAAGAGGCAAATCACTAAAACCTTTTTCAGCTTTATCTACCGAGATGATAGCATATCCTTCTTGGATTATATTCCCATGAATCCTTGATGTCTTGGTTCGATCGATAGGATTAACAAGACCGATAGCCACCTTGATTGTGGAATTCCCCTTCGGAATGTGTAGCTCACACGATGTACAAGGTTCAGTGACGTCATCCACAGGGAAGCGCAGTCCTGTGTCCTCTTGATTTGGTACCTCTGTGGAAGCGCAACTGCTTTTCAACTGAGCACTCACTGATGCCTGCTTGCTTCCTGGCTCTGATGCCTACTTGCTTGCACTCACTGCTATTTGCACTTGCCTTCTGATTTCCTCCTGCATTCTCGCTTCAAGGTTTTTTCCCGCTCCTGTGCTTCACACACCGCTTCCTCCAACCTCTGGAGCCACTGTGCCTCTTCTTCCTTCTTTCTCTGGCGGCTTCTATAGGAAGGTCTGTCCTGAGGGAATCCATGCTCCCACGAGACACTTCCTTTGCCTCTAGTTCGGCCACCGTGTTCAATAGTCCCGATGGCGTATGTCAGTTCATCCTTCTCTCTGTTGGGCCTAAATGCACCATTAGCAGTAGCTCTCTGAGCATAAAACAATCTTTCTGCTGCTTCTTGTAGTCTTGCGCCATAAACGCACTTCTATGTCTCCTGGTCCAATGTTCCCCTATGAGCGAAAAACCAATTCTTTGCACGCTCTCCCCACTCGAGTGATTCTGATGTGATACCCTTAGCAAGAAGGTCTGCTTCCATTTTGTTCCACTTCTTAATGGCAGTCGGGTAGCCACCTGATCCCAAGTTATGGTGGTATGTCTTCTGTTGGGCATTACGTTGGTTCTTTATCACCCGACTCACACCCTCTTCCGACGTCTTGTACTGTACAAACTCATCCCAATAGGACCTCTGCTTTAAGATCGGGTCTGGGACAGTGAAATCTGGTGCTATGTTCTTCTTGACATACGTCGTGTATAGGTGTTTCTTCCAAGTCTAAAACTGGGTGGCCATCTTCTTTATTGCCCAAGCCCTAACTTGCTCCTTCAATTCATCACCATCTATTATATCATCATAACCATCTGTTTGGAGCGTGAAATGTTCCAAGACATAATTCCAAATTAACGTCTTGTCACGATCGGAGACAAAACTGATATGAGGAGCATTGGTCTTCTTCTTCCATTCATGGGTACTGATCGGGAGCCGATCCCTTACAAGGTAACCACAGTGGTGCATGAATTTTATTTTATTTAGCCCCCCGGTTCGCCTGTATCCACAATGAACTCCCAGATGATGAAGCGGCCCTCCAATGGCTTTTTGGGACCTCGAACATTTTTACTCTTCGTTGTAGTTGTTGATGTCGATCCAGAGGGCTACAAAACATAAACATTATTTTTAATGTCATGAGCACACATAAGACATGATAATATATATAGCTAATAATAAAAAATATATACTTGGCCAATATGTTGTTGCTCATTTTGTTCAAGAGCTAAGTACTGACTCCCATCATCTGCATCCTCTTGCACGTTATTTTTAGCACCATCATCACCGGCAACTTGAGTGCCAGTGTTGATCAAATTCATCATCAACTCCTCCTCATCCATGTTTCTCGGGTCGGCCATCTAGCTTCAAAAAATAAAACCAATATAAAGTACGTCAAATCTTTGCTTACATGCATAAAATCTATGAACAATATGCATTATTAAATCTTGCCCCTCGGTCACGGACGCAACTCGCCACACTAGGGCGAACTGCGTCGGTACTAGGGTGAATTAGGGCTATACATAAACGGCCGAGGGCGAATTGTGTCGGTGACTAGGGTGAACCATGTCGGTGACATCAACAACGCAGTTCGCCCTAGTCACCGACGCAATTCGCCCTAGTGTGATTGTTTAGCGTTAACGATAACGATAATACGAATGCTGATCAACTAGGCCACGAGAGAGGGCGGTGTGACGAGAGTGGCGGTGCTCCGCTCCGCCGTATATATGTTTGTACACATGGGTGAACGAGGGCGGCGGTGCTCCGTCGTATAAACCCTAAACCCTAGGGCGAACGAGGGCGGCGGTGCTCCGCCGTATAAACCCTAAACCCTAGGGCGAACGAGGGCGGCGGTGCTCCACCTTATAAACCCTAAACCCTAGGGCGAACGAGGGCGGCGGTGCTCCGCCGTATACATAGAAATGCATGGGCGAACGAGGGCGGCGGTGCTCCGCGACGTATATATACATGCATATGAATACAAATGATGAAAACATATGGATCTCGATCGAGGACAAGGATGTACGGCAAGACGAGCGGCGTGGTCTCGACGTCGGCGTAGAGTGGGCTAGGGCGGTGGTCGGCGCAGCAGAGCGGGCCGGGCCGTGTCGGCGCGGTGGCCGGCGTGCTGACGACGATGACGTGAGGCAGGCCGGGGCGGTGTTGGTGTGGTGGAGGGTGTCGTCGGTGCGGAGCGGCTCGGGCCGGGGCTGCGGTCAATGCGCTGGAGGGTGTGGCCCGTGCGTCGGGCCAGGGCTGTGATCAAAAGGAGTATATTATATATCATGCATGCATGTCCACATGTTTTTTTTCTTTTTGCAAAACACAGTACAAACGTCAATATATATCATTGCAAACTCTACTTTGAAAAGCAATTCAATTGCCTTGATTTACTATTTGAGAACATTTTATGAACATCCGTCAAAGTAAAATGCATAATAAGATGACATGAAAATAGGCATACAATTTTGGGATGGCCGGTCTAGTCTTAATGCATAATAAAACGCCACAAAATGGCCAGGCAATTTCTCAATTACATGTTTTGCAAAAAAAAAATTGCACAACATCATCGTCAATCCTCTACTCGTTTTCCTCTGCTCTCCTTCAGCTCGCACGCCACCGCGCGTCGGCCATCCCCCCATTCCCGGCCATGAAACTCCATAGCCACGAGCAAGCCACGACACCGCGCCATCATCCTCGCCACGGCCATGCGACCCCGCCATGCCCATACTGCGACTGGCCGCTGAATGGCAAAACCCTAGGCACTAGGAGAGAGAAAGCCAAGAGAACTCACCGGCCTCATGAATGCGGAGGCAGATCGACGGGTCATGGCGCCACATGGGTGGAGGGCCGCCGAGGTCGTCGGCCGAGGTTGTCGGCCGCCGCGCATGTGGCGGGCGCGGCTCCGTGTCACGGCAGGGCGGGCTGATCTGTGAGGGAAGATGAATCGGCGGCGGAAGAGGAAGAAGAGAGAAAGAAGCGCGGCGGTGTTCGACGGGAAGAAGAGGAGGGGATCGATCTGCGCGCCGAGCACTAAGCGCTTATATACGGGAGATTTACTCCGGTGCGACCACCACCAGAGTAAGGTCCTTTACTCCCGGTGCGTGTTACCAACCAGGAGTAAATGTATACCTTTACTCCCGGTTGGTAACACGCACCAGGAGCAAAGGTTTTTTTTGGCGAGCCACGAAACTGCAGCCGTTTCCCGCATTTTTTGAGCAAATTTTTTAATAGAAATGCAATAGTCTTGTTAAATACATAGTAAATTAAATAAAAGGCATAAAATTATTTTGTTAAAAATATGGATTTTCTTTTTCTTTATTGCACATAGGAAAAATCTATAACCTAACTTTTTTTATTTTTTGTTATAATTATAAAACATAATGTAACTAATATTTATTATTTCGTTAATGCAAAAATGTAGTGTTTAATTAAAATTATTAAAACTATTGGTTTTGGACAGGAAATTTGTTTTCACATCATTTTAACATTAATATTTTAATTTTTTATCACTCAATATCCTAATTTAACTTTTCGAGAGAGAAATCCCACCAAATCAAACATTGATTTAATTTGAAACACGACATAATAAACATCTGAATTCACAATTATTACATAATATCTCAAACACACACTACATTAAATCACTATATCATCAAGTGGGCACAGCAGTGAACTTCTTCTTTACGTATGTCCCTTGGTTATGATCGTGTCGTAACCATGGAGTGTCCTCATTATTTACCAAGATGCTAGGGTCTTTGTTCACTTTGAAGGGTAGAATTCGGTCATCCTTTTCATAATCTTCTGACATGTCCGACTTGTCCTCAATTCCCACAATGGCTCTTTTCCCTGAAAGAACTATGTGGCGCTTTGGCTCTTTGGTTGAGTCATTATCGTTTTCCCTCTTTTTGGTTTGGTAGACATATCATTGACATAGAACACCTGATTCACATCCTTGGCAAGGACAAATGGTTCGTCTTTGTACCCAATATTACTAAGGTCTACTGTTGTCATTCCATACTCGTTGTCTACTGTTACCCCGCCTCCGGTCACCTTGACCCATTGGCACTTGAACAATGGGATCTTCAAAGTAGGTGCATATTCTAGTTCCCATATTTCATCTATGTGGCCATAATATGTCTGCTTATTCCCATTCGGGTCTGTGGCATCTATGCGGACACCACTGTTTTGGTTGGTACTCCTTTTATCTTGGGCTACTATGTAGAATATGTTCTCATTTATCTCGTACCCTTTGTATGTGACGATATGCCATGATGGTTGCATAGCCAATAAATACAATTGCTCATGGATGCTCTCATCACCTTGACATTTTTTTCGCAACCAACCGCCGAAAGTTTCTATGTGCTTACGCGTAATCCAAGCTTCAGTCTTCCCTAGAAACTCGGATCGTAAGAGATCCTTGTGTGTCTCAATATACGGATCTACCAAAGAGGATTTCTCTAGAACTATGTAGTGCGCTTTATTGAAATAATCATCCTCCATACCAATATATGTTTTCCTCCCTAGTGTCCCCTTTCCGCTTAGTCTCCCCTCATGTCTCGATTTAGGAACACCAATCGAGTCAAGGTCGGGAATAAAGTCAACACAGAACTCAATGACCTCTTCTGTTCCATAGCCCTTGGCGATGCTTCCTTCTAGGCGAGCACGGTTGTGAACATATTTCTTCAGGACTCCCATGAATCTCTCTAAGGGGAACATGTTGTGTAGGAACACAGGACCGAGAATGAAAATCTCCTTGACTAGGTGAACTAGGAGGTGTGTCATGATATCAAAGAAGGAAGGAGGGAACACCAACTCAAAGCTGATGAGACATTGAACCACAACATTCTGTAGTTTAGCTAGATCAGTTGGATCAATTGCCTTCTGAGAAATTGCATTGAGGAATGCACATAGCTTCACGGTGGCTAGACGTACATTTGGAGGTAGAATTCCTCTTAATGCAACTAGAAGTAATTGCGTCATGAGAACGTGACAGTCATGGGACTTTAAGTTACAGAATTTCTTCTCTGGCACATTTATAATACCCTTTATATTCGAGGAGAATCCAGATGGTACCTTGATGTTGTTTAAGCATTCAAACATGATTTCCCTCTCCTCTTTGCTTAGAGTGTAGCTGGCAGGACGTAAGTAATGGCGTCCATCATCTGTCTTCTCTAGATGCAGGTTGTCTCTTTCTCTCAAACAACACAGGTCCTGTCGTGCTTCAAATGTGTCCTTAGGCTTTCCATACACACCCATGAAGCCTAGCAGGTTCACACAAAGATTCTTCGTCAGGTGCATCACGTCGATCGAGCTACGGACCTCTAGGACTTGCTAATAGGGTAGCTCCTAAAATATGGACTTCTTCTTCCACATGGGTGCATGACCGTTAGCGTCGTTCGGAACAGGTTGGCTGCCATGTCCTTTTCCAAAGATGACTTTCACATCATTGACCATATCGAGTACATCCTCACCGGTTCGGTTGCGAGGCTTGGTCAGGTGGTCTGCCTTCCCTTTAAAATGCTTGCCTTTCTTTCTTACGGGGTGATTTGCAGGAAGAAATCGACGATGGCCAAGGTACACGACCTTTTGACATTTTTTCAAGAATACACCTCTAATATCACCGAAGCAGTGTATGCATGCATTATATCCCTTGTTTGACTGTCCTGAAAGAATACTTAGAGCAGGCCAATCATTGATTGTTACGAACAACAATGCTCGCAGATCAAAGTGTTCCTGTTTGTACTCATCCCACACACGTACACCTTCTTTATTCCACAAAATGAGAAGTTCGCCAATAAGTGGTCTTAGGTACACATCGATGTCATTGCCAGGTTGCTTCGGGCCTTGGATGAGCATAGGCATCATAATGAACTTCCACTTCATGCATAACCAAGGAGGAAGGTTGTAGATACTTAGAGTAACAGGACAAGTGCTATGACTACTGTTCTGCTCTCCAAAAGGATTGATACCATCTGTACTTAAAGCAAACCTTAAGTTTCTTGCGTCATTTGCAAACTCCAGGAATTCTCTGTCTATTGCTCTCCACTGGGACCCATCAGTAGGGTGTCTCAACATATTGTCTACCTTACGGTCTTCTTTGTGCCATCGCAACAATTTTGCATGTTCTTTGTTTTTGAATAGACGTTTCAAGCGTGGTATTATAGGAGCATACCACATAACCTTGGCAGAGATTTTCTTCCACGGACGTTCGCCCTCAACATCACCAGGGTCATCTCGCCTGATCTTATACCGTGATGCATGGCATACCGGGCATGCATCCAATTTCTCATACTCTTTGCCACGATAGAGGATGCAGTCATTAGGACATGCATGTATCTTCTCGATTTCTAGCCCCATAGGACAGACAACTTGTTTTGCTTCGTAGGTAGTGGTGGGCAATTCATTGTCCTTCGGAAGCATCTTCTTTTGGATTTTTAGTAACTCTCCAAATCCCTTGTCAAATACACCATTCTTTGCCTTCTATTGCAGCAATTCTAGTGTGGTTCCCAACTTTTTCTGCCCTGCATCACAAGTTAGGTACAACAATTTCTTGTGATCTTCTAGCATCCACTCGAACTTGATCTTCTCCTTTTCACTTTCACATTCTCTTTGTGCATCACGAATGACCTGAAAAAGATCATCAGCAGGCTCATCTTCTACGGCTACCTCTTCTTCAGCTTCTCCCATTGCAGTATCATTGAAGCACGCACCATCGGGAATAATATATTTTTCGTCCCATTGTTCTTCTTCACCTTCTTCCATTACAACGCTGGTTTCTCCGTGCTTCGTCCAACAAATATAGTTTGGCATGAAACCCGACTTGAACAAGTGTGAATGAAGAGTCCTTGAGCAAGGATATTCCACCGTATTCTTACATATGGCACATGGGCAGCACATGAAACCGTCGCGTTTGTTTGCCTCGGCCGCACGTAACAAAGAATGCACGCCGTCAATGAACTCTTGGGAGCGGCGATCAGCATTGTACATCCAATGCCGGTTCATCTGCATTACATGACATAAATACCATATTAAAACCTAGATGATAATTAATTATTTATACAACATGCGTGCCACCACAAAAGGTACAAATTTATGAAAGCATCGCTACAATGTAGACAATCCCAACTACCACTAAAAGAACTAAAGCTAAAATACATTTTTGGAGCACAAGGATTTCGCGACCAATCTCAACTAAAACAGACAGATCCCCCGATTGTGCAACATCTTTGGGCTTCTTCGGCTGGATCACTGCCTCATTAGCCACCGTATCTGCCTGTTGTGCAAGATATTTTTGCACGAGTTCAACATACTCTTCCTCCCAGTAGAAGCCTAAACATCGTCCACTGCCATCCCACTGAAATTAAAACAAAAATTAGAACTTTAATCGCAACCATCATGAAAATAGGTATAAACTAACCATAATCATTAAATACGATAAAATAACTCACATTGCGATCCGGACACTTGTAGAAGATACGACCCTTGTTGGGACCCTCCTTCACTCGGTACTCTATCACAATCTTCGTCTCATCACGACACTTGCCGCATGGAATGAGAGGGAGGCCCGGCCTAAGTCGCTTTGGAAACCCATGAGAGGCCAAGGACCCGGAAGCAGTTGCCATCTACTCTCTATACTCATTTTTAATACACTATAAATTTCTCATTTTATAAACAAATAAAATTAAGAAACTATAAAATTATCTATATCTCTGAACAATGAAGTGTGCTATGCATGCTAGAAATAAAAAGTGAATACTAATTTTAAATACCTACTTTAACCTTTCTTCATCCAAATATGCAAACTATAAGTTATTTTGAGCTCAAATTGTTTACAAATAAAAAAACATGCAAGCTTGAAGTTTAAAGGTTTCCAGAGCGTTTAACACTACTCTGATTGCCGAGAAAGTTGCTAGTGTTGTGTCGATTGCATTTTTCATGGCCGTGGCCATGGTCATTGTGTTCTCGTCTTTTACTGCGGCAGGTAAGTAATTCACATGATATTTCCACAAATTAATAGAAGAATGGGAGTGTACACACATAACAATCGATTATCATTTATATTTATATATATACTACATTTGGGTACGGTGATTGACAGACTACTACGACGATATCGGGACGTGTGAATAAATAACCATCCGTACTAGTTGACCTTGCTTACGTGATCATCTCAGCGAGCATTTTTCCACCGGACGGCACCGTACATGGCCACGGAAGAGCTCCGATTCAACGAGGAAGGGAACACGGTCTTCCATGACCGTTGCCGCTCTCCCTCGTAGAATCAAAGCTCCTCCTTGACGTCCATTACCGCTCGGTAGAGAACATGCTCGCCGAGATGAACATGGTCCGCAAGTTCAACTAGCTACTTTAACCTTCCTTCATGTAAATATGCAAGCTTGAAGTGATTTTGAGCTCAAATTGCTTACAAATGAAAAAAACCACAATAAAAAACCATATATATATATGGTGAACAAAATGGGATAAGACAATGGTGAAACATGAGAGTATGAAGTTGGCAACCTTTAGAACTGAAGAATCGACGGAGGAATCGAAGAAATCAACAGAGGAATTGAAGAATGGATGGAGAAAGAGCAAGAACACTGCTTAAATTTGAACTGAAGCTCTCGGGCGGGCTCGGGGAGGAAGAAGACGGCCAGCAGGATTTATAGGGGGACCTTTAGTCCCGGTTGGTGGATCCAACCGGGACTAAAGGTCACTTTCCAGTCCCGGACCACGCCACTAGCCGGGACAAGAGCTTTACTCCCGGTTGGAGCCACCAACAGGGAGTAAAGGTCGACCTTTAGTCTCGGTTGGTGGCTCCAACCGGGACTAAAGGTCCCCTGCCACAACGGCCTGGCACAGGAGCCATTGGGCAAGGACCTTTAGTCCCGGTTGGAGCCACCAACCGGGACTAAAGGTCTCTCTAGTCCCGGGCGCAATATTTCCTGGGACTAGAGCCTAGTTTGGCCCTTGGATCAAAGGTCTGTTCTCTACTAGTGAGAACAGGCTACGGCATTTTTGGATTTTGATAGGTACATGGAAAAATCGAGGTCCAGATGGGAGAGAGTGATGATTTCTAGGGACTTTCAAAATGGTGAGTTACCGGAAATGAAAGGTGTGTCCATCGTCAGATTCACGGGACCCGGCTCGATAGGCAGAAAGCCCCACCAGGCAGGCTGGAAGGAGAAGAGCATGAAGGGGATGCGTGCAGTTGCAGATCCATCACCCTAGCTGCCAGGACGACGACAACAACAACGCTACGTCGGCCTAAAGAAGACGCTAGAGCTAGAGGACGAGGGCGTCAGCCCTTAAGGTGTGAATATAACACCTCAGCCCATTTGTAGTTGTGAAGTTAGCCTATACGGCCCAAGTGGCACAAATGGAGTTGTTGTTGTTGAGTTTAGTATCATCATGGAAGTTTAGGAGGGTGAAGGCCACCTTATAAGCCTTGTTGTTCCAAACGTAGCACCTCCAGATTAACCCTTTTATACGAAGCAAGAACGAAAGTGTAAGCAAAATGCTACACGTATGTAGGCCGGTTCCACGTGCGGAGCTGGACCATATAAGTAGCTTTGGACGTAGGGTGTTACATCTTCAATCGTAGGACGTTGTTGACGGTAGTTAACATCAATCACAAACCATCAATATACTTTGCATAAATGACTAAAATGGATCACCAACATAGACTTAGGGATTTTAACTAACAAATTCCACAAGTTTAGATTTAATTGTTGACGGTAGTTAGCACCAATCACAAACCGTCAATATACTTTGCATAAATGACTAAAATGGATCACCAACATAGACCTAGGGGTTTTAACTGACAAATTTCATAAGTTTTGGTGAATCTATGTTTCCAGCAGGATGTAATCAGAAAATCGCCAAGGAGGACCTATTCGTCAAAGGAAATCTGGGGCATATAAGCTGTTTTGGACGCGGGGTGTTACATCTTCAATCGTAGGACGTTGTTGACGGTAGTTAACACCAATCACAAACCATCAATATACTTTGCATAAATGACTTAAATGGATGACCAACATAGACTTAGAGATTTTAACTGATAAATTCCACAAGTTTGGATTTAATTGTTGACGGTAGTTAACACCAATCACAAACCGTCAATATACTTTGCATAAATGACTAAAATGGATCACCAACATAGACCTAGGGGTTTTAACTGACAAATTCCATAAGTTTTGGTGAATATGTGTTTCCAGCAGGATTTAATCAGAAAACCGCCAAGGAGGACCTATTCGTCAAAGGAAATCATGTAATTCCGCAGGATAAACAACGTGGGAAAACTCTAGAAGACTACAGGAGGCTCTCCACCGAAGCAGAGCCCAAGCCCTTGCCAGGTGGGACCGACCTAGCAGCCCCTCGTTGTTATGTCGGTTCTCCACCGTCTTAAGGATTGCATCTCCACCATTTATTCAAGTCGGTTTGATCCGAGGACTCAGGATTGACGTTCCAGCCTATATATACCTACCCCTACCCCCTCCCCTCCAGGGCAATAGGCATATGATCCTGAGAGCCTAAGGGCTAGAAACCATAATCCATATTTCCACTAGGATCAGAGCTAGCAATTAAGAGAAAATTAGTGCTCAATAGGATCTAGTCTTGTATTAGAGATGGAGAGATAGAGTGAGAGGGAAGAGTTTGGAGAAGGTGCTGGCCTATCGGTGCTCTCTCTACGGCTTGTACCCTGGCAGAATCAAAGTTCTTCTTGAGCTTGTTTCTGGGATTTCTCTAGTAATCGACTTCTAATTCAAGTAAGCATTTTATTCATATTGTTTTTCAGGTTTGCGACTCTCTTTTGAGTACTTTAATCCTTGTAGCTCCTGGGTTAAAGTAGTATTCATAGTGTAAGCGTGATGCTTAGACTTGGTTACTCGTGGATGTACCCTACTTTTTGGATCGGTGGTAGCTCGCGAGGGTGACTCTTATAACCTCGTTGAATCCTTTGTAGTCCATCTTCCGTTAGTAGGCCTAGCGGGACATTATTACTATAGGAAACATACTCTGCCCATGTTTGCTCTCATAATATCCATAGAATTGAACAATAGAAGACAAAGTTTATCGAAGTTAGAACTAGAAGACCTTTGTAATCTCCTCTACGCTCCTATTATCTAGCCTTGATTGTAAAATTGGGTTAAGTTAGATTTAGTTATTCTCGCACACGTTTCCTCAAGTTCGATATAAAACTGGGTACTCCCGGTGAAGTACTACATCAGTATAATATCCGTGCGCTTGCGGATTATTCTGAGTGCGTTAATATATACCAACAAACATTTCTGGCGCCGTTGCCGGAGAAACGGTTGCTGAGTTAACTTCGAACCTAGCTTATCCTTGTGTCATTATTCTTTTACTTTTCTTTTCTTTTACCATGGATCTAGAATCTACCCCTATCTACCAATACACTGCACCTACGAGCGCACGCCTATAGCCACTAGAATCTTCAAAGCTTATTTTAACACCTAGCTATGAGCTGCGCCCGTGTTTAATCAACATGGTCCGGGATCAATCCTTTTCAGGCGAAGATGATGAAAATCTCTATTCCCACCTAAATGAGTTTGAGCAAGCCTATACATGCCTACGCATTGTGGGCATGTCAGATGAAACCTTACGATAGAAGCTCTTTTCTTTCTCTTTGACAGGAAAAAGCAAAACGTTGGTACAAGCTCAACATAGGGAGTAGACAAGGAGATTGAGAAGCCTTGTGTTCTAGCTTTTACTTATATTTCTTTTCCATCTCTAAAGTAGTCAACCTTCGTTTAGAGGTTCTATCTTTTAAACAAGAAGAAAAAGAATCTCTAGGCATGGCTTGGTGATGTTTTAATGCTCTGATTAATACTGTCCCTAACCTTGCCATTTAAGACCCCATTCTTCTTCAACACTTTTATATGGGTCTTGATAGGAAAAACCTCGAAGCGTCTTGATATGGCCTCAGGAGGCTCGTTCTTGCATGTCTCCGCTAATTTGGGAAGAAGCATTCTTACTAAAATTCTAGAGAACACTCCTGAAGACGCAGAAAAGAAGCCACTAGAGGAAGAATCCTAGATAGCTGAACCAGAACCTTTGCCTAACCCATCACCAGCTTCAGCTATCCCAAATCCTGAACCATCGGAAAAGGAGGAAACTTCGATTTCGGATTTCATGCTTGAATTCGAGGATGAACTTTTTGATGAAAATGGAGATACCTCGAATTATCATATGATGAGGAGACACCAGAAGCCTAGCAAATCATCATCCAATGAAAAACCCTTAGACCCTTCTGAGGAAGCTTTCCTTAAAAAGACTACGAAAGAGCTAGTGTCCATAATAAGCAATGAATGGACACTAAAATAATTTGGGGAGAAGCATTCTTACTAAAATTCTAGAGAACACCCCTAAAGACGCAGAAAAGAAGCCACTAGAGGAAGAATCCTAGATAGCTAAACTAGAACCTTTGTCTAACCAATCACCAGCTTTAGCTATCCCAAATCTCGAACCACCGGAAATGGAGGAAACTCCGATTTCATATTTCATGCTTGAATTCGATGATGAACTTTTTGATTAATACGGAGATACCTTGAATTATCATATGATGAGGAGACCCCAGAAGCCTAGGAAATCATCATCCAATGAAGAACCCATAGACCCTTCTGAGGAAGCTTTCCTTAAAAAGACTACGAAAGAGCTAGTGTCCATAATAAGCAATGAATGGCCAGAAGAATCAGAGATTTCCTCTGATGTGATTTGTTTAGACTCACCTTCTATTTCCATTCGTTGCTAAATCAACAAAGCTCCTTTCAATGCTCTTTATAATCCAGTTGTGGGTGTTAACATCATGTCTGCATCTTTTGCTCATGATTTATTGAAAGATATGCCATTAACCCCAACAACAAAGTTGTAACACCCTCGGTGTTACGCCCTAAAAAAATTACCAAACCATGTCATGAGCATCATGTTTATGTGATAAGACATGTGGTAGAATGTGTGGATGATTTTTTTGTAACTTAAGATGATCAATAAAAATGTTAAATGAAAAGCTACTCCATAATTCATGTATATCAAGTAGGGTTGAAAACCAATTTTTATTGAACAAAAACACTATAGAACATATATGTAGCACTTAAATAAAGTTTGGAGTATGGACTTTGTAAATGGCAATAAAATCCTTGTTGTTGAAAAATAACTTCGCTAGCTAATGCTTCTAATGGCCTAGAAATGCAACTTGGAATCAAGTTCAACTCAAAGGCTTAGAATATTTTCAAGTTTATAGACAGCAAGACAATGCCATGTTTGGCAATTTATTTTGGGAAATCGAGTTAAGAAGTGGTGTCATGTTTTAACTTGGGTTGGTAGCCTCATATCCCCTCTGGAGCATGACCAAGAAAGCTACGGATCTCTCTGATATTTATGGGAGGAGCTAACTGTTCAATTACTTCGATTTTAGCTCTGTTGTAACACCCTTGGTGTTATGCCCTAAACAAATTACCAAACCATGTCATGAGCATCATGTTTATGTGATAACGCATGTGGCAGAATGTGTGGATGAATTGTTTTTGTAACTTAAGATGATCAATAAAAATATTAAATGAAAATCTACTCCATAATTCATGTATATCACCACGCCTCGAGGGCATGACGTCGCCACGCCGGCTCGCTCTGTGCGCGCACGCACGCTGCCACGCGTGTTTGGCTATGACTGCCCTAGCCTGGCCGCCACTGGCTCTACCACGTGGAGCCGCCGTGGCTGCTCACATGGCCGAGACGCTCGGCCACCTGCCTCGTCGTGCTGCCAACCCACCTCGTGTCGCGATGCAGCCACTGCTGGTGCCGTCAGGTCCGCGCCTGTCCCTTGTTCCTATACCCCACTGCTGGGCCGGTTAGATGCCGCGTGCACGTGGCCAAGATCATCATTGCCTTGCCATTAATGGCACTGCACCCGCACGGGCCATGCCGTTCAATGGACACATACGTCTATCCAATTGCGTTAGTGCGCATAACACCTAGATCACGCCGCATGTCCCACCAAGGTGAGACTGAGACGAGCCCACTTGCCGCCTCGTCTCTCTCTCTCTACTATCGCCATCGAGCCGCGCCATCAAATTGGCCACTGAGTGATCACTTCCATTTAATTCAGCACGTCTGCGGCTTCACCATCAAGTTCTCTCACTGCCCGACCCCACCTAGCCATGAAGAAGGCACTGCCAAGCTCCAATTTGGCGCTTTTCCTACCACCATGCTGATAAGGCCGTGTCCGGCCGTGGATGAGGGCAGCCCTCCTACCATCCCTCCCAAGCCAATTCACCTGCACCACTAGCTTCTCCTTGCCTCCCTCTCCACCTTGCGCACGGTAGTGGAACCGCTACCGCCTCCCTGTCACCGCTGACGCAACCGTGCCACCACGGTGCGCCGCCGCACGGCTCGACCACACATGGCCACACCTCCTCCGCCATCCTCCACCCCAACCATCACCTCGGCTAGGTCCACGATAGTCTACTGATGCTCCCTCGCTAACCAGTTAGGTTCTTAGGTGCTCTGGTTCACCGGGGCAGCCGCGCCACCATCGCGGACAGCCGCGCGCTACCGCAGCTGGCTCCAACGAGTCTCGCCACCCCATGTTGCCACTTAGCGTAGCCACTCGGGTCGAGGATGGTGACCGACCCGATAGGTGGGCCAGCACATGTCCCAGGTGGTCGGTGCGACCGTGCTGTGTCGCTGTCTGCCACACCGCCGTGCACTGAGCCGCCGAGTGCGCGCGCGTGTGAATTAGGGAAAAGATGGGGGGTTAAGTGAGAAGGTCTGAGAGTGGGGAAAATATTGTTAGCACTTAGTTGTGATTTGGGAGAAGTGCGAGACTAAAAGGTCCTAATGGCTAGAGGGGGGGGTGAATAGCCTAATAAAATTTCTACAACAACACTTAACAAAAGGATTAGACAATTATAAGGCGAAGCGAGTTTTGCGCTAGCCTACCAAAATGCAAGCCACCTACCACAATTCTAGTTTAGATGAAGTATGTCCACACAATAGCTATATCACTACACTAAGTTAGTGTGCTCTCAAATGCTAACTAAAGAGCCACAATAACCAAACTAACAAGCTCTCACAACTAGTTACACTAAAGAGCTTGACAACTAGTTTGTGGAAATGTAAACAGTAGGCAAGAAGGTTATACCACCGTGTAGATGTATGAACCAATCAATCACTAGTGTGGATAACAATGAAGACCAATCACCTCGGAATCAATGATGAACACAATGATTTTTTACCGATGTTCACTTGCTTGCCGGCAAGCTAGTCCTCGTTGTGGCGATTCACTCACTTGAAGGTTCACACGCTAATTGGTTTCACACGCCAAACCCTCAATAGGGTGCCACACAACCAACACAAGATGAGGATCACACAAGCCACGAGCAATCCACTAGAGTACGTTTTGGCGCTCCGCCGGGGAAAGGTCAAGAACCCCTCACAATCACCACGATCGGAACCGGAGACAATCACCACCCTCCGCTCGACGATCCTCGCTGCTCCAAGCCATCTAGGTGGCGGCAACCACCAAGAGTAACAAGCGAATCCCACAGCGAAACACGAACACCAAGTGCCTCTAGATGCAAACACTCAAGCAATGCACTTAGATTCTCTCCCAATCTCACAAAGATGATGAATCAATGATGGAGATGAGTGGGAGGGCTTTGGCTAAGCTCACAAGGTTGTTATGTCAATGCAAATGGCCAAGAGAGTGAGTTTGAGCTTGCCATAGGGCTTAAATAGAGAGCCCCCATGAATAGAGCCATTGGCTCCTCTGTCTAGTGAAACACGGGCTGACCGTACACGCCAGTCAGGTTGACCGGATGCAGGACCCCAACGTTTGGTCACTCGATGCTCGCCATGTGTCATCAGCCTCAAATGCTGAGTGCCCGATCTTAACGGCTTGTCTGCTTCGCGCCACGTGTTAAGTTGCGACTGGACGCACTGCTCAAAGTGACTGGATGCTCCATCATTGGAGTTCAGTCATTTCCAGTAAGGCACCAGAGCTTGCCATAGGGCTTAAATAGAGAGCCCCCATGAGTGAGCTTGAGCCGGCCATAGGGCTTAAATAGAAGCCCCCATGAAATAGAGCCGTTGTAGCCCTTCACTGGGTAAAACGCGAGGCGACCGGACGCTTCGGTCCGATCGACTAGACGCTGGCCCTCATCGTCTAGTCACGTGATGCACGCCACGTGCCCCCTGCTTCAAATATTGTTCGTCAGATTTCAACGGTCGTCTGTTGACTAGACACTGCGCACAAACTGACCGGACGCTCAGCCTCCAGCGTCCGGTCATTTCCAGTAAGGTTCCAGAAATGATATTTCACGACCGGACGCGTCCGGTCATGCCCGACCGGACTCACCCAATGTCCGGTCCCTCAATGTCTCCTCTATGCGCCTCACGTCAGCGTACGTCAGCACTGACCGGACGCACCCTGCCAGCGTCCGGTCGTAGTGCGACCTAGCGTCCGGTCGTTTGACCGACACCAGTGTCTTCGCTATTACACCTGACCGGACGTGCCGGTCCAATCGAGACCAGTCTCCGGTCACTCGTAGGGACCTCCGTCTTTTCTGTCTAGGGCGCCGGTGGCACCATCGGACTGTCCACACTCTACAGGTGGACACTCCGCCAGTGGAGTTTCATACCCTTGCACCTAAACTTCACCACCCTTGATCAAATGTGCCAACTACCAAGTGTATCACCTTGTGCACATGTGTTAGCATATTTTCACAAACATTTTCAAGGGTGTTAGCACTCCACTAGATCCTAAATGCATATGTAATGAGTTAGAGCATCAAGTGGCACTTTGATAACCGCATTCCGATACGAGTTTCACCCCTCTTAATAGTATGGCTATCGATCCTAAATATGATCACACTCACTAAGTGTCTTGATCACCAAAACAAAATAGCTCCTACAATTTATACCTTTGCCTTAAGCCTTTTGTTTTTCTCTTTCTTCTTTCCAAGTCCGAGCACTTGATCATCGTCATGGCATCACCATTATCATGTTATTATCTTTATTTGCTTCACCACTTGGAGTGTGCTACCTATATCATGATCAGTTGATAAACTAGGTTAGCACTTAGGGTTTCATCAATTCACCAAAACCAAACTAGAGCTTTCAATCTCCCCCTTTTTGGTAATTGATGACAACCCATATACAAAGATATGAAATAAGATTCAATTGAATCCATGTTGCTTGTCCAAGCATATTTACCATGTGTAAAAGGATATGGACAAGTTTCATGAACTCCATATGGTAGCAATTGCTGCCCCTTCATATGTGCTAAGAGTTTGGATTGAGGCTTGCACATATGATTAGATAAGAAATATAGGAGACAATGTCTACCAAATGATACTAAGGTATAAAAGATGGACCTTTGAAGCATGATACCAATCGGAGTGCACCATTATACCATCCTTAGCACCATGGTTAGCTAGATACCACTTGAAAAATAATTCAAAAGGATAGCTAGATACCACTTGTAAAAACTTTGTAAAAGATACTACATGAAAATCTATTTGGAATAGATATCACTTGATAATACTTGAAAATGATATTACTTGTGAATAAACCTATGCATGTTAGATTTTCATTTTATTATTCAAGTTTACAACTATCATTCACCACACAAGCATGGATATTAAAATTTAAAAACTTGTGCCATGAAAGCAAACATATGAAATGCATATTCAAATGCATCATATAAGTTCATGAGCTTGCTCCCCCTACTTGTGTGCTCAAAGTTTTAATTGATCCCTTTCCTTTGTCATATTACTCCTATGTCAAGTTCTCCCCATGTATTAATATCACTATTATTTCTCTCCCCCTTTTTCACTATCTTTGTACACTAATTTCTCCCCCTTTGTCATCAAGGACCACAAAGGTTCAAAAAGTAGATAATACCATTTGTAGGGTTGAGATTTTCAATGTCAATCAATGGCGTGAGGATCATATTCCCAAATTTTATCCAATCTAGATCATTTACCAAAGATATTTAACTCGGTTTGATCCAAGGACAAGCTTCTTCATACCTCCAAATAAGGGTTATCTTGTACCATGTTGAGTTAAATACTTAACGCTTATTTTCTAGATTAAACACTAGGTTTACAAGCCCACAGACATGTCATATGCTATCACTAGATCAAGTTAAGCATAGAAACAATAGTGATACCATATGAACATCAAATTTATTTGATTGTCATGAATGAGCCTAATAAAATGAAGAGATGACTAGATGCACTAAACATGTCCTTAGCAAGGATGTATGCCATGCCAATCAGCTTTTACCTTGGATTGCTCGAAGGAGAGGCATGTCATATAAGTGGGGGGGTGCATCAACACATATTTGAGAAATCCAATATGTTCAACTCATTCCTTAGCTTGCAAAACCTTTTCTCATCCAATGGCTTGGTGAATATATCGGCAAGTTGATCTTCGGTACCTACACTCTCAATGCAAATGTCCCCTTTTTGTTGGTGATCTCTTATGAAATGATGGCGGACATCAATATGCTTTGTTCTTGCATGTTGAACCGGATTGTTTGTTAGCTTAATAGCACTCTCATTGTCACATAGCAATGGCACTTTCTTGAACTTGATTCCAAAGTCACTTAAAGTGGCCTTCATCCAAAGTATTTGTGCACAACAACTACCAGCAGATATGTATTCGGCTTCGACGGTTGATAATGCAACACTATTTTGCTTCTTTGATGACCATGAAACAAGTGATCTTCCCAACAATTGATATGTGTCTGAGGTGATCTTCCTTTCAACCTTGCATCCCGCATAATCCGAGTCGGAGTAACCAACTAGCTCAAACTTTGCTCCTTTGGGATACCACAATCCAACATTTGGTGTATGCTTCAAGTACCTCATTATTCTTTTTGTAGCCTTCAAATGACTTTCTCTTGGTGAGGCTTGAAATCTTGCACACATGCATACACTAAACATGACATCCGGCCTTGATGCGGTCACATAGAGTAGGCTTCCAATCATAGACCAATATAATTTTTGATCCACCATATTGCCACTTGCATCACTATCTAAGTTGTCATTTGTTCCCATTGGTGTGCTAATGGCTTTACTATCACTCATGCCAAACTTTTTGATCATATCCTTGATATACTTGCCTTGACTCACAAATGTATCATTCTTCAATTGCTTGATTTGAAGACCAAGGAAGTAACTTAACTCTCCAATCATAGACATCTCAAACTCTTTAGCCATCATCTTTCGAAATTCATCACAAAAGTCTTGATTGGTTGATCCAAATATGATGTCATCAACATAGATTTGCAACACAAATAAATCTTCTTCAATCTTTTTGATGAAAAGAGTGGTGTCAACCTGGCCCATCATGAACCCTTAAGAGAGTAGGAAGTCCCTCAATCTCTCATACCATGTTCTAGGTGCTTGCTTCAAGCCATACAATGCCTTCTTCAACTTGTATACATGGTTGGGCTTCTTATCATCTTCAAAACCGGGAGGTTGCTCAACATATACTTCTTCATTGATGTAACCATTGAGAAATGCACTCTTGACATCCATTTGATAGAGCTTGATGTTGTGGGTACAAGCATAGGCTAGTAAGATTCTAATAGCTTCCAATCTAGGAACCGGGGCATATGTTTCTCCAAAGTCAAGACCTTCAACTTGTGTATAGCCTTGTGCTACCAATCTTGCTTTGTTCCTTACTACTATCCCATCTTGATCTTGCTTGTTTCTAAAGACCCATTTGGTTTCAATCACATTATGTCCCTTTGGTCTCTCTACTAACTCCCATACTTAATTTCTTGTGAAGTTATTCAATTCTTCATGCACAGCATTCACCCAATCAACATCCTTCAATGCTTCATCTATCTTCTTTGGTTCAATGGATGACGCAAATGAGAAATGCTCACAAAATAATGCCAATCTTGATCTTGTTTGTACACCTCTAGAAATATTACCAATGATAGTGTCTAATGGATGATCCCTTGCAACATTTGTTGGTTGAAGGATTGAAACTTGATTGCTTGCACTTGCTTGATCATTTTGTTGAGATGATGTACTAGCCACTTGATCTTGTTCATTGTCATGAGAGTCACTTGTACTAGCTTGATTTGTATCATCTTGCACATTTGAGTTAGAGAGCACTTGCACTTGATCATCTTCATCATCATTCATTTGCCTAGGCCTCAATTCACCAATATCCATGGTCTTCATGGCATTTGAAAGTTGAATGCCTCTAACATCTTCCAAGTTCTCATTCTCTACTTGTGAACCCTTGGTTTCATCAAATTCAACATCATGAACTTCCTCAAGAGTACTGTGACATCCGGCCTAGTTTGGAATTTGGCCCATAGTGGCCCATATGCAAGTTAATGAGATATTGTGGAGAGTTTAGTCCCACCTTGGTTGTTAAAGGTGGGATAGACCAATATATAAGGCTTCTAGAGTCCATCCCAGCATCCCCGGGTTAATCCTTTTACGCGAAGCGAGGACGAAAACATAAGTGGGATGGTGGTAGGCGTGGTTCGCTCAGCGTGCAGAGTGGATCTGAGCTGTTTGGACTCTAGGGCGTTACAAATGGTATCAGAGCCGACCTTCGTGGCCACGGGCGTGTGCGGGCCAGGGGCGCGGACATGGGGTTCATTGCGCGTGTAGGCCCTGTGAGGTGCATGGCATGGCACATGTGCCGGCACTGGGCGCACGGTTGCGTGTGCTAAGAGGGAACGTTCCTGGTCATCGTTTGCCCGGTTGTGGGTGTGTTGGGCCGACGAGGACGTCGGTTCCTTTGAGGGGGGGTGTATGTGACATCCGGCCCAATTTGGAATTTGGCCCATAGTGGCCCATATGCAAGTTAATGAGATATTGTGGAGAGTTTAGTCCCACCTTGGTTGTTAAAGGTGGGATAGACCAACATATAAGGCTTCTAGAGTCCATCCCAGCATCCCCGGGTTAATCCTTTTACGCGAAGCGATGACGAAAACGTAAGTGGGATGGTGGTAGGCGTGGTTCGCTCAGCGTGCAGAGTGGATCTAAGCCGTTTGGACTCTAGGGCGTTATAGTACTATGACAGGAAAAGGCCGGCGCTCGACGTGGACTGCGATAGGAACAATCAGGAGAAGCAAACAAAAGAGAACCTAAAGGACTTGAGAGAGAACAAGATGCACCAGGGCATTGTCCAACCTTCATGCAAACCCATCGATGAGTACAAGAACGATGACGTACAGCTCGACGAGGCGGCACTAGCAGCGCGGCGGTGACGGCGACGGCGAGGGCGAGAGGAGAAAAATCTAATTTACTATACGAGGGATTTCCCAGACTAGGGGCTCCCCATATGGTAGTTTTGGTGTGCTTTGCCCAAGGGGTTGGTAGATATATATAGAGAGAAAAACTCTCCACCTCTACGTCAATTAGCGATACGGAACTAATTGACGTTGCACCCTCCCCTGCACTAATGGGCCTAAATAAACATTAAAGCCCATTAGTAAATAAAGATATGTGCCTTTGAGATTTATTAGGATTATTGCACATGGGCTTTGAGTATTAGGAAATATGAGAGATTTATTATTTTTGGAATTAATTAATTTTGTGGATAAAATAATTCCATAAAAGTCTAGAATTATTATTTAAGTCGCGAAAAATACTCCGAAAGCTCTAAAAATTCGGAGAAAATTCCCAGAGACATTATGGAACATGAAGAACCCAAATAAAGTATTTGGAGCCCATGATAAGATAATTTGGAGCATCTAAAGATTAAATTATGCTCACAGACAAGTAGGAACAAGTTATAGAAAAAGCTGGAAAAATTCCCGAGAAGTTTTTTAGAGATTGATTGATGAATGAGAAACTCAAAGGAATGATTTAGAGCAGATGAAGAGGATCTTAGAAAATACCGAACGAAAAGATTAGGATCGAGAAAATAGGAATTTGATTATAGAAAAAGATAGAGGCGAGCCGAAGACAGATAAACGATTTACTAAACGCGTTTTGAAAATTTTACTCACTCATTACACCAAGTCACACAACAAGCAAACATCACATCAAGCAAAACCCATCAAATTAATTTGAAAAAGATTGAAAATTCATTTTCCTATAACTAAATTTGCACTACCTTAAACTAATCTTGGAAAATTTTATATCAACACTAAAATCACTTATTTTATTTATTATTTTCTAAGCACAACCCAAAATCAGAAATTTTGGGGTGTGACAAGTACCACTATCCAAATTCCAAACTCTATATGCTTTGCTTGTAGTGGAATAACTAAGTAGGAATCCTTCATCATATTTCTTGTCAAACTTGCCCAATCTAGTGCCTTTCTTCAAGATATAACATTTGCAACCAAAGACCCGAAAATATGCAATGTTTGGCTTTCTACCATTCAAGAGCTCATATGGTGTCTTCTCTTTCAATCGGTGACAATAGAGGCAGTTGCTACAATAGCAAGCCGTGTTGATAGCTTTGGCCCAAAAGGACTGACTCACATTGTACTCACTAAGCATAGACCTTGCCATATCAATGAGTGTTCTATTCTTCCTCTCAACAAGGCCATTTGATTGGGGTGTGTACTTGGCTAAGAATTGATGTCTAATTCCAAATTCATCACACAACTCATCAATTCTAGTGTTCTTGAACTCACTACCATTGTCACTTCTAACTCTCTTGATGGTTTTTTCAAATTTATTGTGAATGCCTTTGACAAATGATTTAAATGTTGCAAATACATCACTTTTGTCCACTAGAAAGAATACCCATGTGTATCTAGTGTAGTCATCCACTATTACAAAGCCATATTTGTTTCCACCAATGCTAGTATATTGTGTTGGTCCAAACAAATCCATGTGCAATAACTCAAATGCTTTACTAGTGCTCATCATACTTTTCTTAGGATGGGTGTTTCCAACTTGTTTACCGGCTTGACAAGAGCTACAAAGCTTATCCTTTTCAAACACATCTTTCAAGCCTTTAACTAAGTCATGCTTAACCAATCTATTTAATTATTTCATTCCAACATGACCAAGCCTTCTATGCCATAACCAACTCATGCTAGACTTAGTGAACAAGCATGTAGATAATCTATCTTCACTAGCATTGAAATCAACCAAGTATAGATTCTCATATCTAAAGCCTTTGAAGATCAAGTTAGAGCCATCTACACTTATGATCTCTACATCATCTACCCCAAATATGCATTTGAATCCAAGATCACACAATTGAGCCATGGATAGTAAATTAAAATTCAAGCTCTCTACTAGCAACACATTGGATATGCTCATGTCATTGGATATTGCAATCTTACCAAGTCCTTTGACCTTGCCTTTGCCATTGTCACCAAAAGTGATACTATCATAACCATTATTGCCATTGGTGTTGATTGAGTTGAACATTCTTGCATCACCGGTCATGTGTTGAGTGCACCCACTATCAAGAACCCAATGCCTTCCTTCGGCTTTGTAATTAACCTACAAAAGAAGATCAATTCTTTTTAGGTACCTAAATGTGCTTGGGTCCTTGAAGGTTAGTTACTAAGCTCTTTGGTACCCAAATGGCTTTCTTCTTTGAGCCCATCTATGGTTTACCAATGAACTTAGCCTTCACACCATTTGTACCCCTAGTAAGCATATAGGAAGAATTAAGCTTAATGGATGATACATTAACATTTTTGCTCTTGTTGGTGCATTGATGCTCTTTGTGACCAACTTGCTTGCAACTAGTGTAAAATTGACCATTGTTCTTCACAAAACTAGTCTTGTGAGGAGCAAAGGCCGCCTTGCCTTTCTTGGGGGTATAGCCCAATCTCTCTTTATAGAGAGAAGCTCTTTAGCTACCCAAGCACATAAGCAAGCGGTCCTCACCACCATAAGCCTTAGCTAAGGTGTGAGTGAGCTTAGTGACCTCCTTCTTGAGGTTCTCATTCTCAACCACTAGTGAGGTATCACAAGTGAGACCATCACTACTAGATGAGGTGGAAGTGGAAGTACTACAAGAAGGGTTAGTTGGAGGAACAATGATAGGCATAGATAGTGATGTATCAATTAAATCACAAGTTAAACCTACATTGCAAGTTTCAACATGCTTCTTTTTATTTTGCTCATCAAGCAAAGAAGAATGAGCCTTTTCAAGCTTTTTGTGAGCCTTGCCAAGCTTCTCATTGGCTTCCTCTAGCCTCTCATAAGATGCATTTAGCTCATCAAAGGCTTGCTTAAGGGCTTTAATTTCCTTTATTTGCTTCACCACTTGGAGTGTGCTACCTATGTCATGATCACTTGATAAACTAGGTTAGCACTTAGGGTTTCATCAATTCACCAAAACCAAACTAGAGCTTTCAGAGGCCTCTTTTGCAAAAGCACCAACGTGCGCGGGACTTTGCTGCCTCAGGCCGCCTCGCGTGGGCCGCGCCAGCGGGGCACTGCTACGCGCGCTACGTCGCATGGGCCATGCGTGTGGCCGCGCGGGCAATTGGTTTTTCTTTTTCTAGGAATTAGTGAATGGTTTTCTAATTTAATTTCTGAACTAATCTTTGGTAATTAATATAAAATCGTGTAGATGCCCAAAAATTATGAAACAAATTTTGTTAGGTTCCTAAAATTGTGCACTATCTATAAGTGTATTTAGTTCATGTTTATATGTGTTGACACTATGAGCTATTAAATAGTTTGAGAATGCTTAATATTGTTAAGTTGATTGTTGTAGGAATTTTTGTGGTGAATTGGTGGTAGTTTTGATCCTGAAATTTTTACAGCAGTTTCATTGTATTATTATGTGTTCACTGTAATTTTTGTAGCCTTAGAATAGACCAAGCATTAGGGTAGAAATCTTTAGTAGAAATAAAGATATATCCTTAATTTGCAAAGCTAAGTATTTGTTAGTGAACCCAACATTTTGCTTGGTGAAGATGATAGTTAGCTTAGTATCTTAGTCATTAGAGCTAGCTTAGTAGCTTAACATGCGTATTCTTATTTTAAGAGTTGTTGTTACCTAAATACTGAATTGTTGCATCATCATCATCGCATGCATATAGAGAACGAGTCGGCGGAGATAGTGACCACAGATGATCACGAGTTCGAGGAGATCATCGAGGAATACGAGGAGGAGATCCTCATGAGAGAGGAGGTCCTAGAGCCACCGATGACTGACTCAGCTGACACCGTGCCTGCCCAAGGCAAGCCCCGGTGCATAACCCTTATTTTTAATAATCACTGAATATATATATATATATGATGCATTTATGTTACATGAATTTTATGGAAACCACATGCATAGATATATCTGTCCTATGAGTCTTACTAGTGCAGGTTCGAGTAGCTGCTATGCTTAGGTTTTCAGTAGCGTGAGTAACCTGCCGTTACTCACAATAGGTTATTAGTATAATTACTCTCATGATAAAAATGATGAAAGGAATAGGGGACCGGGCAGGGATATGATATGGGTATTGGTGGGTGTAACGAGTTGTGTCCTGCGGCCATGGGGCTTAGCTTGGTTACACTATTTTCTCTGTTCGAGTCGATTGAGGACCGTCCGTTGCTGTGGATGGTAGTTAGGTCACATACTTGCTTATGGGAGCGGGAAGGCTCGTTACACTCTTATCGTGGGTTTCGGCTCTTTCTGGACTGACTGATTGGAGGCAGGGAAAGGTGGAGGTCTAAGCACCATATTGAGACCGGGTCTCAAGTGTTGGGGCTTCGAATCCAAGTTTGGATGAGGACCTGGACCCCATGATAGGAGTGAAAAGAGTTGGTATTGTTTGTGCTTGGGGTACAAATGGGGCGTGTGTTTCAGGGTACCTAGCTGGGATACATTGGTTTGTGAATCGCTATTTCCGTGAGACGGTATGACTTGGCTATTGATGAGGACATGACACCATCAGATACGACCATTGTTTATAAGGTGAGCTCGTTCCTATATTTGCATAGTGATTTTTGGTACAATTCACTTGGTTCCACATGTACATGTCGTTATTTGAATGTAGGTACAAATATGTCTCAATATGCAAGTTCATCAAAGTTGAATTTTTGGTTCATCGGCAGCTCGACAGTGCTTCATTGGGAAGGCCATAACTCAGCCATCTAGAGTGCGATCGAGGTCAATGAGCACTTGATGGAAAGCTTGTTTGATAAGATTTCAAATAGATCTGGTCTCATCTCAATATCACATCAGCAAGGCCTCCAAACCATCAAGATATTCTGTCGCTATTTCTGCTGGGAGCTACACTGTCGTTATGGGCTTGTTATTCATCCTTGGGACCCTGGCCCAAGTGGGAGCACACCCCAAGGACTTGGAGAACCCACCAAGAAAGCCCTTGGACGTCCTCCTCCTTGGCCACCACCTTAGGAGGCTAGCAAGGACGTCCAAGCCAAGCTGGAGGCCCAGTCCAACTTGAGTTCGAGTCCATCTCGGGCTCCAGGACCAGCGTGTAGTAAAACAAACGTCCAGGTCGCATACGAACTCCGTTTTTTATGATCCACATATGGATGGAAAGATAATTTCATAAGGAAACCAATGGAGGTGGTCCCACCTCAAAATTACATCAGAATCAATGGGAATAGTTGAAACAATTTGACATATAGAATCTGTCACGGCGCTGCGTCATCGTCTTTTGGGCCGTTGGGCCTTGTAATGTGTTGGGACACCTTTAGGACATGAAGAGGCAACCTTGGACGTCCCTTAGGCTATATAATCAGTAACCATCACCTACATTAGGTTTTGGATTTTGTTTTAGATCAATCTGTCATTGAACAGTCGCCGTTATCGGTTTGCAAGACCCCAACTTCGAGTGCTTAATCATTCATCTGCAATTGTCACTTCAATTGAGTTGCATTTTATCTTGTTCTTGCTTGTGTTCTTCGACTCGCAGCAGGGATTAGCCTTCTTGGTGAGATCAACTGGATTGTGACATGGTTGATAACCAGAGGAGACGTGGTGCTAAGGTTGCAGGGTTCGGGTCTTTGTGATCTGAAACCGGATTGGTGTGTCGCTCTCCAAAAAATCGTTGTTTATCTTGAACCTGACGGAAGATCGGGACCCTCGTCCCCGTTAGCTATGGTCTAGCACCGTAGTAAGAACTGGAACATGGAAGATGATAAAATGGTTCTGATTGCTTACCACATGCTTGAAAGTAGCATAGGTGCTTACCTAGAATGATTAGCTAATTAACTAAAAATAACTGCTAAAAACTCTGAACAAAAGGATGCACTATTAGTAATGCTTTCTGCAAATGCAATTAACCAGCAAGCCAAAATAAGCCTTCCATATCCTTGGAGTCTTATATTTTCCTCTTGTCGGGTAAGTCTTGCTAAGTACAATCGAGTACTAAGGGTTTTATTCCCCCTGTTGTAGATGACGGGTGGATGCTGGTAGAGCTGACCTTGTGTGTGGAAACCTCCTGGTGGGCTCAGCAAGGGTTTCCTTACATTGTGGACATAGAGTTTTAATTACAACCTTCACGAATAAAGTTTTGGAAAGAAAAGCTTATGATTTGATATCCTCACATGCATATAATTATGTCTCATGCTTAACGTTCAATAGTTTACAAGTAAACTTAATTTTCGCTGAAACTTTGATCGCGTGTTTTATTCCACTGTCGTAATTATCTTGTTTATCATTCTAATGTTGTAATAAAGTGATGTAAAGAAATGGCTAAGAATATTGTAAGCTTTATCCTCTCATTTATGATCCTGACGAAAAATATGGATTTTCGAGTTCTCCCTTTCGGTGTGCTCGACGGAACAGTGATGGTTTAGTGCACTCTATTGTGTACTTAGGGTCTAATGGAAAACAAGTACTCTATAGAGGGCATTAGATCAGGTGGTTCTGCCATATGTGGTATCAGAGTCAATAATGAGTCTACGAGTTTAAAAACTCTTTTCAAAACCTAAAATTTGACCAACAAAAGAGTTGTGAAGAATAGGATGCGATAAATTACGTAAATAAATATAAGCCCTAGCAATATTGTCTATCTAGGATAGTGGCACTAGTTTTATCTAATCAATTTCTGCAGGTACACTAACTTATGCTGTGTAAGAATCGTTTAGCGTACGAGAAGTGAGTGTGCGCTGTGCCAGAAATTATATGTGAATGCCGCTATATTACGGCATGAGCGAACGAATAGGTCGATCCATGCATCATGAAAAGAGAATCTTGCTTAAACTAAACTCTCCCACACGTATAATTTTGGGTAGTCTTGAACCTTAGACAGAGAATTGTTGAGTTGAAGCTTCCTTCTTCTGAGGGTAGAATGTCTCTCCTTATGCATTCAGTCCTCACCTTGCCAGCTGTTGCTCATGTGAAAGGTCCTAATGGCTAGAGGGGGGTGAATAGCCTATTAAAAAATTTCTACAACAACACTTAACAAACTAGTTAGACAATCATGAGGCGAATCGAGTGTTGCGCTAGCCTACTAAAAATGCAAGCCACCCACTACAATTCTAGTTTCTATAGTTTCTTTTCACACAATGGTTATATCACTACACTAAGTTAGTGTGCTCTCAAAGACTAACTAAAGAGCCAACTAACCAAACTAACAAGCTCTCACAATTAGCTACACTAAAGAGCTTAATAACTAGTTTGTGGTAATATAAAGAGAGAGAGTAAGATGGTTATACCGCCGTGTCGAGGAATAAACTAATCAATCACAAGAATCAATATCAATGAAGACCAATCACCTCAGAATCAAATGATGACACAATGATTTTTTACCGAGGTTCATTTGCTTGCTGGCAAGCTAGTCCTCATTGTGGCGATTCACTCACTTGGAAGTTCACGTGCTAATTGGCATCACACGCCAAACCCTTAATAGGGTGCCGCACAACCAACACAAGATGAGGATCACACAAACCACGAGCAATTCACTATAGTACCTTTTGGCTCTCCGCCGGGGAAAGGTCAAGAACCCCTCACAATCACCACGATAGAAACCGGAGACAATCACCACCCTCCGCTCGACGATCCTCGCTGCTCCAAGCCGTCTAGGTGGTGGCAACCACCAAGAGTAACAAGCGAATCCCACAGCGAAACATGAACACCAAGTGCCTCTAGATGCAAACACTCAAGCAATGCACTTAGATTATCTCCCAATCTCATAAAGATGATGAATCAATGATGGAGATGAGTGGGAAGGCTTTGGCTAAGCTCATAAGGTTGCTATGTCAATACAAATGGCCAAGAGAGTGAGCTTGAGCTGGTCATGGGGCTTAAATAGAAGCCCCCACAAAATAGAGCTGTTGTACCCCTTCACTAGGCACTGCTCGGGGTGACCAGATGCTCCGGTCATATCGACCGAACGCAGGACCCCAGCGTCTGGTCGCCCGATGCTTGCCAGTGTCATCGGTTTCAAACACTAATCGCTCGATCTCAACGGTCATCAGTACATTTAAGTAGTGATCGGACGGCTGCTCAAAGTGACCGGATGTAGGACCCTAGCATCTGGTCATTTCTAGTAAGGTTCTATAGGTGGAAATTTGTGACCGGATGCGTCCGGTCGGTCATGATCGGACGCAGCACCAACGTCCAGTCCTTTCTCTTCTTCTCTATGCTGCCACATCAGCGGGACCAGACACACCCACTTAGTGTTTGGTCACAAAGTGACCCAGCGTCTGGTCGAAGACCGACGCTAGTGTCTTCACTGCTTCTACTGATCGGAAGTGCCAGTCCAGTTGAGGCCAGCGTCTGGTCCACTTTGTGAAACCTTATCTTTTCTATACAGGGCACTGGTGGCACCGTCAGACTGTCTGCATTCTTCATGTATCTCATGAATTCAGTCTTCATGCCGGAGTTAGACAAGTTATAGTGGTGTTCATTGATGACATATTGATATATTCTAAGAATAATGAAGAGCATGCACAACATCTTTGCATAGTCCTAACTCGATTGAGGGAACACAAGCTATATGCCAAATTTAGCAAGTGTGAGTTTTGGTTGGATAGAGTGTAGTTTTTGGGGCATGTCCTAACCCCCGAAGGTATCTCTATGGATCCTAGCAATGTGCAAGATGTGTTAAATTGGAAATCTCTAAAGTCTGAGCATTAGATTCATCAGTTCCTCGGCCTTGCTGGTTATTATTGGCACTTCATCCCTGAGTTTTCTAAAGTGGCTCAACCAATGACCAAGTTGCTCCAGAAGGATATCAAGTTTGTATGAAGTCCGGCTTGTGAAGAAGCTTTCCAAGCCCTGAAGAAGTTTCTTACCTCTACTCCTGTTCTTGCCCAACCAGATATTGATAAGCCATTTGATGTGTATTGTGATGCCTCTAGGACTGGACTGGGCATCACAATACACATCAAACGGCCTATCAATATCTGGTTGGACAAGAATAGGAGCAGAGGTAAGAAACTTTTTTAGGGCTTGGAAAGCTTCTTCACAAGCCAGACTTCATACAAACTTGACATCCTTCTGAAGCAACTTGGTCATTGGTTTAGCTACTTTAGAAAACTCAGGGATGAAGCACCAATAATAACTAGCAAGGCCAAGGAACTAACAAATCTGATGTATAGACTTTAGAGATTTCCAATTTAACACATCTTGCACCTTGCTAGGATCCACAGAGATACCTTCGGGGGTTAGGACATGCCCCAAAAACTGCACTCTATCCAACCAAAACTCACACTTGCTGAATTTGGCATACAGCTTGTATTCCCGCAATCGAGTTAGGACTATGCGAAGTTGTTGTGCATGCTCTTCATTGTTCTTAGAATATATCAATATGTCATCAATGAACACCACTACAACTTGTCTAACTCTAGCATGAAGACTGAATTCATGAGATACATGAAGAATGCAGGAGCATTGGTGAGACCAAAAGACATGACTAGGTATTCATAAAGGCCATACCTAGTAGAGAAAGCTATCTTTGGGATATCTTACGATCGGATTTTAATTTGGTGATACCCTGAACGAAGATCAATCTTTGAGAATAACTTTGCACCAGCCAACTGATCGAACAAAGTATCAATACGAGGTAAAGGATACTTGTTCTTAATGGTTACCGCATTGAGAGGGCGATAATCCACACACATCCAAAGAGTGTCATCCTTGTTCTTCACAAAAATAGCTGGACAGCCCCATGGTGAAGAACTTAGATGGATGAATCCCTTCTCCAACAATTCCTCTAACTGTTTCTTTATCTCAGCCAATTCCTTTGGAGCCATGTGGTAAGGATGCCGCGAAATAGGAGTAGTACCAAGTTCTAACTCAATGGCAAACTCCACATCCTGGTCCGGTGGTAACCCAGGTAGATCTTTAGGAAAGACATCCGAAAACACACAGACCACAGGAATAGAGGGAAGGTGAGGACTGAAGGCATAAGGAAAGAAGCTTTAGCTTGAGCAACAACTGGCAAGGTGAGGACTGAAGGCATAAGGAGAGACATTCTACCCTCAGAAGAATGAAGCTTCAACTCAACAATTTTCTGTCTAAGGTTCAGGACTACCCAAAATTATATGTGTGGGGGAGTTTAGTTTAAGCAAGATTCTCTTTTCATGGTGCATGGATCGACCTATTCATTCGCTCAAGCCAGAATATAGCGGCATTCCCATACACTAAATGATTCTTACGTAGCGTAAGTTAGTGTACATGCAGAAGTTGATTAGATAAAACTAGTGCCAATATCCTAGATAGACCATATTGCTAGGGCTTATACTTATTTACATAATTTATCGCATCCTATTTTTCACAACTCTTTTGTTGGTCAAATTTTATGTTTTGAAAAGAGTTTTTAAACTCGTAGACTCATTATTGGCTCTGATACCACCTGTGGCAGAACCACCCGAAATAACACGCTTTCGGAGGCTATACTAAAAATGCAAGTCACCTACCACAATTCTAGTTTCTATAGTCTCTATCCTCACAATGGCTATGTCATTACACTAAGTTAGTGTGCTCTCAAAGGCTAACTAAAGAGCCACACTAACCAAACTAACAAGCTCTCACGACTAGCTACACTAAAGAGCTTGACAACTAGTTTACGATAATTTAGAGAGAGAGAGAGCAAGATGGTTATACCACCGAGTCGAGGAATGAATCAATCAATCACAAGAATGAATAACAATGAAGGCCAATTACCTCAGAATCCAATGATGACACAATGATTTTTTTACCGAGGTTCACTTGCTTGCTGGCAAGCTAGTCCTCATTGTGTCGATTCACTCACTTGGAGGTTCACGCGCTAATTGCCATCACACGCCAAACCCTCAATAGGGTGCCGTACAACCAACACAAGATGAGGATCACACAAGCCACGAGCAATCCACTAGAGTGCCTTTTGGCTCTTCACCGGAGAAAGGTCAAGAATCCCTCACAATCACCATGATCGGAGCCAGAGACAATCACCAACCTCCGCTCAACGATCCTCGCTACTCCAAGCCGTCTAGGTGGCGGCAACCACCAAGAGTAACAAGCTAATCCCATAGCGAAACACGAACACCAAGTGCCTCTAGATGCAAACACTCAAGCAATGCACTTGGGTTCACTCCCAATCTCACAAAGATGATGAATCAATGATGGAGATGAGTGGGAGAGCTTTGGCTAAGCTCACAAGGTTGCTATGTCAATGCAAATGGCCAAGAGAGTGAGTTTGAGCTTGCCATAGGGCTTAAATAGAGAGCCCCCATGAATAGAGCCATTGGCTCCTCTGTCTAGTGAAACACGGGCTGACCGTACACGCCAGTCGGGTTGACCGGACGCAGGACCCCAACGTCTGGTCACCCGATGCTCGCCATGTGTCATCAGCCTCAAATGCTGAGTGCCCGATCTTAACGACTTGTCTGCTTCGTGCCATGTGTTAAGTTGCGACTGGATGCACTGCTCAAAGTGACTGGATGCTCCATCATTAGAGTTCAGTCATTTCCAGTAAGGCACCAGAGCTGGGGTTTTTTTTTGACCGGACATGTTCGGTCCACCATGATCGGACGTGCTGGTGCATCCACTCCTCCTCTTCTCTGCGCGCTACCATGTCAGTAGGACCAGATGCTGAACAGTGTTCAGCCAGAGTCCAGTCACCTACGTCCGGTCTCAGGCCAAGAGTAGCCTGAGCACACCATTGATTTTATAAATGACCGGATGTTGTTCCCCTGATTCCGGTCACCACGTGACTGGCATCCGATCACTGTTTTTCAGTGACTATCACCTCCTTCACTTCCCAATGAATTGTGCACAAGTGTTAGCATATTTTCACAAATGTTTTCAAGGGTGTTAGCACTCCACTAGATCCTAAATGCATATGCAATGAGTTAGAGCATCTAGTGGCACTTTGATAACCACATTTCGATACGAGTTTCACCCCTCTTAATAGTACGGCTATTGATCCTAAATGTGATCACACTCGCTAAGTGTCTCGATCACTAAACCGAAAAGCTCCTATCAATTTCACCTTTGCCTTGAGCTTTTTATTTTTATGTTTCTTCTTTTCCAAGTCCAAGCACTTGATCATCACCATAGCATCACCATCATCATGATCTTCACCATTGCTTCACCACTTGCAATAATGCTACCTATCTCATGATCACTTAGATGAACTAGGTTAGCACTTAGGGTTTCATCAATTCACCAAAACCAAACTAGAGCTTTCAATCTCCCCCTTTTTGGTAATTGATGACAACCCTTACACAAAGATATGAATTGAAATTTAATTGAATCCATATTGCTTGCCCAAGCATATTTACCATGTGTAAAAGGATATGGACAAGTTTCATGAACCCCGTATGGTAGCAATTGCTCCCCCTATATATGTGCTAAGAGTTTGGATTGTAGCTTGCACATATGCTTAGATAGGATATACAGGAGACAATGTCTACCAAATGATGCTAAGGTATAAGAGATGGACCTTTGAAGCGTGATACCAATCGAAGTGCACCAATATACCATCCTTAGCACCATTAGTAACTAGACATACACAAAAATTAGAATACCCCATGAGATCAACATTAGAAACAAGGCTCTAGTTTCTATAAATGAACATAAGTCTAGTTTCTTAACTTATGCATGCTAGTTTTTCATTTAATCATTCAATCCTACAACTAGCATATACCACACAAGCATGGATATTGAAATTTAAAACTTGTGCCATGCAAGCAAATATATAAAATGCACATTCAAATGCACCATACAAGTTCATGAGCTTGCCCCCCTATTTGTGTGCTTAAAATTTTAATTGATCCCCTTCCTTTATCATATCTCTCTCCCTATGTCAAATTCTCCCCCTATCACTTACATCTTTGTTTCTCTCCCCCTTTGTTGTCTTTTCACTATCTTTGTACACTATTTCTCCCCCTTTGTCATCAATGACCACAAATGTTTAAAATGTAGATAGGTTGAGATTATCAATGCCAATCAATGGGGTGAGGACCACTTTCCCAAATTTGGTTCAATCTAGAATATTTGCCAAAGATATTTAACTCAGTTTGATCCAAGGACAAGCTTCTTCACACCTCCAAATAAGGGTTATCTTGTACCATGTTGAGTTAAACACTTATAGCTCATTTTCTAGATCAAACAGTAGGTTTACAAGCCCACAAACATGTCATATGCTACCAATAGACCAAATTAAGCATAGAAGCAATAGTGGTACCATACAAACATCAAAATCATTTGATTTTCACGAATGAGCCTATTAAATGTGAAAGATGACTAGATGCACTAAACATGTCCTTAGCAAGGATGTATGCCATGCCAATCAACTTTTACCTTGGATTGCTCAAAGGAGAGGCATGTCATATAAGTGGGGGGGTGCATCAACACATATTTGAGAAATCCAATATGTTCAACTCATTTCTTAGCTTGCAAAACCTTTTCTCATCCAATGGCATGTTGAATATATCGGTAAGTTGATCTTCGGTGCCGACACTCTCAATGCAAATGTCCCTTTTTGTTGGTGATCTCTTATAAAATTGTGGCGGACATCAATGTGCTTTGTTCTTGCATGTTGAACCGGATTGTTGGTTAACTTGATTTCACTCTCATTGTCACATAGCAATGGCACTTTCTTGAACTTGATTCCAAAGTCACTCAAAGTGGCCTCCATCCAAAGTATTTATGCACAACAACTACCGGCGGATATATATTTAGCTTCGGCGGTTGATAATGCAACACTATTTTGTTTCTTTGATGACCATGAAACTAGTGATCTTCCCAACAATTGACATGTGCCTGAGGTGCTCTTCCTTTCAACCTTGCATCCCGCATAATCCGAGTCGGAGTAACCAACTAGCTCAAACTTTGCTCCTTTGGGATACCACGAACCAACATTTTGTGTAAGCTTCAAGTACCTCAATATTCTCTTTGTAGCCTTCAAATGACTTTCTCTTGGTGAGGCTTAAAATCTTGCACACATGTATACACTAAACATGATATCCGACCTTGATACGGTCACATAGAGTAGGCTTCCAATCATAGACCGATACAATTTTTGATCCACTATATTGCCACTTGCATCACTATCCAAATTACTATTTGTCCCCATTGGTGTGCTAATGGCTTTGCCATCACTCATGCCAAACTTCTTGAGTATGTTTTTGATGTACTTGCCTTGACTCACGAATGTACCATTCTTCAATTACTTGAATTGAAGACCAAGGAAGTAACTTAACTTTCCAATCATGGACATTTCAAACTCATTAGCCATCATCTTTCCAAATTCTTCACAAAAGTCTTGATTGGTTGATCCAAATATGATGTCATCAACATAGATTTGCAAGACAAATAAGTCTTTGCAAATCTTCTTGGTGAAAAGAGTGGTGTCAACCTTGCCATCATGAACCCTTTAGAGAGTAGGAAGTTCCTCAATCTCTCATACCATGCTCTAGGTGCTTGCTTCAAGCCATACAATGCCTTCTTCAACTTGTACACATGGTTGGGCTTCTTGTCATCTTCAAAATCGGGAGGTTGCTCAAGATATACTACTTCATTGATGTAACCATTGAGAAATGCACTCTTAACATCTATTTGATAGAGCTTGATGTTGTGGGCACAAGCATAGACTAATAAAATTCTAATTGCTTCTAATCTAGCAACCGAGGCATATGTTTCTCTAAAGTCAAGACCTTTAACTTCTGTATATCCTTGTGCTACCAATCTTGCTTTGTTCCTTACTACTATCCCATCTTGATCTTGCTTGTTTCTAAAGACCCATTTGGTTTCAATCACATTGTGTCTCTTTGGTCTCTCTACTAATTCCTATACTTGATTTCTTGTGAAGTTATTCAATTCTTCATGCATAGCATTTACCCAATCAACATCCTTCAATGCTTCATCTATCTTCTTTGGTTCAATGGATGACACAAATGAGAAATGCTCACAAAATCAAGCCAATCTTGATCTAGTTTGCACACCTCTGGAAATATTACCAATGATAGTGTCCAATGGATGATCCCTTGTAATATTGGTTGGTTGGAGTATTGGAACTTGATTGCTTGCACTTGCTTGATCATTGGATTGAGATGATGTGCTAGCCACTTGATTTTGTTCATTGTCATGAGAGCCCTTTGTACTAGCCTGATTTGTATCATCTTGCAAATTTGTGTTAGAAAGCACTTGCACTTGATCATCTTCATCATCATTGATTTGCCTAGGCCTCAATTCACCAACATCCATGTTCTTCATGGCTTTTGAAAGTTGAATTCCTCTAACATCTTCACCAAGCATAGACCTTTGCCTTTAGCTTTTTGTTTTTCTCTTTCTTCTTTTCCAAGTCCAAGCACTTGATCATCACCATCATCATGATCTTCACTATTGCTTCACCACTTAGAATAATGCTACCTATCTCATGGTCTCTTAGATGAACTAGGTTTGCACTTAGGGTTTCATCAATTCACCAAAACCAAACTAGAGCTTTCAATCTCCCCCTTTTTGGTAATTGATGACAACCCTTACACAAAGATATGAATTGAAATTTAATTGAATCCATATTGCTTGCCCAAGCATATTTACCATGTGTAAAAGGATATGGACAAGTTTCATGAACCCCGTATGGTAGCAATTGCTCCCCCTATATATGTGCTAAGAGTTTGGATTGTAGCTTGCACATATGCTTAGATAGGATATACAGGAGACAATGTCTACCAAATGATGCTAAGGTATAAGAGATGGACCTTTGAAGCGTGATACCAATCGAAGTGCACCAATATACCATCCTTAGCACCATTAGTAACTAGACATACACAAAAATTAGAATACCCCATGAGATCAACATTAGAAACAAGGCTCTAGTTTCTATAAATGAACATAAGTCTAGTTTCTTAACTTATGCATGCTAGTTTTTCATTTAATCATTCAATCCTACAACTAGCATATACCACACAAGCATGGATATTGAAATTTAAAACTTGTGCCATGCAAGCAAATATATAAAATGCACATTCAAATGCACCATACAAGTTCATGAGCTTGCCCCCCTATTTGTGTGCTTAAAATTTTAATTGATCCCCTTCCTTTATCATATCTCTCTCCCTATGTCAAATTCTCCCCCTATCACTTACATCTTTGTTTCTCTCCCCCTTTGTTGTCTTTTCACTATCTTTGTACACTATTTCTCCCCCTTTGTCATCAATGACCACAAATGTTTAAAATGTAGATAGGTTGAGATTATCAATGCCAATCAATGGGGTGAGGACCACTTTCCCAAATTTGGTTCAATCTAGAATATTTGCCAAAGATATTTAACTCAGTTTGATCCAAGGACAAGCTTCTTCACACCTCCAAATAAGGGTTATCTTGTACCATGTTGAGTTAAACACTTATAGCTCATTTTCTAGATCAAACAGTAGGTTTACAAGCCCACAAACATGTCATATGCTACCAATAGACCAAATTAAGCATAGAAGCAATAGTGGTACCATACAAACATCAAAATCATTTGATTTTCACGAATGAGCCTATTAAATGTGAAAGATGACTAGATGCACTAAACATGTCCTTAGCAAGGATGTATGCCATGCCAATCAACTTTTACCTTGGATTGCTCAAAGGAGAGGCATGTCATATAAGTGGGGGGGTGCATCAACACATATTTGAGAAATCCAATATGTTCAACTCATTTCTTAGCTTGTAAAACCTTTTCTCATCCAATGGCATGTTGAATATATCGGTAAGTTGATCTTCGGTGCCGACACTCTCAATGCAAATGTCCCTTTTTGTTGGTGATCTCTTATAAAATTGTGGTGGACATCAATGTGCTTTGTTCTTGCATGTTGAACCGGATTGTTGGTTAACTTGATTGCACTCTCATTGTCACATAGCAATGGCACTTTCTTGAACTTGATTCCAAAGTCACTCAAAGTGGCCTTCATCCAAAGTATTTATGCACAACAACTACCGGCGGATATATATTTAGCTTCGGCGGTTGATAATGCAACACTATTTTGTTTCTTTGATGACCATGAAACTAGTGATCTTCCCAACAATTGACATGTGCCTGAGGTGCTCTTCCTTTCAACCTTGCATCCCGCATAATCCGAGTCGGAGTAACCAACTAGCTCAAACTTTGCTCCTTTGGGATACCACGAACCAACATTTTGTGTAAGCTTCAAGTACCTCAATATTCTCTTTGTAGCCTTCAAATGACTTTCTCTTGGTGAGGCTTAAAATCTTGCACACATGTATACACTAAACATGATATCCGACCTTGATACGGTCACATAGAGTAGGCTTCCAATCATAGACCGATACAATTTTTGATCCACTATATTGCCACTTGCATCACTATCCAAATTACTATTTGTCCCCATTGGTGTGCTAATGGCTTTGCCATCACTCATGCCAAACTTCTTGAGTATGTTTTTGATGTACTTGCCTTGACTCACGAATGTACCATTCTTCAATTACTTGAATTGAAGACCAAGGAAGTAACTTAACTTTCCAATCATGGACATTTCAAACTCATTAGCCATCATCTTTCCAAATTCTTCACAAAAGTCTTGATTGGTTGATCCAAATATGATGTCATCAACATAGATTTGCAAGACAAATAAGTCTTTGCAAATCTTCTTAGTGAAAAGAGTGGTGTCAACCTTGCCATCATGAACCCTTTAGAGAGTAGGAAGTTCCTCAATCTCTCATACCATGCTCTAGGTGCTTGCTTCAAGCCATACAATGCCTTCTTCAACTTGTACACATGGTTGGGCTTCTTGTCATCTTCAAAATCAGGAGGTTGCTCAAGATATACTACTTCATTGATGTAACCATTGAGAAATGCACTCTTAACATCTATTTGATAGAGCTTGATGTTGTGGGCACAAGCATAGACTAATAAAATTCTAATTGCTTCTAATCTAGCAACCGAGGCATACGTTTCTCTAAAGTCAAGACCTTTAACTTCTGTATATCCTTGTGCTACCAATCTTGCTTTGTTCCTTACTACTATCCCATCTTGATCTTGCTTGTTTCTAAAGACCCATTTGGTTTCAATCACATTGTGTCTCTTTGGTCTCTCTACTAATTCCTATACTTGATTTCTTGTGAAGTTATTCAATTCTTCATGCATAGCATTTACCCAATCAACATCCTTCAATGCTTCATCTATCTTCTTTGGTTCAATGGATGACACAAATGAGAAATGCTCACAAAATCAAGCCAATCTTGATCTAGTTTGCACACCTCTGGAAATATTACCAATGATAGTGTCCAATGGATGATCCCTTGTAATATTGGTTGGTTGGAGTATTGGAACTTGATTGCTTGCACTTGCTTGATCATTGGATTGAGATGATGTGCTAGCCACTTGATTTTGTTCATTGTCATGAGAGCCCTTTGTACTAGCCTGATTTGTATCATCTTGCAAATTTGTGTTAGAGAGCACTTGCACTTGATCATCTTCATCATCATTGATTTGCCTAGGCCTCAATTCACCAACATCCATGTTCTTCATGGCTTTTGAAAGTTGAATTCCTCTAACATCTTCACCAAGCATAGACCTTTGCCTTTAGCTTTTTGTTTTTCTCTTTCTTCTTTTCCAAGTCCAAGCACTTGATCATCACCATCATCATGATCTTCACTATTGCTTCACCACTTAGAATAATGCTACCTATCTCATGGTCTCTTAGATGAACTAGGTTTGCACTTAGGGTTTCATCAATTCACCAAAACCAAACTAGAGCTTTCAACCTTTCCTCGCCTCCAATCAATCAGTCTAGAAAGAGCCAGAACCCACGACAAGAGCGTAACGAGCCTTCCCGCTCCCATAAGCAAGTATGTGCTCAGGATAATAAGTATGTGACCTAACTACCATCCACAACAACGGACGGTCCTCAATCAACACAGATAGGGAAAATAGTGTAACCAAGCTAAGCCCCGTAGTCGCAGGACACAACTCATTACACCCACCAATACCCATACCATATCCCTACCCGGTCTCTATTTTCCTTTCATCATTTTTATCATGAGAGTAATTATAATAATCACTTATTGTGAGTAACGGCAGGTTACTCACGCTACCGAAAACCAAAGCATAGCAGCTACTCGAACCTGCACTAGTAAGACTCATAGGACATATATATCTATGCATGTGGTTTCCATAAAATTCCTGTAACATAAATGCACATCACATATATATATTTAGTGATTATCACAAATAAGGGATATGCACCGGGACTTGTCTTGGGCAGGCGCGGTGTCAGCTGAGTCAGTCGTCGGTTGCTCTAAGACCTCCTCCCTCACGAGGATCTCCTCCTCATATTCCTCGACGATCTCCTCAAACTCGCGATCGTCTGTGATCACTATCTCCGCCGACTCATTCTCTATATGCATGCGATGATAATGATGCAACAATTCAGTATTTAGGCAACAACTCTTCTTAAAATAAGAATACACATGTTAAAGCTACTAAGCTAGCTCTAATGACTAACATACTAAGCTAACTATCATCTTCACCAAGCAAAATGTTGGGTTCACTAACAAACACTTAGCTTTGCAAATAGGGTATATCTTTATTTCTACCAAAGATTTAATGTATTTTGAAACAAAGAACATTTAACTACCCCAATGCTTGGTCTATTCTAAGGCTATAAAAATTACAGTGAACACATAATAATACAATGAAACTGCTGTAAAATTTTTAGGATCAAAACTACCACCAATTCACCACAAAAATTCCTACAATAATCAACTTAATAATATTAAGCATTCTCATACTATTTAATAGCTCCTAGTGTCAACACATATAAACATAAACTAAATACACTAATAGATAGTGCACAATTTTAGGAACCTAACAAAATTTGTTTCATAATTTTTGGGCATCCACATGATTTTATATTAATTACCAAAGATTAGTTCAGAAATTAAATTAGAAAACCATTCACTAATTCCTAGAAAAAGAAAAACCAATCTCTCACGCAGCCCATATGCGCAGCCCACGCGATGCAGCGCGCGTGCAGCGGCCTGCTGACATGGCCCACGCGAGGCGGCCCGCGACGGGGTAGTCCTGCGCGCATTGGCCCTTATGCAAAAGAGGCCTCGCACTTCTCCCAAATCACAACTAAGTGCTAACACTATTTCCCCCTCTCTTAGACTTTCTCAATTAACCCCCCGTCCTTTCCCTAATTCACCCGCGCGTACCCTCGGTGGCTCCGTGCACTGCGGCGTGGTGAACGACGACACAGCACGGTCGCACCGACCACCTAGGACATGCGCCGGCCCACCTATCAGGTGGGTCACCATCCCTGACTCGAGCGGCTACGCTAAGCGACAACGCGGGGTGGCGAGACTCACTAGAGCCAGCTACTACGGCGCGCAGCCATCCACGATGGTGGCGTGGCTGCTCCGGTGAACTAGAGCACCTAAGAACCTAACTGTCTATGGAGGGAGCATCAGTAGACTACCATGGACCTAGTCGAGGTGACGGTTGGGGTGGAGGATGGCGGAGGAGGTGTGGCCATGTGCGGCCGAGCCATGCGGCGGCGCACCGTGGTGGCGCGGTCACGTCAACGGCAATGGGGAGGCGGTAGCGGTTCCACTAACGTGTGCAAGGTGGAGAGGGAGGCAAGGCAAAGCTAGTAGTGTAGGTGAATTGGCTCGGGAGGGACGGTAGGAGGGCTGCCCTCGTCAATGGCCGGACATGGACTTATCGGCACGGTGGCGAGAAAAGCATCAAATTGAAGCTTGGCAGTGCCTTCTTCATGGTTGGGTGGGTTCAGGCAGCGAGAGAACTTGATGCTGAAGCCGCAGACGTGCTGAATTAAATGGAAGTGATCACTCGGTGGCCAATTTGATGGCACTGCTCGACGACGGCAGCAGAGGGAGAGAGAGAGAGACGAGGCGGCAAGTGGGCTCGTCTCAGTCTCGCTTTGGTGGGATGTGGCCGGCGTGATCTAGGTGTTACGCGCACGAACGTAATCGGATAGACACGTGTGTCCATCGACCGGCATGGCCCGCGTGGGCGCAGTGCCATTAATGGCAAGGCGACGATGATCTTGGCCACATGCGTGCGGCATCTAACCGGGCCAGCAGCGGAGTATAGGTACAAGGGACGAGCGCGGATGTGATGACATCGGCAGTGGCTGCATCGCGACATGAGGTGGTCGGTAGGGTGGCAGCGCGGCGAGGCAGGCGGTCGTGCCGCTCGGTCATGCGAGCAGCGGCGGTGGCTCCACGTGGCAAAGCCAGTGGCGGTCAGGCTAGGGCAGTCACAGCCGGACACGCGCGACAGTGCGTGTGCGCACGCAGAGAGAGCCGACGTGGTGATATACATGAATTATGGAGTAGCTTTTTATTTAACATTTTTATTCATCAACTTAAGTTACAAAAAAATCATCCACACATTCTACCACATGCGTTATCAAATAAACATGATGCTCATGACATCGTTTGGTAATTTGTTTAGGGCATAACACTGAGGGTGTTACAATAGAGCTAAAATTGAAGTAACTGAACAGTTACCACCTCCCGTAAATATCAGAGGGATTCGTAGTTTTCTTGGTCATGCGGGGTTTTACCGTCGCTTTATAAAAGATTTTTCACATATTGCTAGACCACTTACAAATCTTTTGGCCAAGGATGTTCCCTTTGAATTTGATGATGCATGCTTGAAATCTTTTAACATTCTCAAGAAAGCACTCATCTCTGCACCAATCATTCAACCCTCTGATTGGTCGTTACCTTTTGAAATTATGTGTGATGCTAGTGATTATGCTGTGGGGATAGTTTTGGGACAAACCAAAGATAAAAGCATCATGCAATTGCTTATGCTAGTAAAACTCTGACAGGACCTCAACTTAATTATGCAACAACTAAAAAAGAACTCCTGGCTTTTGTTTTTGCTATTGATAAGTTTAGATCCTACTTAGTAGGAGCTAAGGTGATTGTATATACTGATCATGCTGCTTTAAAATACCTGCTCACTAAGAAAGATGCTAAACTTAGATTTATAAGAAGGATTTTGTTACTCCATTAATTTGATTTAGAAATAAAAGATAAAAAGGGAGTAGAAAATTCTGTTGCCGATCACTTGTCTAGAATGCAGTTTGAAAATCCACAGGAACTACCCATCAATGATTATCTACGGGACGACATGCTATTTAAGATCATGAAATTCAACCCCTGGTACACAAATATTGTTAATTTTATGGTTGCAGGATATGTACCACTAGGGAACAACAAAAGGAAGCTCATCTATGAAAGTCGTCTCCACATATGGGATGAGCCGTACCTCTTTAGAGTCTGCTCTGATGGCCTACTCAGGAGATTTGTACCGGTAGAGGAAGGCATCAAGATTATAGAACGATGCCACTCATCACCATATGGAGGACATTATGGTGCATTCCGAACTCATTTGAAGATCTGGCAAAGTTGATTCTTTTGGCCAACCATGTATGAAGATACGAAGGACTTCATCTGGAGGTGTGGAGCGTGTTAGAGGCATGGGAATATCAATTCAAGAGATGCCATGCCACTCACCAACAACCTCCAGATCAAGCTTTTCGATGTCTGGGGTATTGACTACATAAGACCATTTCCAAAGTTAAAGAACTATGAATACATCTTTGTGGCAGTCGACTATGTCTCCAAGTGGGTTGAAGCCATGCCATGCAGAGCTGTTGATGCTAAGAACTCCAAGAAGATGTTTGAAGAAACAATATTTCCGCAATTCGGAGTTCCAAGGATGGTGATTAGTGATGGAGGCACTCACTTCACTGACAAGAACTTTCACAGGTACTTGTTAAGACATGGGATCCATCACAACATCGCTACTCCATACCACCCTCAGACAAGTGGCCAAGCAGAAACATCAAACAAACAAATCAAGAATATTCTGTAGAAGACGGTCAATGAGATGGGGATTGCATGGAAGGATAGACTACCTAATGCACTATGGGCTTATAGAACAACCTATAAAACAGCACTTGGAATGTCACCATATCAACTCATCTATGGGAAGACCTGTCATCTACCTATTGAGCTAGAATTCAAAGCTCACTGGGCCATCAAGCGATGGAACATGGACTCTGAAGCCACAGGAACTAAGAGGAAGATGTAACTCTCTGAGCTTGATGAATGGCGAGAAAAATCATATCACAACGCCAAGATATACAAGGAGACAACCAAAAGATAGCATGACAAGAGGATCAAGAAGAAGGAGTTCGTCCTCGGAGATAAGGTATTACTTTTTAATTCTAGGGTTAAATTATTTGGGCACGGAAAACTTCGGGACAAATGGGAAGGACCATTCAAGGTTATAAGCACCTCGTCGCATGGAGCGGTAACACTTCAAAATGATGAAGGTACGTTATTCAAGGTAAATGGCCATTGTCTTAAGATCTTTCTAGAACCTGAAAAACCACCTGAAGATCTAGATGAGGTAGATTTTCTGATTTTACCATAGATTTACACCACTGCCATCCTCTTTACGTTTCATAATGGATAAATATTGTTTTTGGGATTAGATAGGGATTAGAAACCATCGTGAGAAAAATCTCCATGGGAAGACATCGTGTGGGACCAGTCAGTCCCACCTCCAGACTGGTCGGCCCCACTATCAACCGCCTCATGTCTAATCAATTCTCTCGTGTATTCTAGAACCTTCCCCACCACAATCCCGTAGTTTTTCACCGCATTTGGTTTTTCCTCATTACGAGACCCTAATAGATAGATCTTGACCCCTGCTGCAAGTTTTTCTCCCCTATATAAATGAGCCCCTACCTGCCTCCATAGCCATACCATCAAAGCATTCCATCTCCAACAGCATCAAAGCTCTCCTCCTCTCTAGTTCCAATGGCCGGTAGAGAGATCGTCCCCTTCGGTTTTGATCTAAACAAGAAGCCCGATGCGCTTGCGCTGAGCATTGTTCCACCAAAAGAGATAGCTCCCGTTTGTCAAAGCCAATCCTACTTCGCCCAAGCTATCCATCGTCCGGCGATCGCTCAGCCACCTTCACGTCTATTTCTTGAAGACAAGCCATGCCAGCAAAAGCCTGAGCTGGATGTCCCAAAGTTGATCAAGGTGATGAAGGAGATCAACCTCCTTCCTCCAAAGGGGTACGAGGTGTGGACCAGAGTAAAGACCAATAAGTTCAGGGATGTTACATGCACGAAGTATAAATCGGTCACCCCACGTACAACCATTGATGGAGTCCGGGCTATACCGGAGCAGATCAAGGTTGTTCCTCCTAAGGAGAAGAAGAGGAGGGCACCACCAGCTATAGAGAATGAGGAGAAGCGCCCACGGATGACCATGGCACTCTAGCAAAAAAAGATTGAAGATCTTACCGATTTTTTCCATACTTTAGAACAGAGGATTGACGAAGAATATGTTCATCGCAAGAGCCTACAACACGATGTAAATGTTTTAAATCGTTATGTTACCAGGCCTAGGAAGTAAGAGTGAGATAGGTTATGATAAGGCACAAGTGGTTAGGTCAAGTGTTTAGGATCGTATGTTTAGGTTAATCATTTAGCTCAGTTGCTAGAGTGGTTGAAGTTTGTGTTAGCTAGTCAAAAAGTTTGTGCTTAGTTTTGATTGTGTAATAGTGCCTTATGATATTAATGGAATTTTGTTATTACCAGCTCTCTATTTCTTTTTGGATATGTGTTTGTCTCCACATGTTGTGCATAAAGGTAAACAAGAAACAAGTGTGGGGAAAGCACACCACGTCAACAAGACAGAATTCGCTCGTGAAAATCATGAAATTCAGAAAGCAATGGACCAAGAACCACGTCGAACAAAGTTGGACCCGAATGGGCTCTAGAGCAGGCCGCCCGGTCTCCCCTATGGGTTGGCTGGCCCACTACTGTGTCCTCCCACCTAGCGCTTCATCCACGGTCAGGTTTGTAGCCCATATATTCTATTTTCACATTTTATACTTTCTGTTTCGAACTGGATTAAAAATCCTTTTGTGGGGGTATGGCCCCCGGTATCCATAAGACAAGACATGGGCCGCACCATCAGAGGTGGCCCAGCCCATAAGATCAAGGCATGCACGGCGCTGCTCGGCGTGTACCGCAAGATATTGTATAGTACCAAATAGGCTATTTTCCTTGTAACCCTACCCCTCCAGAGTATATAAGGAGAGACAGAGGTCTCCTAGTGGACACGATCCATATATCTCAATGCAATACATCAGAACACAGGATGTAGGTATTATGTCATACTGACGGCTGAACCTGTCTAAATCTTGTGTCTTGCTGCTTGTATTACCATCTCGCTCCTGATCTCGCTCACCTCTACGACAAATCTACCATCGTGGGATACCCCTCGGTGGACTACCGAGCATCTTTTGTCGACAGTTGGCGCGCCAGGTAGGGGTGTGCGCTTGATCTATGGTCGGCCAGATGGGATCTCAAGATCGACACCGCTCGTGGCAACCTGACTTCCTGCGGCGGTGTCCTTCAGCGGCCCTATGGGGTCGACATGCGGCACATGCGTCACCTCCTGACAACATCAGTGTATCAAGCTCCAGCTACAACACACCACAGGAATGGGAGTCTACTCCGATCCGGCAAGCTTGGCTTTGGGTATTGCCACCACCGCTACCGTATCGGGATCCATCAAAGATGCTACGAGACTGAATCGAGTCACATGGAGCCCTACATGCTGCCTCTGTGTCCTCAAAACAAGGATGGAATCCAAATTTGCCAACGACGCCACTACGATGACATTAGCACCACGTGTGGGAAGGGAATCCCGGCTAATTTGTATGGCAAAGTGGATATGCTGGTTGCTGGATGTTTTCTCCAATCAACAACAAGCAAACCAAGAAAGCCGATCTACGATCTACGGATGTCATGCGAAGCAAATTGAAGTAACCAAGATGCGCAGCTTGCATGCGCTATACGGGTCTGCATGCATACAAATAGGCAAGCACCGATCTACAAGGGCACATGCATGTGCACGTGTATACGTATACATACGTGTGCATCATGCGGCCGCAACCAAGCCGAGCACTGTCAATTCATTGCATCTTGTGACAAGCTCTCCAACGCCGACGTGACCGCCAAGATGATTTTCCGAGGCATCGAACAAGCTCTCCGACTGCATCAAGCGACCATGCCTGTTCAACTATGACTCTGTGTACCCGTCCGACTGCACCGAGCCGCCAAGCGAGTCATCCGAGCAGTTAAGCGAGTCGCTAAGCGAGCTGCCCGCGTCGCCGACCAGATAACGCCATACGCCACTGACCAGACATTCTATCTAAACCTAAGTCACGCTTTAATATTCTTCTAAATATTCTTCAATCTCCGTATATCGCCATAATGTTTCTTTGAGCTGTTTTCTCCATGTTTGCTCTCCAAATGATTTTCTAAACCCCGAACAGTCATGTTGATGCTCGGACGCCTCTAGAGATGGCCCTGTCTCTGGCTTCTCCCTACACGTGCACGAGCGTCTGCCCTCTGCGTTATGGGTGGTCGGCAGCGGCTCCTTAGTTACTCATGTTCCTCCTACACATGCACGAGCTCCGCGCTCAATGTTATGGACTATGGGCTAGCTAGGGTTGGAGACTCAGCTATACACTAACTGGACGGGCGATTTATATTAAATATAATTACATCTTCACACCAACTGATCGCCGAGCTACATACGCTATTTCATCGCCATTGCTGATTTTTCTCCATAATTCATATATTTTTACATCATGTACTACCCATTCTACATGTTTGTATTGCAGGATCATCGTCCAGGTGATCGGACCACCTGGTGCTTGGACTTCTCCACCGATCAACTGGTCGGACCGCTTGGTTCATGGACACCATCGTCGACCAGTTGATCGGACTGTTCGCCGGTCGTGCTTCATCGCCAGCTACGTCGGTTACTCTTCGGCACTCGGATTCTTCATGCTCGAGGACTAAGTGGGCACAGTTCACCACACGGACGTCGCTAGCTATGCCGGTGCTCGGACCTCGCCATCTTTGCCGGGACCTCCTCGGTGCTCGTACCTCGCCAGCTACGCCGGGGACTCCTCAGTGCTCAAACCTCGCCAGCTTCGCCAGGACCTCCTCGGTGATGAGACCTCGCCAGCTACGCCGGGGACTCCTCGGTGCTCGGACCTCGCCAGCTTCGCCGGGGACTCCTCGGTGCTCAGACATCATCGCCTACGCCAGGGACTCCTCGGTGCTCGGACATCACCGCCTACGCCAGGAACTCCTTGGTGCTCGGACATCACCAGTGACACCAGGGACTCCTCGATACTCGGACATCGCCAGCGATGCCGGAGACTCCTCGGTGCTCGGACATCGCCAGCAACGCCGGGGACTCCTCGGTGCTCGGACATCGCCAGCGACGCTGGGGACTCCTTACTACTCGGTACTCGAACATCGCCAGCGATGCCGGGGACTCCTCGCTCCTTGGTGCTTGGACATCGCCAGCGACGCCGAGGACTCGGTGCTCGAACATCGCCAGCGATGCCGGGGACTCCTCGCTCCTCGGTGCTCGGACATCGCCAGCGACACCGGAGACTCCTCGCTCTTCGGTGCTCGGACATCGCCAGCGACGCTGGGGACTCCTTGCTCTTCGGTGCTCGGACATCGCTAGCGACGCCGGGGACTCCTCAGTGCTCCCTTGGTGGTCGGATCTTGCTATGTCTTGTCGGTGTGCTATCAAGCTGCTCCATACTGTTCGGATCAGGGTGCTGATCTTGGGCAGCACGTCTGGGGTCTTGATACGCGCATGTCGGATGACATCGACAAAGCTTTCAGACTTCTTTTTCTTTGACCCTGCTACAAGATTCATTCTTCATCTTCCAGCAGGCTCGGGGACTAAGTGGGCACACTTCACCTTGCGGTGAATATGCGCTTTTCTCATCTCGAGGCTACGTCCAGGGACTAGCTGCCTACTCGGCTAGTCTTCTACTTTCTGACACTGGCACCACGTGACTTCGTCACCTACTGTCAGGCTCGGGGACTAGCTGTGGGGGTATGGCCCCTGGTATCCACAAGACAAGACATGGGCCGCACCATCAGAGGTGGCCCAGCCCACAAGATCAAGGCGTGCACGGCGCTGCTCGGCGTGCACCGCAAGATATTGTATAGTACCAAATAGGCTACTTTCCTTGTAACCCTACCCCTCCAGAGTATATAAGGAGAGGCAGGGGTCCCCTAGTGAACACGATCCATACATCTCAATGCAATACATCAGAACACAGGATGTAGGTATTACGTCATACTGACAGCCGAACCTGTCTAAATCTTGTGTCTTGGTGCTTGTATTACCATCTCGCTCCTGATCTCGCCACCTCTACGACAAATCTACCATCGTGGGATACCCCTTGGTGGACTGTCGAGCATCTTTTGTCGACACCTTTGATAAAACAACTTAAAACCTAAGAAAAGATTATTGTTGTCATGACTAAAGGATAGACTATATAACTCTTTTCCTAGAAGTCTTGCTACTGTTGGGAACTTATTATTAGGGACCCTATGATACTTAAGTTGTGAAATGAGATATTGTAGAATAATGAGAACTTGATTCTTGATGTCTTGTTATTGGAGAATTTTATTTCAAAAAGTTAAAAGAATAGCTACGCCTCTTCTTTGTGGTAAAGCAATGTCCCACCAGAGCCAAATATGATAGACTACAGAAACCTTCTACATATATTACTTACTATTGTGTTCAGTTTGGTCAAACCTTGTGACCCTTGTTGAGAAACTTATCATGCTCTCAAGATCAAGATCACGTGCACTCCACATATATCTGCTGCTCCTACACTGGGGGTACGCAAAAACATGTTTTCCTACCACCCAAAAATGTTCTACTCCTACATTGGGAATAGACATAAAAATAAGTTTGTTAGGATAAATGCTCCAAGTTCCTGTGAATGTCTCTCTTGAAAAGTTTCCAACTGCAAAAAAGAGGCATGGGCTATGCAAGAGTTATAAAAAAGAGAAAAGAAAAGTATTGAAAAAAAATGAACAAGTGTCCAAGATATTGAAAACAATGGGTACTCAGATGCTCGCCTGAAAAAAAAGGAGAGAAAAGAAAAAAATATGAAATGAATAAGATAGCCCATGTTTTCTTGCAAAAGTTTTCCAAGTTTCAAACAAGAGAGACATGTTTCAAGGAGCATAGTAGAATTAGGTTAGCCACCATATATATATTCACACACATGCACATCTTGATCTAAGAGTATAACATTTTTCTCCTTGGATCCTTGTTTTGACTTTACTATATATGCAATGCAAATATGTTCTCATATTTGTCCCTACCTGAGCTCCACATAAGCTTTTAGAAGTAGGCAAAAAGAAGGCAAAGTCATTAATGCCTTGGTGAGGATCAAAAATATTACATATGTGAGTGATTTGAGAGTACCACAAGAAGGAGAAGGTAAGCCATGTTTTGTTTTTTTTAATCTTAAAATGTTTCTCTAATTGACTTGACTGAAGGAAGATGGTGATCTATTTCAAGCTGTTCCATTCTTCAACCACCCAAAGTTTCATGGTAGACACTTTGAATCCTGCAGTGCATGTATGACTGTGAATGGTTTTATGTTGATGTCTTGTCCTAAGGTTATGTCTTGAGTAATCCATCCTTTTATCGAGGACGAGTAAAAGCCTAAGTGTGGGGGAGTTTATTGACGGTAGTTAACACCAATCACAAACCGTCAATATACTTTGCATAAATGACTAAAATGGATCACCAACATAGATTCAGGGGTTTGAACTGACAAATTCCATAAGTTTTGGTGAATCTGTGTTTCCAGCAGGATTTAATTAGAAAACCGCCAAGGAGGACCTATTCATCAAAGGAAATCGCGTAATTCCACAAGATAAACAACGTGGGAAGACTCTAGAAGACTCCAGAAGGCTCTCCATCAAAGCGGAGCCTGAGCCCTAGCCAGGTGGGACCGGTCGGTCCCACATGCAGGCCGGCCGGTCTGTGGGACCCACCTGGTAGCCCCTCATTGCTATGTCGGTTCTCCACCGCCTTAAGAATTGCATCTCCGCCATTTATTCAAGCCAGTTTGATCCGATGGCTCAGGATTGACGTTCCGACCAATATATACCTGCACGTACCCCCCTCCAGGGCAATAGGCATATGATCCTGAGAGCCTGAGGGCCAGAAACCCTAATCCATATAGCCTCATTGAATCCTTTGTAGTTCACCTCCCGTTAGTAGGCCTAGCAGGACATTGTTACTATAGGAAACATACTCTACCTGTGTTTTCTCTAGTAATATCCCCAGAACTGAATAATAGAAGACAGACCTTACTGAAGTTAGAACTAGAAGACCTTTGTAATCTCCTCTACGCTCCTATTATCTAGCCTTGATTGTGTAGTTGGGTTTAGTTAGATTTAGTTATTCTCACACACGTTTCCTCGAGTTCGATATAAAACTGGGTACTTCCGGTGAAGTGCTACATCAGTATAATATATGTACGCTTGCGGATTTTTCTGAGTGCGTTAATATATATCAACAGACGTGTGATCTCAATTGGTGGTGGTTTAGGGGAAGATAAGAAGTCAGGGGGATATTAGGGGAAGATAAGAAGTCTGGGGATAGAGATGTATAGGGAAGATAAGAATACTGAGGGTGTTACATCTTCAATCGTAGGACATGTGATCTCAATTGGTGGTTTAGGGGGAAGATAAGAAGACTAGGGATATTAGGGGAATGACTCGGACATTATAATTGTTTCGATGAACGTACTGTGATCTCAGTTGGTTTAGGGCGAAGATAAGAAGACAGGGGATACGAAGTTGGTTTAGACCAAGCCCTCATTAGACAACAACCCAAACAAATGTAGATGAGATGTAATCGTGTGTTGGAATGACTCAGACATTATAATTGTTTTGATGAACGTACTGGCCCTGTTCGTTTCACTGAAATTTTCGCTGAAATTTGGCTTTTATGTTGATGCTTATGCTGATTTATGTTCGTTTGCTATAGGTACTACTGAAGTAGTGTTGCAGAATAGGGCGATTATGATGATCAAGGGCAAAATGGGAATCTCCTTGCCGGTTTTTCTTCTTTCGTGGGTTAATTTGCTTGTGCTTCTAAACTAGTAGCCCTGAATGGGTGGAATTGGAAGGGAAGGGGGCCCTAGATACCCTTCGCATTTAGGTGTTGTTTGGTTGGCGGGATGGAGTAGGGTGGGGTGGGACGATCCCTCTTTTTGTTGTTGTTTGGTTGAGGGTCAAGGTGGAGATATATAGGACCATCCCACTAGGGAATATGCTTGGTAGATGTCGTGACTCCCGCCCCTGATTTTTTGATGGACAGAGTCATCCCAACTAGAACGACCTTCACAGGTGCACAGCAGACGAGCGCATGCAAGGTGGCGGGTGGTGGCGTAGGCGGGTGAGCTCCGCACGATGGTAGGGCGAGATCTAGGCGTAGCCGTGAGGGCGAGCTCCGCGCCCGGTGTGGACGCGCGGCCGCGCGGGTGAGCTCTGCCCCTGGCTTCGGCGCGTGGCTCGACGGGCGAGCAGCGCCCCTGGCTCTAGGTGCCCGTGGAGAACTAGAGATGTAGGCGCGGCCCGGGCAAGCGACCATGGAAAATAGGAGATGCAGGCGCGACAGAGAACGAAGGGATAAGAGAGAAGAAAGAAATGGAAAAAAATAAAAAAAAATGACAAATGGGTCCCATGTGTCAATGGTAAAAGAAGAAAAAGCACAAGAAGAGACTGACACACGAGGCCCACCTATCAGGTAGATGATCCCACTTTTGATGTCTCAGCTCTGAACCAAACACAAGATGGGTCGATTTTTTCCCTTTTCAACCAAACAGAAAATAGAGCAATCCCATCCCATAAATCAGATACAGGACCATCTCCACCTTGGCTCCTAACCGAACGCTACCTTAGAGTACTAGTATTACTATTGAAAGACAATAGCTGATACATCGACGTTGAGGTTTCCCATGGCAGGGTCCCTTCTATAGGTACTGCTACACTAGAATTTGATACTCATATATCTGATATGTCTTAGAGTCCACCATCCTTGGCCTAAATACATGCACGGGTGATTACATTAATACAAGTCTTAACGCTGCTTATTAGGTACTGAAACAAAAGAAAAATGACATGGCACGGGTGATTACATTAATACAAGTCTTAACGCTGCTTATTAGGTACTGAAACAAAAGAAAAATGACGTGCTTAGGCGTTGAAGATTTGGATTGGATGGACAACAGTGGTGTTGTTTTCTAGGATCGACAGCTCTTGTGAGTTCTCACATCAGAACCCATTATTGCTTATGTAGCGATGGTTTTGGGAACCTCACTTTGCTCTGCAGCGGTTCTAGCTTTAGCGTCCTGTTGTACATAGCAAGGAGCAGACATACATGATACATCACATATATAGACATTATATTGTGGTTTATGACAGAAAGAGAAATCAAATATAAATGGATACAAATTTGTATCTAGGATCGCATCATGCTAGCCAAAATTGACTAGGTATTACACTAACCAACCATCAACGAGCAGTTGCAAACAGCCAATAGCTTCAAAACTAGCGGTATCAAATACTAGGTTTTTAATTAACAGAATCAATTACTAGAAATATCGAAATAGCCGTGGATGGCGCTGTAGTTGCAAAAGGCAAAATTTCTACGCAATCTGTACGGGTCCTATCAGATGCTAGTGACTTGTATGGCGTTATGATTTGAACAATAGCATGTGCATGGTACCAACAATCTTGTGGTCTGTGACTATCATTTTGCAAGAGAAAACTACTAGTCCAATTAAACAAGAATGTCAGCACAGTTTGATTTGATAGTGTCTCATCAGTATGTACCTCATGCTTGAATGAGTTGTAGATGCAAAGGGAGTAGCCAATACATCCAGTCCAGACGAGAATACCAAGCCAGGTGACTATCATGGCGCCAACGTCCCCCAGAACCATGTAAGGCAAGAGTAAGAGAACCTCAACCAATATCACCTACCTGCCGAACGACGTGAACCGTGTCTCTCCAATGAACACGCCCTTTAGCAACACCGCACCCAGAAACATGGACTAGAACAGCGTGAAAGACATTGGACCAAAAGCTTGCAAGACAAGATATTGTGTAGGATAGTCAGCCCTATAGCACACCACCCAAGCCATGCGAGCAGCGACCAATCGCCAGCCGATCAAATATCAAATGATCTCTTACTCTATGTCCTAATGCCATTACCTGGAGTTCTTATCTTATGGATATCCTACTTGGTTGGGTTACTATGGGATGCATTTATTGAACAGGGAGGAATGACCCTTGTATTCGTGTATTATGGATTTATTATGATGATGTATATGTTTTCTCTTATCACCCTCGGTCATACCGCATCAACCATTACTACTTGTATTGCCATCCTAGGGCACAATAGATTCTTAGGCTTTTCTAAGTGTATCTATGACTCCTATAGGGAAATCCCGTCTGTGAGGTATGCACGATCAAAATTATTTGTTTTCGTGTTCTTTTTAAATTTCACATTTAGTTGTTTTTCTTGTTCTATGCATGTTAGTGTTTTTTGCATTACTTGTTTCATATGGGAGCAATAATGATGGTTATATTTTGCTTTCATGTGTTTGCCTTTCTCGTTTTCCGTACCTTTCGTAGTAGTTACTCGCCACTAGAAACAGTATTCATGAATTCAAACTAAAAAGCAAATATAGTTCCATATTTGATATTTGGAAAGTTTAGTATTAATTTGTTTGGTTATATGATTACTAAAAACGGCTAAACTAGGAACAAGATGCTAGTTAATTGCCGCTGCATTGCAAATTATTTTATCCTATCCAGTGTGGACATTCATTTTTATCTTTAACCAACTTTTCATCGTTGTTGGTTTTTCTGTCAAACCTAGAGAGAGGGAGTGAAGAATGAGGAGAGACGCATGAGTGAGGGGTAAGATTCCCCTCCACCTTCCCCCTCTTCCCCTTTTTTAAGAAACGTGGGACAGGTGGTTTTCATTATTTTTCTTGGTTAAGCTTGTATTTTACAATAGAACCTCTAGGGGCTATGAACAGGCCCTAAACCTTATCTTACAAGCCCCTAAGCTATGTAATTGGGCCTTGAAAACACCGATGGGGTTCCCTAACATATAATACACCCCCAACAACCACAAAGGGGCGAGTGTGCGTGCGTTGTACTATGTAATCACAAAAAAGTAGCCCTCAACTATTCGGTTTTGATCGAAAGTACAAGACCTAATAACTAAATAAAATTAAGTGTGGCCCAATTACAACTCAGTCCCAACACACAATTCTCGTCTACACAGAGACAATATATGAATGATTTTATCGTTAGGCAGTCTTCGGCTAGTCTTCGGTGTCAACCTTCTCTCAAACCTCCATGACCCTGCCTTTGGTAGCTTGCTCCTTCGCATGGCCTTGAGCTCTTGATTCCTTCTTTTCATAATTGAGCCTTCACCGAAGACATTGATGTTGTTGAAGTGGGCGAAGTAGTCGACGTAGGCGAGGAAGTTGTTGATGATAATGACACGTGTTCAATCTTTCACTCATGGGCGCTAGGCAAAGCTTTTGTCTTCCGAGCAGATTGCTCGCCCAAAGTGCTCCTCGCTAGCCCCTCTTGGCTGGCGCTTGTGATAATTTTTTTGCGTGGTTGAAGTAGATGGCGTAGGCTTGGTTAATTTCATAGATGTCACAGATGTAGACCCCCCGATGCAATTGACAGCGAAAGCAAAGTCGAAGGTGTTCATGGCAACCCCCCTGCCCAAATTGATGGTGAAGGCGAAGATGTTGATGGCGATCCCTCAACCCCAAAATGCTAGCAAAGACAAACTAGACGATAGCAAAATTGGTGGCAAAACCCCTTGCTGATAGGTTGCCATAGGTGGTCTCGATTTAGCCGAAGTCGATGGTGATGCTGCTCACTGATAGATTACTTTGGTGTCAGCCCCGTACCTTTTGAGACGAGCGGGTGAAGAGTTGCAAAATGAGCCCCTTGATGATTTTAGATTAGTTTGGCGTCAACCCCCATATCTTTTGAGATGATAGGGCGAAGAGTCACGAAACGAGCCCCTTGATGATTTTAGACTAGTTTGGCGCCAATCCCCATACCTTTTGAGGCGAGAGGGCTAGAAACAACGAAATGAACCCCTTGGAGATTTTAGATTACTTTCCCATAGACCCATAACTTTTAGAGCAAGGGAGCGAGTAGTCATGAAATGAGCCCCCTCGACGCTTTTAGATTAGTTTGGTGCCAGCCCCCATACCTTTTGAGGCGAGGGGGCTAGAAGCGGTGAAATGAGCCCCTCGGTGATTTTAGATTGCCTTTGCACAAATCCATAACTTTTGGGGCGAGGGAATGAGTAGTCACAAAATGAGCCCCTCAGCGCTTTTAGATTAGTTTGGCGCCAACCCCCATACCTTTTGAGGCGAGGGGGCTAGAAGCGGCGAATGAGCCCCTTTGCGATTTTAGATTACTTTGGCACCTACTTGCAATGCGTAGTCATTGAGCTCATATAAAATCATTGTGCTTTGATTGCGCGTATTTTGGCAATGCAAAGTCATTGAGCTCTTATCAGATAATTGCGTACATAGTGGTCAAAAATTATGCATTCAGTGCTCTACGAATGCTGACTATTTTTTTATCTCATCAATCATGTTTTTGCCGATATTGGAGAGCCTTACGCTGCTAATAAGGCGACCTTTTTGGCTCATGTGAAGTAGTATTAATTATGCAGGTCCCATTGGCTTTAAGTGTGTGCATGTGGGTTGGTGTTAGTAGTTTGGTTCCGAGATACTTTAATGTTTGTACGGTTTAGAGATTCTGCTATTCTTGCACTTGTTGGTGACTATTGTGGCTTGTCCGGTTCGAGAACTGAAGTAGTGTTTTGAAAGTGCTTAGCTTTCGCATGTTTTTGGAAAGCTGAAGTCATTGGCTATTAGGTTTTTCGATCTCATGTAATTTATTAGCATTGAAACAAAGATTTTAGTTCGCTTAGTCCTTGTATGTCTCGCTTAGTCCTTGGGCTTTTCAGTTGACTTTTGTAGTCATTTTCGGAGGGTCGATGTCTTGAGTCCTTATGGTTTCACTTTGCTTCACCCTCGCATGTTTGTGTAGGGTCAAAGTCTTGAACCCTTATGCCTTTTGGTTTACTCTGCCCTCGCGTATTTACGGAGGGCCGAAGTTCTGAGCCCTTAGGTTTTTTAATTGGCTTCGCCCTACCACTCTTCTACCAAGTTTAGAAAGATATGTCTTATCAAGCGATCAAACCCTACACCAGTAACATAGCGCTCTCCTACCACTCTCTCGATTGTAAGAACTTGATTGAGTATTCTAACACGAAGAACACGGCTACTGGACGTAGGGCATATACGCCCGAACCAGGATAAATCCTTTTGTGTCTTGAGTGCTAAACCACCGAAGACACACACATATTCAATCAAGACACAAAACTTCAAACAAGCGTTGTGTGACCTTGAAGTAAGCGTCAGCATCATGCCTAAGATAGTATTTGACAAATTGAATTATATAACCTTGTCTCCTACATCGATGTGCTTGAAGCTAGTTGATCAAATGTTTATGTGTGTATGTGCCCCTCTATTGGGCGCACCCCATGCTCCATGGACTTCCATCATTACCCACATGCAACATGCGCTCAATTGCTAGGTGTGTAGGGGGAGAGGGGGGCTTACCGGGTGACTGGTCAGGGACGGGGAGGGTGGCTAGCGTCGTCTACACATACATCGACGCTGCACATGTAAGGCGCGGCAATAGCAGCGTTGACATGCGACGACAGCGCTGTAGGCGGCAATGACATGCATGCAGGATGGAGGTGCGAGGGAGCACGGTGTGCACTAGCAATAGTGTTGAGCGGCAACAATGCGATCGAGTTAACTGTAGGGGAAGTATCCAGCCTTTTACCTGTGTGCCATTATAAAAGATGGTCGCGGCCTACGTGCCACTAAAAAGTTCGAATGCACCTATGTGCCATGACACTTTACTTTTTTGCCTCCCAAGCCATTCCGTCCACTTTTCCATCTAACGGTGTTAATCTGCGTTGGAAAAAGTCCCAAATATCCTCACGTTGCTTCTTCACCGTGCCCTTCTTCATTTCCTCAACCGGTCGTCTTTGTCCCGTCCTCCACCATGCGCCGGGGCCAGGGAGCCCCGCGTGCGCCAGGGCGGGGGGCAGAGCCAGCCGCGCGGGTGCCGGGGCCGGAGGTGGAGCCGGTCGCGCGGGCGCCGGGGCCGGGGGCGCAGTCGGACTCGCGGACGTCAGGGTTGTGTAGAGCCTAGCCGCTCGCTGCCTCGTGCCTCCATCGCCGGCGCGCCCACCGACGGCACCCAGTGATTCCATCGCCCCAACCACCGCGACCGACGCGCGCGATGGTCGCACGGCCGCGTGCGCCCCTGCGCGGGCCGCGTCGCAGCACCGCCGGTCGCGACCTCCCTGCCCACCTGAACTCGTCGGACCCAGCCCAGGCCTACGCGCGCCAAGGCCGCCTCAAGCCGAGGATGCACCACCCCGACCCTGCGAGCCTCACCGCGACCCTGAGCGCCTCCCAGGGCACGGACAGCCCGAAGATGAAGACGACGGCGCCGGGGGAGGCCAGCAGCGCGGCGACGCGGTCGGAACCCGCGCGGCGCGCCAAGCGCGGCATGACTGGGCAGAGACGGCGAGGGCGAGGAACACGCAGAGCGGGAGGAAGGTCGCCCGGGCGCGGCGAGGAGGAGCTAGCAAGGCACGGGCGCGACGTGGTCACCATCGAGCGCGCCAGTGGAGGCTCGACGGGCGGTGCTCGACCTGGCTGCGTGGGGGGAGCTCAGCCCCTAGTCGCCGGAGCCGCGCTGCGCGAGCTGTGACATGCGATCGAGGCCTCGACCGCGCACCGCCTTCTCAGGGCCCGAGGGCGCGTCGGGGCCGAGGCTCGGGGCAGGCGACGGACGCTAGCCGAGCGGACGCCGGCGCATCGAGGCCAGGCCTGCGCATCGGGGCCGCGGCCGGCGCATCGTGGATGTGAGAGGGAGAGGGAGCCGGGCTCGCCGGAGTCGAGAAGGGCTCGCGCGGAGTCAGGATGGGGGTCGCCGGAGTCGAGAGGCCGGGCATCGCGGAGAGGGCCGCGCGGTCGGAAGAAGATGCCGATGGGGAAAAACATAGAAAGCGGTTTACGCCTTGACAGAAGGGCATTTTGAACGTTTTTACTGACTGGGCCCACGTGTTAGGGCTGACAAACGGCAAAAATCAAACAGAAGGTGAACAGAATAGCTTGGGAGAAAAAAAGTGTCATGGCACATAGGTGCGTACGAACTTTTTAGTAACACGTAAGCTGTGATCATCTTTTATAGTGGCACACATGTAAAAAGCTCAAGTAGGATAGGGGCTCTCGACTGACAGGGCGGTGTAGGTGGTTGACGGTGCTGCCGTGCTGGAGGGGGACTTGTCGGGGTGAGGAAGAAACTAGTAGCTAAAGCAAAATCATCCATACAAAAATTAATAGATATCCATACTTGTGTATATGGGCCTTAAGACGTTCTGGGTGTATATAGTGACATATTTCAAAAAGAAGGACAATACACTTTCTATGTATATAGTAATGGTAGTTCTTTGAACCGTGCCAATTACAAATGGACCTAATTATTTAGACCGTATCTAATTTATAGAAATATATATCTTGATGAAAAAATACTCTCCAACAACTTCTCTGTTTCGGATTTCTTACGGATACAAAAGTATAAAAAATAATTTTACTTAAATAACTCTTTAACTAATATAATATACAGCCTGGTCGTTGGATCATATTTGGCTTATAAGTCATGACTTATCAGTCAACGAATAGTATTTTTCTCTCACACCAAATTAGTCAACAATACTTTTATCCATGGTTTATAAGTCAAACTAGCCCAAACGAACGAGAGCGATAGAGCTTTATCTTTAGAATGACTCGCTGAGATGCTCACATGAGTGAGCTGATGGCATGTTTGGCGATTGTGAAAGTCAACTTTTATAAGCATTTTTTTACTTAGTATTTTCCATTTTATATTTTTTCTCAAAAAAAAGTCAATGCTTTGTCTCGTCCTAACCCGAAAGAGTTTTCTTCCCTTTTCGCCCCGATGCCAATGGCATATGGATTTCTCTATCGACACAGGAAGAGTCCGCAAAAATAATCAACTCGTTTTTTCTCCTCCGACTCCGAGGCTCCGTTCTCCTCTCCCGCATCCACCGCCGTCTCATCCCCAATCGGACCACCGCCTCCCCTCGCCTCCAAAACCCTACCCCTCGCGTCGGCGGCGGGGGCATGAGCCAGTGACCGCTCTCGTGCGGTCTCGTCTGCCTGCGCACGCACGCGCGCGGGGTCGGCGAGCGAGCATTGCGGCGGTCCGCGATCGCCATGGCGTCGGCGGCGGGGTCGCCCGGCGGGGCCGGCGCGGGGGCCAGCGGGCTGAAGACCTACTTCAAGACCCCCGAGGGGCGGCACAAGCTGCAGTACGAGAAGACGCACTCCCCCGCCGTCGTGCACTACAACCACAGCGGCAAGACCGTCTCCCAGGTAGCGAGGGCGCCGTCGTTCGGGTTAGGGTAGCGAGGGGGGGTTCGATGCGCCGTATGGGGCTATCGATGGGTCGCTCTGTGCTGGATGGATGGGGAATTGGATGGCGAGGTTGGGTTGGGTTGGGTTGGGATGTGGGTTGACTTGGCCTGATCAGGTGCTGTTTCTGGATGAGTCGCTGTAGATGCGCTGGGAATTCGATTGGTCATGCAGAAGATATTCGGAAGTTTCTAGGAGCAGGCGTGCAGCATAGATTGGATCAGGCGCAGCGTAGATTAGTGTCTTATGTTTCATGTATGGATAGTCCTTGCATATATTTCGAGTTACCATTCTATAGATTAAAAAAAATGACACACAGGTTTCTGTTTGCTAATTCTAAATCTCTAATATCATAGAACAAATACTTGCTTAAAAGTTTTCAGGGCTTTGTGATTTCCGGTTCTTTTGTGTTGTGTACATTACACATCCTTTATGCAGTTATCAATTATTTGTTGTGATGGTGCCAGATGACGGTGGCATATTTGAAGGAGAAGCCAGCAGGCCAAGGTTCCACGCCTTCAACACCAAGTGCTGGTAGTGGGATGCGGTCTGCAGCTGCAAGGCTGCTCGGCACTGGGAATGGGAGCCGGGCACTTAGCTTTGGGAGCAATGGTACCAGCAGGGCTGTCTCAGGAAACAGCCGCATGGGTGGAGGCATTGGTGTGTCGACTAGTGCAAGTGGATCGCAAGGCATGGCAAACTATGATGGAAAGGGCACGTACATCATATTCAATACTGCGGATACGCTCTTCATCAGTGATCTCAACTCACACGACAAAGTATTTCCTTTTCTCTTGTTGCATGTATGCATGCATGTTATGTTGCTTGTAACTTTGGTATCCTGTGGTTCTCTGATCACGTGCTAATTGCATCAGGATCCAATAAAGTCCATCCATTTCAGCAGCTCAAACCCGCTTTGCCATGCATTTGACCCAGAGGCCAAGGACGGGCACGATCTGCTCGTTGGGGTGTTCTCAGGAGATGGTATGTCAAATGCTTCATAATTAGGTAAGCTTTATGCTTATATTAGTTAAAGAATCATGCATAAGTTCTTTTATTCGTTATACAGTCTATTCAATGTCACTGAGGCAGCAGTTGCAAGATCCTGGAAAGAAGCCCGTTTCGTATCAGCATTTTGTTAATAAAGACAAAGACAAAGACAAAGATCCAAGTCAAGGTGGCGCTGCCAGCAGGCATGTTTTCATTTTACTGTTTAATTTAAAAGTGACGTGTCAATTTCCCCATTAATAAGCTTGGCAAATTTGTCTCACCGTTACCTTACAAGTATTAAATATTTATTTCTTGATATGGTAGTGGTCCTGCGAGTTATACAAGTCGATAAAAACTGAAGCTGGATAGCATCAGGATAATGTATGATGCAAGTATGTCCGACATGCAGTACACTGTAATCTGTTACAATTTGCTGAGATGCTTTCAAAAGTAATGATGACCCATATGCATGGAAGATACTAAGTTGTCAACTTATAATAACTTGTAGTGCATGCATCGGCAAAGATAATATAACGTGCTAGATGTGAAGTGACAACTTCATTGTATTTTGGATGTTTTTTGTGCAAACTGTCACTTATGAAGTTAGTCAAAATTTAAACCTGGACGATCACTGTGGAAACCTTCATTTATGAAGTTGATCAAAATTTGAACCTGGACAATCACTGCGTAGAAACATATCTACAACATAATTCTGAAAGGTGTTCTTGAAATCAGTGATGGTCAAATACTTGGATGCTGTTTGGTCCTCTTGTACATGGCCTAACAAGTTAGCATTCATTTTAAATGTTTAAAATTTGTATTTTTCTTGTGAGATTTAGACAGTTTCAAGAAGATCCCAAATTTGAAGGGCGGGCCTGTTGCAAGCGGTAGAGTCTTACCGCCTGTGACCGGAAGGTCCCGGGTTCGAGTCGCAGTCTCCTCGCATTGCACAGGCGAGGGTAAGGCTTGCCACTGACACCCTTCCCCAGACCCCGCACAGAGCGGGAGCTCTCTGCATTGGGTATGCCCAAGAAGATCCCAAATTTATTACTGAGCCGCCCATTATATTTAGAGGTTAGAACGCGATCACCTAAAAGTGGGAGGAGCATACATGCATACGGTACAATTTATGGGGTAGTGTCAGTACTGGTTATGATTGGTGGATAATGCAAATAATATTGGTGGATAATGAAAAGTATTTACATGTTTATTTAGTTAGCTGCTTTTGAGAAACATCAATCAACATCAGCAAAACATTATCCTCCATCATCTGTGTAAATAAAAATCATAATGCATGACCTTTCTCCATGCTGCCTGCTTTATATATTGGATAATATGGGAAAGCTGCGACCCGGGATATCCTGATTCCTCTTTATCTTGTCAGCGTTTTAAAAACCCGCTAAGTCTGTGGCCACTTAAGCACTTGTTCCTCAACTGACCAGGCAGGAGGGGTGGTGTTGAGCACCAGTGTGCCACCTAGGCAGGCTAGGCTTCTGCCATTTTAGATTGGTTTAGAATTTCCTCTAATGATACGATGTGGAATTGTGGTTTCTGTGGCCACCTTTTTTTTTTTTGAAAAAAAACCCTGGAATGTCCTTTTATGACACAGTGGGGGATTGGTGTTTCCAACACTTGTCAGGACCCTCAATCCTGGAATTGTTGAGGGGATCTTAGCTCGGAAGGTTACCACATTATGGTTGTATCTTGATGCAGTTCCTTGGATAGCTTGCAAATTAGCTTGTTTTTCTTACTGCATGAAATGCTAAAGTCAAAAGCTGTTGTAACTTCCTTTCCTAGTTACTCCCTCCATTCTCTTTTATAAGGCACACACACACATATCAAAATAAAAACTTTGACCAATAATTTGTTTAATAATTTTTAATTATTATAATACAGACTTGATACCGTTAGATTTGCAATGCGATTAAATGTACTATCCAATTATCATAAGTTTGTAAGTATAAAAAGGGTGTACCCAGTGCAGAGAGCTCCCGCTCTGTGCGGGGTCTGGGGAAGGGTGTCAGTGGTAAGCCTTACCCTCGCCTGTGCAATGCGAGGAGACCGCAACTCGAACACGGGACCTTCCGGTCACAGGCGGTAAGACTCTACCGCTTGCACCAGGCCCGCCCTTCATAAGTTTGTAAGTATAAAAAATAAAATATAAAATATAAAATAAATAAATGGCCAAAGTGTAATTTGGGAGACCTTGTCATATTAAATCAGGCCTTATAAAAGAGAATGGAGGGAGTAAGATCTAAAGGGAAGCATTTTGGTTAGCATGCATGTATACTTGTATAGGGATCCGCTACTTTGAAATCGCTGTGGCGATTGAACTACCGAAGGATGATAATCTTGATTATGTACTGGGCCTGCTGCTGTCTAGGATATTTGAATGGATTTTTTCCCTATCATTTTTTGGGAGAGTTTACTTAAACTTAGTTCAAAGGCAACTACAAAGCTGCAGTTAAAACAGAAGATACTATTTCTGTGGTGTAGATGTATGCTTTTCTTTACACAGTTATTAAATTGTAAGTATATATATTGATGTTTGGACACCAATCTATTGCAGTCGGTGCACCTGTGTTGCATGGGTTCCAGAGCGTGAAGGAATTTTTGTTGTTAGTCATGCTGATGGGAATCTGTACGTGTATGACAAAGTGAGCCCTTCTCATGGAGCTTTGTATGAAGTAATCAAACTTTGTTAAGTTTACTTTGCTGATACGTTTCCTTTTGTACATTCAGTCCAAGGATGGAAATACTGATTGGACATTTCCAACTGTAAAGGATCAAAGCCAGGTGCTGATTTCACATGCAAAGTCGAGTAAGGTATCTCAAGCCACAATGATATCTCTTTTACTAAAAATTGCATTGAGATGGCTATGTATGTTTCATAATTTACTTCAGGGTATTAGTAAAATGTTTTTTTCTGGAAATTTATTATGGAAACAAGTGCCTGGACTTCCTGCAACACTCTATTGCCCTTTCTTCATAGCTGACATGTACCAAAATATCTATCATAAGTACTTGACGCAATTACAAGTGTGTGCTGGTGTTGGCTGCATTCTTGCCTCTTGGTTGTTGACGTTATTAAAGCATAAACTTGTGTATCCTTGGCCTGACCTTTCTATCAGTGGTCTTTACTTCTATGATATCAGTTAATACCAACTGCCAAATAGTACTGAAACCATTCCAGCAGGTCATACTGGAAATATAGAAATGGAACGGTTATCATTGCTGTCATTAGGTCAAAATTTGCAAAATACCTATGAGAGTTAGGGTATGTTTGGTTGTCTTGCACAAACTTGCTCACTTTCCTTGCTTGGCAAGGTTAGGCAAGGCACACCTTGATAGGTGAGGAGAGCTAATCTGGCTCTCCCTCAAAAGCAAGGGAATCCCCTCCTTTCCCAAATTCAAACCAAATAAAGCTTCATGCGTTTTTCTCCTCTACCTTGCTAGGCAAGGCTAGGCAGGGGTGGGCAAGAGAATTAAACATGCCCTTAATTGGAAATTCTTTAACATTGAGTCCTAATGTTGTGACTGCTATGATTCATTCTGCGGTTTAAAATTACACTGCAGGGTAATCCAATTGCAAGGTGGCACATCTGTCAAGGTGCAATCAATGGCATTTCCTTTTCACCAGATGGTGCTTACTTGGCAACTGTTGGGCGAGATGGTAAATTTCTCTGCCCAAGAATGAGAATTGACAGCTTTGTGCAGAAAAGGTTTAGCTGTTGGAAAAGTTGTATATTGCACTGAAACAATCTGATCTTATGCAGGTTATTTAAGAGTATTTGACTTTGCGAAAGAACAACTAATATTTGGTGGGAAAAGTTACTATGGTGCATTGTTGTGTTGCTCTTGGAGGTAAGCTGCCAATGGCATGTTTTACTGCTTAGATTAGATATGGTCTGCCGCCTATTTCCACAGAACTGAAGTATTTTTGCATGTCCAAGTCTGACAGATGAAAACAGGACCGTGTATAGTTCCACTAATGATGTATTGCATCAGTTGTATTATTGTCGGATTTTTAGGTTGTATATGTTTTAACTTGTGTAGTCCTGATGACTGATGAGTAATATGTGAATCACTATATAGCAAACCTATTCCAATCTTTTGGTCATCGAGTCATTTTACCTTGTGAAAATTCTTAGTTCTGAGATGTTTGTCAAAACTCAAAATTAGTATTGTTGGCCAATTTTTGCATATAAAATTACATGAGCATAATGTATGGAGTTTTAGAATGGATAGTGTGTATAGTAGGCTAGGGGCAAGATAGTTGGTGCACCTGCTTGGCTTTTCCTATTCCTAACATACAGAATTAATAAATCTTAAAGGAAACAATATTACAATATAGAATCCCATACAATATGTCAGATGCAAGTTTTCTGTTATTTGAAGAATTCATGATTACAAGCATCTAAATGGAAAATCTGAAATTCTTGGAGAAAAAATAGAAATGGCAAGATGGGAACAAACAGAGTAACTATAAGTTGAAGATGAAGGAATATGAAAGGATGAAGGCACATCTAGTACAATGTATAGATTTGAAGTGTGGACTGTGGTACATGGTGGAAATGTACTTGTATAGGCTATTGGCTTGTAGCAGCTGGTACAATGACACAGGACCATGGCTTCTATCTCAGCTGATATACTGCATTAACAAACAATATTCTCAGCTCAGTGTAAAGGTGGACTAGAACATCAGGCACCCTTCGGGCGCCCTGCAATGAATTAAAGACAATAAGCTATTGATTATGCTCGAGAAACATGGCTCTGTAAAGTTATAATTAGATGATAACACTAATATCTAAGCACACACAGAGTATATTGACATAGCCAAGGCGTCAGCACCTAAGAGGCACATGAACAAGGGGCACATGAACATGATGAACACGCATTAATCAAATAGTCTGGTACATTGCAGCCGAATAGAAGACACAGGCGAACCATATTGGAAGCACCCAGACCAGAATCTTCACTTCCTCCACCTGGGTTAGCCATGAGCGATAGCTGTCCAGCCTGTCCATCTCTTGGTCCTCTAAAACGACAGGAGCCTTATCTAAGCACCTGAATGGATGGGTTCAGATATGTTTAGCAGAATTCCAAACAAAGGATTACAATAAGGACACTACTCATATGCAAATGGCAGGACAGCAAACGCAATATCTGAAAAATAACGACCATAGAAATAAAACATTGTGTAAACAAAAAGTAGCTGAATATTCATCAAATAATTTATGTTGAAGTTACGACTTGGTGTGTGAGATAGTAGTTGGATATTAAAAAGAGCATTGGACTTCCAGAAAAAAACTCTGTCTTGTCACTGAGTATGGAGAAATATATCAAGATCAAATCAGCAAATTCCCAAGTATAGAGCTTCTATATAAGAGTATCATTTCAGAAAATCAATTTTCCAAGTATGGACCACTTGCCGATGTTCCTCAGCTTCCCTGACAGAACAGAGAGTTAGAGTCAAATTCAATTTAGTATTTCCCAGGTTCCACAACATAAACTGACATGATGAGCTGTAACATTCAGGAGAAGATGGAGGGAATGGACCATACTGTTACATATCTTTCTGAACTTTTTGTTGGTTTGCTTAATTTAAAAGTTAACATTAGATCAAAAGTCAATCAACTGAGGAGCTCCAAACCTTTTTTTATTCCATATCGATTAGAGCCTCACAGGCAATGTAGCAGCAAAATAATGTGCTGATTACAAAACACTGAAGTTTTACAAACGTCATGCCAAGGACAGTGCCTAGCAGACGGCTAGGTTTATTAAACAAATAGCATGAGGAACATATGGTTTCTGCTTCAATTCCTTACTCAGTGTATACTGACAAATACTGCATGATGTTTGCTCTCCACTGTATACTGATAATACACTGATTTCAGTGTGATGCATATGCATGAGGAGCAACAACTAATACATTAGTTCTTTTGTCTAAACACAGATGACCTTTTGTTTGAAACTTAAATACAGTACATCATTGAGGAGCAGCAAATTGATCCAGCATCATTTGCCCCATGCTCTCGTTATTTGTTAGATGCAATATGTAAGTTGTGCCATTGAGTAGTTTAGTTTCGAACGGTCGTCAGATCAAATCAACGGTCGACCATGAATGCTATATAGATTATATATCTGTGCTGGACAGCAATTGGCATATATTTTGGACAACTCAAGCCTAAAGGAGCTCATTCATGCTATGCCTGAGAGTGAAATGCTAGCAACTGCAAGCAAAATATTTTGGAATTCACTTGCTTTCGTGACAGGCTAATCATGCCTCTGCAATTTATCCTAAAGTAGGACGCACAACACACCTGAGTAGCAATGGCCACAGTGAACTGTAAAAATAATGAGGAATGATTAGTCAGTGTTAGCCTACCCCAACTTGTTTGGGATTTAAAGGCTTTGTTGTTGTTGTAATGATTAGTCAGTGTCTATCAAATATTCAAATGCACAGGAGACTCCTTGAAAATCTTGAACATGGAATTCTAGTTCACCTGAACCTAGGCCTAAACATTATCATAAAGGGCATACCCAGTGCAGAGAGCTCCCGCTCTGTGCGGGGTCTGGGGAAGGGTGTTAGTGGCAAGCCTTACCCTTGCCTGTGCAATGCGAGGAGACCGCGACTCGAACCCGGGACCTTCCGGTCACAGGCGGTAAGACTCTACCGCTTGCACCAGGCCCGCCCTTCACCTAAACATTATCATAGCAATCTCATAAACTGGATTTGCAAAATAATAGTTATGCAGATCGATCATCAGAGGCTGCAAATAATGACTCACATGATCTAAAACAAATGGGAAACAATATTAACCTTAAAGCAACATGTCCTTACTAACACAAGATAGCTTTGGCCACAGGACCTTAAGCAGCGGCAGATGCTACACGCCCGGAAGTACTGGGAGGCACACAGTCGGTAGTGAGTATGTACCTTGAACTGTAGATGACACAATCGCTGCATTTATGGAAGCGAGCACCTCAGCGTCAACCAGCTCGGGGGAGAAGGTATGGGAGAAGAAAGTTGATGCCCACCTCGAGAAGGCACATCACCGGTGCGCAGATCTAGAGTTATGAACCGCATCATGGGGCGCCCGATGAAGGATCTGCGAGGAGCCAAGGAACCAAGGGGACGAAAGCAGACATATGGCAGGAGAGGGAAAGAGACCGGATCTTACCGCCGCCCTGCCATACTTCCATGGTCTGGTGGATCCGCATGTGCTACCAGGATCTGGGCGAGATCCTTGTCCATTGCCGCAGGGAAGAAGGTCTAGGAGGGAGGGTCACGGAGAGGGTGGGATGAAGCTGCTTCTCGTGTGTGGCTAGGGCCACCACGTGGCAGGTGGACGGAGAAACGGCCGTGGAGGAGTGACGACGGCGATCCAGGAGGCATGTGCGGATGCGAGGGGATCGGCAGCCGGGGAAGAGAGAGAATGGAGAGGGGAATAAGGAGGAGGAGAGGTGGAGAGCTCGGCTGGGTGGAAGGGGCTCTCTGCAAAATGTCAAGGGGATTATGTAAAAAAGGAGCAAGTCTCGAATTTCCTCTCACGTGAGAATAAAATTTACTTCAGGGATTTACATGAAAAATATCAGAATGTGAAAACTGTTTATGGACGATGCACCGGACTGCGGGTTAGTTTTCGAAAACATAGAGGGCATCTCTGTAAAATTGCCGGAGGCATGTGTCGGCACACGAGGGAGACACGAATGCCGGAATGCTCTCGTGCCAGTAGATACCCTGATTACATAGCCACATATGATACCCGGTCAGCCAGATTTTTTTTTTTCGGAGATCATCCTGCACATGGCTAGGGTGGGGGACAGTGCTTAATTCAGTTTCAGTTGTGCCCTTGAAGTTGAAGGCTTTGGGGTGGGATGGAATGAATGGGAAAGAAGGGCTTGCAATGTGGTGGGGTTGAGTGGGATTTGTGATGATAGGGTGGTAGCAGGTGGGGTGAAGCTTTGCTAGCCATGAAGTCACTAAAACCCAGTTTCTCAGGGAGGTACCCTCAAGTTGGCGATCCTCTGGTTGAGCCCAGTGGCCGTCATCTCAACTGGATTACTAACAAACCAAGCTACTACTTGGTTCTCAATATTTGATACATGCCTATTTGTTTAACGAGTTCATACCCAAACCTTTCCTGCTAACATCTGAGCTTTCGAATGGATTGACTAATTTATGCATACAACCATTGCATGTTTGAATCTTGTTTTATTCTCTCTGCACTTCTGTGAATTGGAATCTAGAAGGTGCTAATTAGTTTGTTGTGATGTCCTGTTACAGTGCGGATGGCAAATATTTGTTATCAGGTGGCGAAGATGATCTTGTGCAAGTATGGAGCATGGATGAAAGAAAGATAGTTGCATGGGGTGAAGGGCATAATTCATGGGTGATATTATCATTACAATTGTCTTTGTTTATTATCACATAGGCATTTTTTATTCAAACTTGCATTTTGAGTCAAATTAATTTGCAATTGTACAGGTTAGTGCAGTTTCTTTTGATCCGTATTGGTCCCCACCAAATTCAGATGAAACGGAAGAAAATGTCATGTATCGCTTTGGGTCAGTTGGACAGGTACCTAGGAGTTGATATAAGATTGTTTTTTATCTGGAGTTTTTCTTGTGGGTTTTTACTATAGTATCTCTGAATCATGACAACAAGTACTAGTCACATTTTGTCCTTTTACTTTCTGAGCTTCTGAATACTGAGAAGAACTGAAATTGCTACTAGTATCTAGATTCTAGAATTCTTCGCTCTTTCTAGTTGTTGGACTCTTAGCAGTTTGTGTTGCACTTGGTGCTAGAAAGAGAGAGCATGCTCCTGCTGTCCTTTTGGTCGCTTGGTGCCTATTCCTTCTCTGTATTTGTTGTAAAATTGGGTTTCAAACTATTTTTCCTTAGGTAATTAATTTGTGGTATAACTTGATATTTTGTGATCGTTTCTTGAACATAGGATGTGCTATAGCCTTTACCTGGTATTGATTGTTTGACAGAATTAATGCTGGCAATGATACCTTTACACTTTGCTTGCACTTAGGATACCCAACTGCTTCTCTGGGATCTGGCATTGGAGGAGATTGCTGTCCCTCTAAGCCATCCTTCTGGTGGCTCACCGACATTCAGTAGTGGAAGCCCTTCTGCACACTGGGACAATGCATGCCCTCCAACTAGTGTTCTCCAGCCTTCTCCACGGATGCGAGATGTGCCAAAGCTCTCGCCTCTCGTTGCACACCGGGTACATGTAGATCCCCTATCCGGCCTGGAATTCACTAGTGAATCAATCCTCACTATATGCCGCGAGGGGCTAATCAAAATTTGGGCTCGACCCATCCATAGTGAAAACAACCAGCAGCTGGATTCTTCTGAACAGGTTGTAGGCAATGCCACTGCTAAGGATAAGATGTTAACATCGTCAAATAAAGCAGGTGCTTCCAGCTCCAGCTTCAAGCAACCACCATTGTTCTTTTCACATGATTGAAGAGGCTAAGCTAGCATTTTTATCATGCTCGCTTGGTCATGGCCATTCATCTATCTTTTGTCACTAACCTGAGGTTAAATGGAGCGGAGTAGCTTGGGGAGGCTGGCAGGAAAGGATTGAAGAGGCTTTGCTAGCATTTTTGCTAGCTATTTTCTTTTCCTGCTTCATCGGCGACGTCTCTAGTTACAGTGTCATTGTTGCCATCTATGTTGGCGAAAGAAAATAACGGAACTTGCTCCTGTACATATACAGACATTGCCGTAAGATGAAATATTACAAGCTTACTGGTTTGATATCATTTGTTTTTTTTTCTCTTTTATAACTTTGTTGTAGTTGTAGATTAGTGTACCCATTTTTGGTGTAAGTCATGTTACCCTGGGGTGGGCAACCAATGGATTCCTGCATCATAACGGTAATTTTTTTCCTCACTCAGAAGCAATATTTGGTTTTTTGTTGGGGGACATAGTAACTGCTGTAAACGCTATGTTTATACTTTATACAGCAATTCAGAATCAATTTCTTATATTTATCCAATTTCCTAAACATTTCATCACAAGTTTGTGTCCTCACGTTTCCGTCATCTGTTCGGAGTGGTTCGCAGGAGATGTGAACCTTAGTGCCTGTTTAGTTTTCAAAATTTTACAAAATTTTTCAAGATTTTCTGTCATATCGAATCTTTGGATACATGTATGAAGCATTAAATATAAATAAAAAATAAAACTAATTATACAGTTTAGATGAAATTCACGAGACGAATCTTTTAAGTCTAATTAGACTATGATTGGACACTAATTGTCAAATAACAACGAAAGTGCTACAGTACTATTTTCTAAAAAAATTCACCAATTAAACAAGGCCTTAGTCAAATTTGATCTTGAAACGATTTAATGTTTGCATGCTCTTGTGACTTGTGAGAATCAAAATTTCTGCGTTTGTTTTTTTTTAACTTTCCAAATAGGCACGCAATTTGTCCTTGTGTTATAAGAGCAGTGCTATAAGAGCATAGGGAAGCCTAAGTAAAGTTTTCTCGCATAACCCCGAAAACGTGGCAAAGGAAATCCTAGATTATAGCATGTGTGAAAACAAAAACTCCAATTTTGCAGGAAATATTAAGGCCTAGGACGACCAATTGTGAAAAAATAAATTGTAACGAACTTGTTTATATTAAAAATAGTTTGATTTACCATAAATTTAGAACTAGTCATATATTTTTGGGAGATTGCGGGACATTTTCATAAATCTTGCATTTTTGTTTGTGTGAAATTCCTACTGACAACTCCACCTATGGTGAGCATCTTTGGTGTCCCGGCATAGCAGGTCCTAAGCCCTAGTAAAGAAGGAGGGTTGTGTTAGGCGCGGCGAGATAATGTAAAAACTTAGCCACTTTAATGGAGATGAAACCCAAAAGAATCCTGTCGGGGCGTAACCCTCTTAGCGATACGCTATGTCGGAACCCGGGTATGGTGTTAAATGAGCAAGGGCTGGGTCGTCACACCCGTGACGCGCCGTGTCGTGATCTGGACACGGTGTCAAGTGAGCAAGGATCAGGTCGTCGCATCCTTAGTGGCGCGCCACATCGGCGCCCGGATGTGGTGCAAAATGAACAAGGGTCTTCACATCTACCTCGACGGGTGCAAAGGGTAAGGAAGCTAGTCGAGCCAGTTAGGATCCGTTTAGGTAGCTGGAATATAGGGTCCCTTGCAGGTAAGTTAAGAGAGTTAGTGGACACAACGGTTAGGAGGCGTGTAAATATCTTTTGCGTTCAAGAGACTAAATGAAAGGGGCAGAAGACGAAGGAGGTAGACAATACCGGCTTCAAGCTCTGATACACAAGGACAACTTCAAATAAAAATAGAGTATGAGTTTTGATTGATAAGAGCTTCAAGGATGGTGTGGTGGAGGTGAGAAGGCAAGGGGATAGGATCATCTTAGTTAAACTTGTCATTAGTGATATGGTCTTAAACGTAATTAGTGTGTATTTCCCCAAGTAGGTCATGATGAGAGTGCTAAACGACTTTTCTGGGAAGACTTAAATCGCTTGGTTAGAGTTGTCCCTAGTAGCGAGAATCTCTTTATAGGAGGTGATCTTAATGGCTATGTAGGTACATCAAGTGCAGGTTTCGAGGCAGTTCATGGGAGTTTTGGATATGGTAGTAGGAACTAGGAGAAAGAGGAAGTCTTAAACATCGCCATAGCTTTTGATCTGATGATAGCTAACACTTTCTTCCGTAAAGAGACAGTCCAATTTAGTGATTTTTAGTAGCGGCCAGTACTCTAGTCAAATCGACTTTGTCCTTACAAGGAGGGATAAACGAACATGCGTGGACTATAACGTGATACCTGGAGAATGTGTGGTCGCTCAACATAATGGTGGTGGCTAACTTCCGTTTTCTGGTGCAAGCTCGTGGGAACAAACAAGCTAGAGTTGCTAGAACGAAGTGGTGAAAATTAGAAGGGATGCATCAAAGGTCTTTAAGAAAAAGGTTATTGAAGAGGACCCTTGGAATAATGAAGGCGATGCAAACAGCATGTGGGAGAAGATGGCAACATGCGTTCGAAAGGTTGCTTTAGAGGTGCTTGGAGTGACCAAAGGGAGCGGATGCGATTCGAAAGACACTTGGTGGTGAAATGAAGATGTGCAAAAGGCTATTAAGGAAAAGGAGTGCTATAAGCGCTTGTATCATGACAGGTGTGCAAACAATATAGAGAAGTACAAGGTGACAAAGAAGACTGCAAAACGAGTGGTGAGTGAGGCAAAGGGGCGGGCCTATGAGGACCTTTACTGACGTTTGAGTACGGAGGAAGGAGAGAATGACATTTATAGGATGGCTAAAGCTCACGATAGGAAGACAAGGGACTTCAACCAAGTCAAGTGTATAAAGGATAAGAGGGAGCAGCTCTTGGTGAAGGAGGATGAGATCAGACATAAATGGCAAGAGTATTTTGATAAATTGTTCAATGGTGAGAACGAGAACACCATTTTTCAGCTGGACGACTCGTTTGATGACACTAACAGGCGCTTTATGCGGAGGATTCAAGAATTGAAGGTCAGAGAAGCCTTGAAAAGGATAAAAGGGGGCAAAGCGATGGGCCCTGATGGTATCCCGATCAAGGTGTGGAGATGTCTCGGGGATATATCTATAGTATGGCTAATCAAGATGTTCAACAATATCTTTCGATGGAACAAGATGCCTGAGGAGTGGAGAAGAAGCATATTGGTACCAATCTACGAGAACAAGGGGGATATCCAAATTTGTACTAATTATCGGGGAATTAAGTTGATGAGCCACACTATGAAATTATGGGAGAGAGTCATCGAGCAGCACCTGCGAGGAACGACGCAGATATCAACAAACCAATTTGGTTTTATGCCCGGAAGGTCAACCACAGAAGCAATCTTCTTAATTAGACAGGTTATGGAGCGGTTTAGAGAGCAGAAAAAGGACCTCCACTTGATTTTCATTGACTTGGAGAAGGCTTATGACAAGATACCAAGAAATGTTATGTGGTGGTATTTGGACAAACATAAAGTCTCATCAAAGTACGTGACCCTCATCAAGGACATGTACAACAACGTTGTGACTAGTGTTCAAACAAACGATGGTAACACAGATTACTCTCCGATTAAAATTGTACTTCATCAAGGGTCAGCCTTAAGCCCGTATCTCTTTGCCTGGGTAATGGGTGAGGTTACCAGAAACATACAAGGGGATATCCCTTGGTGTATGTTGTTCGCTGATGATGTAGTGTTAGTGGACGAAAGCCAGGCGGGAGTAAATAGGAAACTAGAGTTATGGCGGCAGACCCTTGAGTCTAAAGATTTTAGATTGAGCAAAATTAAAACCGAATACATGAGATGTGACTTTGGCGGAGTTGTACAGGAGGAGGGAGATGTAAGTTTGGAAGGTCAAGTAGTACAGAGGGATGGAGATATTGATACGGACGTTAGCCATAGAATCAAAGGAGGGTGGATCAAGTGGCGACAAGCTTCTAGAATTCTCTGTGACAAGAGGGTACCACAAAAGCTAAAAGGTAAGTTCTATAGAACGACGATTAGACCGGCTATGTTGTATGGAGCAGAATGTTGGCCTACAAAGATGCAACATGTTCAACAACTGAGTGTTGCAGAAATACGTATGTTGCGATGGACTTGCGGTCACGCAAGAATGGATGAGTTCAGAACGATGATATACGTGATCGCCTAGAGGTAGCACCAATTGAAGAAAAAGCTTGTCCAACATCGGTTGAGGTAGTTTGGCCATATCCAAAGGAGACCTCCAGAGGCACCAGTGCATTGTGGAGTCCTAAGCCAAGCTAATAATATGATAAGAGGTAGAGGAAGACCGAAATTGATATGAGGGAGGCAATAAAAAAAGATTTGAAAGCTTGGGATATACCTAGAGATCTATGTTTGAATATGAGTACTTGGAAAGCAGCTATTGAAGTGCCTGAACCGTGACTTAGGGCTCTTGGTGGGTTTCAACTCTAGCCTACCCCAACTTGCTTGGGACTGAAAGGCTATGTTGTTGTTGTTGTTGAAATTCCTACTGGCCTTACTAGTTCTTTTTATTGGAATGAGATATGTATGTACTTGTGGCTTTAGAGCTTGTTTGGAACATAGGAATTTCATACAAACTACGCATAAATCAATTTATCTTTACATGAAAAACACCCGTGTTCCAAACACGGCCTTAAGGCACGAAGAAACATGTACGAAACCCAAAAGAATCACAGAGGCTCACCACAATGAGTCGGAATCATTACCGAACACAAGCCGCCTGCAAACAACATTCAGAAATTAGAATCACTGTCAATTGAAACATAGAAGCATCGACACGACAATCCAGTTTATTAGTCAGGCGCACGTGCTCCTATTGAAACGCCTGTAGTACGTATAGGAACGAGAACGGCATAGGACAAAAAAGAAAATTGGAGCAGTGAACGCGAGGAGCATGGTCCAGAGCGGAAAAAACGCATGCAGAACGACAATCCCTGGCCAATCATCGAAAGTGCTAGCGTTCGGACGTCTCGACGGAAGTGCTAGCGTCCGGACGTCCGGAGGCCCACGCGTTGCACTCCGTTTGGCGCTCCACGTGGGGCCCGAATTGCCCAAGCGACAAGAGGGGAAGTGCGTGCGGTGCCTCCAATTCAGAAGGACCTGGCCACGGCGTCGTATGGATTCCCTACCGGCGCAGGGAGAGACGATGCAATAGAAGGCGAGGAAGAGAGATACAACACCCGATCTACTTTTGAAACATCTAAATACAACAGTTATAACATAACACTTGAAACATGCTTCTGAAACACTTAAAAAACAACTAAAAACACTTGGAAACCATTGCAACCATACGCAACATCTAAATAAAACACATGCAACATGTGTGAAACATATGCAACATCTAGCTAAACACACTTACAACATGCGTCCGGAAAACACATATGAAACATAGCTCTGAAACATATGAAACACTAGAAACATACGCTTGCAACATGCCTCTAAAACAATTACAACATCTGCAACATGTGCAACATCCTCGGATCTACTTTTACAACATTCATATGAAACAAATACAACATACATCTGAAATGTCTGAAATACTTAAAACATACATATGCAACATAGGGGGAGGGGAAGGATGGTCGGTCGATTCTGGTCGTCGGGGTGGGGGAGCTCGGTCACCAGGGTGAGAGAGGGCGCCGTTGGGGGTGGGGAGGGCGCCGCACCGGGGTAGGGCAGAGCCACCCACTCCCCTGCAACACCGCCTGCCACCTCCTTAGATCTCGCTCGTGCTCCATAGATCTCGTTGGGATTGGGAGAGGGCCACCGGATCCGCGGGCGTTGGGCGCTTTCGATGAGTGAGGACGCTGGGGTGGGGGGAGGGTGAAAGGTCCTAATAGCTAAGGGGGTGAATAGCCTATAAAAATTTCTACAACACAAAGCAAAGCGGTTAGACAAATATGAGACGAAACGAATGTTGCGCTAGCCTACTAAAGATGCAAGCCACCTACCACAGTTCTAGTTGCTATAGTCTCTAAACACACAAATGCTATGTCACTACACTAAGTTAGTGAGCTCTCAAAGACTAACTAAAGAGCGTCACTAACCACTAGACACGACACAAGCTAGCTCTCAAAACTAATTATATTAAAGAGCTTAGCTACACTAAGAATGTAAATACACGAGATGGATAGTGAATTATATCGCCGTGTCGAGGAGTGAGCCAATCATAAAATGATGTCAATCAATCATAATGAATACCAAGAAATCCTCGGGACAAAGAGACATAATGATTTTTTATCGAGGTTCACTTGCTTGCCGGCAAGCTAGTCCTCGTTGTGGCGATTCACTCACTTAGAGGTTCATGCGCTAATTGGCATCACACGCCAAACCCGCAATCGGGTGCCGCACAACCAACACAAGATGAGGATCACACAAGCCACGAGCAATTCACTAGAGTATATTTTGGCTCTCCACCGGGGAAAGGTGAAGAACCTATCACAATCACCACGATCGGAGCTGGAGACAAGCACCTTCCTCCGCTCGACGATCCTCGCTGCACCAAGGCGTCTAGGTGGCGGCAACCACCAAGAGTAACAAGCGAATCCCGCAGAGAAACACAATCACCAAGTGCCTCTAGATGTAATCACTCAAGCAATGCTCTTGGATTCACTCCCAATCTCACAAAGATGATGAATCAATGGAGATGAGTGGGAGGGCTTTGGCTAAGCGCACAAGATTTCTATGTCAATGCAAATAGCTAAGAGAGTGAGCTTGAGCCGGCCATGGGGCTTAAACAGGAGCTCCCACGAAATAGAGCCGTTGGGCTCTCACTACACTGCCACTCGGGGTGACCGGACGCGCTGGTCGTGCTGACCGGACGCACCAGCCCTAGCGTCTGGTCGCTGCCAGCCGTTCACGTGTCCCCTGCGTTCAACGTCGTTCGTGCGAATCCAACGGTCAAAAGCCAATCCCTGCGCGGTTAAGTAATGACCGGACAGGCCAGTCGAGAGACCGGACGCGTCGATCAACAGCAGAGCACTCGCGCGTGCGCCACGACCAAGACACGATCGGACACGCCATTCCCCTCGGCTTCCCGACGTCAGGTTGGTTCCAGAGACAATCCAGAGCCGCCCAAATGCGTCCGGACGCGTTAGGTCATGCAAGACCGGACGCGCCCCTATGTCCGCTCGTCTCTTCTTCTTCACGAATTGGCTTACTTCAGTGTATGTCACAGCATGAAAGGACGCACCAGCGTCCGGTCAGAGACCGACAGCACGTCTCCTCTACGCAACACTGACCGGACGCACGGCCCGAGTTCGGTCGCTGCGTCCGGTCAAGGGAAAACAACCCCTTGACTTCACAAACTTCGCCACCCTTGATCAAATGTGTCAACCACTAAGTGTATCATCTTGTGCACACGTGTTAGCATATTTTCACAACTATTTTCAAGGGTGTTAGCTCTCCACTAGATCTAAATGCATATGCAATGAGTTAGAACATTTAGTGGCACTTTGATAACCGCATTTCGATACGAGTTTCACCACTCTTAATAGTACAACTATCGATCCTAAATGTGATCACACTCGTTAAGTGTCTCGATCACCAAACCAAAAAGCTCATATCAAGTTTTACCTTTGAGCTTTTTATTTTTCTTTTTCTTCTTTTTCAAGCTTGAGCCCTTGATCACCATGGCCATCACCACCATCAACATGATCTTCATTTGCTCCACTACTTAGAATAGTGTTACCTACCTCATGATCACTAGAGCAAATATGTTAGCGCACAGAGTTTCATTAATTCACTAAAACCAAATTAGAGTCTTTAGATGGGGTACCGTCGGGGTAGGGAAGGAGGCTGCCGCCGGCCAGGGAGGTAGCCATGGCCGCGCATCGGGATAGACACAGGGCGCGAGTGTGGAAGGGAGAAGAAAGCGAGGGACTAGAGGCGAGAGCGAGCGGAGTGAGACTCCCGTCCGTTCCGGACGTCTTAGCTGGAGCATTACCGGCCAATCAATGCAAATCAGCGCAATAAATCCCGTCTGGTGAAGGAAAACGGCGGCAGGAGAATGTGGACGGCGAGCTGACAGCAAGGGCGTCCCCAACGGTGTTCTCCTAGCTAGCTATTTGACAGACGTGGCGGAGAGAGAACCTAAAAAACAGCTCGCTAGAGCTTGGGTACTCGCCTAGCTCGCACGGTAACCCATAAATCTTTTCTCTGACCCAGTAGCCCACTCCAGTACGTATAGGGCTGGGAACTTTTTTCTCATTTTTTTTTTGTGTCTAGTCGGCTGACGATTTCACTGTCCTCATGGAGGACGCCCAAACAGCTGAGCAGGGCAGCCTCCGGTAGTCCGGTCTTAAGGAGGAAACCCACCGAGCCCCGTCAGGTCAGAGGCAGAGCACAGCAGCCCTCTCCCGCCCGGTCTCCCCTGTCCCGTCCCCGTCCCCTATAATAAACGGGCGCCACGCACGCCACAGCCGCGCGGCCCGCGAGCGAGAGGCATATCCACCCGGCCACACGGCCACCGGCATCTCACGGCGGAAGCAGCCTAGCAGCCGGCCGGGCGCCTCCCGCCCCGCCGCCGCCGCTGCTGAGCATGGCCGCCGCTCCCGCGGGCGCCCAGAACCGCTGCGTCTTCGGTACGCCCCCCAGCCACCCTCGGTTACCTTCCCATCCCTGAGTCCCTGAACCGGCGTGATCCGGAAGCTCGGAGGCTTTGGCTCGATTCGGGGAGAGCCGCCTGGCGTGTCCGCTCGGCTGGAGTCACCCAGGGCGGCAGCCCCTTTTCAGTTTGGGTTAATTTGGGCCCGACCGACTGCCGCCGAGTTCTTCCGATTTGGCGCTGATTCCCCCCCTCCCTCTCCTCCTCTAGTTGATGCTCTACTGGAAGAATGAGAGCCCTCTTGGTCGGCTCTAGTGTTGGATTGGGAGCTCAGTTCCGTTCGGCTCCAACTTTAGCTTGCCTAGGGTTTAGGTTTACCGCACTAGTGCTTCATTGGGCGCGCAAGATGTGTGTGTGTGTGTTTTTTTTGGGGTCTTGTTGTTTCCTGATGTGGAGATGGTGCGCAGGGGATTTTTGGACTGATATAATTGTGTTTATCAATCTTAATTGCAGTCGGCAACATACCGTACGATGCAACGGAGGAGCAACTCGTGCAGATTTGCGAAGAAGTCGGCCCAGTCGTATCCTTCAGGTCTGCTTCTGCTCACCCGCATCAACACTGTAACGCTGTTGTGTGGCTCTAGCATGTAAAATGGTTGGTTTTACTCCAAATGCTTATGCAACAATACTTGATTTTTGTATATGGGTACCTGATGGGTTGTGGAAACTAGCACTTATTGTCAAGATGTGTGTTTTGCCATATTTATTCTGTCTAAAAACAAGGAATATGTCCAGGTTTTGGCATTATGCCTGTACAAATGAAAAAAAACAGGTTGCCTCACCACAGTCAGAGTACTAACGATAAATCAATTACACAAGTTTGATGGCTAATTTGTGTCTGTGCAGCATGTATTTTTGAGCAAACATGGCAGAAGAAAGCTTTATATGTTGTATTCTTTGAAACGGACTGAATGCTGAGCTGAACAGGGTGGACTAGAATAGTAGGTGCTCTCTCATTAGCTTGCTTTGCTTTCAAAGATTACATCTCGGATCTCTCCCTCATGCAGGGGGGCCTCCTTATGACTCAAGCAAATTTACCTTTTGGAATCCTAACAATATAGAACACTGATCTAGAAACTAATTTAGTAATATGGAACTTATCAAGTTCCGCTGGGCATGCCTGGCATACTATAAAACCACAATTTTCTTATAAAGATGATTACATGAGATATTTTGACTTTTGAGTGTAGACTGATGCTGAATCATATACACTTGTGCCTTTTCTTGATCGGATTCCTCCTAAGTGAATATTTGCTGAAACAGATTTTGGTTCGGTAACACTGAGTAACTTGTTTACTACTCCTGTTAAGTTTTTCAACTTGTGAATTTGATGAAAAGCAGCCTTTTTGGTAACTGACTGCTACAAATTGCTTGCAGATTGGTGATTGACAAAGAGACTGGCAAGCCAAAAGGCTATGGCTTTTGCGAGTACAAGGATGAGGAAACTGCTCTAAGTGCACGCCGGAACCTTCAGGGTTACGAGATTAATGGTCGTCAGTTACGTGTTGATTTTGCTGAAAATGGGAGGAACACTGACAGAAATAGAGAAAAGGTCGACGATCCTCAAAATTTTACTGTAGAAGAGCCTTTGCTACCACCTTTGGAGTTCTCTGTTAATATGAGAAGTTGTATAGTCTTCGTTCCTGTGAATGATATAGTTGCGCCTTCTCCAACCACCTTGTGTCTCCTGTTTCAGTTTCTTACAAGCATGTTTGTGTATGTACAGTTGCTTGACTGTACATACACACACCTGCTCTACCATCCAATTCCTTCATTGAATTATATTGTTCTGGTGTGGTGTCGATGCTTTGCTGTTGGAAAAATGCCTCTGTTATCTTGACCTTTCCCCTTCATGGAAGTAGCGTGCCAAAGAGGTTGGATTATAGTCTGGCAAAGCTATTGGCTTAATATAATATATGTTATGGTCGAAAGAGCCTCTTCAGAAGTTTGCTGACTGCTGAATATGAGGTTTACTTTCTTCAAATAGCAAAAGAAGTACTATAGTCTTATGGAAGATGTTAATCGGTCTTAGTTTATGTGCCAGCAAGATGATTGCCACTGTTGGTAAATTGATTGCTGAAAAATAGTATATATCCAATCGGCCTTTATATATGTGCATAAGGACTCGCAGTTTTCTTTCGGCGTCATGTTAATATTTGCCCTCACTGTAGCTTCTGCCAGCTGGCTTTGTATATCTCTACCAATGAGAGTGTCTGAATACAATGAGAGTGTCTGATGCTGATACATATGTGCCAGTTTTTGTTGCCAAAATGTCAAAGTTTACATGACAGATACTGTGACTACTCACAAGTTCTGAACTAGATGCAATTGCTTTATATAACGACACAGTTTTTTAATACGAACTTATCTTCGAGACATGTTTTTCTCAAACTATCTTCGAGACATGTGAAATGATCTAGCATGATGTTACTTTACACAGAAGAATCTATATCTATTTGTGAACTTTGCCTTTGGAAATTAAGTAGCTTCACTGTGGAGATGGAGTTGGCACATGTTCATTATATGAATGAAAAATATAGAACACCTCAACTAACTGAAGTTGATTTAGCTTAAATTAGAACAACTTGTTGACTTATGCTGGATACATTTATGCATTTCAGGGTCGTGGTGGACCAGGAATGGCATCTAATGTTGGTTGGTTTCCTTTTTTTTTCATTCACCATTTAGTTTATGTATATGCTTTCAATTTCTATGCATATTTTATGTTCATGGATGCTAACACTGATTTCTTGATGGACTGGCACAGATAGTCAGAAACAGTCAGCTGGGACTTCTGTTCTTGGAGAGACAAACCTTCATCAGCCTGTTGGTCTCCCACCAGCAATACATGCTGCGTCTGTGATGGCTGGTGTCCTTGGTGGAGCTCAGACTGCAAATGTTCAAAACGGTTTACCTGTCCAGTATGGACTTGGAAACGACCCTCTTACTCATTATTTGGCCAGAATGTCAAGGCATCAATTGCATGAAGTCATGGCTGAATTGAAGGTTAACTTGTAGTCTTTTATGCAGTTCAATTACTTGACATTTACAAATGAACAAGTGCTGATTTTAGTTTCTTATGTCTTTTTTTTTTTTTAAATCACAGTTCCTAACTACTCAAAATAAGGAACATTCCAAAACTTTGCTGCAAGGAATTCCGCAGCTGCCAAAGGCCCTATTTCAGGTTAGTTTTTTGCTAATAGTAATTTTACTTGTCAATTGTGTATTCTTAATGTCATTTTATATACTTGATCCAAACCTTTTATTTTAGTCTTGTGTAGGTTGTAAAGTCTCTACATATTCTTTGAAATAAAATTTTCAACTATTTACTGAATCTATTTACTTCCGTTTATTTTATTTTAATAACCTCACGTGATTTGGTGCTACTATATCTATATTGAATTTTTATTGTTCATGTTTCCACTTTTCCTTTTAGGATTGTCCATAGAACTTTGATATCATTCATGAATCATGATTGTCTTGTGATCCTGGATGGAAGAAGTTATATTCCTTGATCTTATTAAACACTGAATAGTTTGGTTTATGTGCATGTTCTGACATAAGAAAAAATTGGCATGTTTACTTGTGGCTCCACTGTTAAGAAGAGTTGAGACTTGACTCCCTATTTCTTTATTTTATTTTGTGTATGCAATGAAATAAGCTTGTTTCTTTATTTGGGAAAAGCATATCATTAAGCCGTTCTCTATCATAAGATTGAAAAATTAGAAACTCGTGACTTCAATTTTTGCCTTGTTGTAATGCAGGCACAAATAATGCTTGGAATGGTGACACCACAGATGGTTAGTTCTTATTTGTCTTTGAGCTTTAGGCACCCTTTGTTTTCTCTGCCTTGATATAATGAGTGTATGTATGTTCTATACAAATTGCAGATGCAGATGGCAAAGAGCCAACAGCCATTGGGCTCCTTAGCACAATCTTCATCTCACCTCAATGAGCCATATCCACAGCAAGATGCTATGATTCCAGTATTCTCAAGACCATCAAGTTTGCCAACTAACATACCACAACCAAACCCAACTATCCTACAGGAACAAACAGCAGCACTACATAGTTTTCCTCAGCATCAACATGCATCTCAGCCCCAAGTCAAAATGTTTCCACATGGACAAAAGTCTGGGATCGCCGCACAATCTCCAATGCTACATCAGCCCCTTGGTGGTTCTTCCAGTGTTCCTACTCAACCTCTTGTGACCTCAGTAGGGTTAATCTCACAAGTTCAGCCTCCATTTGTGCCACAGCACCCTGGACCACCACCTGTCATGCCTACAAGTGTACAACAGCTACCTTTGACCCACCCTCATCTTGCTCAGGTAGTTTTCTTGACTTGTGAAGGAGCTTATGTAATTCACTAGTGGCGTCTTAGTTTATATGTATCAAAATCAATGTTCGTGATGAGTCATCTTGCTATGTATTGGCAATGCACTAATGGCCACAGATTAACTGAATTGTCCATTTTATCTTACCAGTCACATAGGCTAACTCAACAATGTCCAATTGCAGGTAGCCGCTGCAACTGAGACTCTACCAAATGAAATAAGGGTTGCTGATCAAGCAAGTCAATTGGCAGAGTTTACCCATCCTTCAAAATTGAGAAAATTGGAGGATGGAACCTCGATGCCTGGAATTGTCAACAGCAGCCATGCTGTTTATACAGCTCCACTGCAAGCAGTGGGCCCTAGCGGACCGTCAGGGGGCTATGGTGCTGGTGCTGTTAGCTTACAGCAGCCAGGGAATGAAGGGCAGGTACAAACCATTTATAACAGATTTATCTGGAATTGTTATGTTCTACCTGTTTAGCTATGACTTTCCAATGTGGGATACTGGTATCTTTGGAGATTTTTGACCGGTCTAAATGTTTGCTCATTTCTATGGAGTTGAATAGAATTGTTGTGCAAAGTATTTCCATGCACTGAAATATATGCTTGTCTCTCTTCTGCAGCTTACGCCTGATGTGGAGTCAGCTCTTCTGCAGCAAGTCTTGCAGCTGACACCCGAGCAGCTAAGTTCGTTGCCACCAGAGCAACAGCAGCAGGTGATTGAACTCCAGAAGATGCTTTCAGCTGGTAAATAGAAGCAACTGAGCTAGTGCAGCAAAATTGCCGGTTGAGAATCTGGCACATCACATAATGGCGAGTTGTCAACTACTGGAAACTGAAAGTGATCCTCAGATTTATTTATGAAGTCACTACGCCGCCTGTAACCTGTCAGCATTGTCGGCATCTTGATGCCATCAGTTTTGCTCAGAAGTATCCATATGGCTTTCTTTATTCAGATCGGAGATAAAAGAAAGGTGATGGGAGAAGATAGTGTGAAGAAAGGGATATGCATTATCCATCACTGCTGTATCATTATAGGGAGAAAAATGACAATAATCTGTATCCAAAGGTGCTGTTTTTTAGGCTTTTCCCAAATGGGCTGTAGCATCACACATTTTTGTCCTTTGTATTTTCTTGCAACAGTTGCAGGTAGGAAATGAATTTTGTGTAAGCTTATTATGACGAAGAGATTTGTTATATTTATTGCCATAGGTCTCCTTATTAATTGTTTGAAGCCGGTTTGGAATTCTTGGACTTGCTTCAATCTATTGTTCTTCCAGCAGCTATCATGATTTGGAATCCTTTCAGCTCATATTGCAACGCATGTGTATGCTCTGGTTTGTTTGGTGTTTATTGGTTAACCACATGCCTTGCCGTGAATGTACAGCCTACAAGCTACGTGGCCAAATCATAAGCTTAGGCGGCTGTCACTCTGTAACTGGGACTGGTAGGGCGCCCGTTTCTTCGATACTAGAAGAACATCCGTGTTGCTATGGGAGCTCCTGATTTGGAATAAAATTTAAGAACTTGGAATGAAATTTAACTATTCATAAAATTGTTATGAAGAGATTAACTATTATAAACTAATGTTAGTGGATAGCGTGGCACGCTGATGTAGACAACTGAATGTATGTTAGTGGATGATGACGTGTCTCACTAACGTGGATATTATAATTTCTTGTGCTAGTGAATTTTAATTGCAAGTGATAGTTGATTGCTGAGGTGGAGACCTTGCATGTCAAGAGAAATTGCTAGTGGGGTTTTGCTTTATAAAAGGAAAAAGTCTACTTAACCCCCCACCTTTCATACATGGTCTACTTCACCTCCCAACTATGAAACCGTCTGTTTTACCCCCTGAACTTTCAAAAACCGTCTATTTTACCCCCCCGGGCGGTTTTGTCTGTAATTAATTGGAATAATTCATAGCTGCAGCTTCTATGGTCCAATTGTGGTGAAATTTTTATGGTACGCTAATTATTGTATGCTTGAACTATAGTAAAAATTTCGTACTCATTGGACTATGTATAACTTAGTTATAGATAAATTCTAATTAATTACAGAAAAAATTGGATTTTCCAATTAATCTAAAGCTACAAAAAAAAATTGTACTAAAGCATACCGTATTATATATTCACTGTGTATATCTACTCATGTGGAGTCCAATAAAATTAGATTTTGCATTTTATGATTTACTATGATTTTTTAAAAGTTCACCGAAAATAAATTAAAAAAAGAAAAATTCAAAACACTGTCATACTGCAGCAAACAACTGTTACTGTAGCAGAACCGCCGCTGAAAACCGACCGGAGGGTAAAATAGACGGTTTTTGAAAATTCAGGAGGTAAAATAGACGGTTTCATAGTTGGGGGTGAAGTAGACCATGTATGAAAGGTTGGGGTTTAAGTAGACTTTTTCCCTTTATAAAAGTATAGGATACAACCTTATACTGTTTGAGAGAATAACTTTGACAATTTTCTACGGTATCAATGATCAAAAACTTATTGCATTTTGATACCAGATCTTCACTACGAATGCTTAAGATACCATTTCTCCCACCTTGATCGTACCCATGATAACAAACTTGAGTTTGGCTTCTTTCTAAATTTGGCTCGTTGTATCTCTATCTTAATAAAATGATATGTAGTTCCCCTGTATAGTTCGAAAAAAAATCAATATACCCTAGAAAGTCGGAACTACTCTCTCAGACCCAAAATGAGTGCACTTTTAAGTCAAGTTTTGGTTGAGGAGATCAATGTCATTAAAGAATTACATATACTCACTCCGTCCCAAATAAATCAATTCCTAGAATATGTGCCAGACAAACTTTTTTTAAGTTTAACTAACTTTATAGAAAAGAGAAACAATATCTATGACATAAAATGAGCATCTTATGAAAAATATTCTACGATAAATCTAATGATACTAATTTTATACCATAAATCTTAGAATTTTTTCTAGAAAATTCAATCAAAGTTTAAAAAGTTTGATTTAAGACAACTCTAGGAATTGATTCTTTCAGGAATAGACAGAGGGAGTATACACTATGAAAAGTTACTCCAACATGCAATCATTACACTGGGAATAGAGAAAATAGGAAAAAACTAGTAGATCTAGATGGTTGTGTTTATTTTGGGATAAATTTTAAATGCTAGAAATACACTTATCATGATACGGAGAGGAGTACTAGGTTGTGGAGGCTATGATCTGAATGCTAAAGACACCATTTTGGTCATCTAGTGGCTAAAATCGATGTTTGTCGAGCGAGCTGTCTATCAGGCCACTAACCAAACACGTCCATAGTCCCTTTACCTCAGATTAGGAATCACACTGCATTTGTCTGCTAACATATGGTACTGTGCTACAAATTACAGTAAAAATGACTTGGGAAACATGATACCCTGATGCAAGCTCTCACTTGCCTTCTAGTTCTTCTCGAGATTAGCCACTTAGCATGCTTTTTAGTAGTAAAAACTTGTCAGTACTCTCTCTGTCCCAAAAAGAACGTCTACGGTTTAAATCTTATCATGAAATTAATGCCATTTAGGTTAGAGATCAACTTTTAGATGGGACCCACCAATAAAAAAACAACCACATGCAATTAGAAAATCACTGTACCGTATGACCCCTATCCATCCATTCGACCAACACTAGATACGAGGATTGCTTTTTGAGTTCTGACTTTAGTGATATAGGAGGGGCGCATGCATAATACACTTTTATTAATTAAAAATGAGATTTACATGTTCTGTGCAATGAAGGGAGTAACAAATAAGGCACCGAGTAACCTTTCAATGTGGAGCGGGTTAAAAAGATTTGAAATAAAAAATTATAAAAAATAGGTTGGAGTTTCCCCTGACTTTGGTAAAAAAAAACCTTGCAATGAGAGAAATATTTCTCTCTAAACTCGCCACCCCCTAAATCCCTTCTAAGGTTGCCATTGACTATCTTGCCCACCATAGTGTAACCAAGACATAAAGATGAGTGTGTTATTAAAAGAACTGAAAATAAGAATATTCAAAAGAAAAACACTAAAAATGCTAAAATGAAAGTCATTGAAAACAAGTTATAATCTGAATAATAAGATTAGATTACAAAAGGAAGAAAGCTAAAAGGAAAGGAAGATTTAAAAGAATACGGGACCGACCAAAGCCGAACTAGAATCCCAGGTAGAATACATGACACATTGACACCATTGGAGATGAAGTTATGAAATAACCCGAAGAACTACACGAAAACACGAAATTCGTCGCAGCCAAATTTGCCACACAAATTTGCCCAATCTAGCACAAAAAACGAAAAGATAGGCATCATTTGGACTACTTTACTAGTGTTTCTTTGGAGATCAAGTTATCATTTGACATGACAGCTGGCGAAAGTGACAGTTACAAAATAAATAAATAAATAAATAAATAAATAAATAACATCCAAGGGTTATTTTGATCCATACCATTACAATTATCGGAGTTCTGAGATATGCCATTACAATTCACCTATTTTGAAATATGTCATGGCCAGCTGCAAGCTCTGCCCACCGAGATCCGCGTCGGCCGCCATACGCCGGATCCAGTCAGGGCATAGCACCCCGCGGCGGCGCTCAACCCATACGGTGGAGGAGCAGGGCGGATGGAAAAAAAAAGCCAGCCAGGGCTCTTCTTCGTCTCGCCGTGTGGACGGGCGTGTCGCGCGGAGGGCCAGCCGGGCCGCGGTGAGCGCGTTGCGGGGAGGTAGGAAGCCGACGTGGATCTCGGCCAGCGGAGCTCGCGGCCGGCGTAGAGCTTGCGGCCGGCCATGGCGTGCTCACCGGAGCTTGTTCGGGTGGACGCGGCAGTCTCGCGCGGGCGGGTGCGGCCTTGCCGGCGGGCGCAGCCTTGCGGCCATCGCGAGCGTCCGCCCACGCCATGCACGACCATGACCACTGCCATGGACATAGGCCGGAGGTTGAAGGAGGATCTGACGTGTGGGACCCACACGTCAATGAGTGGAAGAAGAGAAGTAGCATGGGTATATGAGGCCATACGGTAGATGCGTACCCATACAGTCATATGACAGTGGGTCTATACAACCCGAAAACGTAGAAAATGGTAAAAGTCAGGTAGACGAAGAATTATAATAACATATTTCAAAATACGTAAATTGTAAGAATTGCAATGGTATGGATCAAAATAACCCAAATTCCGAGCGCGAGTGCTATATATACCAGCACGGGAGGGTGCGGCGGCGGCGCTTCCATTCCGGCACGATCCATCCAAGAACCGAAAAAGAGGCGGTGATAGAACCCACCAAGAAGCCAAGAACTAGAGGGTCACCGATCTGATTCCGGCCAAGAAACCAAGAGGGGGATCCGGATTCTATTCGGCCAAGAAATCAAGGGAAGCTCTGCTCGACGAGCAATGGAGGCGCGGCGGTTTGGCTTCGGCGCGTCCATGCCGCCGGCGAACAAGTTCGACCCGACGGACGAGGACATCGTGGCGCAGTACCTCCTCCCGCGCGCCGTCGGCGTGCCCAACGCGTACGAGCACGCCGTCATCGACGACGACCCCTACAGCTGCCCGCCGTGGGAGCTGCTGCGGCGCCACGGCCACGCCGGGAGCGACCAGGCCTTCTTCTTCGTGCCCCCGCGCGACATGAGCCGGAACGCCGGCCGCGTGAGCCGCGTCGTCAACCCCGCGGCGCCCGGCGGCGTCGGCGGCGTGTGGCGCGGGCAGAAGGGCGAGGACAAGGTGCTCATCATCGTGCGCGGCGACGCCCGCGGCCCCGAGCTGACAGTCAAGTTCCGGCGGTACAGCCTGTCGTACTACAGGAAGGGTGACCGGAGGTCCACCGGGTGGGTCATGCACGAGTACCATGTCGTCCACCCGGAGCTCCGACCCGGCGCCGTGGTCGCGCGCATCAAGATCACCGAGAGGGCCAAGAGGGAGCAGAAGCTGCAGGAGGAGGACGCCGTTATCGCCAGGGCGGCGGCCGCCCTCGTTCCGGGACCAGACCAGCCGGGCCCCAGCAATTACTTCGTCTCCGAGTCCGACTACGGCCATGCCGCCGGGAACGCCTTCGTGGCGAGCGTTGTTGGCGAGGGCTTCGGGGACAACTACTGCTTGAACGAGGGCGAAGGTAGCGGCGACAATTTCCTCCAAGACGACGGCGGCAATGGAGATTGAAATGAAAGGCTGATACGATGCAATGCTCTGCTAGAATAGTCTGTACTGTACACTAGGCCTCATTGGCGTTCAAGATATGGTTAACAACTGATTGATTCTTCTATTTGTGAACCATCAATCACTGAAATCGCTTGAATAATGTGATTTGGTTTTCTGATGTGAGTAACAGGAGGAGTTCTTTCAGAAGAGGAACTGAAAGCTATTTTAGATTCACCTGTATGATATAGAGTAAGTTTTGTTTCAACATATGCATATCTGGACTACCTCTTGGACAGAATTAGCAGCCACCAAAATTTGCCAAAAAAAAATGATGGGGGCATTGAGGCTGTGATTATTAGAGATAAGTAAACCGACCCAACTCAAGAACAGTGGTACTATATGAGCATCCAGATGCATCAAGCCACCAACCCTGGGAGTATACATTTCTGGGTATGAAAAATGTAATCTGCAGAATTGAACCATATTGACAACCACACATGATTCGGCATGTCGATACTTTCTTCCTGCATGCCAAAATGCAATGGATTTCCCATTCCTACTGTTAATATGTTGTGACTGCTTACAAGGGGGGAACATCATCATGTTCCTTAATCTGAAACCTTTCATCTCGCTGAGCTGATGTTTGTCCTGCATGTGGCACTTGAATTGGTCCCATCTTACAGTAAAGAACAAAGTTCTATATGTATCTCAAGCAACTGATTTACGCAAACATAGGATCGTATTATGCAAATTCTAATCATCTTATGTGTTTCAAACCTGATGATCATGAAAACATATGGTATGGCAGGTGTACCCTGTAGCTCCAACATTTCTTGGAAGGACGACTTACTGTAGGCAGTAGCCAGGGGATGAGAAAGCTTTGGTTTTCATATGTATCTGAGCTTGGTGATAGTTTTTCTTATGTGTTTTGACCATAATATCAGCATAACTTCATGATTAAGGGCAAAGTTTACATGATGAAAGTGGAAAGATTGCTAGCTGATAGAAGTATATGCATAACAGGAGTGAGCAAAACTAAACTGCCAAAATATGCTCCTACAATGGAAAAGGCAAAGTGAGGTATATAAAAGAAAATATTGCTTTGATACAGCAACCAAACGAAAAATAAAGGATAGAATGAAATATTTAGCTTCTCAATGTTTTTTCAGTAGAAAAGGATCGTATTTCATTTTACTTACTGGCTGCAGCCTCATGAAAGTTTGAGCAAATAATGACTTGATGTAAAAGCCTGAAAGGAGAAGTTACTAACAGAAATGCATTTTGATTAGAGGCACGGGAGTGAGCTTTTGCAACTTATTCTTGCAAAAGACTATTTCAAAACTGAGTTCCAAGCCGAGTTTAAAGCATATGCCATAGTTCACTTGCTCCAAACAGATCCTTATTTATTCTGATGGTAAATAAAATGGTTACCTGTAATCACGCCAAACGCGATTCAAATGAAATGCTGGGGTATTAAGGATTATGGCCACAACAACAGCATTGCAAATCTGCATTTGGACATTCTATTACATTGACATCAATTATGCATGCTGAAAACTGAAAATGTAAGTAATATTATTAAAAACAAATACATAACCGTACAGATGAAGATTGGTACTACACAGAACATTCAGTACGAATTTATTCACAATTCTATGGGAGATGAGGTATAGAAATTGCAAGAGAACATTATTAACTACCCTGTTTACAAAAGGAAAAAAAATTCAAAACATGACACATAATGTACGTGAGTAATTATATCAGATAGTAAGAAATATGGAAGCACAATGATAATTCGGACCACAAAACATGTCTTGAACTGAAAGAAGAAATCCAGTACCTTACTAGTTACCAAAATCTGGTGACATGATCGGCGAGAAAATGTATATGAGTATAAATATTACAATATTTCTTTTTTCCCAGGACATAACGTAGCTACTAGGTTATGTGGCTTTCCACATCCTAATAATGAGGCAGAGGTAAATGTAGAAGAACCGGCATTTGTTTTAGGGAAAATCACCAGATAGCACTATCATATGAAGCCAGCATTATCCTCAGTCCTGACCATGGTTGTATTATCTGTTTATAAAGAACCAGGTTCTGAACTCCATGCCTCTGATCCTCGCCATAGCAGTGCCAATGCCTTGTCTGAAAGCCAAGCATTTGGACTCCGATCCTTACCAATCCGGAGAAGCCCCTAATTAGTAATAAATAAACGATAATGATATGAACCGGGTGTCCGGGCGGCCGGATGCACCAATCCACGCCCCGCTCTCCCACACTCGCTCTCCCCCTGTGGCAGAACCACCTAATCTAATGCCTCCCAGAAGTACTTGTCTTCCATTAGACACTAAGTATTCAAGAGAGTACACTAAATCATGTCGTTCCGTCGAGCACACCCTAAGGGAGAACTCGAAATTTTATATTTTTCCATCAGGATCATAAATGAGAGTATAAAACTTACAGCCTCTTTAGCCATTTCTTATATTGTTTAATACAATAGCGGAATTAAACATGCGATCAAAGTTTCAGCAGAAAAAAAAATTCATACACTAGAAGGTTAAGAGCTACACGAGGAACATTTACATATAAGGAATGGTAACAGGTTATAAGTTTTTTCTTTGTGAAACATTTTAAAGAAATTTTTGAATAAACTCTACGTCAGCAGCGTCAGGAAATCCTCGCTGAGCCCACCAGAAGGTTTCCACACACAAGTGTAGTTCAACCGTACCTATCGCCTGCAACAGGGGGAATAAAACCCTGAGTACTCAATTGTACTTAACAAGACTTACCCAACAGGAGAAAATCAAAGACTCCAAGGATATGCAAGACTTTTTGGCTTGCTAGTTTATTGCCTTTGCAGGAAACATTACTAATAGTGTATCCTTATGTTCCAAGTTTTCAGCAGTTGTTTTTAGTTAATTAGCTAATCATTCTAGGTAAGCTCCTATGCTACTTTCGAGCATGTGAGTAAGCATTCAGAACCATTTTATCACCTTCCAAGTTCTAGTTCTTACTACGGTGCTAGACCATAGTCAAGTCGATACCGTCTCAGAGAAACGACGATTCGCGAATCAATGTATCATAGCTAGGTACCCCGAAACACACGCCCCGCTTGCACCCCAGCACAAACGGAACCAACTCGTCTCCCTCCTGTCAAGGGGTCCAGGTCCCCATTCAAACTTGGACTCCAAGCCCCCACACTTGAGACCGCGTCTCAGTGTGGTACTTAGACCTCCACCTTTTTCCGTCTCTAATCTGTCGGTCCGGAAAGAGCCGGAACCCACGACAAGGGAATGACAAGTCTTTCCGCTCCCATAAGCAAGTATGTGCTTAGGATAATAAGTCAGTGACCTGACTACCATCCACAGCAACGGACGGTCCTCGATCGACATAGGCAGAACAAGTGCAATCCGAGCCTCGCTCGAATGCCTAACCAAGTCCAGATCCAAAGTACCATTTCGCCCGGTCTTTAATTATCCTCCATATATATTCCATATGATAGTAATATAATAACAACAATAATATCTTTCCTATCTCTCGCGAGTGATAGGTAATCACTTGACATCTACCGGATCCTATAGCATAGCAATCTACATGATCCTGTCGTACTAGTAAGACTCATGGGATAAGGATATATGTATATGCAAGTGGGTTTCATTCAACTCCTCAACACTTAATGCACAACATGAATTAAAGTGCAGAATATTAGAGGTTATGCACCGGGGCTTGCCTGGGCAAGATGTAACCAAGGATTAGCATTCCATCATGGCGACATGATCACCGAGGCACCATCTTTTTTGTTTCCCTGGTCGACTCCACGATCCATCGTTGTTCCTATTATGATATACGTGGATGCAACGCAGAAAACGTAATTAACCAACGACAACTGCAACTCTAAAAATACGATTACGCTCCGTAAGCTAACGAGCTAACTCCAATGACTAACGCACTAGGCTACGTATACACGTCGTCAAGTAAGGCTTTGTCTCTGGAAAAATGTTTTAGTTCTACAACCCCAAAGTGTTTTCGCATTTTATTGATTAAATACATATATTCGTACTAGGGCTCATTTAACTACTTTAGCAAACTAATCCCTATGGAGCTTAAAAAATTACAGTGAGCACCTAATAATGTTAGGAATTTTCTGTAAAAATCTCAGAGCCAACACTACTACCAATTCCTCACAATAATTCTTACAAGTTGACGTTTTAACAATATTAAGTATTTCAATTTAATTAGATTACTCTTGGAAATACTATAAAACTATACGAGCAAAATATACAAGCAGATAGATCATGATTTTAGAAACTGAACAAAATTGATTTCATAATTTTTGGTCAACTACACAAATTTCTATTGAATTTACAAGTTTAGCTTAGAAACTAATTAGAAAATGTTTTAGAAAAAGAAAAGGGCTGGCAGCAACCCATTCTGGCCCAGCAGCCCAGCGCGGGTCGCGGCCGCGTGTGCATCGCGATGGCCCAGCGCGGCCCAAGGCTGGGACACCCGCGCGCGCATTTTGTAAAATAGGGCTCGGGTTTTTGGATAATCACGCGGAGCAACGGAGCACTATTACTACAGACTCACGCTTTGCATTAAAGACCTTGGAATGTGTTGCCTTTGCAACGGGGCGGTCCTCGGCGTACCTATGCGCTGCGGCGTGGCACATCGGCAGCAATGGCGGTTACGCCGGGCAAGCTAGACCCACTATGACAGTAATAACAGGCCAACCACCATCTACGGCTAAACCCGCACGCATGGGTGGCAGTTAGGGACTCAGCGGTGCACTGCCATGAGCGGCAGCGGCGAGTGGCTAACTGCGGCGGTGGCATGCCTGTTTCGACAAACCTACGTACGCTAAGCAGAGTAGAGGTGGTGGATAAGCATCAGTGACTCACCGTGGTGCACGCTCCAATGACGGTTGAAACAGGGGAGCGCTGTGGCGGTCTGGCCACGTGCGACCGAGCGGGCGGTGGCTCTCCGAGCTTGGCACTGTCATGTCACCGCAGCCACGACGAGAAACCAAGCCAACCTATCACGAGCACCAGCTAGAGTGGATCAACACAAGTCCAGAAACGCCACCAATTGGGGTTTTCCCCATGGATTGGGACTTACCCCGGATCCACTGGCTGCGGCCGCGCCCATGGCCGGCTGTGAGCAAAACGCTAAATTGGCGATCGGTAGCGTTTGACCGGGCATGGGGAAGATGGGACGCCTAGTTGCCTTCTTATGCCACCTACTGGTACGATGAATTGAACTGTGAAGCCCTGAGCTAGGTGAATTGGAGGGCAAAAAGGCAGAGCTCTAGCCATGGTAATGCCGTGGAGAGTGCACCCGAGCGTGGGCGAGCAGATTAAGATGGGGCGGCACTATTTGTGGGTGGTAGCTCGAACACGTGTGCACAGGTGACTATTCATGGGCTTGGCGCGACACGCTTGAATAGAGTGGCAAGACCCAAGCGAGTGCGCACCGACGTTGGCTAGCGGGGATATGACCACACGAGCGAGCGGAGCGTCGGTTAGCACTTGGACGTAGCCATTGAAGGTGTGCCCACGTGCGGCCACGCACGCGTAGCAGCACGGCGTCACGATGCGGCAGGAGGTGTTGCGAGCAGGAGTAAGGTTTGTGAGGTGAGCGGCTGTGAATGTGGGCTACAGGGCGGGGCAAGGTGATAGGGAAGGCAGAGTGCAGCCCTATGCGTGACTTGGTAGTACGTGCGCACGGCACGGGGCAGTGGCAGCCAAGCCTGGCCTGGCGCGCAGCCGGACGACCACCAGGCCTGTTGAAAGGTCGAGATTTCGACTAGAGGGGGGGGGGGGTGAATAGTCCTTTTTAAAACTTAATCGCGTCGGCTAACCGAAACAAGTGCGAAATTAAAACTATCGGTCTAGCCAAGACTACACCCCTCTATCTATATTCTTTAGCACCTTTCAAATATACTAATTAAGTAAATAAGGTGCCGGGCTAGCTAGAGCTCACCTAAGCAATTCTAGGAGCAAGGTCACACAAACCTATGCCACTAGTACTTTAAGCGACAAGAGAGCTCCTACACATGCTAGTAAGCAAAAGCACAAAGCCACCTAAGCTCACTAGCAATGCTCAATAACAAGGCAACCAATGCCAAATTAGAGAGTGCAAATACTTAGCTACACAAACTAAGCAATGTGACTAACAAGGTTACTCAAACAAAATTAGCCACGCAAGGGAGCTACTTCTATGCCACACAAGCAAGAAGGTAACTAATATGCTACACAAGCAAACTAATTACAAGAGCAACTACACAAGCTTGATATATATGAAAGTAAATGCAAGCTTGTGTAATGGGGAAGCAAACCAATGGGAAGAACAAGGTTGACACGATGATTTTTCTCCCGAGGTTCACGTGTTTGCCAACACGCTAGTCCCCGTTGTGTCGACCGCTCACTTGGTGGTTCGGCGGCTAATTAGCATCACCTGCTAAGCCCGCACATCGGGCGCCGCAAGAACCTACCCCTTGAGTGAGGGTAGCTCAATGACACGCTTTACTAAAGTTGCTCTTCGCAGCTCCTACGGGGCGAGCACAATGCCCCTCACAAAGCTCTTCTCCGGAGCCCCGCACAAGCTTCTTGTGGGCTTCGACGGAGACCACCACCAAGCCGTCTAGGAGGTGGCAACCTCCAAGAGTAACAAGCACCACCGGCTTGCAACTCGATCACCTAGTGCCACTCGATGCAACCTCACGATGCAATCGCACTAGAATCGCTCACTCACACAATCGAATGATCACTATCAAGTATATGTGTGATTGAGGGCTCCCAAGCACTCACAAGCATGGACACTAAGTCCCCTCAGGTGCTCAGCTCTCGCCATGGCCGAGGGCCACTTCTATTTATAGCCCCAAGGGCTAAACTAGCCGTTACCCCTTCACTGAGCAAATGTCGGGACGACCGGACGCTCCGGTCCGATCGACCGGACGCTGGACCTCAGCGTCCGATCGTGCGATGCACGCCAGGTGTCCCCTCCTTCAAACGCTATTCACTGGATCTCAACGGTCATCTGTCGATCGGATGCTCCAGTATGAATTGACCGGACGCAGCAACCCCAGCGTCCGGTCGTTTCCAGTAAGGTACCGAACATGACCGGACGCGTCCGGTCGGATGCGATCGGACGCAGCACCAGCGTCCGGTCACTTCCAGCTTCTCTGCTCTGCCTGTGTCACCAAACGTCAGCTCTGACAGGACGCAGGACCCCAGCGTCCGGTCACTATGTGACCAGCTGTCCGGTCCACTCTGTGAGACCCTGTCTTTTCTGTCTAGGGCGCCGGTGGCACTGTCGGACTATCCGCACTCTACGGGCGGACACTCCGCCGGTGGAGTTTCTCCTTTCGCCTCCATTTATTCACCGAGTTGATCCACATCAACTCCAACTTCATCTCCTTTGTAAATGTGCCAACCCCACCAAGTGTACACCACCATGTGTATGTGTGTTAGCATTTTCACAATCATTTTCCAAAGGATTAGCCACTCAACTTGCCACGCCACTCGATCCTAGGAACGATGCAAAGTTAGATCACTCGAGTGGCACTAGATGACCGATATGCAAACAAGTTTGCCCCTCTTGATAGTACGGCCATCTATCCTAAACCCGGTCATAAACTTCTCTACACACCTATGACCGGTGAAATGAAATGCCCTAGGTTATACCTTTGCCTTGCACATTCCATTCCATCTCCTCCAACGTCGATGCAACACATGCACCAACACGATCAACAATGATATGATCCACTTCATATCATCACGTGATCATATTGGTTCATTGATCTTGACCTCACTTGCTCTTCACCGTTGCCATCGTCCATCGGCGCCAAGTCTTGCTTAAGCTTCACCGCCACGCGGTCCATCACTCCAAAGCCTCCGACTTGCCCTTCACGCTTGCAACCAGTCCATCAAGCCAAGTCTTGTCTTGATCTTCTCCACCTTGATCACATGACTCAATGTCATGTCTCATTTGCAATAAGCTCCTTCATCATCACATGTGTGAGCTTTGCAACATCTCCAAGCCATTGTCATCTTCATGGCATATGTTGCTCACACACATGTACCTGTGGACTAATCACCTGTGTATCTCATATAAACACAATTAGTCCACCTAGGTTGTCACTCAATTACCAAAACCAAACAAGGACCTTTCACCTGTCCCACGGGACTCGGCCACGGCGAGGCTAAGGCGTTGCGCGACACCAAGCGACACGCGACAACGGCACACAGACTGACCAGCGGCAGCCACCCGGCCATGACCCGAGCTCATCACCAGCAGCACACTCAAGCGCGTGGTGACCGTGGCCTCAGGTCAAGAAACTGAGAACGATGCCACGCATGCTTTTTAAAGCAGGCCAAAACCTGCTCACTGATTCGATGAAGGCTCAACCAATTCCTTGAACCTAAGGTCAACACTACCAGCTAGCTAGCGAAGCAATCGTCATGACCAGGGAGCAACCAGAGAGGGAGTGAGAGGAATGCCAACATGAGCTTGTCGCGCTGAACGTCAGTTCACGAATAGAGCGCCAACGACACGACTTTGACAGGTTTTAACGAAGTTTGGGAAATTTTATGAAGGTATCGTGACACACAACACCACTACCACTTAAGCCATGCTCAAGTACTCGCCTAGAGGCAACCAACAGTACAAGAACATGAAGTAGGTGTTTAAATAATTTTGTTAGAATTTGAATGTCAAAACTGCATTGTCTACTATCATTTTCAGATTTAGAAAAGGACAAGGCCCGGTTAGGACTAACAACCATTTGTGCTTTTGTCACAATTTTTAATATGTCTAAACCTTATTAATTTCATCCAATAAACATTTTATGCAATAGTCCATACTTTATACTAAACCATAGGAGCAAAACATTTAAGCATCCTTTTACTATTTTGCTCAATATAAATCACCAAAAATGGCATTTGAAACATAAGTTCAATTTCTCGTCGATTCAACGAAATGATCTAGTTTGAATTTTGGATTCGATTTTTGAGCTCCCAAAAACCCTAGTTAACAATACTCACTTCCCAAAAATTAAAGTTGTATTCTTATCTACACTATTTTCTCACCATTTTTACATTAACACTATACACAAGTTATATCTTGTTTTTGTTTGCAGAAATTGTTCCATGTGTGTGTATAACTTGTTAAAGTTCGAAAACACGTTCGACTTGATTTCTCTGAGGCCTTAAGCTAGGCGATAAGCAAGTTTGTAACACCAGAGGTGTTACACCCCCCGCTCCGCTTGCTCCCCACACGCGTTCTCCCCCGCTCCGCCCGCTCGCTCTCCGGGCCGTCCCCGGGACGGGGACGCGGCGCCCACGCGCAAGCTCGCTGCCGCGCCCCGCCCGCCCGTGCTCCCTCCCTCCGTCCCTCGCCCCTCCACGACCTCCATGCAACCCCACGCACCCCAGCGACCCGGCTCCTGCTCCGCCCCACCAGAGACGAGGACGATGGTGGCGGCTCCGACGAGGTAGGTCGGTCCTTCTCTAGATCTGAGCCCTCCTCCTCTATATCTGAGCCCTCCTCCTCTGGATTTGAGGGACACGGCAGTGGCTAGGGTTTCGGTGAGCTCTGGGGTCATATTCCCTCCTGCCTCTGGTGAGCTCGAAGGTGATGGGTCAGGGGCTGCTTTTCATGCCTTTTTTGTTGTTTCTCCCGTGTTGCAATGGGATTTTTGGGTAATTGCAACATATGTTTTTGTGATGTTGCAGTACTACTGCTTGAGATGTTGCAGAAAATAATTTTTGATGTTGCAGCACATAATTTTCGATGTTGCAGTACTTATTTTTTTCGATATTGCAGCACATAATTTTCAATATTGCAGTACATATTTTTTCGATGTTGCAGTACATATTTTTCGATGTTGCAGTACATATTTTGATGTTGCAGTACTACTGCTCGAGATGTTGCAATACATAATTTTTGATGTTGCAGCACATAATTTTCGATGTTGCTGTACATATTTTTTTGATGTTGCAGTACATGTTTTTTGATGTTGCAGTACATATTTTTCGATGTTGCAGTACATAATTTTCATTGTTGCAGTACATATTTTTTGATGTTGCAGGATATGTTTTTCAATGTTGCACTACATATTTTTGCGATGTTGCAGTATTTTATATCTCGATGTTGTACTACATAGTTTTTCCATACATTTGCAATGTTGTACTTGAAGTGTTTCGTGCTCTTTTTTGGGATAGGGGCGCGGTGGGAGAACGGGATGCGTTGGGGAACGAGGGACAGGGGCGCAGTGGGGTGCGGTGTTTTCCGTTCTATTCTGTTCTATACGTGGGGGCGGGCGGGTTTCCATTCTATTCCCGCACGGGGGGGGGCATGCGGGGTTGGGAAGGGGACCGGCGTCTGGACGCACTCGCGCGCCGAATGTCAGGGCGCTAGAATCATGAAAAGCCCTTGGTAAGCAGCAGCTAAAACGTAATAAAAAACAATCACGGGCCATCTTGTCAAGTCCTTCGTCGAGACGCAGCGGGCCGCTAGGAGGATTCAGCCTAGGATTCGGCCCAACAACAGCCTGCTCTCCTCTCGCTGTGCGGCGTGAATTTCTTGTAGTACTAGGTAGCGTGTACGTGCGTTGCTATGGGACAACTAAATTTTTATACTAAAAACACATGGATCGCACGATAAGATAACAATACTGTAAAATTAAATACACATGTTAATTCAAAAAGTAAAGTTCGTGAAATTAACAGTCACGCACAGCACGGCATTGTCTATGATACACTTAAGATAGTCTTGTGGCTCTACATGAGTTGAAATTATCCTAGAATTCCCGTCATAAGCCAACAACTGGATTACAAAGTCCATTTGTAGCCTTTGACCATCCTGTGCAAAGTCAGATATAGTATTATAGATTGATGACCAACATATTAGGTTTCAGACTAAACTGTGGTAGACAGAAACATGCAAGACTGAGAGGAATATCTTCAAATAAAAAAATGTAAAATTTATTTTGTCGGATAGTGAACAGTGTTAGACAAAGGTCTAAAACTAAAGTTACTCTGAAACACAAGACTAAACTGATCCTATATAGTTACAAGAATCAGTAATTACAACTATCAGCATGACAGGTCCAGGTTCTCAACCCGTTGTTGGATTTTATTCAGATAAAAAGCAATATGCACCTAACCCTATTTTTTGAATTAATCGCGGAGTTAAACCAGCTAGATAAATCAGCTGTAAGATGAACTGAAAGAGTTGAATCTTGAAACTGGAAAATTCAATCACAGGGGCAAAGATCATGTTAAAAGCTTCAGAAAAAATCTAATAAAATTAAGTTGAGGCGATTGCTGGGATATGTGTTCTTGACTTCTTGTGTGATATTACATGGCACGAAAAGTCTGCTTCTCTTGTCGGGCTTGTGTTTCTTCTTAACTGATGATAGTTTGGTTACTTCCTACCTACAGGCAGATTTATTAGGCATCCCTGTTATTAGACCAGCTGACATAGAGACCATCAGACCACACCCATATGAGCTTCATGCCAATTCAGGACCAACGCATGGCTTCTATTCTATCTTATCAAATCCATTTTTTTGCAGTACATAATAAATATAAAATACTTATTTGCATCTGAGTTCCTAAGCGCCGGAGGAGACAGCGATGATGGAAAATCATATGCATGCAGTCCAATTCACTATATGACAACTCAAGATGAATGATATGTATAACCTGGTTGATGGATTGTGTCCTATAATCAATTGTTGTACATATTACCACAAACACACGTGCTACATGTAATGGTTCATGGATCTAGGTCACTATTACTCTCGCCTGCAGCACACATCAGTCATTTGTAGGTACATTTATTAGTAATTACAGGCATACAATTAGTCAGAAGATGGTCTATGATGACACCTATTTTGAATGGTAGGAACATAATTTTGAAATTCTTAGTAATAAATGCATAATAGTGAATAGGGTGTGCTAACCTCATTACGTGCCTCAATACCTTCAGGATTATCATCACGAAAAAAAAACTGCAGACTGAACCAAATAAAATATGAAATTGTTACATCGCTCTAGAACATGATATTAGTTTAAGTGGCATAAGCTTAGATAATGGTATTGAAAAATCTAACAAGATGTTCAAGTACATTGTTGAGCAGAGATGACATTGCCACTGGCGTCCCTGGGAACTGAAATCTCCTTCTTGGAGCCAGCATTGCCTTTGGCCCGTGCCATGTCGGCCCGGCACATATGCATTGTCTACATGACCATGCAGATCAAGATACAGTGATGCACAAGCGTGCCAATATACTAATCATAATAGAAAAGATATCTCTTCTTCTAATCAATGGGTTATCATCATGTGGAGTTTCTGAATTTGGCCATACACAGGATCGCTGTTGTCATTTCCCTCGATCACAAAGACCATTTTGTTTTTTTCAGTCACTCCTGCACTGTTGCATTCTGTTATTCAACGCCTTGAGTTCAGTCGTATGAGTGTTTCCATTCTATGAAAAAAGAGGAGGATGTTGAGTGTGTTACCTTTTGGTATGTGCACTGGACGACATAATCCCATATTGTCCTAATCCTTCTTTCATTTGGTTCTCCATCCAACAACACCAAAACTTCAATTGTCATCCAATTCCCCCATGGTTTGACCATACACCCAATTTAGAAAATACATCTAAGACCGAGAAAAATTACTGATGAAATGCTAAAAGCATAGAACTTGACAGAGGCGGACGACAGGAAGGCAAGAGAACTCACTGAATTCATCTTCTAGGAGGTAATTGAAGGTGTTGAAGGTGTGACCGTCGGTGGCCACCGCCGAGGGAGTGCTGCCGCCACCAGGGAAGCACAGCTGCCCGCACCGCTCTACCCTAAGCGCCGCCGCCGCCCAAATGTCTGGCTCTGAGACATCAGCGCCACATCCGCGTGCCGCAACCACAAGCCATTCTCGTCGTCACACCCACGCCCGCCGCGCCGCACGCACCCAAATGACCTCGACCCTGACCACCGTCGGGAGCCCAAGACGCCCAAGTTTCTGGTTTTTGCATGGGCATGCAACGATGGCTGGGTGGACGACCGCGGAGGACGCACACACCATGGCTCTAGTAAGGAATGGGGAAGCGGCAGCATGATTTTAGGCAATCCTGGGACGCAAAGATTGTGCAATGTCTGGAGCGGCCTTGATCGCGCTGGCTTTGACTTCCTTTGCGTGGAGGGGGCAGATAGGGTTCGCAGGGTTTGCAAGGGAGGTGCGCGCGGGATTGCCGGAGGGTGACAGGGCGAGCGGGGTGAAGCCAAACCTTTTCGCACGGGAAGGCATAGCGTGGAGGCTGTGACTTTCCTTTTACACGGGTGGGCAGAACATCGAGGTGGAAAAAAATCGCACGGGGAGGCAGGACGATGGACCCACATTGGAATGTCGTACCAAAAAATATCCACGCTTTGTTCTTTTTAGTTGTAGGAGATAAGTAGGGGAAAAATGAGCTGAAGCAAGTCCGAATAGGAGAGCGGAATCCGACTCTGAGTGGCATCGCAGCTCGTGCCTCTCCTGTGCTGCACTACATCTACATATATCAGGAAGGGAAACGAACCCGAATTTACTGTACCCCTATAGCGAATACTATGCCACTTTTGCTGAGTGCTGCTACTCGCACATGGTGGCAGTTTTATCTACCCCTATAAAACACGAGTTAGAATAAATCTATAGCCACACAACAAATGTTTGCTCCACAGTCATGGCCTATGCTACATCCACACCCATGAATGCACCTAGAAAATATAACACCATCAAAACGGATGCACCAGATTATCTCTTAGCCATTCTCTCTCATTACTCATCCAAATCCGACAGCTCATGTTTAGTGTGTCTGCCCTCCCTCGCCCCCCCGCGGACCTCCCATGCGCATGCGCCTGTAGGTCAGGCTCGCGTTGATTTCGGTGCTAAACTGATTTAATTTGTCCTAAACTGATTTAGCCTTGTAAACCTGCAGGTGCTATCTATTGCAGTCTATAGTGATAAACGGAAATACCACCAACCTTTACAATAGGGGTCAGTTTCACTTTGCTGTGTCTTCTCATATGCTTGCTAAATTGAGTGGTTCAGTTATTCTATATGTTTCTTTGCTGCCTATTTGAAATCACTGAATTTTCTGCAAGTTCATGTGTATTAGCCTTTATTGTAAGATTAAAACACCTTCTTGTAAGCTATATTTGAGTAGATTGAAGAATAATATATTGTTAGGTTGTGACCTTCTTCTCTGGTTCATGCTTCATTTGAACAGTACATTTTTTTGACGAATCAACATGGGGTGGGGAGAAGACGCACATTTGAACTTTGAATTAAGTCAACGAACGGCCAAAGCAGGGAATATAAATTATAATTTTGTATTGGCGTAGTGTTGCATCTTGTTCCATTTTGGTGGCCTTTTTTAAGACTTTTGTTCAAGCAAAAAAGCCTGATTGTTGATTTATGATTTCTGTTTACTTTCATCGTTTGATCTGTTTGTACTCCATTGTCAGATGTCTTGTGATTGAGTTTCAGTATCCATGTCGGCAGGTTGTATTTTTTGCATTTTTCTGTGAATATTCTTTTTCAAGATGAATATCTTATCTATGCTATAACATCAAGGTATTTTTTTAAGTCTGCTTCTATGTAAAAGAAAATGCTCATAATCATTTTTATTCTGTGTGCTTTTGTGCCTGAATTTTATACTGGAATATTACTGTCTCCAAGGAAATTACTGTCTCCAGGTATCCATTTGAATTACTGGCAGTTTGTAAACTGTATGTCACAATTGGGTTCTGATCTGATATTGTGGAGTTATTCCCTCTGGTTCACTTCTTTTAGGGGGTTGTGTTTGCTTTGCAAGCAGGTGTTGTTTTGTAGTTTGGGGGCACACTTTTCGTCAAATGCTCCTGTTAGTAGCTTGTTGGTAGTGGGAACTGGGAGATAAATGCCAGTAGGCAAACTATATAAGAAAATGTACTCCATTCAGAAATATATGCTTCTATAACTTGCATATCAGTTTGACAACCAAGTTTGGCAAACTATAACTTGCTTTTGTAACTTGCATATCAGTTTGACTTTGTACTTCTCATTATTATTAGTTGTATTTCATTGTTGTTCTATTGGTTTATATACACCTTTTCTTCGGTACGATTAGCAACCGGAAGCCATTATCATCAGATTTAATTAAATTGTATAACCTTGGATTGAAATAATACGTACAATGTAGGCTCACACATTTAGATATTTTTTGCAAGCTATTTATGTAAGTGGTGGATGAGAGGGTCTATTCTATCAGTCATTGGTTCATTACTATTCATGGGCAGACAATATATTAGCCCAAAGAGCTGCACCTACAAATCATTGTTTTTTTCTGATGGGATTTCTTTTGCTGTTTGTGTTCAGGTGGATATTAGCTGAAGGAGCTGCACCAGATCCAGCAGCACAAAAGACACTTGATCACCTGCACACTCAGGAAATCCAATTTGGGCCAGTATGCACATGTTCCTCTTGCCTCTCTACTCATATGAAAATATCAGATTTGGTGGGATAGTGGCATCTTGACGCTTGTGCACATGAGAATGTGTATGCATTCAGAGTTTACAATACACAGTAGAACACATATTCACTTGATTTGAATACTGATTTTCATTATGTGGTTTAAGTGCTATAATTGCAATTTAATATCATTTTAATGGGGCCTGCTTGCTCTGCTTTGGTAAGGCATTTGCAACCATTTAAAGCAATGTGCTGATGCAGACAACAATGTGCAACCATTTAAAACAATGATATTTTAGCTATTATATCATTTTGGCCTTGATATATAGTTCCAGCAGCCCTTTTCTTATATGCTTGCTAAATTGAGTGACAGTTATTGCATATGTTTCTTTGCACTGCTTCTCAAGAGGGTCATTTCTATTTACCGCTCGACACAGGGCTCCTGTTTGAACTTAACGGAAATGTGTTAACCTTGCAACTGGAAACTCACTGTTTTTCTTAGGAGTTAACCAGCATCGAGTTGTGTCCTTCTCATAAGGTACTCTTTATGCAAGAACAAAAAACATGTTAGGAGTCAACCACTGGGGTGAAGTTTAATAACTTTGTGTGTTCAGGTCATATGCAAATCAATCCCTTCTCACTTTGTTTCTTTTTGTGTTCCCCTACGTATCTTCCTCAAGGGCCATCTAGCATTGATATGTAGTCTGATAATTGTAATATCATTACTCATGTCCACACCAATCACATGGAGCATATTCCATGGTCTCACCTATATTTGAAGATTGGAGCAGTATTCCAACAATAATGATGTGCCTTCGATCTAAATTTTCATTTCACCTACTCGATCACTTGTCTGCAGCTGTAACTTGGTTCCATTTTCAGGTAAACAGCACAACAGACCAACTAGGGTGCAGGACCTCAGTTCCATTCAGCACTGACGGCACCAGTAGTGCAACAGGTGAACATGTAAGTGGTTAATCATCTAGCCTGTGTCTTCTTTGTTCAGTAGCAGCAGATTTGTTGGCATACGATGAGATTATGTTCTCGGTTGATACTGAGGACGGGGTCTCTTCTTTGTGGATGGTCCTGGAGGGACCGGAAAGACTTATCTGTACAGAGCACTTCTCGCTACTATACGCAGTCAGAAAAAAGATTGCTGTGGCAACAGCTACATTTGGTGTTGCAGCCTCAATAATGCCTGGTGGTAGAACCGTCCACTCGCGCTTCAAGATTCCCCTCACCATTGATAGTGGAGCCTTTTGCACCTTCACGAAACAGAGTGGTACTACCAAGCTGCTTCGAGCATCATCTCTCATTATTTGGGACGAGGCTAGCATGACAAATAGGCAGTCTGTTGAGGCGCTAGACAACAGTCTCCGTGATATAATGGACCGACCAGAGCTGCCGTTCGGAGGGAAGACCGTGGTGTTCGGTGGAGATTTCAGACAGGTTCTTCCCGTTGTCCGGAGAGGGTCGAGGGCTCAGGTGGTCGGTGAAACATCCTCAATTTTCTGCGAATGGAAAATTCCACAGAATGAATTATAATATGATGAAACCAAGAACTGATTCCATCATATTATCATATTTCAGTCGATGTCACAGTCATACATCGTAAGATTACAAGAATACAAGATATTACATCACTGGGGAACACACCTATTACAGAGTTAATCTAGCGGAAGACTATCGAGTGAAGGCTCCTCCTTCACGGGCATCATCAGAGTTGGCATAGTGCAGCATAGATTCCATCTCCGAACCAAACTTGAGCGTAGGCACGAGACCTTCTAATCCTTCTAAAGTCAGCATCTCTGAGAAGCAGGAAATCTGCACACCGCCAGATGTGTGCAGGCCATGGTCAGCACCGATGAGCTTTAGTGGAAAAGATAATCAAGGGATCTGGCGATCCTAATATTTGGCTGTGGTTTGCATCCTTAGCGCATGAGAAGTAAATAACATTAGTAATATAGTAATAATATCCAGTTTTTAACACATTCATCACCACACCATCCATATCCATCCACCAACCATCCATCCCAAACCATCTCCACACCACCACACCATATCTCATCTCACACACTCAGGTCGATAGGCCAACTCCCTCTCGTCCTTGTCTCAACGGCCCGTAGCCCCCAAGGCTCACGACCGGAAAATACCCCAACCCTAGAGGGAGAAAAGAAGGACTCATCTCCTATCTAGTTTAAGCGAAACACAGGAAAGGTCCATAGCCGACAAGTCGGCATATGTATCGATCGATCAACTATATACTCTGCAGAGGTTTCACATACCCACAAGATAGCCATCCTCGACGGTGCCCTGTCTAGGCAGATTCCAGCCGCTTGCTAGCCTAGAATGATGCCACCCTACCTCTCAGCCCTGGAACACCCCAAGTCTAGTCTGGGATGGCTGATACTGTGAGTCATAGACAGAGCCGGGCCCTTCGGATGTCAAGAGCCGGGTCCACAAGGCCTCCTGAAGTCTCGGAAGGGTGTGGGGGAAACCACGCGCCCTGTACCTCCTTGCACACGTTCGCCTAGCAGTAGTGGCATCGCTCTACCAGTAGTCCGACCGTCCCGCACCATATAGGGCAAGTGGGATGTAAAGGATTCCTGGTGAATCTGAGTACTATTAAGTCCTTAGGGATGACCAAGCCAGAATGTCTTCATCAGGGTTTTCATTTTACGTGCCACCACAGCACCTCTACCCTAGGCTCCTCCCATCACAGGTTCACACCCAAGGCCACCTCCATTTACCATTTACCCGCCACAGGTATTCCATATCCAAGTGCCCAGGTAGCACCATATGGCAAGACTCGCCCCAGGCTCGTCGTTATTCTAGCTCGGTCGACACAACCCTCACTCTCCACGCACCCAAGACACACGCAGCACGCTCACACACCATCAAGTCTGGCACCCATAGCCAAACCATTCCCAGGGGGTTCACCACCAGCATCACATCCCTGATATAATGCGAAGTGGAGTTATTAATAAGTATAGTGGTGTAATATGCAAGCAAGCAGGCAAGTAAGCATATATAAACGAGCGAATGCGCAAAGCAGGGTGACGTGGTAGAGTGGGTTGCATTAGGGTAATAATGGCTCAGGTAGTAGCATGCATCAAAGTACTATCAAAGGAATAATTATAAAGCGCTAGCAGTTCTAGATATTATGTAGTGTCTAATAGGATTCTCTAAAAGAGGGTGCTGCCATGACACCTGTGATGTCGAGGTAGTAGTGGTACAAATCTTTGTTAGTCGGTGTAGTCGATCAGCAAGGTCTCCTCCTCCCAGGGTCCTTTTGTCGATCATGTTCTCCTCCTCCATCGGGTTCTGATCCAACGTTGTCCTTGAGGCGATCACCTCCCAAAACACACTCAAGGCAAGAGAACAAACAATATTCCAACAAGACCTAGAAGGGACACAAAGAGGAAATGACTTGGCCCTCTCGGCTGATGTCCGATCCCTAGGCCAAAGAAACAGGAGTGGTTGTTCACTAAGCGCGAGCTTTAAGTCAAGGCCTAGCATATACTTCCCAGGCCAACTGTGGTCGACCTGTACGGCTTCAAGATAATTAGCCAAGACCTCAGCTTATCCTAAGCAAGCACCACGGCTCACGATCTTTCGATCCGGGCGTCATAGGGATTGACGTGAATCGAACGGTGCGGCTATACAATTCTGGTCTCTCTCAATCCGTACGCCATGGTAATTGACGAGGACCAAGAAAGGGTGGAGCAAGAGAGAAAGACATGGCAAGGGTTTAGTCCTTCCTATACACACGCCATGGCAAGGGACGAGGCATCGGAAAGGAGCGACACACAAAAGGACGCGAGTGCCCAATCCACTTGTAGGGTACCAGGACCTAGGTGCACTAGAATGCACTAAGACATCCTAGGGTTCTTAGCGGTGCGGTTGTCACCGCGAGAACCACTGAAATGCTACGGTCCAATTGGGTACAAATGTACAAGGGCTTAAGCATGAAAGAATCAAAAGAGAAGAACACGAGATTCACCTTCCTTTGATCCACTCGCCATAGAAGCCGACGAGGATCAAAGGGATGGAATCAAGAGTACAATAAACACCAAACAAGCAAGGGGCTCAATCTACATCTCACTAGATCGACGAGGATTGAGAACCACAGAGAGAAGAATGGAATCCGTTCTCTTTCGACCAACTCGTCATAGAACGGACGAAGGTCGGAAGAACAGAGATACAGTCCCATGATCCAAACCAACTCGTAGGGCATCACGACCATGCAACTAAACGGCACAAGGCTATTCCCTTGGTTCGCAGCAGTGTGGTTGTCACCGCTTAGATCTGAAGGAATGCTATGGTCAAGGTGGTGCAATCATATAAGGTGGCCAGGATAAACACATGCGAGAAGAGGTAAAGCCCGATGGTCATGGCGAGGGGACTCACGGCCATGAGCTTAACCTACACGAGTTGGCATCCATCTTCTACAATCATCATATCCCGACTCGTCCACTAAGTTAGGCCACAAAGGGCTCATTGTGTGCGGGTGATATCCGCACCAATGTTCAGTCCACAATGGCCAGGTCCTAGGGCTAAATCGGATTACTAATAATTGTAGTACGTCAGAGACTACTAAAAGCGAGGGAGCGAGTTATGCTCACCATTACGGCCACGGTGGGGCAAACCCACAACCGAAATGGTCGAACGAGGTATGATCTCTCGACCGGCTTGAAGGCACGGTCCTCAAACAATTAAACTCCAATACACAAGATACAAAGTCGCAAACACAAAGACGAATGGAGTAGCACATATCCATCGCGAAGGGGATGGGTAGACCTACACAAGGGCATGGTGCGGACAGATATAGATAGATCAAGATCATGTATTGTAAGTGGACGAACGAGTATAAGAGTGAGCAGGAAGGGCTTTCATCGGTGTCGGGAATGGCATTCGACTAGGATTTGACTTCGCGGCAAAGATGTGGAGGGCCATAGGCTGTTGTAACTTGTCCCGAAGGGTTGTGGCTTCTTCTAGCCAGCTGAGGCCAGCTACGGCCTCCTGTGGCTAGCTGTGGCTAGCTGTGGCTTGCTATGGCTCGCTGTGGCTGGCTGTGGCTGGCTACAAGTGGCTATGGTTGGCCAAGGCTGGCTATGGCTGCCTTTGGCTGGCTGTGGCCAGCTACAGCCAGTTGCGGCTGGCTGCATCTTGCTATAGTTGGCCAGACGCGGCTGTGGCTGGCCAAGATGTGGCTAAGGCTTGGTCGAATGACGGCTGTTGTTCACGGACTTAGCTCCAGTGGCTATGGCATTGGCTCGCACACGCGGCTCAGCGTAGGACTGCGCATGGGCATGTGAACGGCCATGGTGGTGTGGTCCCGAGGCTCACACGACGTCATGCAGAGGCACGGCCATGCGTCACCACATGCAAGTGAGCGTGCATAAGTCCACGGCTCGTGGCGTGCGTCCATGAATGACGGGCGAAAGCAAGGCTAGAGCTCTTGGGATGGTGTGTGTGCGAGCACGAATGGCAGTGGTCGATTGTAGTGGCGGCAAGGCACATGCCAAGCCACTGCCGTGCTTGCGTACGAGTGCACGCGTGCCCGTGCGGCGAGCGGCCATAAAAGGCTCTGTCTTGGTCTTCGGCTGGCAAGGTGAGGGCAAGTGTCCATGGCTACGAGGCTCTAGGTCCGTGTGTGATCGGGGAACTTGGCGGCATCGGCATTCTTTACAGGGTGAAGGTGTCCAAGTGCGCAAATAGATGGCGAGTTGGATCCTTATGGAGGCTTGGGCATGTGAGGTTCCATGAGTGCGGTGTGGCTGTCAGCTGTTGCACAGGGGCGTCAAGACGATAGCCAAGGGCCATGAACGTTGAGGCCACTGGCAAGGCTGGTCCTTTCAGGTCGGTGCACGCATGAGTCTGTGCGTTGGCTATGGTCGCGATCGTGACGACATGGTTGGGAGGTCACGGTGGTGTAGGGGACTGCGGGGTGTGTGTCTGTATTGTCCGTGTGTGGGGGTTAGGCAAGTCCAAGGCACACCTGTACGCCTCCCAAGCGGAAAAACGAGGGTTACGCTAGCATCAGCTAAACAGGGGCAGTCTAGGTGTTGTGTACGGTCTCCAGGAGTTCGGTTACGGCCATGGCTAGGACGTGGTGTTCTCGGTGTATTCGAGCTCATGGTGGTCACAAAAGGGCGGGCTAGGCCTCACATGAGCATGTAGCGGTGGCAACAGTGCGCTATGGTTGGGCATCCAAGGTCATGGCACGATGTTTTTCTATGCAACGTAAACAGGCTCATGCTAGTGTCATCCGAGGCGTGAGTGCAACGGAATGACACGATGAGTGCGTGTGTGCGATGTATCCAAGAGCATTGGCATCGTGCGGGTGATGAGGTCCCTGCAGAAAAACACGGCTCGAAGGCCGGACACATGGAGGGGTCATCGGTCTTGGGCCGGCAACATGTAGGGCTTTAGGAAGGTCCGGCTTTGGTTTGCAACAATGACTCGAAGGCCGAGCAGGCATGGGCAAGGCGGCCTCGGTGATAAAGGTAGGAGCTTGGTTCGTGTAGCTCACCGAGGGCTTGCAGACGATAGGTCGCTCAACGCGGGTTAGGCTCGTTGCCGGCAGCACAGCTACGTCGTCGTAGCCGCTTGGCGAGGTTTGGTTCGAGGCTTGACATAGTCGATGTGGGGGTTGGTCATGGCGTCCGGGCACGCTATGGCCATAGGTGGCCTACCAGAGCATGTCCCGATTGGCAACGGCTTGTTGCGGCCTCCTCTAGCCGGCTACAGCCAGTTGCTGGCCAACTGTGGCTTGCTGGTCATGGCCGTGGCTGGCTGCAGGTGGCCAGGGTCGGCTGCGTCTGGTTAGGCCAGAGCAGCGGGTGGCCGGAGGGGCAACGGAGTCGGTGAAGGGTGCTACAAGGCCTGCTGGTTCCCTGCGAAGTGAAGGAACGTGGCACGAAGGCCAGTCTTAGGCACAAACTCCACTGTGGTGCAAGGAAAGGCGAAAGCTTAGCTTTGGGAGGCTCACCGTCATCAGAGGATGGAGGCTCAACGGCGACGTGCTGCTGCAGAACAGCGAGGTCCGATGGACTGGGAGGGGCACGACGCCGGCTCAGAGGTGCTGCGTGATGATGGGGCTTGGAGTGGAGGCGCTGGTGGGCGACCATGGTGGAGGAGCAACCAGCAGGGCGTCGATGCTGGTGCCCTCGGCTTCGTGGGTTGTCAGCGCGGGCAACTGCGCGACCATGGTGCGGAAGCAGTGGCGCGCGATGCGCACGATGCCGTGGTAGAGGCCGGGTCCATGGTGGTGGACGCGCTTCACGTCAGAGTGGAGTGGCTCGGCGAGGCGCGTTGGTGGCGTTGCCGTGTACGCAGGCTCGGGCGATGTCGCGGACGGCGTCGAGGTCGGCGTTCGAGTTGCCATGGCGCTCGGCTGGGAGCGGCCATGCGGCGAGGCAGTGGAGGGCCATGGCCAGGGACGGCTGACCGATGTGGCTATGCAGCAGGGCAGGGTGGAGCAAGGAGGGAGGGAGAGGGATGGAGCGGTGACGGCTACAGTGGGTACAGGAGAGGCGCTGGCTGCTGTGGCTTTTATAGCACGAGGGTTAGGGCTTCCAAGGGGTGCCGATGATCCTCGGCGTCCGTGCACAGGCAGGGACATGCGGCGCGAATCGAGGAGCAGAGCAGGTGAGGCGCGGGTGAGGGGCGCTGGCGTGCGCGTCGCGCAGCGTGCGAGCAGCGGCGGCGCTGGGAGTTGCCCTCGTGTAGAGTTGGCAAGGGGCGCCTGGGGCAAGGCTGGGCCAAGGCACTGGTGGGCCGCGCGGCTAGCGAGCTGGGCCTGTGGGGTGCGAGACGGGCCGGTGGGGCAAGGAGAGGGGGGCTCGGTTGGGCTCCAGCAGCTTGCTGGGTCGGTGCAGAAAGAAGGGGAAGTGAGGGAGTGCTGGGCCGGGCCAAGGCGTGAGGGGAGAGAAGAGAGAAGGGAATAGATTTTTCCAATTTATGTTTAAATGGTTTTGAATTTGGATTTGAGAAGAATTCACCACATCTTGAGAAGGATTTCCAAGGTGAAATATAAGGCGGTGTTCGAGGAATCTTTCGGAGAGATTCATATAAACTCAAGAGGAAATTTCCACGAGTGTTCGGATGGGAATTTTTTAGGGGATATTCGGAAAGACTCGAAGGGGAAATTTGGGGGGAAATTTGGGGGAATCTGCATGGAGTTTGAATAGGAATTTCAAGAGAGGGGTATTGATGGTACTTGAGATGTGAGCTCCAAGAAGGGGCTCGAGATGATTTCCACTGGCGACTAGAGGAGAGAGTCTTTTCCTTTGTTCTCTTACTCCTAGGTCTTATATGTGCGTACCCACATGTATTAACAACATGCTTACTCATCGTGGTGGTCTACTAGGGGTCTTAGCGTTTAGGGACTCCGGTCCAATGGTCGGCACAAATATAAATGGCAAGTCCGGGTTCTAGTGGGGTTCGGGATTATAGAGAGAGATTCACGGAAGACTTGAAATAATCCTGCGCGAGGATCACAAGGAGGTTGCTATGGGTTGTGCTCTCCAACAATAATCAAGACTCAAACACAGGACAACTCGAAAACTCCGGCAATCACCTACAAACCATCTACATGTATGCAACGTCTTGTTAGCGAGTTGGACTCGTGTTTGACCTAGCAATTACACATTTCACACATTGCAGGAAATTTTTTAAAAAGTTCGTATTTTTGGCTTTACCAAAAACCCGGTTTGTTACGGTCGGTGCCTCGATGCGTATGTCGTACCTTTGGGATTCCATGCGACATCTAAAACTGGTGCGCAACATGAGGGCAAAGAGCGATCCATGGTTTGCAGAATACTTGTTGCGCGTCGGTGGAGGATATGAGGAGGCGATTGTTGATGATGAAATCTGTCTTGCTCATGATATATGCATACCGCACACCGGGAAAGATAGTGACCTTGATACTCTAATTGATTGCATATTCCCTAACCTCAATGCGAATATGTCAAGCAAAGATTATATCACCTCTCGAGCGATCTTATCTATGTGAAACGACTAGGTTCATATGATTAATATGAAGATGATAGGTCGTTTCCATGGGGATAAGATTGTGTACCATAGCTTTGACTGTGCGGTGGATGATCCACACAACTACTACCCTGAGGAATTTTTTAACACTTTGACACCCAATGGTCTACCTCCACATGTGTTGAAGCTAAAGATTGGTTGTTCGGTCATATTGCTTAGAAACATTGAAGCTGCGAATGGACTTTGTAATGGTACTAGGCTTATCATATGGGGGTTCCAAAAGATGACCATAGACGCAGAAATTATGTTGGGACAGCACGTTGGAAAGTGGGGTTTTCTGCCTCGCATACCCTTATGTCCGTCAGACGACGAGATGTTCCCTTTCTAATTTAAGCGAAAGCAATTCCCTATTCGGCTTAGCTTCCCGATGACCGTTGACAAGGCACAGGGGCAGACCATCCCTAACGTCGGGGTATACTTGCTGGAACCAGTGTTCTCGCACGGCCAATTGTATGTGGCGCTATCAAGAGCTACGACAAGATCGAACATTAAAATCCTAGCTGTGCCGGCTGCTGAGAAGGACGTGAACAAGGGGAAGGGAAAGGGAAGGGGAACAAGAAACCGACAAAGGATATATTCACAAAGAATATTGTATATAAAGAGGTTATAACTCCATGAAAGAGGTAATGCATCACACGTCGATACGATATCAATAGTAATTTAACTTTAAAAATTAACAAACAACTTATATGCAGGATACTTCTAAATACAGCTTGAGCCATCTGCATGCTTCAGTTGCACGAAGTCAGACGCCGCATCTTGGACTTGAAAAATCTTCTGGATCATCTTTGATTGGTGACCAGCTGTAGCTTGGTGTCCGTGCAAAGCATGTTCTCCTAGTCGAACTATTGGCCCCGTTCGCTGGTCTGAAACTTGGCCGAAACTGACTGGTTTTGTGAGAGAGAAACACTATGGCGGCTAGTTGATGAACAATGTCTTGTGAGGGGGATCAGCTGGCTAGTCTGGAATCCAGACCAGCGAACGAGCCCATTGAGAGATTTTTCAGTTTCGCATTCAATTTTGGAGTTATATTTTAATTATCTATCTTTCCTGAAGACTTATGTAATATTGATGTCCAAACATCATGATTGCAGTATCAGTATAACATACGCTCATACATATGTTATCGTGGTATATGTGTTCCTGTTACAACGCACGAGCTTTTACCTAGTTATCATAAAAATAAGTTTTAAAATATCCTTCAACCTTTATGATTAGGCATATTAGCCATAGAGATAACACTTAAATAGTTTAAACCAAGTTATACTAAAATAATTGTCATTTACATTGTATACTAAAGTATTTATAGCACCCAAATATGCAGAGGGTTTGCATGCAAACTTGTAACCTTGGGCAAGCTGGCGGTCTTGGCCGGTAACAAGCACGGCGACAGGGCAGTTCGCCGATGATTATAGCAAGAGATCTTTCTTCATTTTTCACATGGTACCCCTTGTCAGGACTATAGAGCTATATTTATTTAGATTGAATTAGACAATAAATTGCTTAAAATTTTAGTTTACAGTTTGATTAGTTAGACCCTCAGATAATCTAATTTTCTATTCTAAAATTGGGTGCAACTTCAATACTCATCTGCTAACAAATCGTTAGCGACTATTACACGCACACTATCGGAGGTGAAGCTTATAATAATCTGCTCCTCCCCCTCAGCATAAAGAAAAACCCAACGCAGCCAGCTCATGAGCGACTTGACAACATTCTCTATCCTTGAAGAGACATTCAAAACTAAGAAAACTTGAGGCTACTAAGAACATCACCTCCTCTAATAGGTGCCCAATTCCCAGACCGATGGTCGTCTGTACGCCCTGAAGACAGGCCCCGCATGAAATGCGTTCAGCAGTTATCCACCTTCCCCCTTCCCGTCATTACCACGTCTCCATCACTGTCTCGAATTAGGAAACCCCAGCTGCCCGATGAAGATCCAGGCATGAATATTCTGTTCCTAATTAAAACTATATTAACAATTTGATGGTAGAAAACTTTGTTTGTTAGGAAAGATCAATAGTAATATAATATTATCAATTGTCTAACAGCTCCCCACCCTGCTCTCTTCTAGGAATTCAATAGAATCACTCCATCGGAGAATCAAGAAGCAAAGTTAGAGAATAAGGGAGCAGAGCTCTCCCAAACGGGGCCTTAGATTTGATGAACTTCATTTTTAATTAAGGATCAGTTTGGTAGAGCTCTCTTTGCGTCTTGAGCTTCGCTTTTTTCAATGGAACAATTCTGATGGGGAGCTGGTGAGAATCAATTCTAAAGTGATTATAGTAGCGATTGAACGGGAGTAGTGGGGACTGGTGGAGAACAGGGTTTTTTTTAGCTCCCAACTCGTAGTGCAAATGGAGAAGTGATTCTCGCCGGCTCTCCACTAGAGTTCAGTTACATTATAAGTGTTTGGTAGGAATCCACATACCCGCCCCGAAGAAGCTGGGAGTGGAGCTCTTGCCAAACTGCCCCTAAATTATAAGGACCATAATAAATGCTTTCTAAAATAAAAGACTAATCTTGTACAAAAAATTCACCAAAGAATGACTCAATTTAAATAGGTGACTGTTGTATATATACGTTGTGAGGTTAGAAAATATACAAAGCTAGCTATACATATGGGGCAAGTTGTGACAGGCATAGATTTGGACCCTCGATCAACGGCTAGGCTAGGACATGAGTGGTGCAAATAATGTCAATAAAGTTTTGCAACTCCCAAGCTAAGCGATAGATGATAGACCAATGGACTAAAGAAGAAGGGCACTCCCTTTATTCTAAATTATAGGCTTTTCTAAATATATTACCTTTATTATGCATCTAGACATAGAGTATATATCTAGATACGTACCTAAAGTAATATATCTAGAAAAGCCAAAATGTTTTATAATTTAGGATCATATAGTCATTTAAAGGAAGGTGGATAAAAAAACTAAGATAAAATTTTTGGCTCTCTAATGTTAGGTATAGATAGACATTTGAATTAGGTAGTAGAAAAAAAATAGAGATGGATAAAAAATGAATAAAATTTTGTCTATTTAATGTTGGGAATAGATAGACATCTGAATTAGGTAGCAGAAAAAGTAGATTTATTTTTATTATTTGTAGATAAAAAATGAAATAAGTTTTGTCTATTTATTAGTGTTAGGAATTTAGGTATAGATAGACATCTGAATTAGGTAGCAGAAAAATAGATTTATTTTTATTTGTGTATGATCGTAGGTAGCAGCAAAAAGCTAAACACACGATGTAGTGTGTTAACGCCTCGAAACCTATAGACTATAATGAACAATAGTGTAATTGCTCTCCACGTTTACCACGTGGCAAGTTAAGGATTATCGTAATTGTTTATCATTTGGTCTGTTTTCATTTTAGCGGACAAGGTGGTACTAAACAGAACTCTGCTTAATTCATCATCCACCCAAGCGGTGCACGCTTGGTCCACTCAGGCCCAATCGTTAGGCAGAGGCCCAATCGTTAGGCGGAGGCAGGTCTATGAGCCGATCCTACAGTTTCACTTGAGCTGAAAATTCGGGGCCCAAAATGTAGGGTGTGCTTGGCCTTGGCAGGCGCAGTCTCGCGCAACAGCAAGAAAACCCACATGGTATATATATGGATAATTTTTTTCAATTTTTCACTTGAGCTGAAAAAAGAACAACAGGATTTTCAATTTTTAAATAAATGATATAAAATGCAGCCTCTATATCCACATGGTATATATATGGCTAAAATGTACACGAGCTCTTAGACTCAGCCTCAAACCTAAGGAGCATAAAACAACAAGAAAACCCACAAAAAAAACAACAAGAAAAAAAGCTCATGGGCTAAGAAAAAAAAAATCTAGAAAGACACTAAGCTTTAGAGTTTCTTTTCCGTCCTTGCTTTCCAACTTGTTTCTGTCTTCTAGTAACACACCTCGCCACGTCACCTTTCTCAAACAAAGGAACTAGACTAGGTCCCTAACCTTGTCCAACTGCGACATCTAAACTTGGGGTCGACTTTGCATGAAGATGGACCTATGAGGCGATGCCTCCAAGGAGAAAAATGACGAGTGTCGCCTTCAAGAAGGAAAAATGACGCCTAGGTGTCGCTGTTGCCGAGACCAACAAGATCCTTGTCAAGACTTCCGCTAGCACCCCCACAGTATCGGAACCACTATCTACAAAAATAGTCCACCAACACATCAGGAGTCATGCACGCCTCAAGTAAATGTCCTAGAGCCGGTGGCTCTATGGGGAGCACGAGGCCGGCGCAGTGGCTTTGTGGGGGCGTGCGAGGCCTGTGGTCGGGTTCGCGCGTTGGCGCGACGGCAGTGGCTTGGCGGTCGCTCGGGGCCGACGCGCGGGGTGCACACATGGTCGAAGGGGAGACATCCAAGCTCGGGTGTTTCACGTGCAGAGAAGAGAAAAAATTTGAACAACCCGTTTTTTGGGCGCAAACTCAATTAAGCGACAGGTTGCGTGCGACCCATCTCTTCCACCTCGCGCTGCCTCCTCTCCTTGCTCACTCGCGCTCCCGACGCCCTCGTTCACTTCCGTGGCCCGCGCGATGCACATGCCCGCGCCCTAGCCCGAAAGCGAGCTACAGCGGGCGAGTTCCGTCGGGCACACTTCAAGGGAGAGCCCGAATAGTCCATATTTTCCCCCAAAGATCCAATAATGAGAACGAGTTACAATACTTAGTCCATTTCATACATACAGAGTTCTTAGAAATTCATTATTACATTGCCAAATTCAGAGTGCGGAATATTAAACAGCGGAATGATAATAAACATCTATCGATAATGAATAAGGATCCGTCTGTGCCCACCAGAAGAATCCTTCACACAACGTGTACTCCTCAAGTTGAACCTGCAACAGGGGTAAATAAACCCTGAGTACACAATGTACTCGCAAGATTTATATCCAACTAGAGAGAATAATTTCCCGACTCCAAAGGATATGCAAAGCTTTATGGTTTGCTGGGTTTCTTTTTGCAGAAAGCAATTCTAGTAGTGAATCCTTACTTATGTTATTATTAGCAGTCATGCTTAATTTATTACCTAGCCATTCTATGTAAGCACCTGTTCTACTTTTAAGCAAGGGTTGAGCAATCAGTTCCATTTCATCACCTTTCATCTTTCAGTTCTTACTACGGTGCTAGACTGTAGACAAGCCGTACCAGAACGTCGGTGATTCACGAATCAATGCCCCCAGCTGGGTACCTCGAAAACACACGCCCCACTTGTACCCTAGGCACAAGCAGAACCAACCCATCACCCTCCTGTCCTAGGGTCCAGGTCTCTATCCAAACTTGGACTCCAAGCCCCCGCTCCTAAGTCCCGGACTTTGTGCGGTGCAAGGACATCCACCATCCCCACCTTCAATTAGTCGGTCCGAAAAGAGCCAAAACCCACGACAATAGAGCAACAAGTCTTCCCTATGCCCATACCCAAGTATGTTCTCGGGTTAATAAGTCTGTGACTTGTTTAGAACCCAATGCAACGGCCGGTCCTTAACCGACATAGACAGGGAAAAAGTGTAACCAAGCTATGCCCTGTTGGCCGCAGGACACAACCTCTTACACCCATCAATACCCAAACCATATCCTTGTCCGGTCTCCATTTTTCTTTCCACTATTTTATCATGAGTGATCATAATTATCACCTATTGTGAGTAACGGCAGGTTGCTCACGCTACCGATACCCTGAGCATAGCAGCTACTCGACCTATACTAGTAGGACTCATAGGTAGATATATCTATGCATGTAGTTTCCATAAAATGCTTGTAACATAAATGCACATCATATATATATATATATATATTCAATAATCATTCAAAAATAGGGGTTATGCACCGGGGCTTGCCTTGGGCAGGCGGTGTGTCAATAAAGTCAGCAACAAATGGCTCCAGGGCTCCCTCCTGCATGAGAAGCTCCTCCTCGTACTCCTCAATAATCTCCTCGTAGTCCTGTTCGTCCGCAGGCACGAACTCTACCAACTCATGATCTACATGCATGAAATGATGATGCAACACTTAGTAAAACGGCCACAACAACTCTTAAAATAAAAATACATCTATCAAGCTACTAAACTAGTTCTACCGACTAAGGTGCTAAGTTACCTACTGTTACCACTAACAAGTATGAAGCATGACATATATTCTCTTAGCAACTAAAGGTGTTCTTACTCTTAATACCAATTTACTCTATATATGCTAAAACAAGGAGTACTAGCTACGCTATTTATCAATCTACTCTAGGGCTACAAAAATTACAGTGAGTGCATAATAATCTAATGAACCTACTTTAAAAATTTTATGGCCAAAGCCATCATCAATTTGCCACAAAAATTTCTACAAATATTAAGCTAAATAATACTAAGCTTTCTAAATTGAATTTATGAACCTATCATTATCGTAGCTAACTATAAACTAACTACACCAACAGATAGATATCATTTTTGTGAACCTAACAAATTTTGTTTCACTATTTTTGGACATTTACCGAATTTATTATAATTTTACAAAGTTCAGCTCAAAACTAAATTGAATAAACATTCATAACTTCACTGGAAAAGGAAAACCGAATCCACCCGTGCGGCCCACTACGCGAGCGGCTCGGCCCACTCCACTCAGCGTGCGCGCACTTGCACTCCACCAGCGCGGCCCATGCGGGGGCACGGCCCAACCGAGCGACGACGGCCCGCGACGGGAAGGCCCATGCGCGCCGGTACATTTGCAGAAACGCCCTTTTTCTACTACCGAATCTGACCGAGGTCCATAGCATTATTCCCTCAGTCAGCTATCTTACAATTCTGCTCCCCTTTCCTTCTTTACCACGGCCATACCCTCGGGCCCCGGACGCGCGCACCGGCGCGGCGGCGCTGGCACCGGGTGGTTACGTCGGCCAAACCAGCCCTTCCCCGCCCTATCTATGGAGCCGATACCTGCCTAGGAGTGAACGCGAAGCACTGGGCGAAGAAAGCGCGAGCCGAGACGCCGTAGCAAGGCTAGTCCACGGCGGCGGAGCTCCTGCAACACGGCGGTGGTGTTCCGGTGAGTTACAACAAAGCTGGGGTAAATAGAGCAGCGAGTGAGCTCCAGGCACTCACCATGGACCCAGACGAGGTGGCGGTTCGACTGGAGGCGGCCCAAGCCAAGCTGGCCGCGTGCGCATGGATGGTGCGGTGGTGCGCCACGGTGGCAAGGCTACGTCAGGTGTGGCTAGAGGGTGGTAGCGACTTGGCAAGGTTGCGTAGGGTGATGAGTAGGTGAAGGCGAAGCTGGCGGTGCAACGAAATGAACGCGAGCAGCACTGGAGTGGGGACCTTGCCGTCGACATGTGCCACGACGGTCTTAATGACCCGGCGAGAGGAAAGCTCCAAATTGGAGCATGGCTCAGCGAGTAACACCGCACGATGGGGTCGGGTGGCTGGCTGACTACACCGCGAAGCCGTGGACCAAACTAATTGGATCGAGGTGGCTTCACCAGTGCGAATTGAAAGGCGTGGGTCCGGCGACCACGACGACAGAGGAACAGGGGAAGACAGGCGTGGCTTGGCTTGTCGCTGCCGTGGAGAGTCGTGGTTGTCCACTCGGTGCACAATCGCGCACGTGCTACAGGGCGATGGGGGACAACGAAACATGCTCCAGACGGTTGGCTGCATGGCCATAAATCGCAAGCCGATGATGGTGGCTCGGCCCTGTGTGCCGCAGTGGCTGGCGTCGATCTGGGGGAGGCAGCAGCGCAGCGTCTCATTGAGCGCGGATGTGATGGCAATGGCCAGGCGGGGCAAGCCCACGCGCATGCAGCCATGAAGGGTCAGCGGCAGCAGTGGCCGCGCGGCAGCGGCGGTCGGAGTGCAGCGTGACCGGGGATGCAGCATGACGCGACGATGAGCATCAACGTCCAGGTGGACGCGACGGCAGTGGCAGAGTGGCCAGGAGACTCCGCACCCACGGCCGTGGCTAGCAGCAGTTCGGTGACGTGACGCAACGGAGGCCGCGACACGGCGAAGCGATGACAACGGGCTGGCCAGGACAGCGGGCCCACGACGACGGCGGTGGTGGCCGAGCGGCTAGGCCGCCGGGTGCGTGCGTGTGCATGCGTGCGTCGCGTGCCAGTGCGTGGCAACGGCGGTGCGGACCCACGTGGCGGTGCACGTGTGCGCGCCTAGGGCAGGCCAGTGCCGCGGTGCCAAGCCGACCCAAAGCCTGGTGACCGCGTCCAGATGCTGAAGCCGACGGGAACGTGTCTTGCACGTTTTTTAAAGCATCCCAAAAATCCATCTCAGTGATCCAGTTGCTAAACCACCTATTTTACACTCGAGATGGCATGCCAAGCTACTAAAATAAACCCTAAGACCATACCACTACTTAGCCCGATTCTTCTACAAAAATTGCCGAACTTAGCTTCATCAAAGCGTTGTCCGACTTAGAAAATTCGACTAAGTCTCAAACGGTTTCGTGTCGAATTCGATTTCCAAGCTATTCGATACGCTAGCAAGTGAATTCCGTTCTCGACCGCAAGTATTTCATCGTCGCCTACGATGCTTAAACTACAAACTTTATTAAAGTTTCGTATATGCGTTCTATAGCATTTTCATTCAATAAAAATTCATTTAAAACCCTAAACGACATAACGCGACATGAAATATAACATTCGTTTCGCGTTTCCGATGAACGTTTCGAGTCACAGAAATTGATTTACACTACTACAAAAATGATTTTGCGCAGCGTTCCACTTTTGCACTCCGTGGCGGGCTCCTATCTTTGCCCGCTGCGGTAAATCCCACGATTTACCGCGGCGGGCATTTTTTATTTACCGTGGCGAGCATTTTTGCCCGCCGCGGTAAATCGATTTACCGTGGCGGGCGTCCTATGAGACCCGCCTCGGTTAAGGCCGACGAAGCCCGATAGCCGTCTTCACATATAAATACATAGTCTTTAGGGTTTCACTCCCAGTCTCCCTTTCTGCCTCAGCCACTCCCTCCCACCGAAGACCGAACAAGTCCGCACCTCCTTCCCTCTCCTTCCGTCGCACCCTCTCCATCGTCCTCGCGCGCACCTCCCTCCCTCTCCTTCCGTCGCACCCCCTCCCACCCTGTCGTCCTTGCTGTCCTTCCATCGACAGGGCGCGGTGGCGCCCGACTCCGGTGGCGTGTACGGAGGCGCCCACGGTGGTTCGCGGGGCCACGGCGGGTCGCGCAGGGCCACGGCGTCGTGCGGGGCCACAGCGGCGCGCGGGACGGCGGCGCGGGTCGCGTGGGCGACGGTGGCGCGCGGGGCGGCGGCGCAGGTCGCGTGGAGCCACGGTGGCGAGCGGGCGGAGGCGGCGCGGTGCGCGTGGGCTGGCTGCCTCCTTCCCCTTCTTCTCCGGTGTCGAAGCGGATTCACGGCCCAGATCCGGCGACAGCGGGCCGCCTCCACCTCCGGCGACGGCGGATCTGGCGGCGCAGGCAAGATCGAGGTAATGGCACCGCCGTATCCTCTACCTCACTCTCTTTCTCCATCTCTCCTAGCTCCTCTCCCTCACTCCCTCTTTCCTTCCTCTCTCTTTCCATACAGGGAGGTGGATCTGGGAGGTAGAGGCCGATCTTGCCCATCTCCGGCGACAGCGGGGCCGTGGCTCTCCGATGCGGGGCCGACTGGATCTGGCGTGAAGAGGTGGAGGCAATCGGATCCAGGGACGACGACGGTGATGATGCGAAGATCCCGGTGGCACTAGGGTTGTGGGCTGGGATTGGACTCGCTGGCGGGCTCGGGATATGGGCTCGCCAGTGGGCTTTGTGTTTTTTTTGTTTTTTTCCTCAGCTTTACCGTGGCGGACGTTCTAAAGTGTCCGCCGCTGCTAATAGGTTTACAGCCGCGGGCACTGGCGCCCGCCGCGGTGGATTCACGATTTACCGTGACCTTCTCACAGCGGCAGACGCATTTGCCCGCTGCGGGAAACCAAAATTGCCCACTGCAATTAAGCATTCTGTAGTAGTGTTACGCACTATATTACATACACTATCACATAAACATGATGCACATGCAGTGTTTTAGCAAAAGACTGTACAGTGTAACACCGAAGGTGTTACAGAGGGGAAGAAGGCGGCCGCCGTGGGCGCTAGGGTTCGCTAGAGCTCTGGCGCGCTATGGCCTCAGCCGACCACTGCCCCACTGCAGCCACTATGTTTCGCTAGAACTCCGGCACGCTCTTTTAGAGGCTAACATATCGAGTGATATTTAGAGGCTAACATACCATTCATGGAGACACTTAGGCTTCCTAAATTTACTCCTGGAGCTAAAGCCAAAAAAACTACAAGTGACGCAGAGCTGTACCAAGCGGCCACTTAGTGGTCACAACATATTATCTAGTGCCCCTTAGTGAGGCATGGCAGATGGCTCGGTGTTGTGTTTCTCAGCATCGTGTTTGCGAGGTAGGACCTCACCCTTTGGCTATATGTGTCTTTAGCAGCTCACTTTGATATCTCTCTCTACCCCCTCTCTCTGACCCTAGGCAGTTCGACACACACAGAGAGGCTTGTCAAGGATTTGAGGGCAGTTCAAATCAAGAGGGGTGCTCTTATTGTGCATACATTGTCCATACATTGAACTAAGGTCTTGGAACTTGTCCATACATTGGTTTGATGACCAGCTATCTATCTACAAGTTCCTGACCCCAAACCCCACATTTTCTACCTCTTTTCATGCTTTTTTACAAATCCTTGAACTGACATTTTTGAGGTGTTCTTTGGTTGTTCTTAGAGCATCTCCAAGTGTATCCAAAAGAGTCTCCCAATTCAGGAATTTTGGCAAGATTGAAAAAAAACCTCATCTCCAACAACTCCCAAACCCACCTCCCAATCTTTTGGCACTTGGAAAAACTGCCCCCACGCACATAAAGTTACGCGTGCGTGTCATCGCCCCAATCTAGAGGTGGAAGGACGTGGGGAAGAAAAAAAGTAGGACAGGGTTTATGATGCAGATGTATAAGAGAGAAATAAAGTATAAAAGTAGTTAGTGTAATTTAGAAATAGTTTATGAATCCTGATGTAAAATTACCTTATATCTTTTAGGCGCGAGATTTGGAAACTGTTGGAGTTGTAGCTTTTTTTATGTCTCCCAATATATTTTGCAAAGGTTGGAAAACCTGTTTTTGGAGAGTATTTTTTTAGATACTGTTGGAGATGCGTGTCTTGGTAACATGCTTAGACTTTACCTCCAACAGAATTCTCACGAGCACCCTCAAATAGGTTCTTTCAAGAAAATTGTGAAAACCCCAAGTTGAGAGGGAGATCTTTGTGACTTGATCTCTTGGGGATCGTTTCTAAACAGGCATGAGAAGGTGTGTGCAAAGTTTCAAATTCTTTGGAGTTCGTTTGATCGAGTTATAAATTTTTGTCAATTGTTTTTGAGGCTGTTTTCTAAGAGATTTTTAGACAAAATATTGAGCTTGGCAAAAGACCTCCTTATCCCTTGCTAATTTGGATGGATAGAGTAGTTAAGTTGTTAGTTAACTTAGTTACTGGTTGTTTTTTAGACGACACCAAGTTTAATAGGAATCTCAGTATTTAAGAAAAATACAGAGGGGGGAGAGATGGTTGAGGACCCAGAATACAAATTTTGAACCTTAGATTCCTCGTCAGGACGGAGGGAGTAGATGAAAGTCGTTTCACGGAAATTCGGGATATAAGCTCGCTCGGAGGAGAAGAATTAGGCCACGTTTCCGGTCCTTCAGTTGCCATCTCGAGAACGATAACGAATTGGCTTCTATAAATAAATAAATGGATGTCAAAACTTAAAAGGATTCAAGTCTATCACGATTGATCTCGCGCAAAGCTAGCAAGCTGCGGCCACGGGGCGACATGGAAACCCTAACTAACAAGAGAGAACAACACGGCGGCCACAAGCAATCCCTAAGCAACAAGAGACGACATCGCTCTGATTCGCCGGCGGCGGCGGCAGGGCCCCGCTGGCTGATACTGAACAGCTGCATCGACGACGAGGGCGGCGACTCCTCCGTTGCCGACGCCAAGACCACGGCGGCTTGCTGCACTTCCTCAAGCAAACCCTTCATCAGCATCTCCTTCGGCATAGCAGCGCCGCCGGCATGCTGCAGCCTGCACTGTGACTGGCTAGGCGGCGGCACGCACTCCAAGTCAGAGCCCGATGATGTCCGCATCATCGCCGGCCATGATGACGCCCTCCTCATCAAGATAAGGGTGCCCAGTCCAGAAGTGCGCCGTGGTCAGCCTCCAACTACTACGTTCGACGACCACTTCCTGTATGAGGCAGGGGGCGGCGCCCGGCCGCCGTCGCTGTCGTTGCTCCCTGGCTTCTACGTTCCCGTGCAGTTAGGTTACAGGAAGCACCGTGATCCTACTCCCCCAATTTCGCTACCTGGGCATGAACAATACCGGCATACTGCGCCGTGGCGAGGACGACCTGGTGGTGTGCCAGTACGAGATGACGTGTGACCCGCCAATCTATGATACGGCCGAGCTTTGCATGCTCCGCATCGGCCGCGACCGCGAGTGGATCGTCAAGCGGGTACCCATCGTAGAACACCAGCCATGGCATCGGCAAAGAAGTCTCGTCGCCGACGCTGCGGTGCCCGTCGGCAACCGGTTCCTGTGCTGGGTCGCGTCGACTACGGCACCACCGGTTTCATCGTGTGCGATATGGCGGAGGAGGAGATCCCCAAGCTACGGTACGTGCCGCTGCCGGCAACGCAGCACGATGGCTACTGCGGCCACTACCCCGACGAGACGCGGGCTTACTGCACCCTAGGCGCCGCCGGTCCCGACGCGGTGAGGTTCGTCGGCGTGAGTCCTCCCCGCTGCTGCTTGGGCGACTTCCCAGGCAAGACGTCGTGCGAGGGTTCCAGTTCCTCCTTCAATGTTACGACATGGACAATGACCCTGAGCACGGAGGAGGCGACGACGTGGGTGAAGGACGTTGTGCTCTACTGCGACGAGATCTGGAAGTGGCGGCTCCCGAACTACGGGTGCCTCCCACGTGATAAGCACCCGGAGTACCCCATGGTGAGCTCTGATGACCCGGACGTGATCTATTTCAAGGTGGAAGACGACCCGGACGTGATCTGTTTCAAGGTGGAAGTCATGGCGGTAGAGATCAACACGAGGACCAAGAAGCTGTTGTCTGTCGTCCCCAGCGGCACCAGAGATCTACTCGAGGATGAAGAGTCATCTCGTTTAATAACGGCTAAACTGCGTTGGTAACAATCAGCATGGCATTTAATGAGCCAGGCCATGTGATGATGAACAATGCCATCGATTTCCCTTCTCCCCTGTAGTGTGCGTTATTACTAGTAACTGAAGAATTCCTCCAGCGCGTTGCTGCAGGAATTAGCTATGATTCTCATTTTACTTTTAATATTAATTAAATAATTAAACCACTAAGAGTTTCTAGATTTCAGTCTTGGTAAGGTCCTTTTATTCGTCCATCTCTAGTTCAGTTATCTTGCACGCATCAATCAACAAGATCACAGTATTTTTTGTCCGCATTCAGCAATGCTGCTAATTAGGAAGCATATTCCTTCCTTCCCTCACTGGCATCCGCTAATTAGGAAAGAGAATGCTCTCGATATGGTTATTTGGTACGCCGTTCTTCCGCTTTGGTTTCGTACTTTTCCGTTTTCCCGTTTGGTTTCTCTGTTTTTTACTCACTAAAAGAAGAAGAAAACAGCGTACGTTGTTGTGGCCGTGAGGGTGCCCAACGTCACCGCGTGCCTGCGGTCGTGCCCGGACCTGTACGACAACCTTGTACCGGTGCTCCGATGCCGCGGGGCGGTAGGGCGGCGCGCAGGAGCTGATGAAGGTGACGCAGTACGTGGAAGGGGCTTGCGCTGGCATGGCCGGCGCAGACCTGCCCAGGGAGAACAACGGCTTCCTTGAGATGACCGTTGCACACGTCGTCTTCTCCATCTCTATTCCAAAGACTGACAGTGAGCAGTTGTGTGGGCGTGCCGGCCTCCTGCTCGTGCTGTGTCCGCATGTACGCCGACGCGGGGGCACCCTGTGGCGTCCAGCTCTAGTCGGACGAGGACGGGAAGGTCTCGAGGGAGCTCACGCGGGAGGAGATCGCAGTGTTCCTCTGGATGTGCTGGGTCTTGCCGTGGAGCGCTTCGATCTCGATGGTGGCTAGTGACGGAGGGGAGAAGTCGGAGCCCATCGCTGTGCTCCTGCCGACCACCTGGTGTTGTGTGCGCTCATCCGTGCAGCTGTATCCTCTCTAATTGTAGGTTTATAGATGAGCAGGTGATGGCAGTTTCTTATGCCTTAATGCTATTGGATTTGTGGGGGAGGAGAAGAGACAGGGCCGGAGATGACCGAACAGTTTGCGTGTAGCATTCAGTGGATGGTAGTAGCAATCTAACGATCGGTGGTTTAGATTAGTTGATGACATGGATCGCTGTGGAATCAGATATAATTGCTAGTGGGGGTTACCTTTATAAGATATATAGATTAGCTTGATGCAATGCAAATGGTTTCTATTCTATGGGAAACGATGTCAGGATATATTGTCACCGGCTCAGCATCTCCACAGATAAGATAGATACTACTCCTTCTATTACAAATTTTAAGACGTTTTGACTTTTCTAGATATATTATTTTTGCTATGTATTTAGACATACATTATATTTAAGTGGATAGCAAAAGCTATGAGCATAGAAAAGCCAAAATAAACGTACGCCTTATAATTTGAAATGGAGATAGTACTATTTGGCCGGTCTTTGATAAACTTTTGGTCATCTTACCTTTGCCCAACTAATTACTTAAACTACATCTAGGCACCATCGTCGAGCTATGTTGAATGACACGATCGAAACCTTCTCTAACTCAACGATGTTCTACTGTTGGAAGTAGAGGCACACCAGCTGATGAAGCGCAGTATGACCCCTTGCCGTTGGGAAGTTCATCGTGTGGAAGTGGAACCGCGGAGGTTGGTTGCATGTCCATGGTGCTGCTCTAGAGGGCCGTGCTGCTCCATGCGCCGGATGTCGGTTGTGTTGCCTTTCAGTTTGTGCAACCAGGGCTGTCATTAAGATGGTATTGCGGTAAAATCCTTTAGTTTCTCGGTGATCGTGGTGAGGGATAGACGGACAGCTAAACGATGTCGTCGCCGGGCATGATGATGGGCATGGCGGAAACGGATCCTAATCTTGATACTAAGGTGATGAGGCATGGGGCAACGTGACCTTGAATACGTAGGTGGTAGTTATCGACAATGGGGCAAGGTTGTTCACCTCGATGCCCTATTTTGGGTAAGAGTAGTGAGGGAGCTAGGAGGATATTATCTCGTTGCTTAGTTTTCCAGAATACATCCCTATATCCACATCCAACCACCCAGTCACCATTGGATGCATATTCTACAGCAAAATTAGTGCTTTGCCGCACTAAACATTGATCCATAAAATGTAGCTAATGCAAAGCAAGGTCTATGATGACTTGTCAATCATGATCTAATCGTGCTTTAGACCAATGGACATAAAAATGTTTTAAATCTCCCGCTATAGCTGCCGCTATAGCCTTTTAAGGCAGGGTGCCACTATTTGTGTTTATGCGCAATTTAGCCGCTATACCCCGATTTAGCTCCGCTATTAGCTGATCTAGATGTATACCGCTAAACACCTTAGCCCGCTATTTAAAACTATGAAAAAAACATACACAGAAGAAATATCAATATTACAACTTACCTGAAGTTCACCTAGATGCCCTATTTTGGGTAGAGTAGCGATTTAGGAAGGAGGAGATTATCTCATTGCTTAGCTTTCCACTATACATCCCTAGCTCCACATCCAACCACCCACTCACCATTGGATGCATATTCTACGGCAAGATTAGTGCTTTGCCACACTGCAGGCTAATGTCGGCGTTCCAACTGCGGGGGGTGTTAGCATGTCAAGAGTCGTCTCTTTATTTTCTATCTTCCTATCCCACTATGTACTCTCTATATTAACCCATTTGAGATTAATGGAAATTGAGTTGAGTTTATTCCTCCAATAGGCGCCATCTCGTTGTCATCGCCCTGAAGAATGGGCACCGGCTCCATGAGCTCCCACTCCCCCTGGCGCATGCCGGTACCGGGCGGAGCACACAGAACTCGACCATCTTCCGTCGCGCATCGTGATCCTACCACAGGTCGACCTGGACCACGAGGAGATCATCATCGTTCTCGCCTCGTCGCAGCAGACCTGTGCTCCGTCTATACAAACTGGGGCGGTGTGCATAGACGCTCTACGTCTTCGTCAGAAAGTCTCGATCGGGGAGCAGAGACAGAGAAGGCGGCCCCGCAGCGCATGCTCTGTACGGAACATATCATGTGCAAACCAACCATCCTGTGTAAACTTGGAAACTAACAATCAGGACAACTGGATGCTGATCCAATGGATGAGGTGAGGGGGCTTAAGCGCAAAAAAAGGACGGTAGGTGGGGGACTTAAGCTCAAAAAAATCCCACCTCTCACCAGGGGCGGAGCTACAGGGTATGGCATGTATGCACTGGCATATCCTACAGATCCAGCATGTATTGGAGTATATATACTGTATTTGAAAAAAAAACACTTACCTGTAGGCTGGAGAACTGAAAACGAACGCAACGCTAGCAGCCCAGCTTTGCCGAGATGGCCTTTGCAGCTTTGCTGCTTTTCTCCAGGGTCCAGGGCCATGCGCCTAGAGTCACACGGATGAGAGATCCAGGACCCCAGGTCCTGTCGTGGTGACACCTTGGCAAGTCCTGACAACTAACGTGGTGACGCCTTGGCTTCTAGGATCCAACGCACCATCTGCCCTCATTCATTCATCTACCACAAGTTTGGAGCTAGGGAGCTCGGTTGTTGCCTGCTAGCTGCGCGTGCATGGCTAACAAGCAAAGGCGACTGTCTGAGACACCAAGACGTAATTCAGTCTTTGCCCTTTTCTCTTCTTTTTCATGTAGAAAAATCTTGCCTACTTTCATCACTAACAATATTGAGTCATCCCTACGTTGCAAGTTTAATTATTATTACGGGTCTTTGGCAGCGGCCACCGGGGAATCCAAAATCACAGTCCGGTGGCTGCTGCAGGATCGGAGGAAGTGTCGTTGGATAACGGAGGGCCCGCATCCGAAGAGGCTAACCGCGCGCATCGACGCGGCAGAGACGAAGCTGCCTCAGCATTTTCGTACGGGTGATGGCGGTCACTAATGGCGGCTGCGTGCCTGGTTTGGTAGCCCGTAGGCCGTAGCCCTACCTAACGAGTTTTTTTTTTTGCGACTGCCCTACCTAACTAGGTTAATGATGATGATTAACGGGATCTATTTATGCGTACTAGATAGGATCACAGGAATTCGTATATTTGGGCATTTCGTCTGGCAGAAAAGAGAACTGCATGGGCTCTATGTTGCCGGCCCACAATAACCCCGGGCTCTCCGTGCCAAAATAACTGTTGTTTTAGGTTTGTGTTTGTCCTAAGTTAAAATATTTTAAATTTAACTAAGTATTATTAGATTCGTCGTGAAATATATTTTCATAGTGTACTTATTTAGTGCCAATAAATTTTGATGTTCTTTTATATAGATTAGGTTAAAGCTGAATTAGTTTGACTTAGAACAAAGCTAAAACAATAGTTATTTACTTAGGCTGGATTAGACAATAAATTACTCAAGATTTTAGTTTATAGTTTAATTAGTTGGAGCATCAGGTAATCCAAATTCTAATAAGAATAAGTTTTGTTCCTAATCAAAACACAAAGTTTATTACGCGACCCGTCGTGCGCACGACGAGCACGTGACCCCATGCACCGTGCCCGACGAAGAGGAAGAAGGAGGTCGTGCCCGCGCCGGAGAGGAAGAAGGAGGAGGTCATGCCCACCCCGCAGCCACGTCTATGCTGGAGAGGAAGAAGATGGTGGTGGCTAGGGTTCCGGCGACGGTGAGGTTAGAATTTCCATCTCCGACGGCTCTAGAACGGGGTTTGGGGGGGGAGGCGGCCACGACACGGCGGTGGTGGCAGGTTGAAGGGCGGCGAAAGAGGGCGTCGTAGCGGTGGTCGGCGGGCGAGGATGCTGTGGTTAGGGTGGGCTAGGTCGAGGGGCAGGGCCGGCCTTGCAGGTGGCGTGGCGAGATGGCTTGCCGCCGGTTGCCGGTGGTGGGGGTGGGGTGGAGCGAGGATGAGGACGACACACCAGCGCTTCCCGTGAAGTTAGGTTAGGGCAGGGAAGAGCGGCAGGGGCGGGCGGTGGGGGTGGGGGAGGAAGGGAGCACGGCGTGAGGAGCCTGCGACCCATCATGACTTAACGTTGTCCTAATCAAAATTACATTAACAATTTGGTGGTGGAAAGATCAATATAATATTATATTTATTATTTATTTTTGAAGAAAAAACCGGAGCGGAGGAACCACTAGGAAAAAAAAAGTCGGACCAAAAACTGAGCGGACAACGATCATCCTCAGAAAGAGAAACGCAAAACCTAAGAAAAACCAAAAGCGACAGAACAAAACAGAAACGCCAAACCAATCAGAAGAGCTGGAGTTGAACTGAGGCAAACAAGCGGACGTGAGCCAGAGCGGAACTGTCAATTCGGAAGTGGTCATGGTGGCAATTGAGAAGGAGCGGTGGGAAGTGGTGGACAACGGGTTTTTTAGCTCTTAGTTCATAATGTAAATGGACAATTGATTCTTGTCAGCTCCTCGCCATAATCCGGTTGTATTTTAAGCGTTTCGTAGGGATCCATATAATCAGCTCGGGAGAAAAACCGGAAGTGGAGTTATGCTAAACTAGCCCTAAATTATAAGGCCAATAATAAATGCTTTTATACAATAAAAGACTAATCTTACACAAAAAATTAACTCGAGATTGACTCAATTTAAATAGGTGACTATATATTTATTTTTATTTGTATGTGATCATGGACAAGTGATTCTCGTCAGCCCCACACAAGAATCTTGTTGCATATTAAGCATTTCGTAGGGGTCCATATAATCAGCTCCGGAGAAACTGGGAGTGGAGCTGTGCTAAACTAGCCCTAAATTATAAGGTCAATATAATAAATGCTTTTCTACAATATAAAAGACTAATCTCATATAGAAATTAATTGGAGATTGTCTCAATTTGAATAGGTGAGTATATATAAGATTCATTTTTATATTTGTATATAATCGTAGGTAGCAGCAAAAATAGATTTATTTTATTTGTGTATGATCGTAGATAGCAGCAAAAAGCTATACACACAATGTAGTGTGTTAACGCCTCTGATCTGAACCTATCAATTTTCCATAAACAACTGTGTAGTTGCTCTCCACGTTTACCACGTGGTGAGTCAAGGATCACGGTAATCGTTTATTATTTGGTCTGCTTTCATTTTAGCGGACAAGGTGGTACTTAAGGGAGCTCTGCTTAATTAATCGCCCACCCGGGCGTGCACGTTTATTTCATCCCGTCGGGCCCAATCGTTATGCGGAGGCTGTCTGCGTTCCGGCAGATCAAAAGCCTGGTACCGAGCCATGGGCCGATCCTACAGTTTCACTTGAGCTGAAAATTCGGGGCCCAAAATGTAGGGTGTGTTTGGCCTTGGCAGGCGCAGTCTCGCGCAACAGCAAAGGGTCCAGACTCTAGACTCAGAAAGCGGAATATTCTGGATTTTCTTTTCTACCGTTTTCATTTCAAACACAGAACAAAAGGATTTCTCCCCTACAAAACCTGCCCTACAAAACCCGCCTGATTCCAGGTGGTGGAGCAGGGTCCACGTCTACCGAAATTATCTCCTCCATCCGATCTTATCTCGTGTGGCTCAAATTGGATGGAGCCGCTTTCGTCTGAAACCGCTTCTCGTGATTCAGGTTACATTATCTGGCTTCTCCTCAGAATCCAGAGACACAAATATATACTCCAGCTTCTGCTTCTTCCTCTAGATTGAGGCTTTTACCCGTGTGCCATTAAAAAAGTTTATAATCACGCACAAGCCATTAAAAAAGTTGAGCTCCCACGAGTGCTACCGTTCTGAACTTTTTTGCTCTCCAACCCATGTAAGGGCTGCCAAACGGTGAAAAACAATAAGTAAATTTTATGTAATGGTGGACAAAGTGGTAACAACATTGTTCATAAAATTTACATCTCTCTTATAGTTTCATAAACAATAAGAGGGATATGTAAAATTTATGAACAATATTACTACCACTATATCGGATGAACAAATAACCAAAATAAAAGTTGGAGATCTCAGAAAATATAGAACTTGTAGTTGACACTTTTTTCATTTGAATTCATTTTTTAAGGAAAACTACGTTTGAATTTCTCAAATTTGAAATTTTGATTTTTCAAACAACTTTGGATGGAGAAACAACCAAAATAAAAATTGTAGATCTCGAAAAGTTATGAAACTTTGTAGTTGACAACTTTTTCATTTGAAATCATCTTGTCAAGGAAAGCTACGTTTGAATTTTGAAAAAAATTAAAATTTGAATTTTTAAACGACTTTGAATGGACAAACAACAAAAACGAAAGTTGTAGATCTTGAAAAAGTTATAAAACTTTGTTGTTGACAACTTTTTCATTTGAAATCTTCTTACCATAGAAAACTATGTTTGAATTTATCAAATTTGAAATTCAAATTTTGTAAACGACCTTGGATGGAGAAACTATTAAAATGAAAGTTGTTGATCTCGAAAAGTTATGAAACTTCGTAGTTGATAACTTTTTCATTTGAATTCGTTTAGGGCCTCAAACAATCAATTTATGCTCGGTTTAGGGTAATATGTGGGGGAACCAAAATCTATTATAGATACAAGTGAGTGTGTGGTGCAGTGGTAGAGGAGGGTATGCCCGAGGGTGAGGTCGTGGGTTCAAATCCCCGCAGCCGTGAAGCCCATGATTATCGTGCGAAAAATATCGCGACTTGCTAGAAAAAATATTCGTATTTTTTTATCCGAATTCGTGAATTTGTGGAAACGGATTTGTAGGGGCTGACTCAGTATCCAACCGCCTCTACAAATAGTGAATCGCTCCTACAAATCTGATTTGTAGGGATGATTGGCCAGCCGCCCCTATAAATCAGCCATTTCTACCAACGGGGGCGTAGGGGCGGCTGGCAAAACCGCCCCTATAAACCCATTTCAGCCACCCTAAGAATCCTAAGGGTAGTAGTGTTCCATCTGTATCTATATTCTGGTATTGTTTGTGCAGTTGTTCGGTGGTATTTTACGGTGCTTTACAAAACTGGGACAACTCCTCGTCCACCTGTCTATTTGTTCAGGTGCGAATCCTTTTTCTTGTTTCTAATTTTCCCTCTCATTCATGCACTGTGTGCATTGCTTCCCTCTTTTTATAATTTATTTGTCCTCCATGTGTCTACGTCCATAGATAGTTTGTGTTCCATTCTGAGGGTTTTGGCCTTGGTTTGCATTTGTTTCAGCGATTCTCTTCGAGTTTCCAGTAACGCTCACATCCATCCTTGCATTTTGTGGCTATTTTTTTTCCTATCCCATTTGGATCATTGGAATTGAATTTATTTTAAGAATCATAATTCAGACATATATTAATTAAGCTAATATGGTTGTATATGGATTATATTTGTATATTATTGTTGGCTGTACAAGAGAGATACTTATGTGTTGCATTTCTACCGTAGAGGAGCGAGTTGAAGAGCGTGTTATAAGATGCAAATTAGAAACATAGTATGATGATCTATAGAATTAATTTCCATCTCCCACCTTATGAATTTGAAATAGCCTTATAAGTGAACTTTGAAAAGTGACAGAATGTCAAAGTCCAAGCTAAATAACTTAATTTATTAAGTAGATTTCAGTTCCTCCAAATGAAGTGATCCAATCAGACCCTTAGAGAAATCTCTTATGCTTGCTAACTGATTGGTGCTTTCTTCTCTGTTATTTTTCAGATTGGTGAGTTGGTGACAACTTGAGAAAATTAAACCTCTGTTCTTTAAAGCATCCTATTGGTGACAACTTGAGAAAATTAAACCTCTGTTCTTTAAAGCATCCTATATAACGCTAATGCTTAAAAATCAAATAATGGTCTTCAACAAACTTCTTCAGGATCAGCTCGAGATTATTGAAAAAAAAAGTTTTCTTCAGGTATTCCTTCTATGTCTCTTCCTATTGGCCCTAATGTAACACCCTAAAAATTGCACTTTTTTAAAATTGTTAAATTTGATTTAATTATGTAATTATGTGTGCATTCAAATATAGGAAATTAATAATTTTTGGGAAATTAAAATCAAATATAAGGTTAGTAACCTTTTGATGCATACATGCTGTTGCACCTTTATTTTTGCAATGATTGGTTGTGATCAAATTTGAATTTGGATACAAAATCAATTTGAAAATGGTTTGCTTAAACTCTGGAAAATAAAAAGAAAAATGAAATTCATTTTCTCCCCTCCCTTCTTCATTTTGGCCCGCTGGCCTTTTCCCTCGCACCAGCCCAGCCTCGCGCGGCCAGCATCGCCGGCCGGCTCGCCTTCCCCCTTCCCCCTTCCTAGTTTTCTTCCTGGGCCGGCCCAGCTCGGCTGGCAACCGCCGCTGCCCACTCGGGCCCACGCGTCAGCGCTGCCCCCAACCTCCCGCGCGTTCCACGTCCTCGCCCGGTCAAGGCGAAACCGCCGCTCCGCGCCCATGTCTCGCGTCGTCGTGGGAGTGTCTCCCCGCGCCCGGCCTCTATAAAACGGCGCTGAACGCGTAGCCGCCCTCCCTGCTGCCTCCCCGCTCCAATTTCGCACTCGCCAGTGCACGAGGAAGCAACAACTGTCACGCCGAGGTCCGCCGTCCGCCCCTCCGCGTGGTCAGCCGTCCCCGAGCCACCTCCGCCTTCGTTTTCCCCATGGTGAGAACCCCTTTGCTCCTCTCTTTCTCCCCATGCCTTCAATTCAGTGTTTCATGGCCTCTAGGGCTCTAGCCGCGTGCGCCGGTGACCTCTTCACCGCCGGCCATGGCCGCCACCGCGCCAACCGCATCCTCCGGCCGCTCTCTTGGCCTAGGAGAGTTCGCTCGCATCCCCTCTCTCCCCCGGTGCTCTCAGATGGGCAAACCGTGGACCGTAGCCCCCGTACCGATCGCACCGGCAGGTCCTCACCGCCAGCAATGGCTGCGCCGCCGCGGCCGCCACTGTTCCCGGCCGGCGCCTCCTTCTCTCTCTCCCTCCCATCTTTTCTTAGCCGTCCGTTGCTTGATCAACGGCCCAGGGAGGCCGATACCCCTTCGCGGGTCAAATTGCTAAAGAGACCCCTGAGTTTGGTGATTTTGTATCCGCAGTCCTCGGCTGTTTATTTATTCCGAAATTGATTTATTTAAATTCAGAAATGGTTCATACTAATTACAGAAATGCCACTGGATTTGTTTTGCTCATAAAAACTTCGTTTTAGCTCCGAATCGACCTGTTCAAATTGCGTTAGTTTTGTAATTTCATAATCTACGTGTTAGTACCACTGTTAACCATGTTTGCAACTTTTAAATTTCATGGTTAGATTTAATTAAATAAATTGCTATTGGAAACCCCGTTTAATTCATAACTTTCGTGTTTTAGCTCCGATTTTCGTGAACTTCGCGTTGACGTGATCGTAGCGAGACGTAGATTCTTTTCATAAACATTTTATCTTGTTTTCTTTACTGTTGGTGTACTGTTCTAACCATAGTATTGTTTGCTTTGCATGAATGTTCCTGGAATGTTGTATGTTGCCGTGTTGGTCGTGTTCAGACGATGAGGAGAACGTTGAAGACCAAGAGTTCTTTGACGACTAGCAGAACCAGCAGGAGTTTGCTAACCAAGGCAAGTATAGCATGGGATCTACCTTGATGCCTATTCACCTTTATTAATTACTCATTTGCATGTGTCTAATTTTGATACCCGTAAGGACATCCTAGTGATTGATTATCCTGTTCCTTGTCTCCTATGGGTTATATGCATATGGGTAGTTTGCTAGCGCTCAATGTAAATGTACATGATCTACATAATGAATAATGGTTCTATGGAACGAAAAGGTAAAATTTGCGTTTAAACAACTGAATTATAGGGCGAACGAGCAAATGACTTTTGATCATGATGCTCTCGGCCCTCCATAAGGACTTATCTGTCGACAAAAGTTGGGATTGACAGTGCAACCGTGAGGGTCACATGGCTCTGACTTTAGCTCAGTAGTAGGACTTTTTCTAGCTTGTTAGAGGTTACCTTTATGGCGCAAAAGGGGCGCCACGTTGGGTATAGGACTGCCTCTGTTCCTATGTGTATAGCCGCGATGGATATGTGCCATAGGAAAGGGGGGTTCCTACATCTGCCTGCCGAGGAAACCTAGCGGCCCTAACTTGTTAGAGAAACCTATGAAATGGCTTCATAGTGTACCCTGCCCGCTCACCTTGGCAGTGATATGGGAGTAATTAACCCGGGCATATGGGAATCACGACTCGCGGTGAATGTGCACAACCTCTGCAGAGGGTTACAAACTGTTATAACAGCCGTGCTCACGGTCACGAGCGGCCTGGAAAACTCACAAAATAAATAGCTACTTATAATGTTGTTTATATATGATGACTATGATGATATTATGATGACGTTTCATGACTCAATTGGTTCTGATATATGATCATGTTGGTTAACTGGGGCTTAAGCATAAATTTGATACTACCTAATGCTAAAATCTTGACTTACTAAAAATGTTAAACGCGGTAAACCGTGTCTACGTTTTTGAGCCTCATGAACCCCATGTTATGCTTGTTGAGTACGGGATGTACTTACACTTGTTTACTTTCTATATTTGGATAAAAATCCTGGATGGGTAACAGATATCAAGGAGTATGAGGAGTTTCCAGAGGACTTTTAGGCTTGTGGTTAACCAGTTGACCGTCCCTGTGTTGGAGCTTACACGAGAGAGCTATCTTTTATTTTCCGCTGTGTTGTGTAAGACTATGTTATGTTATTAATCGTGATGTAAGAAACACCGTGATGATATTTTTATAATTTGTCAGCTTATGTGTGTGACTGATCCCTGGGCACACATGAGTTTAGTGCATTCAATTTTATTCTTAAAATTGGGTGTGACACCTAATTCCATCCTATGTAATACCTTTGTTTCTGGTCTTCTTACGAGGGATTGTTCATCAGGGATAACCACGAGGAACATCTGAGCAGCAAACGTCATTTCTGTTCAACGGCGCATTACTAGAGTCATGCCCAACACCCCTTCAGCTCTTCGACAGGCTGCATCAGGTAAAATTTGCTGCCCTTTTTAAGCTATTGATAAGAGTGAAATGTAGTATGCTTCTTCAATGACTGAATTTCGTACGTTGTGTGCTTTACCGTGAGAATTTTAAATTAGCTTTTGTACTGCTATACTGCATGAAATTAGCAGGGGAGGTAACAACATGAAACACTATATGATGTTTTTACTTCTCAGTCAGGACAGATGGCTACACAGAAAGATGAAAACTGTGTAAGAATTCAGTGTCATTTGATAGTCTAAAGAGATGAAGAAAAATATTTAGATGCTATAACTAGCCTGGGGTATGTAGCTGATTATGTATGTGACCCTGAAAATAGTGTGTCAGCGTTCAAGAGTAAAAATTTGTGATAACATTAGTCTGAGGTCTGTTGGCTTTAGAGACCACTTAGATTTGGATTTATGATTGCATATATGAATGCCTTTTATGTGTACTGTCCGATTCATCCTTAGTACTGCATAACTTAATTTTTGGTGTAGGTGTGGATGATTTTTATTGCAATTGTGATAAAAAAATAGCCTCTATGGCACCAATTTAGGCCCTGTTTGGAATGGAGTTTTTTCACAGGAATTTCGAAGGATTGCTCTTCCTCAATTTTGCTGATGTCATAGGATGTTTGGATTGAAGGAAAGGATCCTCCCGTTCTAGAGGAAAGTTTTGCTTTCCTACACAAAACACAGGAATAAAAACATCCACCGTAATCCAAAGTTTTCGTTGATGGCCGAGGCAAGCACACGGTGAAGAGAGAGAGAGAGGATGAGGGTGGGAGACAGTCAGACCGTGAACCGGCAATAAAGAGAGAAGGACACAGTACTTCCAAATAAAAAAATACAATAAAATATAGAAAGGTACTAGCTGTGAACCGGCCAACTAAAATCTCATGCCCAAATATGCTAAAAAGATCAAGTTAATCAATCGGTATTAAGCACTAATATGTTTCTTATCTCATGCCCTATGTTATAAATTCTTGTGTTCCAAACAGCCTAAATTTTTTGTTCCTATGTTTTGAAATCCCATAGTTTTTCACTTGTCATCATAGCTTATTCCTGCGTTTTTTCCTATTCCTGTGTTTTGGATTCCTTCGTTCCAAACAGGCCCTTATGGTTCTGTATCTCCTCCATGCAACCAAAGCATAGGAGAACTATGTTCACATAATTATTCACAGTGAGCACATCGTCAAGTCTCCAACCCCAAGCCCAAATCCATAAATTATTGCATTTGGATTTGACATGCTATTCCTGTATTTGGTTCTTGATATTTTTTTTTGAAATGATTTGTAATTTGGACAGTAGATCTGCATTTTAGTTTCTTTGTGCTTTATCATTTAGCGCTGCAGAAACATGTCGAATTTGCAGCACTGAACATATTAATTTGGTCTCCATATGCTACACTCTTGCTACCCAGCCTACGACTGTACTTTGTGCCTAAAACCTATTTCTTACCGTACCTACCGTTTATTAATTCGTTATATTCCTTAGGTGACGGCAACTAGCTAGATGCTTGCTTCCACCGTTTTCCAACATGGGCATTGTTGCATTTCCAACGTCAAAGGCACCCGCCGTCTCCTTAGCATGTCAGCCCTATGTACTCTCAGGCTCAAAAAAGAATGCCAGCCTAAAAACATTGTCGCTCGACCTGGTCTTTGTATATTATATTGTAGCTTCGGGTACACGTAACTTACTATGTCTATGTAATGTCACTGACTATGTACCTGTTTAACTAACTCCTCCGTTCATTCTTCTTCAAAGAATTACATAGGGACGTTAGGATGTGTACTGGGTATCATGCTCAATCCGGTATGCTTGTGTTTCTTTAATATATCCAGCATATTTCCTCCGTCTTCGGTCTTTCCTGTGCCCACCTATGCGCGCGATGGCGCGCGCCCTTCACTAGTTTTCCTACAAAGTCACTGTGTCGAACCCAGGCGCAAAGTCGTGTGTCAACTTCAAGCACTCAGGTCGGCGCCGGATACCTTGGGCCGTAGAGCTCAGAATTGTATTTCCTTCTCAACCAACGTGGTGCCGCGACTCTTCGACTCGCGCTCACCCTAAGCGCCGCCGCCGCCTCCGCCTTCCACCACTGTTGGTCCCCCTCTCTCCCGCTGGTATTTCGCCGAAGGCCGGAGGGAGTGAGGATCCATCGTTTTTAATAACTTTTTTCTAATAGATCGAGTCCAAGAGTTTGGATCTCTCCATGCCAAGTTTTATGGTATTGGGGATTTATCTCCTCTTTAGCGACGGCAAGGGGGCAGGGTGGAATCGTTTTCTCCATGACAGCTCCGTTGAAGATGAGGGCGATAACTACGGCGTTAGCAACTTCACTGGCATGACAACATGAAGACTTTTCTTTCAGAGTGGCGACATCAAGGCGGAGATGATGTCACCGCCATGGAATAGTTTTCTCTGGTCTCTTCTCTATTTTGTTGTGGTTAGATCTAGCTATGATGAAAGACTAGGAAGAATAATTTTCAGATCAGTCTTCTTCATTCTTCGATGGCAGAAAGAAAAAGAAGGAAGACACAAGAAAGAAGAAGTTTCTCAACTCCGCCTACAGGGATGTTGGACGTCGTTCGTTGGGTATCTGTTCTCAAGCCTGTTGCTGAGTGTTTGCCTGTGCGGTCATCTATATGAAGCGACAAATATGTTTCGTTTTGAGATTTGGAGCTATTCACAGTGTGGATATAATTTAGATGAAAATCAGTTTTTGGATATGTGTAGTGCATTGCAGAGTGCTTGTAACGTATTGATATACCCAGCTATTATCTAATATAATTCTTCTTTTGTCGCAAAAAAAAAACTTCAAGCACTCGGGTCCTATGTCGGTTCAAAATTATAAATCATTTTAGCTTTTTTACTAGGTAACATAACACATATATAAAATACATAGCAAAAACTATGTACATAGAAAACCAAAATGACTTATAATTTAAAATGGAGAAAGTATAAAATGCCACTCAGAAATAAATCTACCTGTGAAATCAGATAACTTTTGTTGGGATCTTCTTATTTGCGATGATGCTGGTGATTGCCATGACGAGCTCACCATTCCAGGCGCCTATTTCATCAAGAGAAGACCAATTTATGGTCATTATCTACAAGGAAAGGGGGTGCTTCTTGGTACTCCCCATGACGACAATAACACCGGGTCATCAATCTCATCGTCGATGGTCGCGGGGCAGAATTCAAGCATCTAACATGATGCAAAAGGTTGGAGGTGATGAATTTGCAACCTATGAGAGTGTCGACGGATCTTTCGACTTTTCATTGCACTGATAATACAAACACCTCACATAGAGGTAGGAATTTGTCGAACGAACCACACTTCTTTGATGTACCGTGTTGATGTTCTTTCATCGCTTTAGATGTGTTTTGGACTTTTTCTGGAACGTTGGATACTGTGGCATGTCCAATATTTTTGGGTTGACCATTGGATTCCATGTAATGACTATATTTTGTGGTGTTCAATAAGGCTCTATGCTTCTCCGGTCTAAACACTTCTTCGGTGTTCAATAAGCCAACATGCTCAATATGGCATGTTCAATATTTTTGTGGCATTGACTTCATCAAGAAAAGCCACTAGGAATGAAGATGATAGAAGAATTTGGATGGGAATATTGTATCTTTTTTATTTCAGGGTTTTTGATGTATAATTTGGAGATGTGCTGCGTCAGTTTTAATATAAGTCCCCTTCTGTTTGCAAAAGAAAAAATACCACTCAAAGATCACATTCGGTCTAAACCCTCCATCGATGGTTATCAATTCTAGTAATCTCACTGTTATCTCTAAATAAGTACATGGTTTTGCCCAATTTAAAACCAAATTCTTACCTAATGCTTCCCAATATTATTGTCTAACATAGGCTTGAAACCAATAGCAGGTAAGGTATCATATACACAACTGTATTTTGTGTTCCTATATGGGTCAAACAATGGTAGGCAAGGCATAAGGAGTGGCAAAAAACCTTGGCAGGCGAGGGTGCGAGGCCAGCCGCGAGATGACACACTATGCCATACCCATTGACCCCTGGATCCAGGCTCGCGACAAGGAGAGAGAAGCACCACGTTAGTCGTATCTGAACATGTAGGGCAAACACAACATATATATGGTGACGCCGTGCAAAGCTTCTCTGGTGATCCGACGCGGGGCATGCCCTTAGACCATGTGTTTTCTAAGAAGGATAACGTATTGCCCGTCGCGCTATAGGGTAGTGCGCGACCCCACCACCGCCGCCGCCCACCGCCCTCCAGCGGCGCGGTAGGGTCTCGCTGGTGAACAATCAAATCTTTTGTACATGTGAAGGGATAATGAGTCCAATCTGACGTATTGGCTTCATCCAAATCTGGTGGCAGGCCTGTCGGGAAGCCAAGAAAACGTCATGACACAACGAAGGCGAAGAAAAACAAACTTACCAAAATAGGAAAGATTGCTAATTAACCGGTGAAGATATATATGCTTTGTGGAAATGGAGGCGGCATAATAATAGCACGGTCAGCCATGCATTAACCGCTTCCGATCTCTTTATTTAGACATACACACAAATTCAGGATAAAAAGGCATACAATATGTTCTCGGACACTTGATATACGCCAAGAAAGTGCTAAGCTCACACTCTCTTGTTACACTAGTTACTGGATGGATGATAGTTCGAATGCCCAGCCAAATTATATAGATAAATATCTTATTAGGTCATAGGAACGAGTTGGATATGATAGCCGTCAGGAATTACCATCTCCCCAACGCGTGCTACTTCTCCTCCTTTTATCTCAATCCATCTGCAAACAACCAAATTCCAAATCATCAGTGGGCTGCATGAATAGCTAGGTCAACTTATATCACCATATCCGCATACACACACAATAAATACTGTACCTGTAGTTTGGCACTAAAACTTGGAGGAAAAGGGAAATGAAAAGCTTTGCAAACTCTGCCCCGAGACAAAGCCTTATGCCATCTCCAAATGGCATCCAATTCCTCTGCTGAATCTTTTGCTTTTCCTTGTCCTGTGTCTGCAGAGAGAGCGCAATGTGTCATAGTATCTACTCACAACAAGTGTAATAAAAACCAAACATTTATTTTGACCAATCATATAATGTTAAAGCTTCAAGCTTGAAAGCAAAATAATGCTGAGTTTTGCTACTACTAACCGTCCACCTCCATGGATTGAATTTGAGTGGATCCTCGAACAACGTTGGGTTTAGATGACCCACCATGGGGCTAATCATAACTAGCCACCCCGCAGGGATTGTATAGCCTGCGTGATTAATGAGTAATCATCATATGACTGATCCATGCTCTGTGTTCTCATATATATCGTTTGTTATTAGTGGACAAAATGTACCATTCACTTGCACATCTGTCAGAGTTTTCCTGAAAATTCCAGGTGCAATATTACTAATCCGTGTAATCTCATTCATAACCTTTAGGTGGAACAAACACAATAGTCAACAGCCGCTTTTTACAGCAGCCAAACAGGCCTATATAACTATATAAGTGCTGAAAAGGCCAGCCATGTACGTTTTGATTTCAGTCACCTGAGTAGTGAATGTCATGGACTTGTACTCCTCCCATGTGATCCCAGAATTCCTGTCTTCTCGTTTCTTCAGTATTGCTTCATGCTCCTCCTGGAAAAGGGAGAAGTTCAACAACTTTATACTATAGCATATATGGTTATGTATCCATATTATTTTGTCGACCAGATAATATATATTTGAAACACATAGAACAAATTACCACCTTGAGCGCTTCGACAACTTCAGGGTTGCCTTTGAGCAACTTAAGACCTACGGTGAGGGTTCCTGATATCGTTACAAAGCTACCAAACAAGAGCCCAGACAGTGCGTTTATAGCAAAATTCTCATCTATCAGTGGCTTTTCACTTTGTAGTTCTTCAACAAGGTGGTCAATAAGGTCTCCGTGTTTCTTCTCAGGTGTACTTAGCCTATGTTTCAGGAGCTGAGTCAATTTCTTTGCCACGTTTCTCTTCCCCTGTGACCAAAAAGAAACACATCTATTGATTTCTGTTCCGGAATTTGTAAACATAGTTCAAATATATAGTAGTGTACCTTCATGCACTTGTAAAACGTTGTCCCAGGAAAGTATATTGGGAAACAGAGCACCACCTTGAAGAAGTCTTCGAAATTCTTCCTCAACCCTTTTGACTCCTCAGGACCAATGCCAACGATCTTCTTGGCCGCAAGATCAAATATCATCTGCGTTGTACGTTCAAATCATGGTAGCAAATTAAACATCATTGTCGAATTATTACATTACAAACCATTGGTTATACTTGGACAGTGTCAGTGGCTCAGTGTCATATGCTTACCTCTCCAATGGCATCTTTCACCTCGACGCTAGGCTTGGCGGCCCATGCTGCGAAGCCCTGCTTCATGGCATCCTCTAGCTCTCGGATGAGAGATTCCTTGAGGACTTCATGGCCAAAAAAATTGGACGCAAAGCTGCGGAAGAACTTGTGCACGGGGCCTGTGAATGTGGTCATGCTCTTCTTGCCGAATATGGTGTTTGTTGTCTGCGGGTACCAAAGTCTGAACAACTTGCCCTCTTGCTGAAAGATGAACCGGTTGAACTCTGGATCAAGGGAAACGACCATAGGCTGCCCTGCCAGACAGGTCTTGAACATGGGGCCGTACCTATGTATATGTAGCAACGGCACCAACAAACATTTTTTTTTTTTTTGCAAAGCTAACATTAGCTCGTTAGATGAGCCTAATTAATGCGAGAACGTAAGTACAAACAGTAACACTACAGCATAACAAAGGAGACAATGAGTGAGAGGTATTTGGGCCTCCCAGTACATGTGGGTCGGTCGAAAACAGGTACATTATTTGCGTACCTGAAAGACCGTATCTGGAAAAGAATTCAGGGATGGAATGAAAAATTCTTGTCCTGGGCTAGCAAGGAAATTCTAATCAAAGCGGTAGCCCAAGTGATTCCCACCTTCGCGATGGGTTGCTTTGATCTTCCCAAGGGGGGCTGTGCGACCAAATTAGTACGATGATCTGTCGATTCTGGTGGAATCAACAGGAGGGAAAAAACTAAATTCATTGGCTGAGTAAGGATTGTTTGATGGCGCCAAAAGAGGAAGGAGGTCTAGGATTTAAGGATGTCCATGCCTTCAATTTAGCGATGCTTGCGAAGCAAAGCTAGCGCCTGTGGGAAAACCCAGACTCTTTGTGTGCACGCGTCCTGAAAGCAAAGTACTACGCTAATACAACTGCCGTGGAGGTTAAACCGAAAGCGGGAATGTCATACTGTTGGCGAAGCATTCTACGCGGGTTGGAGCTGATCAAGAAGGGCATGATCTGGCGTATTGGGGATGGGCACAACTTGAACATTTGGAAGGATCCGTGGCTACCAAGGGATCACTCAAGAAGGCCGATCACACCTAGAGGCGCTAATCGGATTACAAGGGTCTCTGAACTCATTGATCCAGCTGTTGGTGGCTGGGATTATGAGTTGGTGACGGATACCTTTTGGGAGGAGGACGCTGAACTGATTTTGGCGCTGCCTGTGCATGGAGGCAGGGACAATACTTTGGCATGGCATTTTGATAAGCATGGCCAATTCAGTGTTAAGAGCGCGTACAAGGTCTTTCGGGCTGATCAGCTTCATGGTACTAATCGAGCACAAGGAAGAAGCGGCAATGTTCCAGATCCGATTTGGAAAAAAATCTGGCAACTTAAGTGCCCAAATAAACTGAAGCACTTCATTTGGCGCTTTACACACAACTCCCATCCTCTCAGAAGCAATCTTGTCCATCGTGGCGTGAAGATACAAGAAAGATGTGTAGTCTGCAATAGTATGGGGAAAGACGGTGGGCATTTGTTTTTCAAATGCACACTGGCGCAGCAAGTTTGGAGCCTCCTTAATTTGGATAATGAGAGAGCAGCCATGGCAAATTTCCACTGTCCGCGGGCTACAGTCGAATATATTGTGTCGAGGAGGGAGGAGCAGAGTTTGATGATCATCACGGCTTTATGGAATATTTGGAACGAAAGAAATTGTATTAGAGAAGAGGCCCGCCGGCGGGGAGCTGAATTTATCGCCAGAAGCAGCAAGGCGTATGTGGCGGAGGTGGAGTCTCTTTCTAAGGCGGATACAACGTCTGGCAATGGCAGAATCGTGAAGGAAAAAGATCACTAGTGCAAGCCGCAGCCGGGAACACTCAAGCTCAACTGCGATGGATCCTTTCTACCTGCTCTAGTTCGGGCAGCTGGGGTTTTCTGATTCGGGATAGCGATGGCGATGTGATCACATCAGGGCGAGGAAAGGTGAACCATTTGCTAGACGCCTTTCAAGCAGAGCTAATCGCTTGCCTCCATGGAATCCAAGTGGCCGTTGACCTAGGCATTGGACATCTCATCGTGGAGTCAGACTCGCAAATGGTGGTGCGTGCTATCAATACTGATGAATTTGTTGATGCGGCAATGGGAAATCTGGCGGAGGTGATCAAGTTTCTAGTTTCGTCTTCATTTCTTAGTTTTGGATGCTTGTTTAAGAGTAGGTTTTGTAACCAAGCTGCTCATGAGCTTGCTGTTCTGGGTCAAATGTGCACCGAGGGGGAGGAGCAAATCATAAGGTCTATCCCTGAGGGCATACGTGTAATCGTTGCTAACGATCTTTCAACATCTGAGTAATAGATTTCGCCCAGTTCAAAAAAAAAAAATCGATTTTTCAGGGCAGTTTTCATTATAAAAATGAAATATTTACATATATATATATATATATATATATATATATATATTGTTTTAGAACCGTTCCTCAAAGTAATTTTAAAATTTCACAAATTTTTAAATTGCCCCTAATTTTACTTTCCCTGAGCGTGCACGGTAACTCGCCACAAGTCTTGCATTTTTCCACGCCAATTCCACATTCAAAACAGTGACCTCTTGGCTTGTGCAAGACCCCGTACTACCACACCATTAGGTCACTTATGATCAAATACATGATGTTGTCCTTTTGTATTAACTTTTACGAATCTTGTGTATTCAATATTTTAGCACCTAAACAACGTTAAATAAAAAATAAGTTTCAACTACAAATTTTTAGATCTCATCAAGTAGTATAAATTTAGTATTGGGAGAGTTTTCATCAAGGTTGTATGAAAATTTGAATTTCAAATTCTTGAATTGTAAATGGATACTTGGCCTCTAAATGATCTCAAATAAAAAAGTCATAAACTACAAAGTTTTAGATCTTGCCGAGCTATACAATTTTTATACAATATTTGTCTTCATCCCATTTTATTTGAAAAAGTTATAAATTTATTTGCTCGGTGGCTATTTTCAAAGGTTGTTGACCTACCAATTTTTAGAGAGGGTTGGCATAATAAATCGCCTTTGAATAATGTAATTTATAGGATTGTTATTTTCATGGCTATAATCAACCGGCCCTAAAAATAGTTATATTTTTAAGGGAAATTAAGTCAATCGCTGCTGAAAATCGAAAATCAATTTCTAAGAGTGGCTCGAAAGTTTCAGTGCAGCAAGACATTTGTAGAGATGGTTTACTATATGAATCATCCCTAAAATAAAGAGAGGTGACTGTAAAAATCGTTTGTGCAGTTGTGTAAGACCTGGTGGTGTGAACGAAACTAATAAATCTGAGTTCCTCAACTCACCTCTTCAGTCGTTGGCGGAAGAAGCTCGGGATGTCAATAGAAGGGCTGACTTTCATGTATTGGAGGGTCTCACCAATAATGGGGAACCCCATGGAGCCAGGAGGGAGCCTCCCCTTGCATGGTGGACACACCCATCTGTAAGCCCAGTGAAGTAACCATCCAATCACCACCGTAAGACAACATAGAACTGCGTATGATCGATTGGCCAGCAAACCTCCTTCCATCCCTAGTACTGCGACTAGAACTAGAACGGGTTTCTTCCAGGCTAGCTAAAAACTAAGGTTTTGAAACTAGTCAGTTTGTCTTGCATGTAAATGGGTGGCCCCTAGCAGCTTATATAGGGCGCGGGAGAAGTCTGGTGTGTACACTAAGGTTTTGACTAAAGCTAGTGATCAGTATTAATTTGGCCCGGTACTGGCCGCCCTATTGGGTTTTGTTTATTTCATGCTGAGTTGGAATCAAACTTTGTACTTCTCGACGTTGACCCGGGATTCCCCTTCGTGCAAGCCGGAACTCTGCATGCCACGTTTGCTTATTTTCTTCATTTCGTGCAAGTTGGAACTGTGCAATGCCACGTTTGCTTATTTTCTTCATTTCGTGCAAGCTGGAACTCAGCATGCCACGTTTGCTTATTTTCTTCATTTCGTGCAAGTTGGGGACTGTGCAATGCATGCACCTTACTAATTTCCTAGTTTGCACGCGTGGCGCATTTAGTTATTTTAGTGTTTGAATCTTCGATTGCTCATGATTTCAGCAAATAAATCAGAACTAAGCATCTCATTTCAAAACGAAAAATGAAAGAACAGCAACCCTAAACAGAAGGAACCCGCGATAGTAGCATGCACAAAATCTCATCGCATCACGCGGAGTGCGTAATATAATGGAATCCCTATTGCGTAGAATACAATCCCATTGCACCGGTTAGCAAGCAAAATCACATGCACTCCGCTGCCTCTAAATGATTGGCATTTTGGAACCATATCAGTGCATCAAATTTTTTTGATTTTCTTGACACCTTTAGGGATCCTTCAGTTAATTCCCTCTCCAAGATGAATAGAGGGGATGATAGTGATTTTGACTTGTAGAGGATTTAATCTCCTTCAATCCTTTTCGATTGTATTATTCAATCTCCCTCCATTTCCCACCAAATCAAACAAGGTCTTACTGTACATTCAAGGACTTCACACTATGCCTAAATTTCATCACAGATGGGCTATAACCCGTCTTAAAGACACTTAAGCAACTGTCTCTGATAATACATCACAGACAGTGCACTAATCAGCTTATGATGTCACAGTCCATCACAGACTCCAACACTTAGACATTTGTTTCACCCGACTGTGTGGTAGAGTTAAGGCCAATCTTTGACGACCAACGGCCTCTTTTGTGTTTTGTTTAGTTCATATACTGACCGCTTGAAGGTCCATCTGTGGGAATTTCTCTATTTCAGATATAGCTTTTTTAGATCCCTATATTTGTGATGACCACTCAATGAATAAAGCCGCTTGATCAGAGACGCGAATTCTTTATTCACATTTCTAATCAAGCAGTATCAAAAGCGCCATTATTTATAACAATCAATTTACAGGTAGTTCAACCTCCATCAATGCCAGTTCACTATATATATGCATCACAAGCAATACCATTACAGGCAGTAATTATATCTCACATATATACATCATATCACAGGAGATCATTAGATCAAGCCACTTACACTAATACAGAAAACATTTGTACTGACGGCAGTTTTTGGATTTCCACCGGCGGTTTTGTGAACCATCAATGCGTAAAGGCCAGTGAAAATTATTGTACATTTATATAGGAAATGCATACAAATATATTTGCACTGACTATTGTTTGTCCATGTGAGAACTGCCCCAAAGTGACCTTACTGCCTATGCAATGAACTCTTTTGTTTGAAAATCTTGCGGGGAAAGCAAGGAACATCACCCAACAGGTTCTTGTAGAAGGGCACAATCTAAGGTTGTTGGCACGATCATGACCCACAAGCATAACTTCTCTACCATTTGACAACAAAAAAGGGCTAAGATTCACCATTGACTGCCTACTAATCACCGATCTGAATTGCAACAAACAATGACCCAGCGGAGACAGACAAGCAGATACTATTTAGACATATGGCACACTCCCTCGAAGTAATCCACAACAATATCCATTGCATCAGCTGGTGTTGTTGCGGCAAAGGATATAGGTAGCGATAGCACACTCATAGTGACGGCGAGGTGGGTTCCTGGCGATGACCACGCGTCAGCCTCAAACCTGGGTGGCACGTAAGGCTCTGGGCTCGCTGCGAAGCTGCGATACCCCAGTTTTTGACATCGCCGGTTCAAAATCCCCCTTCACTGTCGGATTTTGAACCGGCAATAGTAAATCGATAGTGATGTGGGGTTGACATCACTACCGGTTCTTATGAACCGACACTGATGTGGTTTTTAGGAAATCCAAAAAATAGGCAAAAAAAATAAGGATTTTTTTTTAAATTTCGAGAGAGGCCCCGTTGGATAGCCACATGGTCTGGCATCGCAAGTCACAAGTCACACGATTTTTCATGCGAAAATCACATGCTTTGCAGCCACTAGCGCTCGAACCCCTGACATCCTGCTTCGTGTCTTCAGCCCCTAACCACTCCACCTGCAAGTTGTTTGTGTTCGAATGAGATTTTCGTCCTAGCCATTTTATGTTTATCTGATTTTGAAATGGGTATTTAGAACCCTAAATTAATTCAAATGAAAAAATTGTCAACTACAAAGTTTTATAACTTTTCGAGATCTAGAACTTTCATTTTGGTAGTTTCTCCATCCGAGGTCGTTTACAAAATTTAAATTTTAAATTTAAGAAATTCAAACGTAGTTTTTCATGACAAGATGATTTCAAATCAAAAAGTTATCAAATACGAAGTTTCATAACTTTTTGAGATCTACAACTTTCGTTTTTGCTGTTTGTCCATCCGAGGTCATTTAAAAATTTTAAATTTTTGAAAATTCAAACGTAGTTTTTCTTGACAAGATGATTTCAAATCAAAAAGTTGTCAACTACAAAGTTTCATAACTTTTTGGAATCTACAACTTTTATTTTGGTCATTTGATCATTTATTCATCCGACATAGTGGTAGTAACATTATTCACAAATGTAAAATAACTATAAGAGAGATATGTAAATTTTGTGAACAATGTCACTGCCATTTTATCGGATGAAGAAATAACCAAAATAAAAGTTGTAGATCTTGATAAGTTCTACAACTTCTATGTTCATGACTTTTTCAGCCGAAATCATTTAGTGTTCCTAAACGACGTTTGAAGTTGCCATTTTTTAAAATTCAAAATTCAAATAGATAAAACACAATCACATGAAAAGATGGATAAAATAATAGCTGTAAGAACATAATAAATTGATAGAACATGATTTTAGAATTTTTTAGGAAAAAATCATCAAATTTAAAATTAGTATGAGGGAGAAAGACTAGTTACAAGTTATAGCCAGGGATTAAAAAGAGAAATCAGAGTCTTCAATAATTTTAAAATGGGGTTATTGCGTTCTTGCCCCTATTTTGAACCCCAATTGTGATTTTACCCCTATTTTCTTCCACTTTGTATTTTTACTCCTGCTTTTCTAAAACGAAGGTTCAGTTTACCCCTACTCCGTGAACAGCAGGTAACGGTGTTAAAAAAGTTGAAAGATGACAAGTTTGCCCTTCCGAATATTGCATTTTGCCCCTATTTCAAACCCCAATTGTGATTTTACCCCTATTTTCTTCCACTTTGTGTTTTTACCCCTACTTTTCCAAAACGAAGGCTCCGTTTACCCCAATTCTTAACTCAGTTATCTACATCCAGATCAAAAGCAATTAAAAATTAACAAAAGCCCTGTGAAAATACAAACTTACCCTTTATCTCTCGGTCGTCTCTCTCAGGGTCGTCCCTCTCAACGCTAGCAGGCAGCGGACGGCTGGGTGCGGCGGCGGTGGCGGCGGAAGGGCAGCATCGGGCCGTCGGGCGGGCGCTGCGAGCGGGCGCGTGCGGCCAGGTGGAGGAAGCGGCGCGAGCGCGCGTGGCTTAGCCTGACATGGGCGCGCAGCCAGACACGCGGCTCTGCTTGGCGCGGGGGCGCGCGGCTTGGCCGGCGTCGCAAGTGCGCGTCTCGTGAAAGCAGCCGACCATGGAGCCGAAGACCCGCCTCTCTCTCTCAACTCTAGAGGATGGCTGGGTGCGGCGGCAGCGGAAGACCCACCTCTGACCTTCCGACGACAACGACGGTGACGACAACAGCGCCGTCCGCGCCTATGCCGTCCTCTACAGCGTCCGTGGTCCTCTTCGGTGTTTCGCTCGCTTCCACAACTGCGAGCAGTTCGTCGTCGACCACTTCGCCGAAGTACTCCGCCTCGATGACGACCATGACGCCAGCTGCGCCGCCCACGCCTGCAGCACCCTCGATCGCTGTTGAGCCGCCCACGCAGGCGACGCGGGCGTTGGTGCGTGTGCCCGCAGATGCGCCCGCCCCTCTCGTTCACGTCGCCGCTGCCATCCATGTCGCGCCAAGACGCGCGCCTCACGTTCGAGGCCGTGGCGCTAAGGCCCCTCTTCTCCATCGTCGAGCGTTGTGCTCACACGCGTGGCGGGAGTCTGCGCAGGTGCGCGACGACGTTGAGGCGTGCCCTCGTGGCCGAGGACACAAGGCCAGTCCCTTGACCCGAAGGCGTGGAGGTCGTCGGTGTGGCCGAACGCCCTGGACCCGAAGGCGTGGAGGTCGTCCCCGACGTGGAGGTCGTCGGTGTGGCCGAACGACCTTGCTCGGCGGTGTCGTCAGTGCCTTCTTCCTCTCGCTCGGACATCCGACCCTCGCAGCCTTGGTACGGATTGGGAACACGCTGGTGCGGCGCGCCCGGGTGGATAGCGAGGTCTCCTGGCCGATGGCGAGGGAGATGAGCGCCCGAGCAGACTTCTTGGCAATTTTCTTCTTCACGGTAAGGGAATGCGGCGTCGGAAGCCAGGAGAAGATGGACGTGGCGGCGCGTGGCGCGGACCCTATCGCGGAAGCAGATGTGGTGGACGGTATGACTGGTGTCGGGGCAGGAGATGTCGTCTGGCGCGCAGTAGAAGAAGCTGTGGACGCGGCCGAGGGTGCTGTAGGCGTGGGCGGCGCAGCTGGCGTCATGGCCGTCATCGGGGCGGAGTACTTCGGCGAAGTGGTCGACGACGAACTGCTCGCAGCTGTGGAAGCGAGCGGAACGCCGAAGAGGACCACGAACGCTGCAGAGGACGGCGTAGGCGCGGACGGCGCAGTTGTAGACGGCGCTGTTGTCGTCACCGTCGTCGTCGTAGGAAGGTCAGAGGCGGGTCTTCCGCCGCCACCGCACCCAGCCATCCGCTAGAGTTGAGAGAGAGAGGCAGGTCTTCGGCTCCATGGTCGACTGTTTTCACAAGACGCGCGCTCGCGACGCCGGCCAAGCCGCGTGCCTGGCTGCGCGCCCACGTCAGGCTAAGCCGTGTGCGCCCGCGCCGCTTCCTCCGCCTGGCCGCACGCGCCCGCTCGCAGCGCCCGCCCGACGGCCCGACGCTGCCCTTCCGCTGCCACCGCCGCCACACCCAGCCGCCCGCTGCCTGCTAGCGTTGAGAGGGATGACCCTGAGAGAGACGACCGAGAGATAAGGGGTAAGTTTGTCTTTTCATAGAGCTTTTGTTAATTTTTAATTGCTTTTGATCCGGATGTAGATAACTGAGTTAAGAATTGGGGTAAACGGAGCATTCGTTTTGGAAAAATAGGGGTAAAAACATAAAGTGCAAGAAAATGGGGGTAAAATCACAATTGGGGTTTGAAATAGAGGCAAAAACGCAATATTCGGAAGGGTAAACTTGTCATCTTTCAACTTTTTTAATACCGTTACCTACTGTTCACGGAGTAGGGGTAAACTGGACCTTCATTTTGGAAAAGCAGGAGTAAAAACACAAAGTGAAAGAAAATAGGGGTAAAATCACAATTGGGGTTCAAAATAGGGGCAACAACGCAATAGCCTCTTTTAAAATTTAATTTCAAACATCATTTTAACTAGTAAATAATTTCAAATGAAAAAGTGGTCAACTATAAAGTTGCATAACTTTTCGATATCTACAACTTTTGTTTTGGACGTTTCTCCATCCGAGTTCGTTTGAAAAATTCAAATTTTTAATTTGAGAAATCGAATGTAATTTTTGTTAGATAGATGATTTCAAATGAAAATATTTGGATATCCAAACGATCTTAAATTAAAAAAGTTTAAACTACAAAGTTGTAGATCTCGTCGAGTACTACAACTTTGATATAAAGTTCATCTTAATCTGACATCATATGAGAAACTTATGAAGTTTTCTTGCAGTATATCACTGTCAGTTCAAGCCACGAACCGACAGTGATAGTATCAGTGTCGGTTCTTAGCTAAAGCCGGTAGTGATGATCCAATATCACTGTCGGTTTTAGACTAAAACCGACAGTGATATGAACCGATAGTGAAGACCCGAATATCAGTGTCGGTTGATCCTATTACTGCCGGTTTTAGCCAAAAACCGGCAGTGATAGACTATCAATGTCGATTTCTTAAAATTCAGCAGTGATGAGGCCGGCAGTGATGTCCAATTATGTAGTAGTGTTCGCCATTCGAGCAATGGATTCTAGCTAAGACGGAGGAAATTGTATTGGAACCTGGCAGATATTGGGGTTTTCTGCTTGCACCGGGGAAGTCAGAGACTCAGCATGGCCAGTTAAACGAGCATATCAGGATCAAAAGAGATAGGTTTCCTTTCTTTGGGATTGCATTCAAATCAACCCTTTAGGCCTCCAAAACACTCTTGTGCTGGACCTGGTTAAACACCAACGGGCCTTCTGTCCATAGTTTTAACATTTCTTACACTGAATTTGTTGCGAACAAAGAGCGACAGTGTCCTATCCCATAGTAGTGAAGGCAAGGCGAGAAATCTGTTGGCGGCCTAGAAACTAAACTCGAGAAATTTGGCCTCTGAAGAGCACCTTTGAAATCTGACAGCTTTCCATCTGGAAACTCAGAAGGATGAATAATTGAATTTGCCCCTTTTGAACAAGAAAATTGCCGTAAATTCATACTTGAATTGATCCAATCAAAAACTGTTTTGACTGGGATCACAGAACCCATTGGAGAACACTGAGTAGATCCAAAAATTAGATTGTCGCAAGACTGCATAGCAGGTAACTGAACAAAAAAACTGACAAAACAAAATCACTGGAGGAGGCAGTTGTGGTTTGAATTTGACTGGAGGTGAGTTCTGAACAATCTGAGCAGGGGGGGAACGACAGCTTCTTTTCTGCTATTTTGGAGAGTACCCTGGTCCATTCCCTTTCCTGTTCTTCCTCCCAGAGTCATTTTTCATGTTGCCATTGTGCAAATCCATTGTTCCAGATATGAACGAAGCATCAAAGTGGCGGCCAATGAAACAATGAAGATTGTAAACATGAAAACCCACTTGCTTGTTGGCAACCGAGAAACGAAAATGGCGATCACTTAAGAAACGCACATGAAAAGAAGCCAATGATGATCCGCCCAAACAAGAAGCCAACACAAAAGCCGTAGAAGTTTCATCGAGATGAAAAGTATATCTCCTGACTAGGAGGAAGAAGGAACGACGTGACTAGGAGGAAGAAGGAAACATCTGGAAAAGCATCGGTATGATGAACCAAACATCCAAAAAGCTGAAGGATTTCCTTTCTGAACTTTTTTCCATGATCAAAATCCAGTTTTCCCTTCAATTCTGCTGGAAGATCCATCAACACCACACGCAAGGAATGATCAGAGAGGAAGATCCATCAACACCAAAATGCGGGAGGAGGCTGACACAACAACAAAAAAAAAGACAAGGGATTTTGGCTCTTTAATATTAGGTATAGAATTATCCATCCGTACCATTATAAAATAATGCAAAGTAACATCTAAGTTTGCATCTAATTATATATGTATACCATACAAAAGATAAAATAATAATTAATTTGTGTATAAATTATATCCACTCTGGATTTAAAAAAAGAAAATTTTTACAATGGTTGGAAAAAACATAGGCCATCTATTAGGCAAGATCGGACGGTGGAAAAAATAGAAGGTACACAACTGAAAGTACCTGGAGGTACCAAATAGGTACAGATAGTACCAAATTAGGTGGGGCTAGTACCAAAATACGTGGAACAAGATCTCTTTTTCATTTTTCTTTTTATTTTCGAATAAGGGTAAATTAGTCATCCTAGGTTACGGCCGCCATTCATCTCGTATGTCTGCACCTACGCCGCCTGGCTCCTCTGCCCTTTGCACACGTCGCCGATCCTCTTGTTCCAGGTGACTATAGGTGAGCACACATCATTGTTTAGGATTCTTAGGTGAAAAATTGGTCATACGTTTGCATTTTCTTTCTGCACAGTCTTTTGGGATTTACCATAACCAATCAACATCTTTGTGTAGACATTTGATGAAAAAAATTGGTTCATTTGTTAATCCAAACGTTATTTACTGCAGGGAGCATGGAGGCAAACGTCCTTTACCAACATGTTCAACTCGACATTGACTTGATGCAAGCACTTGAGGCCATGGATAGAAAGATCGCTCAAGAGCGAGAGGAGCGAGGAAGACCGGACCCTGCAGTAGGAACATGATGATATGGCCCTAACACACAAGATGCCCGAGTTCTGCTGTGCGGGGTCGATGGAAAAGTGCAACTGAGCAGCGGCGTCTAGGGCCTAGTGGCGCCGACGGCTGGGTCGGCAGCACCCTATCGAGACTTCATGGCGGCAGGCCAGCAGTGCTTATCGGCCGAGTGGAACATGTCACAGAGGGACTGAGAGGGTTATGTCTAGTTTTAGAAGGTCACAACCTCAATAACTAAAATACCCTCTATAATATATTTCTCAATTAATTAATTAGAAAATAGAAAAAGATAAAAGTACCTAGAGACCAAGGTACTTTTCCCACCATTGTAAAAGAGCTCTGTTTGAGAAACTAAATATCCCTAAAGTTGACATATATGATGCTAATATAGACAATTACGGAGAATAATTCAATTAAAATGTATTTCAAAATTACCACTTTTTTTTACCTTGGTATCAATATATAAAATTTCAAATTTCATATAGGTCAATAACACAATCTTACATGAAAATTACTTTCATAACTATGACTCTTACCACTATGTTATATTACTTGTGTATTTACTCGTATGTGGAATCCATTACCTGTGTATTTACTCCTACTTGCAATCCATCCATTCTATAATAACAGATTCATTTTTATTATTTGTATATGATCGTAGGTAGCGGCAAAAATGCTATACACAACTCCGTCCGAACCACCTATAGAGAATTTCCATGGATATTTGTGTAGTTGCTCTCCGTGTTTACCAGACGGTGAATCGATGATCACGGTAACCAAAACACACCGGTGTTTTGGTTTTAGCGGACAAGTTGGTACTTATAAATGGGACTCTGCTTAATTTATCGTTAGGTGCAGGCTGTTGCCTTGCGCCCGCTCAAAGGCCTGCTGCCAAGCCGTGGGCTGTCCTGAAGTTTTCTCTTGAGCTGAAATTTCGGGGGCCCAAGATGCGGCGTGTGTGTCCTTGTTCTAGTCTCGGAGAACAACAGAGGATCCAGAGATTCAAGAAGCGGAATTGTTCTGGATTCTCTTTTTCTGCCGCTTTTTTTCAGATAAAAACAGTAACAATTTCCAACATAGTACTGTGTTGTGTAGAACCGAGACGCAAAGTTGTGCATCATATTTTGGCTGTTTATGCTTGCCATAAAATTTTCGAATGTTCTAAATAAGGAAGCATGGACATTGTTTACAAAATGGATATGCCTCATGTAACTCAAGTCAAACTTTGAAGCGTATACACCTCATATCAATTTTGAACTTGTATACACATTAAATTTTGATACAACCTTACAATTACTGCATGTTAAGGAAATACGAGGTTCCAAACATTTTCGAAATGGTTTACTAATTTTTCGCAGTTTGAATGAATTTGTATATCATAAGTAAATACAGAATGGTCACAAACACAGCGTATATAACAAGCAACCTAGAAAAAAAACAGTATAACAAATTTATAACATTTTTCGTAGCACTATTTGAACATTAATGACGTAGCTTTATATTTTTCGCGAGAAACAAGAATTAAATAAAATCTTTGCGTCAAGGACAACCCGGGCAGTCGCTCAAAACTCTAGAGCACATCAACAATCAACTAGGTAGCCCATACAACAACAATAAAAGTATCCAAACATTACTCCCAGGGCTCTCTAGCTTCGGCATGGCCTTATTGTCATGAGCTTTCTCCTGGCACTTACAAAATACCGTCGCACCTAGAAATGAAGGGCTCCTTCGGTCCTTCCCAAGGTTTCCCGTACAAATTAACCGTAGAAATTTTGCATAGCTTCCAAAATATGTTCAACTAAAGATTTGGCTAGTTATGATTTTGGCTATTATTTGGTTGACTACCAAAACTTGTTAACATCTCTTATTTCTATGATAAATTTTTTGATTAACTTTGGCTTGCAAAATCGTTCGCGTGGCAAAATTTGGCTACAAACCAAACAGGCACTTAAAAGCTGAATCTTTTCAATGACATACCTCACACGGTCACGTCTGACAGGAATTCAGGACATGATCTCGTCTCGCAAACGCAAATCCTCTCCCAAATCGACATACAGCTACAGAAACGGAAAATCACGAAACAAATCCATCCCAAGAGACAAACAAAGGGACGCAAGAACACCAAAAGAATCCTCTAATCAGACGGCCGTAACCACCAGGCTCTGTTTGCTGCGCACAATCAGCAGAGCAGCTCCATCCTCTCTCTCTCTCTCTCTCCCCCCACGCTACTGCTGCTGCGGGTGGCTTCGCTGCGAGCTCGGCGTCGGGTCCACGGCAACGGCGGCGGGGGCTGCCCCTGCCCCGGCGTCGGCGCCCACGAGCTCCATCTGGTCCTCGAGGTACTTGTGCAGCAGCGCGGCGGCGGCGCGGCGGCCCTCGCCCTCCGCCTCCTCAGACCGCTGACTGGGGCAGCACCTCCTGCTCTTGGCCGTCACCGTCATCAGCAGCAGCCTGCGCCGCCGCCGGCGGAAGCGGGCGACGGCGACGGCGACGCAGAGCAGCGGGAGGCAGAGGAGCAGCAGCGGCAGCACGACGGGCAGCAGGCACAGCGCCAGGCACGACGACCGCCACGCCGGCGCCGCTCGGCGGGAGGCGGCCCCATGCATCTAGCACGACGAGGACGGCTGGTGGGGGCGAGCCGGCGGGGGTGCTGCCATGGACAGGAGGACAGCGTCGGACTCGAGCGGGGGTGGTGGTTGCCGTGCGGACAAGCAAGCAGAGTCTCTTTCTCCGACCCTTTAATAAGAAAGCTCATTTTTTTAATGTTTGTTTGGGATTTTCTTACTTTGATGATGAGATGGAATGGAAAGCGTTTCTATCCTCTTGTTTTATGAATCTCCCCCCTGATATTTTGCTCAATTACTGTACAGGTCGCTTTCTAATGTTGACCATTTTATTATTAAATATTTTTTTTGCCAGAAGACTTGTAATGAGATACTAGAGCTCACCATTTTATTACACCCACTGGATCCATTTCATTTAAAAAAAAAACAAAAGAAACTAACATAAACTCATTGGAGTAGAGCACACCAATTAAGACGCTGAGATCATGGTTATGGAAATTACTAACACGGATTGCCAAAAAATGAGAAGGTCTCTCTGACCACACACAAACTGTCTGACCGTACGTGCCGTGACTTTGGACTGGGAATCAAAATCTAGTGCACAAGGTTGATCACGTGTTCCACACGTACACTGATCCTGATTGGGAGGCCCTGTTGCAGGGCTTCTCTAGCGGTTTCAGGAGCCGCTTGGAGCCGTTTTCTACTAAACAGGGTAAAATAAAATGGCTCCACCGATGAAGCCCCTAAAAACATGCTCTCACAGAGCTTTGGGGTGGGAAGGAGCCAAAAATAGTGGCTTCTCTCGGCTTCACCTCATTCTATATGGCGTTCTCTGAGAGCATATTTTAAGAAAAACGATATGTGAAGCTGTTTTGCCAAACGATTTATCAAAACGGCTACAGCTCCACCCATAGATCTGTTCATGGAGCTGAAGCCCTAAAAAAGGCTTTATGGGTGAAGTGGAGCCGTGCCAAACGGGGCCTAAACGTGCAAAGACCCATCAAACGGTTTTTACACACAAGATCACTGGCTTATCTGCGTCGCACGGTTCGTGAAGAAATTCGAGATTGCGAATGGGCCAGCAGGCCAGATTTGAATCCTCATGGGACGAATTTCTGGGCTGTATTAAAAAAAACAAAAAAAGTAGGGAACGCCCTTGACGACGGTTCAAAGAAAAAGAAATCGGAGATTAATTACTGCATTTGCGATTGCGTTGCGAGCATACCGAGATGAGGTTTGTACATGCTATAATAAGAAGAAATAATTAAATACGGTGTTTCATCATTCCGGGATTTGTGTATTCGGCACCCCAATAATTCATCACGCCACGCCACGTAGGTAGCAGTACTTAACCGTCTTGCACTCACTGATTGATGGCGACGGGTGGCATTAAAATATTCACCACTAATAACATGGAGGAGCGGTTACCACTCCTTTAGCACAGCTCATTCAAAACGGTTTCACCGGTGAAGCCAAAGCTGGTAAAGCCAGAAAAACTAGTTTTTTCTGGCTTCTAGTTCATTTTAACCCCGGCTTACAAAACGACTTCACGCTACAGTGCCTCGATTTGCACAAAATAGATGAAGCCGATGCTGGCATAAGCCGTGCCAAAGAGGCCCTTAATTACGTGATCGAGAGAGGATTTTTCTACAAGACGCATCATGGATTGTGCTTCTGGTCTGGATTTCACTGTTACCCTGTTCATTTTCTCTCAGTGAAAACGGTACGGATATTTTTCGACCGTATTCGAGACTGAATTTGTTTAGAGAGATTTAGATCTATCCATATCAAGTTTGGATATTCAACATCCGATACCGTATTCTTATCCGGATACTCAAATCGCATATTTATGATGTCGATGTCCAAACGTATCCTATCCGGCATGATTGTCACTATCCATATTCGGATCCAAATCCGGACATAAATATAAAAACAAATATAATATTAGTGATATCTGTCTGTATCCGATCCGTTTTCATCCCTAGTTACCACGGTAACATGTTATTGTACAAGCGGTACCAGATCTCAGTAGTCTAGAAGATAGTTGATCTGCCTTCTTCTCTAGTAGCCAAGAAAATCATATGATTCATTTGTTGTGACCAGGAGAGAATCCAACTGTTTATTACAGCATAAATAGTATGAAAAACTCAACTCAACACAATTCTACATTATTTGGCCATCCAAAGAAAGAAAGAATTGCATCTCCACCGTCTCGAGCAATCAACAAGCTTGGATGTGCGATGTTTGTTGATTTCACCATGTTATGACTATTGGCGTAGTCAATGTGTTATTCAGAGCAAAACCAACAAAACAAGATTGCTGCATCATTTATTAAAAGTAACTTTGGGGTGTTTGACTGAATGAAGTCAACACCCCCTCCATTTATTTCTTGTTAGCCATATTGGATTGGCATTTGTCGCAAAAAAAAAAACAACGTCGCTTTTCCATAGAGAACTAAATATGTGTATCACAAATCAGAACTAGGGCCAGCATAGTAGGAAATGTATGGTGACAAGGAGTGTCACCAAATAACGTTTTGGGTGTTGTTTGATCCAATAATTCATGCTATGACAATGATTGATAGCGATGCGTAGGACTACATCATGCTAAAAATCCTCATATGCATCCGCAGAGTTCTTTCAAACCTAGATTATGGGCATGTTTACATACATATATAGCTAGTTAATAGTTTGCGCTAAAAATTAGTCTAAATTAGCAATGGTTGGCTATTTAATTAGCTAACAGGTAGTTGAAGATTTGACAAAAAAAGTAACCCATCTATATATTAGCCCTCCTATTTGGATGCACTAGAACTAATTTTGGTTAATTTTTAGTTAGCTAGCAATTAGCACTCATATCAAGACAAGCTCTACCTATCAGTCGCGCTAACAAAAGAAATTCACATGTCATAGACACACTCACACACCCACACATGCAATGGCCAACAAGTCACTCTTTTAGAATTATGTCTAAAGTGAATAGAAAGAGTATAGAAAGGGCGTGAATAAAACTTGATGGCTAGTTCCTGCTGTGCTTCTCCATTTGACTTTTGTTACGAGTTATGACCACCACGGGGAGGCAAAACAAAGAGGTATATGCATCGTAGGCCCTTGAACTTGTCTCGGGGTGCTACTTAGGTCCACAAACTCTTAAATCGTACTTCTGGCACCCTAATGTTGTTTAAGTATGCCACTTAGATCCATAACTCATCGGATCAAGGTTTTGGCCGATGTGGCGTGGTCAGAGCGCACGTGAGCCTGGTTTAGGGCGTGCAAATAAGCAGAGAGGCCCCCCAGTTCTTTTCATATCCTCCATTTCCCCTTCCTTCACCTCTTCCCTTCTCTGTCGGTCTCTCTGCCCGAATTCCAAGCCGCCGCCTTGTCCGCCGCCGCCTTGTCGATCTACTCCATGGCGCCACCAGGGAGCACATCGTGCTCCAATAGGTGTGCGGGCGGCCTTTCCCCTCATCCTGTGCACCGAATGCGGTGGTCGAATGGTGGTGAGGCGCATTTCCACGCAGCCATGGAGTGCAGGGAAGGTATTCTACTGTTGCCCAGAACATAAGGTGAGTTAGGGTTTGATGATTCAAATCTTTGGCACTTGGATTGCTATGTCCTTGTTGCAATTGAGTTGGATTTGGTTATTTTGGCAGAGGGATGGCAGCGGGTGTCCATTTTTCTACTGGGAAGCAGACTATATCAAGCACATCTTAAAGATGTTGAAGGAAGGCGGCAATGGCACATGTGAAGCCCAATTCGATGGAGAATCAAACCTACGTCCCTATGCTGGCCTGATGGACAATGCAGTGGCCAACAAAGCTCAAGGAAATCAAGGAAAGGACCAAGACGTAGCTCGTTTGCTGAATATGATATGTGTTCTCTGTGTGTGTATAGTGTTGACACTTGTGTTAGTTGTGGTTGTTCAGTTGTGCAAATAAACTCAGTCACAATTGTGTAAGAGTACTCATTGTGTAATGTGAACATCAGAAGCAATGGAAACCATCCTTTTTATCTCAATTTTCCATCTATTTCATAGTTCACCTGATAGCAGTAATAGCATCCATGTGCACATACACTATTTTGGTCAGTGATTCATGTGATGATCTAAACAAAAGACTATTGCCACCATCTCAAACATTGTTCTGGGCCATGATAAGCTTTACAAAAGATTGTACAGCACAATCTAAAGCCTTATGCTGGTGCTGAACAAAAGAACAGAAGGACTACACAAAAGCACAAAAGGACTTGTCATCTTCTACTGCATGGGTTCCTGTTGACCTCCCTTCTTCTACTGACCTTTGGACTTGTCACCCTGCTTGGCACTTCTCTTAGATGCCGTTGACCTCCCCAGCTTTGATGCAGTTGTAGGTGGTAGTGGTCTTGTGGTTGGTAGGTTTGTTCCAATGAATGTAGAGGCTGGCATGGGTTCCTGTTGCCTCACCATGCTGCTGGTCTGTGAAGACTAAGAAAACAAGTGTTTGTTAAAGAGGCCTCTTTGTTAAATGTGACAATAGTAGTTGTTAAAGCATAGTGTAGTACCTCTTCTTCTAGCTGTGAAAGCATAGTGTTTGTTCACTGTGACAGTTGTGGTGTGTTGGTTTCTAGAAAATGAATGGCAACCTGCAAGCATAGTCAGTTAGCTGTGCAAGCATAGTGTAAAATTGGTGTAGTGTGAGTAAAATATTTGGTCAGTCCATACTATCTGTGTAATCACTGGTTCTTCATCTAAGTTGTCATCCATTTGCTGTGTAGGGTCCTCTTCTTGTGGTTCTTCCATAGTTTTCCTCATAGGCTGCAGTTTGGGCCTTATTCCTGACTTCCTTAACTGACAGCCTGCTCTGTTGTGGCCTTGATCCCCACAGTAGCTACAAGTCATTTGCATTCCATGCTCTGACATTTTTGTTCCACTAGTTCCTTCTAATTCCACTGGTTCTTTCCTTCTATTCTTAGGAGGTCTGCCCACCTTCTTTTCGTACAGAGGAGGAAGCACAACAGGAAGTCCTTGGACCTTCTCCCAAATGGACTTGTTAGCACATGGATAGATCATGGGACCATATGCAATCAGAAATCTTGCTGAAGTATAGCAGTCATGGACCATTGTTTCAGTAGGTATCTTTTCATGCCTTAGGCAAGAAATGGCATGTGAACAAGGTATACCAGTGAGATCCCACCTTCTATAGTCACATTGTTTCAGCCCAATGTTAACTACTAACTGATACCCCCTATCCTGCACCTAAAATATACCATGTCCAGAAGGTGCTGCGAAACAAGTGTTGGTAAACTCTGAATTCTTCTGAACTTTCTTCCTAATCTTCGGGCAGATTGGTCCCTACCACACTTGTCCAACCTCTTTCTCCTTGCTGTAGTACCTACTCATCAGTTGGCCCTTGATGCGTTCCAACATACTGAGAATTGGCATTTCTCTAGCATCCAAGATATAGTTGTTAAAAACCTCACAGCTAATGTTCAAAAGTATGTCACACTTGCTGTAAGTGCTAAAAAATGCCCTCACCCAAGTGTTTGAAGCCATCCTTTCTAGCCACTCATATGCCTTCTGGTTTAGTGCCCTCATTTTTTCCATGTTTCTATTCCATTGATCCACAGTGGTGGACCTAGCACATTTCCAAAGTTGTATCTTCAGGTTCTCACCTTTGAAGTACTGCTGGAAGTTGTTGTACAAATGTCTAACACATAATCTATGCTTAGCTTCAGGGAATACTTTGCTGCATGCTGGAATGAGGCCCTACACACAGTGAAAAATTGAATTAGGTCTAGAACATCATGTAAATAACAATAAGATTTACTATAACAACAATGAATCATCAAGTTCTCACCTTTTGGTTGTCTGTCATAAGTGTCCATGGATATGTGTTTTCAATGCCAAGGTCTGCCTTCATAGTTTCTAAGAACCATTTCCAAGTTGCTAGTGACTCAACTTCAACAATTGCTAGAGCTATTGGATAAATACAATCATTAGGATCAATACCCACAGCTGTCAACATTATCCCCCCATATTTGGTTTTCAAGTGACATCCATCCAAACATATTAAAGGTCTGCAACCCTCAAGGAAGCCCCTCTTGCAAGCATCAAGTGACATATAAAGTGAGGTAAAAAGATTACCATTAAGGTTCAGATACAATGTGCTGCCTGGATTGGTCCTTCTTATCTCTTAAGCATAGTCCCACAGTAGCTTATATTGCTCTACTTCATCACCCATTACCCTTTTCATTGCTATTCTTCTAGCTCTCGCAAGCTTTGTCCTAGCTAGTGTCAGATTCCACTCTTTTTGCACTATTCTAGCAAAATTCCCTAGTGTCATCTTCTTATCAGTTCTGAAAGATTCCAAGTACTTATCAGCAAGCCAATTGGATGTGCACCTCTTTAATACCCATTTCTTGTGGCAGTTGTGCTCACCACAAAAAGTCTTTATCATCATTCCATGAGCCCTCCTATCATCTGAAGCATACAAATTCCAAGGACATCCTTTCTCACATATGGCTTGCAGCCTCTTCTTCTCATTCCTTGGCATCTTAATATCCACCCTATGCTTCATACTATATTCTGTAATAGCCTTCCTTAGCAACTCTACAAACTCAAAGATCATTCCTACTTTGAACACTAGATTGACCAAGTCTTCATGCTTGAATGACTTAAAATTGAATGTGACATTGTTTTCATCATCAGAGTTTGGAACCATTAACCCTTCATCATCAGTTGAGAAATCCTCATCACCTCTGCCCACCACAACTTGAGCTCTCTTTCCCTTGGGTACCTTCTTTCCCTTGGCAACTCCTTGATCAACCACTTGGTCATCAACATTATCCATGAATAAATCATCATCTTCATTAGCCAGATCATAATCACTATCTTCAAAATCCAAGTCATCTTCACTAGAACTATACTGCACATCATCTTCATAAGTTGCATCCACATCATCAGGAATATTGTTCATGTTCCTGTTCTACACTCCCACTCTACAGGGGCTCATAACCTTGGGCAGTGAACTTATTCGGTTTGCCACAATGTCATCCCAATCCAAGCCAGCTAGAGAGTCATCATGATCAGCATACAGAACAAATGTCCTCACTCGACCTACCAGAGAGGCCATCACCAAGGTATCTGAGTCACTAAAAATCAACCTAATGCCATCTGAAATGTCTTTCCCAGGTAAAAGCCAGTACATCTTCAAATTTGGGTTCTTCGGGTAGTGAAGCATGAACAACAACTCATTAAACCACACTGGAGACCAAGTGCCTGCCTCACAATGATCAAAGCAGTGAACTTGCCCACCAACATAGGCCCGATTAACTCCTGTTCCACTAAAAAAACCTCCATGGTGCATCTCAACCGTGAACTCACCACTATCAGCTCCTAAAATTGGAAAGATTGCTAACAAATAAGGTCAGTCCCAAACCCTAGACGAACCAAAATCATAAAAGATGGTAAACATTTGCCATTCCGATTCACAACACCATCTAACTACATTCAATGCAAAGACTAAGATTACAACGAAATGAGCTCAAGGGGATTCACTCACCATACACAGGTCGGCCTCGCTCTTTCGGCCGCAACGCCGCCACCATCGTGCAGATTCACCGCGACCATCGCGGGAATCAGCACACCACCGGGCTTCAGCGTCACTTCTCCGCCGTGTTGGCCTCCTAACTCACTGGTGATTGCCTCCACTACCGGCCGCCCCACGCGCTCCCTGCGAGTTCGTGTGACCGTGACGGCGGACTCAGAGAGGTGAAGGAAGGGGAAATGGAGGATATGAAAAGAACTAGGGGGCCTGTCTGCTTATTTGCACGCCCCAAACCAGGCTCACGCACGGCTCACGTGCGCTTTGATCATGCCTCGTCGGCCAAAACCTTGATCCGATGAGTTATGGACCTAAGTGGCATACTTAAACAACATTATGGTGCTAGAAGTACGATTTGAGAGTTTGTGGACCTAAGTGGCACCTCGAGACAAGTTCAAGGGCCTACCATGCATATACCTCCAAAACAAAAGGAGATCTCAAACAAAAGGCAAGGAGCTATATGAGGCGATGCATGACGGACTAGTGGCCAGAAATGGTTGGCTGGGATACTCTACGTGGGCCCCACGCCACTTTGGCTGCAAAAGAACGTGGATAAGATCATGGCCGCCGCGTCGAGTCCACGTGGGATGAGGGCAAGTGAGGACAGACAAGTAGTGCTGGTCCTAAGTTTTTGAGGGCCCTCCGGCGAACTCATCGCGAGGGCCCCTCTAAACTATATATAAATCTTATAATATATATAAGCGCTTATTTTTCTTGCAAAGCGAAAACAAATCCAATGATATATTTTTAATTTAACATGTTTGATAATTATCGAGGAACAATATAGACTAAAACTAATATGATTACCTTAAGGAAGGATAGAACTCCATAATATACATTGTTTCTCATAAAAAGATAGTTCTTCGGGCATTTCTTGATGCAAAATCATCAAGGACGGTATTGAGATCAATAATGTCCAAGATATCACTCTCGATGGTGCACATAGCCAATCCATTTAACCTTTCTTATGACATAGTTGATTTTAAATAGTTCTTCAACAACTTCAATTTTGAGAAACTTCTTTCAGCCGAAGCTACAGTCATAGGTACAGTTAAGAGGATTCGATAGGCAACTGAAATATTTGGATAGTAATGTGCAGCTACAACAAACTCCAAAATCTCAAACGCTGACATCAAAGAATCTGGCAAAGTCACTTGTAGCACCTTTAATTCTGAAAAAAAATCATTGATCTCAACATCGGATGAGTTATCCTAAGAAAATATTTCCATAAAATTCTTGCAGTGCAGCCAAAGATCAGCTTCATCCAAAGATTTCAAATTTTTTGAGTTGAACAAGAACCCAAAAACATTATCAAATTTTTTCATCTGCTCAAATCTACTTGTCAATGAAGCAATCGCAGCATCAATCATAACATTGACGTACTGTACTCTAAATTCTCTTTCCTTGACGTTTTGTATAAAATTTTGGCTCTATACCCATTTTAGATGCAATGTTTTTTGCTGTATCCATATTAGAAGTGAAAACTTCATCTCTATACTTCTTAAAATATGATATGACACCTTCAATATATTTGAGAGTATTATCTATACTCATAATTTTAGATTGCAACTTCTTGCTCACCTTATTTATAGAGAATAAAATATAGTGCCAAATAACCAAACCAACTAAAATTCAAAATTCTCTAGTGCACTCACCAAAGATTGAAAATTTTGCCTTCGGCCGGTGGCGCACGCGTGAATGTCCCGTCGTCCCGGCTCCTGAGTGGCCGAGTCTGACCCTCTGTTCGAGTGGCCGAGTGGCCACTGTCTGGCCTAAAGGGCCTCTGACTCTGACCCTCTGTTCTCTCTCACGGTGCAAAGGCCTAAAGGGCCTAAAGGTCCGGACGGGGTCTCTACTCTCTCCCAGTCTGTAGTGCGCATCATCGCACAATCTAAAGGCCCGCTGGTGCTCTATACTATCTCGTGTCCTGGGCCTAGGCCCCTCCCTCTGGTGGGCCCTAGGCCGTCGCACCTGGTGCACCCTTGCAGGCCGGCACTGCAGACAAGTGGGGCCCGTGGTCACACGCATGGTTGGACGCAGAGAATGGCACACTGACGTCTGCAGGCGCTGCCACTAGTCCACGCACCCATGCGCCATGATCACAACAAAGCTAGTAGTATTAGTACAGTGTCAGTACTCCGTTATTAAAATAATTTAATTTATATGAATCACTATAAGGCAAATAATCTCAAATTCGACTAACTTAGTAGAAAAATATAATGGCATTTATGACACCAAACAAGTACACTATGAAAATATTTTTCACAACATATCTAGTGGTACAAATTTGTTGTCATAGATATTGATACAGTTTTCTATAATTTAATAAAATTTAATACGACAATGTTTTAGTCAGGGCCTCCGTCCGGACGGAGGGTTTCGTTAAAAAAAGCTGGACGCCCGTCGTGGCCTTATCCACCGCGCCCGACTCCACTGCACTCGTCTTGCACGCCCGACTCCACGGCGCTCGTCTTCCTCGCCTTCACCCCGCGTGCTTCGTGGTCGTCATCCTCCATCCTCGGCAGCTCCGACGTCAGGTCCACCGTCGCCCTACCTGATGGCCGGATCGAGAGGTCCGTCGCCGCCGCCGGCCCTCCTCCGTCTCGGCCGGTCGCGACCGCTGATGCAACCTCCCATCGGCCGTCGTCCACCATCCTCAGCCGTCGACTGATTGAAACCAGCCATTCCCTCGCTCCGCGCTGCGTCGTATGGAAGAAGTGTGAAAAAACACATGTTGCAAGCCTATGTTTCAAGTGTTTCATAGGTATGTTGTAAGTTTTTCATATGGATGTTGTAAAACTAGATCGGGATGTTGCACATATTTCAATGGTTATACACGTATGTTGCAAGCTTCTCTTCCCAATGTTTTATCTGTTTCGTCGCAAAAAAATGTTTCATCTATTTTTCAGACATATGTTGCAAGTGTGTTTGTTTGGATGTTGTATATCTTTCACACATATGTTGTAAGTATTTTATTTGGAAGTTGCGTATGTTTTTGCAATGGTTTCAAGTATTTTTAGGCGTTTTACAAGTGTTTTAGATGCATATTTCAAGTGTTTCATCCTGCCTTCAGACGTATGTTGCAAGTGTTATATCTGAATCTTTCAATAGTATATCGGGTGTTGCATCTCCCAGCCCTCCTCGCCTTCTGCTGCCTCGTCTCGGTGTCTCCTCCTCCGCTCGGCCCCGGCTGGGCATCCGCCACTCACTCCCCCGCATCTCGGCTGGTGACGTTTAGGACGGCGCGGGCCCTATGTGGGCGCGTGAAATGGCGTAGGCTGCAAGCGCGGGCGTCCGGATGCCCCGTCCGTATGGCACATACGGATTTCGAACGGAAGCACAAACATTTGGATTTTGAACGGCAAGCCCAAATTTAATGAAGTTTAGACTTAAGACAACTCTGAAAGTTGATTCTGTTTTGAATGGAAGGACTACAATTAAGTTTGTGCTTACAAGTGACACTGGAATAGAGAGTTACTTTTTTTAGTGGGGCTTGTTACATGGTTGTTTTAGTAGCATTTGGTTTGTTTTGGTTCCTATAAAAAAACTGTACCTTTTTTGACAAGCGATTCACTATTACGATTTGGCAAGCACTGTATGCATGTGATCAGATTGCCACCCATGTGATGAGATATTGGAGCTCACCACTATCTTAGCTACTCCTTCCGTCTTATAATAGAGTGCATTCTAGCATTCAAAATTTGTCCTCAAATATAATGCATCCTAGAGGATAAAAATTAGTTTTGCATTAAATACTTTTCATTTATCAACCAATCACCATTAATTACGTTGACGATATCATCTGATTAGGAAATAAAACAAGGGTACATGCATGTTTTATGTTGTCTCTTAATTTGTCTTAAAATTCATAGAATGCACTATATAACACGACAGAGGGAGTAGACTCGTAGGATTTTTTTTCCGAAAAATAAAGTAACATAGACTCATTGGATTAGAGCGCACCAATAGGTAAGACACTGAGACTGACGGACACATATGGATTTGGAAATTGACAAAACTGTAAAAGAAAAGAAAAAGCCCTATGAGCATGAGGAGGGTAGGAATGAATTGTCTGACGCGTGGCTTGATGGGCTTCCTGATCACATGTTTCCTTTCCACACGCTGATCCGGCTCGGATTAGGCGTGCGATCGAGGCCCATCACGAGTTTTATCACACATGAAGAAGTGGTGGGTTTGTTCGTGAACAAACACACACCTCGCGAGTTGGAGATCGATATTGCATTTGCATTTGGATCCGTCAGGACCCAGGAGAGAGAGGGACCGGCAGGGAGGAAGAGGATCGGAGTACGTTGACTGAAAGATTTCATTTCTTTTTCTTCCGTGTCTTTGCCAAGATGAACGGTTGCCTTCAGCTTCTGCCTCTGACTTCTTTATCCTGCTGTTTATTTCTCTCCTTTTCAATAATCCTTTTATGTAGTATGTACTTTTAATAATTTTTTATAAGCGCCAGACAGCGCACGCAGCCAGGCTAACCGAAATCTTCCCGTCCGAACGTTCGGATGGAAGTCATGCGCGGAGCGCCAACATCTACCACTACTACAGAAATGAACTTGCGCAGCGTTGCATAATTGGCCTCCGTGGCGGGCACTGTTTTTACCCGCCACGGTAATTCGGTGGCCGGCCGGCCACTGAGACGCCCGCTCTGGTAAATGATTTATTGCAGCGGGCAACCTTATTTGCCCGCTGCGGTAAATCCCCATTTACCGCAGCGGACATCTTAACGCGTTCGCCACGGTAAATCGATTTACCGTGGCGGGCACACTAAAAGGGCCGCCACGGAAAAAGGCAAGGCCCAAATGGCCCAGCGCCAGCCCGAAAGTTGTCTTCATATATAAGCCAGCACTTAGGGTTCCCTTTCACTCCTCTCACCCCCTCGCCCTCCCTCTCACTCTTCTCGAGCGCGCCGCACTCCTTCCCATGCCACCATCATCCTGAGAGACGAGCCCCTCTCCCTCGACCCCCACCCCTACACTCCCCATCCTCTATCTCTCCCGGCGGCGGCGGCGCTCTTCTCGGCCGTGGTGGCGCGGCTCGCGCGGGCGGAGGTTGTCGCGGCGGCCCATCCTCCACCAGGCTACAGCGGCGCAGCGTCGTCTCGATCCACCTCCAGCAATGGCCACGGCGGCGGATCTGCCCCGGCGAGGGCGTATCTGGACCCGGCGGCTCCACGGCGTCGATCCGGCCACCAGTGGCTCCACGGCGTCGATCCGGCCACCGGTTGCTCCACGGCGTGAATCCACATCTGGCGCCCCTCTCCCGGTGGCTGGTGGGCCTGTCGACGGTGGATCCGGCGAGGTGGAGCTCAAGGCGAGCTCGCATCGGATCCTGGCGGCGCTAGGGTTTCGGTAGGATTTCGGACTATTGGGTTGGAAACGGGCTCGCCGGTGGGCTGAGAATGGGCTCGCTGGCGGGCTCCAGGGTTTTTTTTTGTTTTTTAAAAACATTAACCGCGGCGGGCAAAGCTGCCTGCCGCGGTTAAGCCACGATTTACCGTGGCCTCTAGGCCGCGGCGGATGGCTTTGCCCGCCGCGGGAAACTGAAAACGCCCGCCTCCAGTAAAGTTTGTATAGTAGTGTATCTCAACATCTAATTTTTATTATGGGCTTTATTATTTTTTCCGGTGGCCCAATAATAATTATAGTACGACTGTGGAGGAAGGTCCAAGTACGTGTTTTTTTTTATCAAATATGCGCTGCATATATTACCAAGTAAGGAAAACATACTAATACACGTACACATATGAACACAGACGCAAAGGATACATGGGAGGAAGCCGCCCCATCCAAACTACACAAAGGCACCTCAGCAAAAAAAGAAAAAAATATAAGGAAGCCCTTGAGAGCCTTCGTGTCCACCGAAGTCGCCGTCTTTCGCCAACTTTTACCGTCGCCTATATCGCCGGAGAAAGCTGAGATAAACGGCACCCATTCGCAAGCCCATGAGAGCACCATCGCTAGAGCCTTTGAGAAGAGCCGCACTGGAATCCCGCAACGAACGGGAAGAAGAACTCTAGTAAAAATCGGCCGGGGACACACCCCTGCAAACCTGGACCTAGATTTGGCCATCACAGCCGAGACCGGGAGAAGAGAGAGCTAGACTGTCATGCCTGTCCACTGGAAACCTGACAACTTCCCCGCGAGCCTCCCTCACAAGCCCATCGTCATCCTAGAGGAGAAGACGACAAGGAGAATCGGGACGAGGAGGATCTTATTCCACATAAGCCACGCCGCCTCCACCAAGCAGATGCCTCCGGGATACAAACCCCAACAGAAACCTAATCTACACCGCCAGGCAAGGTGACGTAGACCCCCCACACATGTGAGGCTAGGAGGCCGCCGGAGGCGGAGGGGATTGACGCTCCTGCCCGGCGAGAGCACGGACGTTGCAGTCGCCTTCATTCTCGTGGGGATAGGTTTCGAGAGAAACCGTCCGTGCCACGTGCCTTTAGTAACAAGGTGCTGTTCCTTCCAAGTACGTGTTTTGTATGTGTTCGCTCCTCTATGGTGGATTTTTTTTTTTTTCTTATTCTTTTTTTTTTCTTTCTTATTACACTTTTTCTTTTTTTCTTATTATTGTCTTTACGTCCATCTATTTATTTTTACTTTCCTTTTATTTTTTATGTGATTTTTTATTGTTCTCTTCATCTTTCTTTTGTTTTTCTTTACATGCTTCTATATCCATTCTTTTATTTTTTGTCTTTCTTTTTTCTTTTACTAAACGTAATTTTTTTTATTTTCATTTTAATGTTATATTTTTGTCTTCCTTTCTTTTTTTTAGTTTTTTTTATTTTTTTCTCTTTTTATTTTACTCTAATTAATTTTTTGTATTTTCATGTTTGCTTTTAAATTTTCTATATACCATGAGATGCTATGATATTCACGTAGTATGCATGTGATGTCCGATAATATTGATGCCAAAGGGAAGGAGGCTGAGGGCGAAAATCTTCCTGTCTGAGCTCTCGGACGAGAGCCATGCGCTGAGCTGTGAGCGTGGATACTGCACGCATACTACATAAGCAAGCATGGCCCACGATGCGGCCCACAGCGAGCGCAACTGTACGGCCCACAACGATGTTTTTGCTTGTGGTTTCCTAGGCTATATGGTTCACTTCTTTTTTATTTTCTATTCTTGTTACATTTCTTTTTCTTTTATTTTTTTATTTTGTATGGTCTTTTATTCTTCTCTTTATATTTATTTATATTTTTATATGTCATTTTTCCTTTTTACTTTACTCTAATGAATTTTTCTTTATTTTTTCAATATTTAGTTCTTTTTTATTTTCTTTTTTCTTGCTTCGGTTTCTTTCCTTAATTTACTATATGACCTATCTTTTGTTTTCAAGTTTTTTCATTTTATGTGTTACATAAGATGCATGTCTTATTCGCATAGTATGTATGTGTTTTCTCCTTCCTTATTTAAGTTATTTATTTATTGTATTTTTTTGTATATTTATCATTTGATATTCATGTTTTTATGTGCATTTTTCTTGTTTGTTATTGTACTCTACTTACTTATTTTAACAAATTCATTCGTTTACTTTTTTATTTTCTATATTATATGTGATATATGTGATGTTCACTAATATAATGTGATGTTATATGATGTATATTGAGATGTTTATGTTCTATATTGAGATGTTTATGTTCTATAAATCGGATCTTCGATCTATACTATCTTTTAGTATTCTTAGTACTAGTGAGATTTTCTTTAGAATATTTTAGGATATTCGAAAAGTATCCATGTAATGTTCTTTTAAATTTTCCTATATTACATGGTTTTTTTTTTTTTTCCCTAATGCTTTGCTATACTTTTAATATTTTTATTTATATTATTGTATTTATTTATTTACTATTTCAATATATTTGATTGTTTTTGTTATTATTTTTTATATTTACATATATTATTATATCAATTGCATCAACCTATAACTAGAATATTGTTCTCCTAAACCGATAACATTTTTACTAAACAGACGCAACATTGTTTTATGGACCTAGAATATTGCCTTTGCTTAATAAATAATACAAAATGTTCTATCTTCATGAGATAAATGGTCGTTAATAAATTTTATCTAAATATATTCATGTTAGACCTTGTTTTGAAGGATTTATTGTAAGAAACACGATGGAGTAATTGAAATTTGATTTGGATGCTCGGTTTAACACCTATAACTTTTTTAAGTTTCAAAATGCTAGGAGATGTGTAGGAATGTATGGAAGAAACAATCCATTTTGCTCAGCGTGTGGTTTAATATCAAAATTCTTCAAAACAAGGCGATTCTTGTGGCTGGGTCTGAGTTTTATTTGGGCCAACACTTCGCTATGTCCAGCTATTAGGTTTTGTACGTTTGATCAAAACTGAATACCTGAGGGGTTACTATTGGGGTGTATCATTGAGGGCCCAAGTACATTGCCTAGGGCTTTTGAGATAACATTTAGGGACCATTTATAGCCCTAGAAGCTTTTTGTAAATACAAGCCTCAACGCGGGAAATAATGAAAATCTCCCCACCCACCACCACTATAAAAGAGATAGAGGGAAGGTGGAGGGGACCTTTTTTTGTTACTTATTTGCTCTCTTCTCTCACTCTATGTTCTCTTCCTCTCACTTTACTCTCGCTTCTCATTGTTCCGTCCTACAACAATACAAATTATTTTTCAGAAATCATAAATTCGACAAAAATAGTAAAAAATATTTTAATCTTAGAAGACCCCACCAGGTAGCACTATTTAAGAAAAAAATGTGATGTTATAAAAGGTGTGTGAATTGATTCTTTTACTCAATTATTTTGAGACATGCAAACTTAGTTCCTTATTCTGAAATTTCATGAGGAGGCGCTTTAACATTACAACTCACAGACTACTTGTCGTACACAAATGCATATCTCAGAGGCAAGAAGTTCAAATTATTCCGATCTGGGAGGCATATCTTAGATCCATATCTAAAATGCATATCTCAAATGCATGCCTCAAATGCATAACTTGGAGACGACTTGTCAAACACAAATGCTTATTTGAGAGCCAACTTAGAGGCAAGAAGTTCAACATTATTCCGATCTCCATAGCAAATTAAGTCCAAACAGACAATACTTTCTGAAAAATGACAGTAAACACTACTACTCGGCCGTTTTGAGGAAGAGGCTTACTGCAACCTCTGCAAAGCTACTGTTCGAAATGACAGTAAATAAATAGTAAAGACTACTACTCTGGTCTGGATGATGGCATCTGCTGATTAGCGTCCTCTTTATCACTTGAGCATCAGATTGTTGCATTTAGTGCATTCCCCCTCCTCGGCATATGAGCCTACAAAAACGCAACCGTTAACTATCACACATGTTTCTCAAAAATTAACAATCACACGTGCACAAGGATGGCTTCCTTACCTTGAGCCAAGTGAATACAGCCATCACGCCATTACTCACAGCATCAGCGACGGGTCTTGTGTGCTGACAGAAGCTATGTGCATTACATTGTGCCCACATGTTGTTATTTTATTTTACATCAGAACATAATCAATATTAGTCTTGAAGGAACACAAAGGTCCAATCGGATTATGAATTGGATGTATGATTTAATAAATATGGTGATTTAATAAATATGTTGGAAAGCAGTAGCAAACGATGACTTGATACAACAACAGTCGCGTATAATAAATGCAAGCGCTGCAGCGTCGTCTGCCCACTTGCCAGCCTTCTCTGATAAAGTTGCCAGAACTGTTACAAGGTTTAGTGTTCTTAAGTAAAGAGTGCGGTTGTTTAGCTCATAAACTAGCACCAATCTTGAAAGAATCAAACGGCAGGATAAGGGAGGATACATCAGCCCCGGCGCACCACGACTGCGTTGAAGCAGGTGATCTGTCGTCTCGTCCTCTTGGTTGCAGAGCGCGCAGACTGCCGGCGCTTTCTACGATCTGCTGTGCATAGCCGACCATGAAGAGCAAGCCAAAAGAACAGCTTCACCTTTGGCAACACCGCTGCTCGCCAGAGCTCCGTGGCGCCCAACATGACGGACATACTGAATAGTAAAGATCGATAGGCTGAGCCACTGAGGATGCGCTGTAGCTGCCGTTTTCCATCCACCTCCAAACGAACCAATCAGAGACTAACGGTTGCAGGTGGACGCCATCCAGCAGGACTGGATGGATTGGTGGTCTCCTTGGGAAGATTTGTGACAAGCAAGGGATTCCATGTGAGTACGGGAAGGGACGCTTGGAGGAGTGCTCTCAGCTGAAAAATGACATTCGCAATTCGCATGAGGGTGTTGCAGGGACTTCCGGATGATATGTTAGCTAATCTACTGCCACCTTATGTGAAACACAGCAGACGAAGGTGGCGCTGACTTTGCCCTCTGTTGTAATACTGTAGCCGCTGCAGGTGCAGGCGCCGCACGGCTCACCTGCAGCACTGTAGGCATATGCAGTGGCCGACGCAGAGTCAGCCCTGTATGCTTATCTAGTTACTGTTATAACATGTGCGCTCTACTTTAGTTAGATAGATAGAGTTGTATAAATAGGGCACCAAGGCAACTCAGTAAAGAGAGCTCAGATTTGTCATCACACAGACAGGACCTCGGCCAACGTTATTGTCTTGTATTGTGCGTGCTTGCTCTGTTCTCCCTTCTTCTTCTAGCTCGATCCGTAGTGTGTGGGTACGGACACAACCGGTATAGTGGTCTGGAAGACTAGTGGTCTGGGAAGACTAGTGGTCTGGTCTGGGAGACTAGTGGTCTGGAGACTAGTTCACTGTTGTCAGACGGTGATCCCGAGGGCTAACAAGTGGTATCGGAGCCGTACAAGCGCCGTCGTCATTTTAACCGATGGCGAGGACAGGCGGTTTGGAGTTGGGCGATGGCAGTGGCACTGTCATAGCTGCCCAGTCACTACCGGAGGTAGTTGTCCGTATGGGGCGGGAGGTCAGCGGCACCACTTGGCCGACGCTGACTCGCACTAACTATGGAGATTGGTCGGTGACCATGAAGGTCAAGCTCAGAGCCCGACGGCTCTGGAATACTGTTGACAAGGGCATCGACGTGGAAGAAGACGACATGTCAGCGTTGGAGGCTATCCTCGCTGCTGTACCGGCGGAGTACAGGGAACCGTTGGGGACGAAGAGCTCAGCTAAGGAGGCGTGGGAGGCCATTGCGGCGATGCGCGTCGGTTCCGACCGCGCAAAGAAGGCAACGGCCCAGCTTCTGAAGCAGGAGTATGCAAACCTCAAGTTCAAGGATGGTGAAACAGTGGAGGACTTTTCCCTCCGCCTGCAGACGCTCATCAGCAAGCTGAAGAGCCACGGCGTCACCATCGACGAAGAGGAGGCGGTCTCCAAATTCCTCCACTCCGTGCCGGTAAAGTACATCTAGATCGCTCTCTCCAAAGAGACGATGATGGACTTGTCCACCCTCACCATCAAGGATGTGGCGGGCCATCTGCGGGCGGTGGACGAGCGCCTGGAGCAGGCAACAGCAATGAAGGACAGCGGGAAACTCCTACTGATGGATGAGGAGTGGGCTGCTCGGCGAAACTCCGGGAAGGCAGCCTCCTCCAGTCGCGGTGGCAACGGCAAACATCGCGGCAGAGCTTCTTCGGAGAAGAAGCAAATCGACTCCAACGCCTGTCGGTGTTGCGGGAAGATGGGCCATTGGGCATGGGAGTGCCCAAATCGCAAGAAGGAAAAGAAGGCTCAGGCTCACCTGGCGAAAGCCGATGATGAGGATGAGGCCACTATCCTTATGGCGATGTTCTGTGCACTACACGACGTCGAGGCCATGGAGAGTGAAGAGGCGACTATGGTGGAAGGATCTAGCAAGGCCCTGAAGACCGTCAACCTCGACGAACCACGCGCCCAAGTCCATCTTGGGCATGTGGGCGTCGACCAGGAGCAGCGGTGGTATCTGGGCTCTGGTGCCAGTAACCACATGACGGGCTCCAAGGACTCCTTCTCCGAGCTCGATGGTGATGTTACCGGTACGGTGAAGTTTGGTAACGGCTCAAGGGTGGCTATCCAAGGGCGCGGCACCATCATCTTCAGATGCCAGAACGGGGAGCACCGCGTGCTAACGGATGTATACTACATCCCGCAGCTGCGTTCCAGCATCATTAGCATTGGTCAGCTAGATGAGCGCGGTAGCGAGGTTCTGATCAAGGATACCGTTCTGAGGATCAGAGACCGGGAGCAGCGACTTCTCGCCAAGGTGAAGAGGTCCCTGAACCGGTTGTACCTGCTCGACCTGAAGGTAGAGCAGCCGGTTTGCCTAGCGGCAAGGCACTCCGAGGAACCATGGATGTGGCATGCCCGGTTCGGACATCTCAGCTTCGACGCGCTTGGTCGGCTGGGGAAGATGGTTCGAGGGCTACCCCACATCAAACACGGAGGCGAGCTATGTGACAGCTGCCTGGCCGAAAAGCAGAGGAGGCTACCTTTCCCAAAGGCGGCCAAGTATCGCGCGAAGGAAGCTCTCGAGCTAGTTCACGGCGACCTCTACGGGCCGATCATGCCTGCTACATGCGGTGGTCGGCGGTACTTTCTCCTACTCGTGGACGATTGTAGTCGCTACATGTGGCTGCAACTCCTGACGAGCAAGGACGAAGTGGCGGTGGCAATCAAGAAGTTCAAGACGCGCGCGGAGGCCGAGAGCGGCAAGAAGCTCCGTGTACTGAGGACTGATCGGGGTGGCGAATTCACTTCGGTGGAGTTTGCTACGTACTGCATGGATCAAGGTGTGGGGCAACATCACGCCACGCCGTACTCACCACAACAGAATGGCGTGGTGGAGCGACGGAACCAGACAGTGGTCGGCATGGCCCGATCCATGATGAAGGCCAAAGGGATGCCGGCAAAGTTTTGGGGAGAGGCGGTGACCACGGCGGTGTTCATCCTCAACCGCGCTCCAACCAAAGCCCTAATGGGCAAGACACCGTTCGAAGCTTGGTACGGGAGCAAGCCGAACATATCATTCGTCCGGACATTCGGTTGCATCGGCCACGTCAGGAAGACGACGCCGAACCTCACCAAGTTGGAGGACAGGAGCACACCCATGGTGTTCCTGGGCTACGCGGAGGGTACCAAGGCGTACCGGCTCTATGACCCACGTGGAGACAAGGTGACTGTCTCGCGCGACGTTGTGTTCAACGAGGAGGTAGCTTGGGACTGGCACAGTCCGAGCACGGGGGAAGCGGGAGGCTTCACCAACACCTTCATCATCGAGCACTTGGTCATCCACGGCGGTGGAGATGCTGTGGAACAGGTGCCACGCACTCCGGGAGGAGCGCCGAGCACTCCGGCGGTAGAGTCGAGCACTTCTGGGGCAGTGCCGAGCACTTCAGGAGGGATGCCGAGCACTTCGAGAGGAGTGTCGAGCACTTCTGAAGGGATGCCGAGCACGCCAGGAGTGGAGCCAGGAGGTTCTGCAGTGGTGGCGACCACTTCAGGATGGGTGCCGAGCACTTCCGTGGCGGAGCCAAGACGTCTTACTATGGTTCCGACCCCTCTAAGACTGAGGCTGGGCACTCCTACAGTGTGGCCGAACACTGCAGGAGTTATGACAAGCAGTCCAGAAGCAGTGCCGAGCACTTCGGGTGCTATGCAGGGCACTCCGGCGGAAGAAGGAACTTCATCACCCCCGATCGAGTTCGCCTCACCTCCAAGTGACATCACTGAGTTCGTGGACGCCTACCATGAAGGTGAGGAGTTGAGGTTCCGCAGGCTGGACGACATCGTCAGTGGCACAGGTCCCTCAGGTCTGGCGGGTAGGCTGCTCAACGACGCAGAGCTGCTACTCGTCAGTGCAGAGGAACCACCCACGTTCGCGCTAGCCGAGCGCGATGGAAACTGGCGACGGGCAATGCTGGAGGAGATGAAGGCGATCGAGGAAAACGAGACTTGGCAGCTCGTCGATCCACCCCCAAGATGTCGTCCGATCAGTCTGAAGTGGGTGTACAAAGTCAAAAGGGACGAGCTCGGCGCCATTGTCAAGTACAAGGCACGCCTCGTTGCCCGAGGCTTTGTCCAGCGCGAGGGCATCGACTTCAAGGAGGTTTTTGCACCAGTAGCGCGCATGGAGTCGGTCCGTTTGCTACTTGCTTTGGCGGCAGCAAAGGACTGGTGCGTCCATCACTTGGACATTAAATCGGCCTTCCTCAATGGCGAGCTGGCGGAAATGGTCTTCGTCAGGCAACCTCTAGGGTTCGCTGTCAAGGGAGAGGGGCACAGGGTGCTCCGACTGCGCAAAGCGCTCTACGGGCTGCGGCAAGCCCCTCGAGCATGGAACGCCAAGCTTGACACCACGCTGGGCGAGCTTGGGTTTCAGAGGTGTGCAACCGAGCACGCGCTCTACACGCGACGACGAGGAAGGAAGAATTCGTGGTCGGCGTGTATGTGGATGACTTAATCATCACCGGTGCGTGCATGGAGGATATCAACAGCTTCAAGCGAGAGATGACAGCTCATTTCTGAATGAGCGATCTCGGCGCTCTCTCCTACTACCTCGGCATTGAGGTGAGACAGGGGAAGGAGGAACTCACGCTCGGGCAAAGCGCGTATGCCTCCAAGCTGTTGGAGAGGAGCGGCATGGTGGAGTGCAAGCCATGCGTGACTCCAATGGAGGAGCGGCTGAAGCTGACGAAGGACAGCACCGCGGCAAAAGTAGATGCAACACTCTACCGGAGCATCGTCGGCGGTCTGCGCTACCTAGTCCACACAAGGCCGGACATTGCGTTCGCCATGGTCTACGTCAGTCGCTTCATGGAGGATCCCAGAGAGGATCACTGGGCTACAGTGAAGCGGCTACTACGCTACGTCAAGGGGATGGTGAATCATGGAATCATCTTCCCAAAGACCAGGGAAAGTAGGCTGCAGCTCATGGTATTCAGCGATGCAGACATGGTGGGGGACATCGACGGACGACGGAGCACCTCTGGCGTACTCGTCTTTCTTGGGTCGGCCCCAATTTCATGGCTATCGCTGAAACAGAAGGTGGTGGCGCTATCTACGTGCGAGGCGCGTATACGTGGCGGCGCCACAAAGAAGCGTACGTGCCAAGTTGTGTGGCTACGCCGGCTGCTGGGCGAGCTAACCGGCGTGGAAGCTCACCCACCAGCACTGATGGTGGACAACCAGCCCACCATCGCCCTCGCGAAGAATCCAGTTCTGCATGACCGGAGTAAACACATCGACGTGAAGTTCCACTTCCTTAGGGACTGTGTTGTTGGAGGGCAGATCGTCATCGAGTTTGTCGAAACTGGTCGGCAACTCGCGGACGTCCTCACCAAGCCGCTCGACGACTTCGACTCACGGAGCTGAAGGAGATGATCGGCATGGAGGGGGTGCAAGGGTTAGCAGTAGGATTAGGGGAAGATTGTTAGCTAATCTACTGCCACCTTGTGTGAAACACAACAGAGAAAGGCGACGCCGACTTTGCCCCCTGCTATAATCATCAGGCAGCTGCGGTGCAAGCGCCGCCGCGGCTCACCGCGCACTGAGGCACATGCAAAGGGGCGGCCGCAGAGTCAGCCTGTAGATGCTTATCTAGTTATCACATATACGAGATGTAATGCGCTGTACTTTAGTTAGATAGATAGAGTTGTATAAATAGGGCACCAAGGCAACTCAAAAGAAAGAGAGCTCAGATTTGCCATCACACGCATGGGGGCCTCGGCCGACGTTGTTGTCTTGTATTGTGCGTGCTTGCTCTGTTCTCCCTTCTTCTTCTAGCTCGATCCGTAGTGTGTGGGTATGGACACAACCGGTATAGTGGTCTGGGAGACTAGTGGTCTGGGAAGACTAGTGGTCTGGTCTGGGAGACTAGTGGTCTGGGAGACTAGTGGTCTGGAGACTAGTGGTTTGGTCTGGGAGACTAGTGGTCTGGGAGACTAGTGGTCTGGAGACTAGTGGTCTGGAGACTAGTTCACTGTCGTCAGACGGTGATCCCGAGGGCTAACATGATACAGTTCAGTGGAATGTGCCGGAACGGATCCTCCAACTGCGCTCTAGGGTTGACGGTAATGTTGCTACTGCTTAGGGACTGACTCAGTGGCCTAATATGCCTGAATCACTGGTGACTTGGGAAGATTTGTTACCCTTATGGCAGCGTTTTCCTTGAGCTACTGTTTGGGGTCAAACAACTTATGAAGATTATGGGTATCAAACATGTAAATGCTGAACAAGCCACTCCCAACCTATCCTCTATTCTTCCTCGCTATCCCCTGTTCTTCTTCTTCCCTTCCTAATTCCTCCTCCAATTACCTTGTTGCTAAAAAAGAGGTTGGTGGGTTTGTTTGTGGTTGGAGGTATATATGCCACTTCAGCATAATTTGTGAACAAACACACACCTCGCGAATTGAGATCGATCTTGCATTTCCATTTGCACTTGTCAGGACTCAGGTGAGAGAAGGACCGGCATATAGCTAGGAGTGTTGTTAGACAAAATGTCATTTTCTTTTTCCTTTGTGATTTTACAACACACGAGCAAGATATGGGGTGTCTGTTTGCCTGCGCCAAAATGGCCAGCTGGGCTGTGGGGGTGTAACCAGGCCTGTCTGTTTGCCTGGACCAGCCAGCGAACCAGGCCTGCACGGCCCTTAAAGCAGGCCTTGGCCTGGCCCTGGGGAAACAAAATCCATTTTCATTTCTCCCGGGCTCAATTAGCGTGGACACGGTGGCGGCCTTTTTCGGGCGCAGCCGGTTGGCCACTGTGGGCTCGCGCGGGAGTGTGAAATGTCTGCAGGCGCTGCTAGGGTTTCGGCCTCCCATTTATTCCCCCCTCTCCCGTGTTCTCCGCCACTTGTAGTGCCCTCGCCCTCCGCTCTCGTTTCCTCACCCTCTCGGTTCTCATTCCCTAGCCCTATCTGTTGTTGATTTTGGTCATTGTTGACGCTGTGGTTGAATACGCTCCCGGTCCTTGGGGTTGGGGAGTTCTCCCGCACCGTCAGTGTGCTAGAGGTGGCCATGGTGGTGTTACTCCGGCTCCGTTCCGCCGACTCCTTCGTCTTCTCCACCTGGTGCTAGTGCTGGTCGGTGTCCCGGGGCCGTCTTCTTCTTCCTTTGTAGCGGATCTGCTTCCTCTTCTTCGGTTCTACAGCACTAGTGTTTGTTTGCCTAGACCTTTTGCCTTGCCTGTGCTTTCTATTTGTCGCTCTTTGTTTGTAGCAAGGTGATATGCCCTCTCGTGTTCTTATCTCATGTCAATATCGTATTATGCGGCCATGGTTCAGTCAAGATATGCCGATTTGAGGTGACTGTGTCTGTGTGCAAATCCTTGGTCACCGCATTAGTTTTTCTTTAGATGTAAAGTGTTGTGAGTCTTGTGGTGCTGGTGAAGCCCTCGATTTGATGTTTGATATGCAGATTCATGTTGATTAGGGTTTACTGTACATGGTGTTGTCCAAATCCGTTTGCTTTTTTGTATTCTGTTGTTACTTTTGTAGTCGATGAAGTCATTGGTAGCCTCTGTGTGGCTTCGCTAGTAGGAACAGCCGGGGCTACCAAACTTAATTAGTCCATGTGTTTGACATTATTATGTGAGTATAGTTCTTTTGGAGACCAACAAAGGCATGTCTGCTTACTAAAACATGTATCTAATAACTGAATGTAGATGGATCCAATAGACATACAATATTATAACTGAATGATGGTTGTGGTTATGGTTGCTTTTCTGTATTCCAGACTTAGGAACCTCAGGGGAGAGGATGAACCCATAGTGTATGGTTATAGTGCTACAGCAGATGAGCATAGGAGGATGAACTTAGAGTTGATTTACATCTCTACTGATGCAGAGTGCGTAGCCATGCTAAGGATGACCAGGGTACATTTGCATGTCATGCTACTACATCCAATTGGTAACCAACACTGCAATGGTACATTTGCATGTCATGCTACTACATGAGGTGAATGTGTATCATTTTGGTTGTGGTAGTGCATGGGTGTTGTCCCATGGTAGCATATCATTGACCAAAAATGTTGTTGGTTTGGACTACTTATCTGTGAAGGTGAGGATGACATTTGGTTAGGCCTGTGATGATAAAAATATCTAGGATGAGGTGGCACTGGTTGGTTTTCTACTCATCTGTTGGTTTTCTGCTGATGTCTTGGTTCTACTGTTTGCAACTTGGCCTATTGGTTCTCCGATGGTTGCTTGATTATACCTATCTCTGTCGAGGCAAACAAACATGCCCTTTGCTTCTACTTCAAATACTTGGTTGTCTAGTGCTTACTTGATTGTTCCTATCTGTTCTGTCTACTCCAGTGCCACCAGTGAGTCCTAATGCTCCATGAGCTTAAAAACCTATCTGAGGCCACAATTGTATTGCCAATGATGTCATGTAATTGCTGGATGTATTAGGAAGTAGTTCATGTGTTTGCTTTCTGTGTCTTCTCCTTGTTCACAAGCAGGATGTGAACTTGCTTGCAAACAAGACGAAGGCATCCAAAGTAAAGCCATGCTTTGTGTCCATCGGCCAAAAGACTGAGGCCAATCATTTTAACTTGCGCTTGTTACTAATGCTGCCAATGATGATCAGTACCACTTATTCGCTGCAATACTACTTTTTTATGAACTGAGGCGACAGATTAGCTTGTTGCAGTGAGGTGATGAGTCCCTGCTATGTTGTGTTCAGGGGCGTCAGCCTCGAGTTTACTCCAGCTAGCCATAGTGCCAGGACCAAGTTCATAGGTTTCCTGGTGCATGTTACAAAAAGTTCAGCTCCTATGAAGAGAGAATTGCTGCCTTCAACTCAGCTACCAACTCAAATACCCCCCTGCATGATGTTGATGATTTTTGTCAACAGAAACCAGCACCTGCTGGACCCTCTCTGTCCTTAAAAACTGTTGTCATTGTCGGCCTCTTGATTTATGTGTCTGTTGTGGAAGAAGCTTAGCATGTGTACTTGTAATTGTGATGTTTAGTGTTCATTTAGTTGTAATTGTAATGGTTAGAGCCTAATTAAGAGCACTTATTGTCCTTGTAATGATTTTAGTTAAAATTGCTTGAGTACCTGCTCTATGTTGGTTCCTGGGTACTGTGGCCGGCCACCTATTCTTTCCAGGCAAACAAACAATGTCCCTTTGTGGTAGTTGATACTTAGTTGGTGAAATCTGATACGTTGTCCAGGCAAACAAACAAGATCTGTGGCCTACCAGGCCCAGTTGGTCCAGGGCAAATAAACAAGCCCTGTTGCACCGCCTGGGCCTGCCTTAGGCTGACCAGGCCCAGCAGTACATGCCGGTCACCCTAGTCTAGGTAAAAAAACACGCCCATAATGATCGTCGCACCAGCGCTAGCGCCACGCCACGTACTTAATCGCCGTGCGCTGATTGATGGCGACGGATGGGATTAGAGTATTCATCCACGGGAGAATATCGTAGGGAAGAGGATCAATCGATTTTCTTTTCTTTTTTTCTTCCTTCTGTGTCTTTGGCTCTTTGGCAAGGTGAACGGTTACCTTCAGCTTCTGCATTTGACTTCTTTATCCTTCTATTTATTCCCTCTTTTTTTTATTTATGTACATGTACTTTTAAAATTTTAACCGCGCGCCGGACAGTGCAGGCATAGCATTCAGAATACTAGAAAAGGAAGCGCCCTTCTAGGCGCCCTACAAGCATCCCATTGTGAAGAAATAATATAAAATACATATGAAGAAACTCATATAGATATATATTATTGATAATAACATGCCAAGATATGAATTCATTACAGTATCGCTTTTGCCGGTAATTTGGAACACTCAAATTCTCATCCAGAGGAATAAAACATTTCATAATACCAAAAGAGTACACAGGAAATAGTCATCCTCATGTTCACCCAGATATCCATCCAGTTCACCAAAAATTGCAGCACGGTGGAAGTCTAAGATATGGAAAACCCATCAGAACAATATCAGAAGGAAATTTCAAACCTAATGGTTAGTGGAATTAGTTGATAGATAAGGTCCTATGACGAAAATTCATTGTGCTAAATTAATGGAACAACTAAAGACATTCAATTATGGCACTATCATCTCATTTAGAAGAACCCTGGCCATGTAGCTTCTTTGTAATGCTCCAGGAAACAATTGAAGTGTACCTAGAAGAACCTTTTTTAATTCAAACTTAAAGCCAATATCAGCAGGTAGGCTATACAACTACTATCCAGCATTTTAGACGATAGCGTAAAACCTGTTTCTCATAAGCAAATAGGAAATTCATCTCTAGGCCATTTGTAGAGAGTAGTAATTATAGATGACATTATTCTTCAGCTTGCAAAGAAGCAATAAATTAGCAATGGTAATGGTAAAAAGTCTATACATTTGATCTTCAATATTTCAAGTGGCAGGCTGACGCCAGACTACTTATTTTGTTGTCCAGAATAATCTTCTGTGGACATACTTCTACAAAAATACAACCAACTTCACCTTACAAAGAAGCCAAGCAATCAATATCAGGTACTGGTAAAAGGAACTCCCTGTCTTTCAAATGCGAGACAAATATCAGGTTTCTCCTGATCAAGTGTTTCATAATCCAAGCAGTAATCTCCTGATCAAGTGTTTTCATCTCATATGCCTCAATCTGGGAACTTTGACAATCAAGCACTACTAACGACTTTCGAATTTTAGCTGTAGTCCCGGTCATCTTAGGGCACGGGACTATATATTGTCAGCATTAATCCTTAGTCCAATGGCTAGGGTCGCAGAGGGACCTTTATAGTCCCTGACTCCCTGTTGAACGGCTTGGGCCACAAAGGGACTTCAACCGGGACTAAGGGTCACACAAAAGTCCCAGTTGAAACTACCAACTAGGATTAAGGGGGTATTTGGATGGAGACCTGGAGTTAAATTGCCCGGATACGAAGGTTCCTGGACTATGCCTGAAGTCCGTTTGGTTGGTACCCTGGGCACCAGCTTGGCCCAGGCAACCCCAGGCCTAAGAAATCGATCGCCCGGCTCCAGACTGCACCTGCCTGGCGTATATATAGGGCCTGTTCGGTAGGACTGAAAAATACTATTCCGACTGATCACTACTGAAAACGCGTGCTTTGCCGAGGGCCAAATCTCGGACACTCGGCAAAGACGCTCTTTGCCGAGGGCCAGACACAAGAGCCCTCGGCAAAGAACGGCCCTCGGCAAAGAGGCCTTTGCCGAGGGTACGACCCTCGGCAAAGACAGGCCCTCGGCAAATCAAATCTTTGGCGAGGGCCGATGCCCTCGGCAAAGATGTCCTCGGCAAATTAGGCCCGTTGGGTCACGGCGGTCATTTCCCATCAAGCTTTGCCGAGGGCCACCCGTTAGGCCCTCGGCAAAGATTTTTTATTTTTTTTAAAATTCTTTGCCGAGGGCCCAGATCCACGGCCCTCGGCAAAGATTTTTTATTTTTTTTAAATTCTTTGCCGAGGGCCCAGATCCACGGCCCTCGGCAAAGAGTTTTTATTTTTTAAAAAATTCTTTCTGAGGGGCGGATCCACCCTCGGCAAAAGATTTTTTTTTTTTTAAAATTCTTTCTTTGAGCCCTTGATGCCCAAAACCCGAGATGTCCGGGTTTCGTGCATCCGACGCCGCAACTTTTTTGCCTTTTTTCAATTTTTTACCACACTACAATACATTGTTTGGCATCTCAATTTTCGTGATTTTCGGACTTCGTATGGATTTTATATAATTTTTTGTATACTTTTCCTTAATTTGGTCGATTCTTTGAACAAGATGCGTATGAAAATTTGATGCGGGTCGTGGATAGGGACTCAACATGCACCAATTAAAAATGAATAACATTTTTGGTGCACTACAATGCAATATTCCATGCACCCGCATCAAAATTTGACATATTCAAAAAAATCAAAGAATCGAAATAAATTAAGGAAATATACAAAACAAAATCAAAATTGGCCTAAATTTTAAAATTAAGTTCAAAAAAATGTATTGTAGCACCACAAAAAACTGGCGTCTAAAAAAACAAAAAAAAATTTGTTTGGGGCATTTGCCGAGGGCTCAACTCCTGCGGCCTCAAAAATTTTTAAAAAAAAAAATATTTGCCGAGGGTCGTGGATCCGGGCCCTCGAAAGAATTTAAAAATAAAAAATCTTTGCCGAGGGCCAGGATCAGGCCCAAGGCAAAGAATAAAAAAATCTTTGCTGAGGGCCGTGGATCTGAGCCCTCGGCAAAGCACCGAACCCCTAAATCGGGTCATGTTTCAAATTCCCGATCGGAAATTGTGAAAAAAAACGGTCGACCTCTCCCTCCCCACGCCACCATGCCTCGCTCATGGCACACACCACACCACATGGCCATCCCGCCACTGCTGCCTGCGTCCGTCCGCCTCACAGGCCCCACCTTTGCACATTCCTGTCCCGCCATTCCAGCCCACAGCCCACCACCACACATTCCACACAGCTGCCCCCATGAGCCCCGAGTCAGACCCCTGCCCGGCCCCACCAGCCCACCACCACACACACACACACACACACCCACCACCCCCACCACCTCCACACCACACGCCGCCTCAGCCCATCGGCGCCCCACCACTAGCATGCCCCGCCGCCCCACCATGCCCAGTGGCGGCTGAGGTCGCGCCCTGCCTCCGTTCCCCGTCTCCGTCGAGCAAGGGGAGGTCGACCGCCCCGGCCGTCCCTCCGGCGGCTCCCCCTCGCCGGCCTTTCCACCCTGACCCTAGCCCCTAGGCCGCCCCCGTCGCCGGCTGCTGTTGGAGGGGAGGAGGCAGATGGTGAAGTTGGAGGAAGAAGAGAAGGAGAAGAGGAGAAGGAGGAAGGGGAAGAAAAGGAGAAGAAGAGAAGGAGGAAGGGGAAGAGAAGGAGAAGAAGGGGAAAAGGAGAGAAGAAAGGGAAGATGGGGAGTGGAGTACTCCAACGCCGCTCGACCTCGCCGGAGAAGAAAGTGACCCCCGCACCGCGATGCCTGACTCCACCGCAACCCTAGGTAAAACTCTCGTTGTCGGCCTTCGTGCCGTATGTGGTTGTGTGGGCCTTCGTGCCGTAACTTGATATGAGGGCCTTCGTGCCGTTGTGGTTGTCGGCCTTCGTGCCGTTGGGAATGTCGACCATCGTGTCGTTTTTTTGCAGGTTTTGGAAACCTCCCCGTGCAGGGGAGGTGCTGCCAAAATTTTGAGCAAAAAATAACCTATTGTCTTTTTATGCAGGAGAAGAGTACGTCGGAGGGGACCCGGTGGACCCCGATCGTCTTCGTCGACGTCGCGGTTCTGCCTGCCCTGCGTCGCCACACCACTGCGTCGATTCGCCAATGCCCCGCTAGCCTTACTTCACCGACACCCTTGGTATAAATAATCTCTTTTTGCGCATGTCTGTCGTAGCCCGCGCGTAACCCAGTTAGGCGTCTCTCGTTCGAAAGAGATACGGTCGTAGGTATGCGGATCTTTGCGTATCTGCGAGCGTATCTGTTTCGGATTGTCCACGTTTTTTGGACAGCCCGTGGATGCGTAGATGGGTTAGTTTCCATGGTCCGCTCCGGTCCGAGAAGGAGTTTCGGCAACACCTCCCTGTTGTTCTCTGGATACACACTCTCCCTTGCAGGACGTGTATCGGGAGAACAATGGGGAGGTGCTGCCGAAATTCTGTCTCGAAGAGGAGCGGAGCATGGAAACTGACCTCATCTACGCATCCGCGGGTGGGATTAGGACCTATCCTCACCTATTAGACAGTAGGAACACCGCGTAGATGCAATTAATGGTCACAATACTCTATGCTGTAAATGTTAAAGGATGGAGGACCGTCAGTGGATGTACACGGGCTAGAGAAGCGGGAGTGACTACGACTATGAATGGGTGAAGGGGACAGATGGTTTCTTGAAACATGCATTTGGCCCAGGGGCAGGGGGACATTCTCTAGTTTGGTGTCCCTGCAGCAAATGTGACAACAGGAGAAAAGTAGATGAGAAGACCATGGGTAGACATCTTATGTTCAATGGTTATACGCCTAGCTACCAGCAGTGGATCTACCATGGTGAAGTAGATCATATAAGAGCGGAGGTGGTGAGAGCACGCCTCGAGGCTTTTGATGATGATGCCGGGGTAGCAGACATGCTAGATGACGCCCACCAAGCTCACTTCGCTGAACGACGTGAGAAGGAGGAGATGGAGGAATCCACGAAGGACTTCTACAAAATGTTGGACACGGCACAGAAACCCCTTTAGAGCGTACAATGATTTCTTAGCTAGATGCGATTGGACGCGTAATGGGGTTGAAGGCCGAGTTAAACCTGAGTCGAGAAGGCTTCGATAAGATGTTGGCCGTGTTTGGCACCATGCTACCGGAGAAGCACACTTTGCCGACGAACTTGTACGAGGCAGAGAAACTCCTTCGTATGCTTAAGATGCCGTATGACAAGATACATGTTTGTCCGAAGGGGTGTGACCTATTTAGGAAAGAACACAAGGATGCAAATTACTGTCCGAAGTGTAAATCCTCCAGGTACCTGGAGGTAGACTCTGGTGATGGTCAGAAGAAGCAGCTTTCGATCCCCGCAAGAGTGCTACGTCACCTTCCTTTCCTACCAAGGATCCAACGGCTATTCATGACTGAGGAATCCGTGAAACAGATGACATGGCACAAAGATGGCAAACGGTACAATCCTGGGAAGATGGTACATCCGTCTGATGCTGAAGCATGGACGTATTTTAATGACAAACATCATGACAAAGCAGCTGAGGCTCGTAATGTACGTGTCGCGCTGGCAACAGATGGGTTCAATCCTTATGGAATGATGGCTGCCCCATACACATGCTGGCCCGTTTTTGTTATCCCCCTCAATCTCCCTCCTGGCATCTCCTTTCAACGGCATAACGTATTCTTGTCGTTGATAATTCCTGGACACCCGGGGAGTAATATGGGTGTGTTCATGGAGCCTGTGATTGATGAATTGATCCACGCTTGGGAGAAGGGGGTATGGACATACGATCGAGCTACAAAGACAAGCTTTAAAATGCACGTTTGGTACCACTACTCCCTGCATGACTTCCTGGCGTATGGGTTATTCGCCGCCTGGTGTGTTCACGGGAAGTTCCCATGCCCAGTATGCAAGGAAGCCGTGAGGTTCATTTGGTTGAAGAAGGGTGGCAAGTATTTGTCGTTCGACCAGCATCGTCAGTTCCTCCCTCTAAACCATGAATTTAGAGAAGACATCAAGAGCTTTACGAAAGGTGTCAAAGTGACAGACCCTAAACCGCACTTGAGGACTGGTGCCGAGGTTCGTGTTCAGATAGATGCTCTCGTGCCCAATGAAGAAGGTGGTTTTGTGGGATATGGTGAGGAACATATGTGGACTCATAAATCCGGCTTGACGAGGCTCCCCTATTTCGATGACCTTCTTCTGCCACATAACATTGATGTAATGCACACTGAAAAGAATATCGCCGAGGCACTTTGGGGAACTCTCATGGACACTGACAAGTCTAAGGACAACGTTAAGGCTAGAGTGGACCTAGCGACGTTGTGCGATAGACCGAATCAAGCGATGCAACCTCCTAGTGGCCGAAACAAGAACTGGAAAAGGCCTAAGGTCAATTTCATCTTGCAAATTGATCAAAGGAGGGAGGTACTAAAATGGATGCAGATGTTAATGTTTCCAGATGGATATGCAGCGAATCTTAGCAGGGGAGTGAACTTAGGCACTCTGCGAGTCAACGGGATGAAGAGTCATGACTACCACATATGGATTGAGCGGCTTCTTCCGGCGATGGTCCGAGGCTATGTCCCTGAGCATGTCTGGCAACTGCTGGTAGAGTTGAGCTTTTTCTTCCGCTAGCTTTGTGCTAAGGAGATATCTCGGACCGTCGCTCAGGACTTAGAAAAAGCGACACCTGTGTTGCTCTGTAAGCTGGAGAAGATCTTTCCACCCGGCTTCTTCTTGCCGATGCAACATCTGATTGTGCACCTCCCGTCCGAGGCACATTTAGGGGGGCCCGTGCAGGCCCGTTGGTGCTATCCAATCGAGAGATGTCTAAAGACTCTTTGCAAAAAATGTACAAATAAAGCCAGAATTGAGGCTTCCATTGCAGAGGCATGCCTTCGGGAGGAGGTGGCAAACTTCACAACGCTATACTACAAGCCGAACGTTCCTAGCAATCATAATCCACCCTTTCGTTACAATACTGGCGAAAATGAATCGACCCTGAGCCTTTTCCAAGGCCAACTCGGCAGCGCAAGTGGATCAACCCCAAAGCTATTGGGAAATGAAGAGTGGCGCAGTATCATGCTATATGTGTTGAATAACCTTACCGAGGTGCAGCCGTTCATCAAGTAAGTTCTCAACGAACTTATTTCAATATGCCGTCACTATTCTGCATCCAACCCCATTGATTCTCGTTTGGACAGGGAATTTGTTCGTGAATTCTGGCATCAATCAAGGGATCCTACCTCGCATGAAAAAGACACCCTTGTTTCGCGGGGTGCGGGAGCGGGGAGGCCTGATTTCATTTCTTGGTTCAAACAAAAGGTAATATCCAATTTAGCTCGTACGTTCGATCGTCCAAGGTGATTGTACGTTTGATTAATATAACGATCTTTCATGATTCACCTTGTAGGCCCAGACCAATTCATCCATGAGCGACGAGTTGAAACAGGTTGCAAACGGCTGTGATGTTAGGGTGAAGTCATTTACCGGCTATGACGTGAACGGATATCGCTTCCACACAACAAGTTACGAGCAGATTCGGCCCAAACGAAAAACCACAAATAGCGGAGTTTGTACGCCCGGCACTGATGGCCTCGACTATCATGGTAGAGTTGAGGAAATCTATGAACTCTCATTTCATGGAGACGAACCTCTTACACCTGTCATGTTCAAATGCCACTGGTTTAATCCTCGATCAACGAGATGAACCGCTCATCTTGGGCTAGTGGAGATTCAAGAAGATTCCATCTATCCTGGAAAAGATGTCTACATTATGGCTCAACAGGCCGTGCAGGTGTATTATACTCGATACGCCAACCAAGACAAAGAGAATCTTAAGGGTTGGGCTATTGTGCACCAGGTATCTCCACATGGTAAACTACCTGCCCCAAACGATGATGATTACAACTTCAATGCAAACACATATGATGGTCAATTCTATCAAGAAGATGGGCTACCAGGCACGTTTGAGATAGTCTTACCCGAAGCAATCGAAATGGAAGTAGACAATGAAACGGTTCATGACGAGGTCGATGGAGATGTGGTGGTAAATGCCAAGGACATAGCAATGCTTGAGCGATTACTTCTAGGCAATGACGACGATGACAACATAGAACCTTCGGATAGTGTTGCCCATTTGGACAATTTTGACAGTGATGATGAGACCTATGATCCCAATCATGAAGATTATTCCTAATACATGTAATACTATGGTTTTTTAATTTGTGTTTTGTTTATATATTTTGAATCTATTTCTAATATATGTACTAATTAGTCTTGTTCATTCTTTGTGATTGCAGGTGATTGGACAAAGATGGTGAGCAGACGTCCACGCCATGACATGCCCTCGGTTTACGAGAGAGACCGCCCTCTCCTTCGAGGTGAGGGGTCGTCGTCCGGGGTAGCGTCCGCAGGAGGTGACGAGAGGAGGATCAGGGGCAGCCGCCGTAGGAGGCAGCGGTCTCCTCCCTCGACACATGATGAGGTGCTGGAGGAGGAGCACGTGACGGCCACGGCCTCGTCCTCGTTGGAGGACGAGAGGGGTCAGCAGACGGGCGAGGGAGACGAGGCGCTTGAGGGCGAGGGAGGCGAGGCGCTCGAGGGCGAGGGAGAGGGTAACGCTACCCGGACTCTCTACGAGCGAGGTCCCGCGAGCCTCCCTCCGGTTCCGCTTCCTCACAACCGCTCAGTGATTCGGCCTATGGCAAAGAGGTAAGTAACTATGGATGTTATCACAACTACTTCATAAGATATGTTGGAAATCTTAAGAGAAACTGATAAATTTTCTTAATCACTTGTGCAGGGCCTGGTTGGTTTTGTCGGGTACTCCAGCACGCACCCCCACGAGCATCCTTGGTGTTTTGTGCAGAAATGGTACCCCGGCATTGTGCAATCGTCCAAGAGCCGTGTGGTGCGGGAGCCGCCTCCAATCGGGAGGACAGTACGCTACTGGTCACGGATGACACTTACCGCAACAAGCGTGGAGCGAGCATTGGTGGAGTTTTGGGTAAGTCTCTCTCGCACAACATTGCTTAATACATCGCATTCATTGGTTAAATCTTTTATCGAAATAATGAATGGATACATCGGTTTTGTATGCGTAAAATATTTCAAGGTCAAGAAGGACTTGAGGCCCAAAGTGGATCGGGCAATTTCATGCAGCTTTGTAGGAAGTACGTCACCGAGATGCATCACCATGGGCGCGTCCGGGCCCACATAGACTACTACAGGCCTCGGTACTTAGGCGGTCCCTCCCCAAGCCTCAAGCAAGACAGATTCTGTTGACCCGGGACCAAGACCTTGAGGTAGGCGAATAACATTCATAATGATTCGTTTTGATATTAAGTAGGTTCAATTTCATCTTCTTATATGTCAAATACTCGATGACTTGTAGGTGATTCCCTGGTGGTGCCGATCGTATCCCGAGTCTTTGGGCCATGATCGTGGACAAGTGGTTATCACAGGACTTTGTTGACACGCACGAGAGGCGCTGAACAGCGTCCCGATGAGGCAAGGTCCAACTCACCATCAAGGCAGCCGTAGCCTCCCGGATACAAACAAGCATACGTAAGTGATTTCTTTAATTTATTTTGACACTCAATTCGCTTGATTTCTCACCATCTTCCGCTTTTCTCGCAGGAGGTCACGCACCCAGCGAGGAGGTCTCGGAGTTCTCTCGTGGGCTATGTCCCACATGGGCGTATGCGTCGCCCTCTATCTCCTTCGACCCGGCTACCCCACCCCCTGTGTGTACTCCGACCCGAACGTGTACACTAAAGTCCAAGAGTACACGCCAACGGTAAGGCAGATCTATGGGGAAGATTACAATGACCGAGCCCATTGATGCAGAGGCGATCATGAGGCTCGGAGGAGGCAAGAAGCACGGCGCGTTTGTGGATTGCAGACGGCGCCATCGACTCCACCACTGTTCCCTCCCTCGACGCTATCCGAGCACGGAGCACGAGCTCCAGCCAGCCCATACGTCCACGGCCTTCTCCAGCACTGCAGCAGGTCCAAGCACTCTAGGTAATTCTTGTTTTACTCATCGTACGTAGATATTTACACACCTAAATTAGATTTGCATTATTGATACATTGGAGTGAAATATTCCAGGCCGAGCGGCAAGAAACAAAAAGGCAAAGTCAAGAGCAGAACGCGGAGCTGACCGCACAGCTGCAGGCCCTAGAAGGTCGCGTTCGAGGCCACGCAGAAGCAGATGGCGGAGATGGTGGTGATCATACAAAGTCTTGGGCAAGCATCGGGTGTACCTGTATAGTTTTTAGCTCCTCCACCTCCTCCACCTCCTACTCCTGCAGCTACTCCTGTAAGTATGAAAGTTCACTTTTCGCTTGTGCTTTGCATGTATGTCGGCCTTCGTGCCGTTGTGGATGTCGGCGTTCGTGCCGTTGTGGATGTCGGCGTGCGTGCCGTCGTTTCTTGCAGGTTTTGGAAACCTCCCCGTGCAGGAGAGGTGCTACCGAAATTTTCAATTGAGTCTAATCTTTTTTATTCCTACAATACTAGATGCAATCTCTAAGTTCCAAAACTGTTTTCCTGGATTACTCACACATGCAATCTCTGCTCCTTTGTGCAGCTTCCGTCCACGGGTTCTAATCAACCCGCTAGTGCGTCACCGGGTGATCCTGTTTTTTCTTCACCATCGTTTCATAGGCTAGCTTGATGAGGACTCGTGCTAGGTGATGTGGTTGGATTTTAGTGTGATTTGTGATTTATGGTTGTGACTTGTGCTTGGATTTCATTAACTTGTCCTAATAAACATGTGAATGATGATGAACATGTGACTTGTCGTTGTAATATATTGTGATTTGTGGTTCACAATTATGGTTGTGATATATTGTGAGAAAATGGGTTCTGTGTGATATATATATGTATATATATGAAATGCTTGTGTCGATGGAATACAAAAAACAAAAAAAAAATTTAAATTTCTGCCTCTTTGCCGAGGGCAATGACCAAGGCCCTCGGCAAAGAAGGGTCCTTTGCCGAGGGCCCAAGCAATAGCCCTCGGCAAAGATTTTTTTGGAAAAAAATCCTGACAATTTCTTTGCCGAGGGCCAGGGAGCAGGCCCTTGGCAAAGGGTTAAAAAAAATTCAAAAAAAACATTTCTTTGCCTAGGGCCGGCCCTCGGCAAAGAATTTTTAAAAAATCCTGAAAATTTCTTTGCCGAGGGCCAGGGAGGGGGCCCTCGGCAAAGGTTTTAAAAAATAAAAATAAAAAAAATTATTTGCCAACTTTGCCAAGGGCCGGCCCTCGGCAAAGATTTTGAAAAAAATCCTAAAAATTTCTTTGCCGAGGGCCAGGGAGGAGGCCCTCGGCAAAGGTTTTTAAAAAAAATAAAAAAATTTATTTGCCGAGGGTCGGCCCTCGGCAAACAAATTCAAAAAAGAAAAAAACCATTTCTTTGCCGAGGGTGGACCCTCGGCAAAGAAACCGCCAACGGCGCCGGCGCCTGACGGCCTCTTTTCTTTGCCGAGGGCCGTCCTGGCCCTCGGCAAAGGCTTTGCCGAGTGCCCGATAAAGGGCCCTCGGCAAAGACCCCTTCGCCGTCTAAAAATTCCCCGAGGGGTCTTTGCCGAGGGCAGCCCTCGGCAAAGCCTTTGCCGAGGGTTTCTGGGCCTTTGCCGAGGGCTAGAGGCCCTCGGCGAAGCATGCGCCTCCAGTAGTGGATTGTTGTGAGAGAAAAATACTATTCTGACAGAATGTGAACAGTGATTCTGTGAGGTGGCTGGCCAGCCTGCAACCAGCCAGCCAGCCAGCCAGCCAACCACAGCCATAATACTGTAATCGCACCTACTACCATCTATTTGCTTGTTGATGGGATATGTAACAGTATTGTGAGAAATAAAATTAATAATTTATGATTTGCGCAAACTATAGTTCTGTGATTTTACTTCTGTGATCTTTTTTCTATTTTATTTAGGCATAACAGGAACATGCACGGACAACAGTTATCTGCGATATTGCAAGTCTGCAACAATTCAAAAGCTTTTAGGAAGATTATTTTGAATATCGTCTTAAGGTTCAAACAGCAATAAATTTACAAATAACGCTAATAATGACAACACACATGCCTATTTGTTGGGGGGGAAGAACCCCGGCCTCACCTCGCCCCCACATAAACTGGACAAGTTTTGCTGGTACCCTCGCCGTTTACACCCTCGCGTGCCGTGCACAGAGCGAGGGTGCGGCAGGCGGATTCACTCCTAACATTGTGCTCTATAGCTTCGCCACCGAAGGAGGACATGTGGCCACATTCAGGAAGGGGACTCCTCAAACGCCTTCGTGATGGACCGGTACGAGGGTGGCGGAAGCCCGATGAGCCCAAAGCGACGTCAGCAACGGTGTCATCGGAAGTGGTAGGCCAGGACGTGAAGAGTAATGGTCGTCCCTCAAGTTCGGTCAAACAAGTTATTCTCGTGGCTCTGCCCTAATGTAAATTCATACCACCCCAGGCATGGGGTATAAATACCAGGGGCATCACTGTTTACTACTGGAAACAGAGCCTTTGCCGAGTGCAAATTGCTTTGTCGAGTATCAAAAATCGGACACTCGGCAAATAATTGCACTCGGCAAAAAAGGGCACTCGGCAAAGGATTTTTTTGCCGAGTGCCAGGCTCTCAGCAAAAGCTCGTCACTCGGCATAGGCTGCCCCGCGTAACGGTGTTCGGCCACGTCCTTCTTTACCGAGTGCCAGCTGTTAGCCACTCGATAAAGATTTTTTTTTTAGAAAATACTTTGCCGAGTGCCCCTTACACGGTAGTCGGCATAGGCCGCATCTTTGCCGAGTGTCACCTAGCCTAGCACTCGGCAAATAAGTTTTTTTTAAAAAAAAATTCTTTGTCGAGTGTCCCAGATCTGGCACTCGGCAAAGATTTTTTACCAAAGATTTTTTTGTGAAAAATACTTTGCTGAGTGCCCCTGACACAGCGCTCGGCAAAGATCCATTTTTTTTGAAATTTCTTTGCCAAGTGCCCCTGTGAAGTCACTCGGCAAAGTGGAAATTTTTAAAAAAAATCAAAACACTCTTTGCCGAGCGCCTCATTCTTGGCACTCGGCAAAGACCCCCTTTGCCGAGTGCCATGCCCCAGCGCTCGGTAAAGTTTTTTTTGTTTTTGGCCTCCAAATTTTTTGTGCAGCCCTTTGAAAGTATTAGGAACTCCTCGGTAGAATTTGGGGATTTTTTGTGGTTTTTGATATATTTAGTTACTTTATTTCGTTTACTTGAATTTTTTCGAAAAATATAAATTCGAACTACACGTGGTACGAATAATGAAATTTAATGATTCAAAAATGATATTTCATGCACATTGTCACGCAGAGTGTAAACCAGGCATCTCTACGCAGATCAGCGGACACGAAATGTCCATCTTGTTCACGAAACATCGCATATGACAACGTGCACGAAATCTTCTAAAATTTTTATCATAGCCTCCACATACGATATCACAACATCCCAACAAGTTTCATGATTTTCAGACTTTGTTTGTTTTTATAGAATTTAAAAACACTTCGCACGTAAGTTCGCGGTCATGTTTCGTGAACAAGATGTCCGAAATTTCGTGTCCGTTCTTGGATACGGCCTCACACTACACTCAGTAATATGACTATCATTTTTTGAATCATTAAATTCTATTATTCATACCACGTGCAGTTCAAATTTATATTTTTCGAAAAAAATCAAGTAAACGAAATAAAGTAACTAAATATATCAAAAAACCACAAAAATCCCCAAATTCTAACGAGGAGTTCCTGGTACTTTCAAAGGGCTGCATAAAAAATTTAGAGGACAAAAAAAAAAAACTTTGCCGAGCGCCGGGGCATAGCACTCGGCAAAGAGTGTTTTGAATTTTTTAAAAAGATTTCCACTTTGCCGAGTGCCTTCACAGGGGCACTCGGCAAAGAAATTTTGAAAAAAATGGATCTTTGCCGAGCGCCATGTCAGGGGCACTCGGCAAAGTATTTTAAAAAATAAACTTTGCTGAGTGCCAGATCTGGGACACTTGGCAAAGAATTTTTTTTTAAAAAAACCTTCTTTGCCGAAAAGCTAGCCAGTGACACTCAAAAAGAGGCGGTTAAAAAATTAAAAACCCTTTGCCGAAAGTGCGGATCGGGGCACTTTCGGCAAGGGGGGATTTAACCCGGCCGCCAACACACCCTGCACACACACACACACGCACGCTTGCCACCACCGCGCCCGCAGCTACCCGGCTGTCATGCCCACGCCCAGACCGCCACCACCAGCACCATCATGACGCCAGCACCCACCCACACCCCCCCACTTACTGCCCAGCGTGTGTGTGGCGAGAAGGTGCTCACCCACGCCGACCTGCCAACGCCGGTGGGAAGAGGCAAGGAGGAGGAGGAGGAGGAGGAGGAGGAGGAGGAGGAGCCGACCCTACCCCCGACCGCGCACCGTGGACCGCCCGCCCCGACGCCGCCCGTGCCCGGCCCCGTTCCCGACTCCAACGACCCCGACCCCAACCCCGACCCCGACGCCGCCCGCCCCTACCCCCGGCGCCCATTAGGTATGCCCTCTCTCTTGTTGTTGTCGTGGTAGTGATAGTTGTAGTAGTATTAGTTGTAGTAGTAGTGCTAGTGGTAGTAGTAGTATTAAAAGTAGTGGCACTAGTAGTAGAACTAGTGGTAGTAGTAGTAGCAATAGTGGAAGTAGTAGTAGAAGTAGTGGTACTACTTGAATATATTCTTCTGCATGGATTGATATCCAAACTACACGACTTCCCTTGAGACATATGTGCTTGTCATCCATCGTGCCATTGTTTTTTGCAGGTTTTGGAAACCTCACCGTGTAGGGGAGGTTCTGCCGAATTTTTTTTAAATGATAGTTTTTTGTTCCATTTTTGTAGAGAAGAGCCCATCGGAGCCGAGTCGGAGTTCCCGTCGTCGTGCCGGTCTGCCTACACCATGTTGCCTCGCCACTGCACCAACCCGCCATGGCCCCGCTAGCCTGACTCCGCCGCCACCCTAGGTATAACCCCTCTTTTCATATCATAGTCGTAGATCACGTAACCCAGTTAGGCGTCTCCTGTTCGAAAGAGATACGGTTGGAGGTATGCAGATCTTTGCATATCTATGACCGTATCTATTTTGGTTTGTCCACGTATTTTGGACAGCCCGCAGATGCGTAGATGGGTTAGTTTCCATGGTCTGCTTCGGTCCGAGACAGAGTTTCGGCATCACCTCCCTGTTGTTCTTCGGATACGCACTCTTCTTTGGCAGGACGGTACAATCCTAACAAGATGGTACATCCATCCGATGGTGAAGCTGGGATCCGCTTTAATGATAAACATCGTGACAAAGCAGATGAGGCTCGTAATGTACATGTCGCGCTGGCAATAGATGGGTTCAATCCTTATGGAATGATGGTTGCCCCATACACATGTTGGCCCATCTTCGTTATCCCCCTTAATCTCCCCCCGGTGTCTCCTTTCAATGGCCTAACATATTCTTGTCGTTGATAATTCTTGGACACCCAGGGAGTAATATGGGTTTGTTCATGGAGCCCGTGTTTGATGAATTGGTTCGTGCTTGGGACGAAGGGGTTTGGACATACGATCGATCTACAAAGACAACCTTCAAAATGCACGTTTGGTACCACTACTCCCTGCATGACTTCCTGGCGTATGGGATATTCTGCGCCTGGTGTGTTCACGGGAAGTTCCCATGCCTAATATGCAAGGAAGGTGTGAGGTTCATTTGGTTGCAGAAGGGTGGCAAGTATTCATTGTTCGACAGACATCATCAATTCCTACCTCTTGACCATTCATTCAGACAAGATATCAAGAACTTTATTAAAGGTGTCAGTGACAAACCCTGCACCACGGATGATGACTGGTGCCGAGGTTCATGCTCAGATAGATGCTCTCGTGCCCAATGAAGAGGGTGGTTTTGTGGGATATGGTGAGCAACATATGTGGACTCATATCTCGGGCATGATGAGGCTCCCCTATTTCGATGATCTTCTTCTGCCACATAACATTGATGTAATGCACACTGAAAAGAATGTCGCCGAGGCACTTTGGGCAACACTCATGGACACTGAAAAGTCTAAGGACAACCCTAAGGCTAGAGTGGACCTGGCAACGTTGCGCGATAGACCAAATCAAGAGATGTAGCCTCCTAGTCATGGCAAGACCTGGAGAAGGCCTAAGGCCGATTTCTTCTTGAAAAAGGACCAAAGGAGGGAAGTACTTGAATGGATCCAGATGCTAATGTTCCCTGATGGGTATGCAGCGAATCTAAAGAGGGGAGTGAACTTAGGCACTCTATGAGTCAACGGGATGAAGAGTCATGACTACCACATATGGATTGAGCGGCTTCTTTCGACGATGGTTCGAGGCTATGTCCCGGAGCATGTCTGGCAAGTGCTGGTAGAGTTGAGCTACTTATTCCGCCAGCTTTGTGCCAAGGAGCTCTCTTGGACCGTCATTGATGACTTGGAAAAAGCAACACCGGTGTTGCTCTATAAGTTGGAGAAGATCTTTCCACCCAGCTGCTTTTTGCCGATGCAGCATTTGATTGTGCACCTCCCGTATGAGGCACGGATGGGGGGGGGGCCCGTGCAGTACCGTTGGTGCTATCCAATCGAGAGATGTCTGAAGACTCTTCGCAAAAAATGTAGAAATAAAGACAAAATTGAGGCTTCCGTTGTAGAGGCATACATTCTAAAGGAGGTGTCGAACTTCACAGAGAAATACTACACTTAGAACCTTGCTAGCGTTTATAATCTACCCCCTCGTTACAATGCTGGCGAAAATGAATCGAACCTCAGCCTTTTCCAAGGGCAACTCGGAAGCACAAGTGCATCGACCACTAAGCAATTGAAAAATGAAGAGTTGCACAGTATCATGCTATATGTGTTGACCAACCTTGTCGAGGTGCAGCCGCTCATTGGGTAAGTTCTGAACGAACTTGTTTTATTTCGCCGTATGTCCTTGTTTCTTCGTCCAACCCCCTTATTTCTCGTTGGTACAGGGAATTTCTTCGTCAATCCTGGCATGGATCAAGGCAACCTACCCCGCAAGAAAATGATACCCTTCTTTCACAGGGTGTGGGACCAGAGAGCCCCGATTTCATTTGTTGGTTCAAACAGAAAGCCCAAACTGATGCGCCTATATGTGACGAGCTGAGATAGGTTGCAAACGGCTGTGTCGTTAGGGTCAAGTCATTTACCGGTTATGACGTGAATGGATATTGTTTTCACACAGCAAGCTACGAGCAGAGTTGGCCCAATTGAAAAACCACAAACAGCGGAGCTGTTACGCCCGGCACTGATGGACTCGACTATTATGGAAGAATTGAAGAAATCTATGAACTATCATTCTATGGTTCCAAACCTCTTACTCTTGTCACATTCAAATGCCACTGGTTTCATCCTGGAGTAACAAGACAGACCCCTAAGCTTGGGCTAGTCGAGATTCGATAGTATTCCGTCTATCTAGGAAAAGATGTCTACATTGTGGCTCAACAGGCCGTCTATGTTTATTATACGTCATACGCGTGTAAAGACACCGAGCATCTTAAGGGTTGGTCTATTGTGCACAAGGTATCGCCACACGGTAAACTACCTGTCCCAAACGATGAAGATTACAACTTCAACCCAAACACATATGATGGAGAGTTCTATCAAGAAGAGGGGCTACAAGGGAGGTTTGACATAAACTTAACCAAAGAGATAGGAATGGAAGTAGACAATGAAAGGGATGATGATGAGGACGCTGGAGACAAGGTGCGAAATCTGAAGGACATACAAATGCTTGAGCGATTACGTTTAGGCAATGACAATGAAGACAACATTCCTCCTTCGGATAGTGTTGATGAGTTGGACAATGTTGATAGTGATGATGAGACCTATGATCCAGCTAATCTCAATCATGAAGATTATTTCTAATACATGTAATACTATGTTTTTTGTAATTATGTTTTGTTCATTTTGCATATATTTCTAATACATGTATTACTATGTGTTTTGTAATTATGTTTTGTTCATTTTTGCACCTATTTCTAATTACGTCTTGTTTTTCTTTTTTATTGCAGGTGATTGAACAAAGATGGCGGGCGACCGTCATAGGTCCATGAACTCGATTTACCAAAGACCACGCCGACTGCAGGAGGAGGCGGAGGGATCGGACAGGAGAAGGAGGACCACCAGCCGCAGGAGGGGGCCATCTCCTCCCACGCCACGTGAGGAGGAGCTGGAGGAGGAGGTGGCACCCATGGACGAGTCGGACGAGGAGCTAGTTTGGCAGATGGACGAGGAGGAGGGTCCGCACAAGGATGACGAGAGGGAGGTGGCAGGCACGGGTTCCGCTTCCTCCGACTCCTCTTCGAGTGTGTACTTGAGATGTCCCACGAGCCTCCTACAGGTTCCGCTTCCTCACCGACGCCCAGTGATTCACCCCAAAGGGCAAAAGTAATTAACTTTATATGTTATCACCACTACTTTATATGATATGATGAAAAAACTAATAATTTTTCTTAATCACTTGTGTAGGAACTGGGTGGTTGTGTTGGGTGGTAGCGCACGGCTAGTCAACGGCATCCTAGGTCTTCTGTGCAGGCAACACTTCCCTGTCATTGTCACGTACGCATCGAAGATGGAGTCGGCCTACTCGTTTGACCACTACGCCGTCGCCATCGATGCAGAGTACCCCAACAAGGCGGCGCGGGTGAAGGCAGAGTTTTGGGTAAGTCTCCCTTGCACAACATTGCTCAATACGTCGCATTCATTGGACTTTTCTTGAAATAATGAATGGATATTGTGTTCTTGTATGCAGACTTATTACAGATGCGAGGAGGGATTTGAGGCCAGGGCAGAGCAGGTGATTACCAAAGCCTGTAAAAAACTCGTCACCGACATGCATCACGAGGTGCGCATCTAGGCCATCATAACCTACTACGGGTCGAAGCTTGGAGAGAGGAAAACCAAGAAAGACGCAAGAGAGATGTAGCTGACCCGGGAGTAGTACCTTGAGGTAAATGAAGAACATCAATATTTATTCGTTTTGAGATTAAGTTGGTTTAATTTGATCTTCTTATATGTCCAATACTTGATGACGTGTAGATGATTCCTTGGTGGTGCCAAGCAAATCCCGAGTGCTAGGCGGTGATGGTGGAGAGGTGGTTCACGAAGGAGTACCTCAAGATGCACAGGGATGCCTAGGACCATCATTTGCAGATGCAAGGTCCAGCACACCATCAAGGCAGCCGCAGCCTCGCCGGATACAAACAAGCATGGGTACTTGAATTCATTTATCTATTGTGATGCTCAATTCTGCCTGATTTCTAATCATCGTGCTGTCTTTCTCGCAGTCAGCGTCACATAGTGGCCAAGCTTGCTTGGACTTCCAGGCATGGTGTATGGCCCACAAGGGCAAGGCGATGTCCGACGTCTCCTTCAACCTGGAGGACCCACCCAAGGCATACACGAACCCGAGCGTCCACTCCCACATCAGTGAGTACACTGAGGTGGTGAGGTCGCTCCATGGGTCAGACCATGATCCGAGCACCCAAGACTTTGATGCAGAGGCCGTCATGAGGGCGGGGCAAGGCAAGAAGCATGGACGATTCTGGCTTGGCGACGACGTCATCGACACGGCCTCTACTCCCTCTCTCTCCCAGATCCGAGCACGGAGCACGAGCGAGAGCCTGGCCATTCGCACACGGCCGACCGCTGCACAACACCGGTTCGACGCACTCGAGGTTATTCTTGTTTTACTCGTCATACATTGATCTTTACACACCTTAATTAGCTTTGCATTACTGAAACATTGGAGTGAAATATTGCAGGCCCGGCTAGAACAAGAAATGAGGCAACGTCAGGAGCAGCAGGCCCAGGCGTAGAGGCTGACAGACATTACGGAGTTCCTACAAGGGCTTGGGCAACGTGTGGGCTTCTCTCTGCCAGCTGGGCTGTTGGTTCCACCTCCGCCTCCATGTCCTACAGCTGCAGCTACTCCTGTGAGTATGAAAGTTTTTTACTTTCGCTTGTGCTTTGCTTGTATGGCCTCTACCTTTCTAGATTAGCTATTCAAATAATCTTGTCTCACATGCAATTTTTTCTTTTTTGTGCAGTCTCCATCCGACAGTGGTTCGAATAATCCACCTCATGCACATCGGAATGATGGAGCTGGGCCTTCACCACAATCGCAGTGGCCGAGATGAGTGCACGTTGTATTTTTTTCATCTGTTGTTTACTTGGTGATGGACTTGTGATATACTTGTGATGCACTTGTGGACTTTGATGGACTCATGGATTTATTTGGATGGACTTGAGCAGTTATTATTATATATGTGATATATATTGTGATGGATGTGATATGTGTGGATGGATGAGATATATATGTGATGGATGAGATATATATGTGATGAATGAGATATACATGTGATGGATGAGATATATATGTGATATATGTTTGTATGAATTTATTTGTCATGATGGAATGTAAAAAAAAATTGCCGTTTTGGGTCACTTTGCCGAGTGTTGCACTCGGCAAAGGACCCCTTTGCCGAGTGCCATGGTCACAGCACTCGGCAAAGCTAGAAAAATGGGCGCTTGGAAAACCATTTTTCCAGCTTTGCTGAGTGCCATGACTATGACACTCGGCAAAGAATTAAAAAAATTCAAACTTTGCCGAGTGCCGGCCAGAGGGCACTCGGCAAAGAATTTTTTTTAAAAAAAAATTCAAACTTTGCCGAGCGCCGGAAAGGGGGCACTCGGCAAAGAATTTTTAGAAAAAAAAATAAAACATCTTTGCCGAGGGCCGGATAGAGGACACTCGACAAATATTTTTTTTAAAATAAAAACTCTTTGCCGAGTGCCTGCAGGGTTGGCACTCGGCAAAGCCACCGTCAACGGGGCCGGCGCCGTGACGGTCGCTTTTCTTTGCCGAGTGTCCCCGGGGCTCTTGGCAAAGCCTTTGCCAAGTGCCCGATAAAAGACACTCGGCAAAGAGGGCTTTGCCGATCAATTTTTTGCCGTGTGATCTTTGCCGAGTGCCACACTCGGCAAAGGCTTTGCCGAGTGCAATTTGGCCTTTGCCGAGTGCCTCAGGCACTCGACAAAGAACCTGAATCCAGTAGTGGTTACATACAAGATGTTTTTATGAATTAATGGGCATTTCTCCAGAATTTATTCACTTTCGGCACTACTCACACCTGCCTCCGATTTTGTGTCATTCACTCCCTGTGGGAAACCCTCATCCTCCCCACGCCTAGTTTCTAGCGAGGGTGGGAGGCCAGGAGCGACCCCACATTATTTTAACCATGTCTACTTTTTTGAAACGAGATATAATATTGTATGTATGCTTAATCATATTATGAATTTGAAAAACTAACCGATGATTAGCTCTCTATTAGACAAGAAAATGCATATTATTTCTTATGTTAGCTTTCTTAGGCTTCCAACCAAACAGATCAACTCCTAACTTGCTTGACCAGGCATATTATTTCCAGGCAACTTTCAGGCAATACTTTTTGCCAGGCAAGTTGTCCAGGTTTTCAACCAAATAAGCCTGAAATGTCAACGCTATATATCCACCTTTCTTCCTCCTCCGGTCCAATCAGTACCATTTGAAGCTCTTTGTTCTTGCTCTGGTGAAGGTGTTCATGCCCATTTTTTGCTTGGGCAATTTGTGAAGAGTTCGTTCCTCCATCCATTCTAGGGTTCTAAAGGTTAGCAACTTCGTCCTCTCATCGTTCATTGCTAGTATAGCTCATTTGATCGTTTAGAGATAAAAGAAATTTGTGGTTTCTTAGATTGGAATAATGGTAGTTTTTTTTATTTATACGCCATTTCAATGTAACCCTAAACATTTTTAATTATTTCTAAGATCTTTGTTGTTACCTCTACTGGTTAGTATTTTTTCAATATTTTCCGCAGACCTTAACATTAGTTTTTGATAAGAGTTAGTAATCAATTAAAATAAATTATGTGCCCACACGTAGCGTGCCAACACAAAAATTACATATGTTTTTAGTAAAATTTATTTATGACATTAATTATGTTAACACGCATAATAAATATTAAGACACATTAGTGTATTTAATGAGCTTTAGTGCAAACAAAAAAGACCAGTGTTATATATATTACGTGTTAGCGGATCACTCACGCATGTGTCACACGCCTAGCAAGGCGAGAGAAGCGCACGTGTGGGTTTCCTTCCTCTCTCTGGGTTTCCTTCCTCTCTCGTATACTGGACTTGACGAGAAGTAGAAAGAGCTCCCACTACCGGAAACAGTAGATATGCCGAGTGGCTGGTGGTTTGCCGAGTGCATTTCTTCGAGCACTCGGCAAACAATATCTTTACCGAGTGCATACAGATAAACACTCGACAAAATAATTGCACTCAGTAAAAAACTTATTTGCCAGTGCAGGAAATAAAACACTCGGCAAACAACAACAAGACACTCGGCAAAGAATAGACACTCGGCAAAAGATCGCCACGTGTGACGGCAGTCAACCAGGGTGCCGGCCGTTAGCACTTTGCCGAGTGTCCGTTAGTGACACTTGGCAAAGAGAGTCTTTGCCGAGTGTTTTTATCTAGCACTCGGCAAATTGGTTTGTTTGCCGAGTGTTTTATTTTGACACTCGGCATATTAAAAAGTTTTCCTTCTTCTGACCTTGAAACTTTTTCTACTCTCCACATACAACATGTGGTACTCTATGTTAAGATTTGGTATATTTTTGGATCTGTTTACTATATTTAATTAATTTATAGCATTTCAAGGATTTTTTTGGTATAAGTCAAATTTGAACTGCAAGTGATTCAAATAATATAATAAAATGAGTAGAAAAATGATATTCATGTTATTGAGTCCCGTGTGAGGCCTTATCCGGGAAACGAAAGGAAATTTTGAACATCTTGTTCACGAAACCCGACCACGAACGTGTGGCCGAATGGTTTTTAAATTCTAAAAAAACAAACGAAGTGTGAAAATCATGAGATTTGTTAAGATCTCATGATATCATATGTGGAGGCTGTGGAAAAAATTGAGAAGGTTTCGCACAATGTGTCACATACGATGTTTACAAATCGAAGTATCTCAGAAGAAGAATTGTAGCATTGAGAAGGATTCAATAAGATTTAGAGTCAAAGTGATGGTCGAATTAGGGTTTGACTTCAAAACTTTTTGTATAGGAAATAGAGAACAAAGATTGTTTCATGTGTAATTTTGGTAAATTTTTGGATCCGTTTGATAATTTTAATTTATTAAGTGCAATTATAGAATTTTAATTGATATAAATTAAATTTCAGTTATAACTGCATGAAATAATGGAATAATATTTGTAGAAAAATCAAATATATATTGTTGTGTGAATTTGACAAGGTATTTACAAAGTACATCGGAACAAATAAAAAAAACATGTTATGTAAAAGAAGAAAACGAAGGAAAATGAAAAAAAAGTTGGTTTGCTGAGTGCACCTGGTTTGGCACTCGGCAAAGGCGGGGTTTGCCGAGTGTCATATCTGGGACACTCGGCAAACGCCCCTCACCCGGCCCCACGCACAGTATTTTAGGGTTTAGGAAAAGGAGGATACAAAGGAAAATGAAAAAAAAAACTGGGTTTGCCGAGTGCCCCTAATATGGCACTCGACAAAGATGGGGTTTGCCGAGTGTCAAATCTGGGACACTTGGCAAACCCCCCTCATATCCAGCATGGGCCGCACACACGACACACACACATGACACACACTGACATGCGCAAACACGCACAGACCCACCACAGCCCCCTGCCCCCGGCCCCCGCCGCCTGGCTCCCGCGCTCGCGGCCGCCGCTGGCTTCCCACGTCCCCACCGCCTAGCCCCCGGCGTTCCCCGTTCCTCTTCCTCCCCACCCGTCCATCTCTCGCCTGCCTTCGCACAGGTGCGCCGCCTGTTCGATGGCCCACGCTACGCCGCGCCGCCCAGCTACTCCGGTAGCCGCCCTGTGGAGGCTCCTGTGGATGCCTCCCGCTCCTCCCCATGCCCGTTTTGAGACCAGAAGGGCCTCCTGTGGAGACTGCCGAAGGTCACCTCTAAGGAGCTCGGCAAGATAGGCCCTGCCCTCGGAATCAGCATCGGCTACGGCGTCGGCACAGGCGTCGGATTCTTCGTCGGTAAAAGCCCCGTCCTTCCCCTCTCTTCTTGAAAATGGTAGCCTTTCTTTGGTTTCTGGTCTGTTCTTGTCTAGAGGAACCGTCCGCATTGCTCTCTCCTATTCACGCCCCGATTGATTCGTTCGATTAAGGTACCCTAAATGAGATTGAGCTTCGGTAGATTGGTGCGTACTTTATTTACCATCCCTTTTGTTGGTTGCCTGCGAGGTTGGTTATTCTATAATCTGTCTTCTTATTGATTTGTTCTTCAAGCTATGTAGTTTTGGCCATAGGTCATCATCGCTCTGGTTACCACATACCAGGTGGGGGGTTTTAGTGAGGATATGGTTTCCCCCAAGTCGCAGTTGTTCAAACAGATTTGTTTCCTCGGAACCTGCGGATTGGTTTTGAGGATTCCCTGATCTGGCGTTGCTTAATTTATTCCTGAGAGATTTTATATTTTTTCTGAATCAGTAGCGATTCTGATTTTTTTTTCTTTAAATTATCTATTAGTAGATTGATTACAGGTGCAGGTGGTATACTATTGGGATTGCAGGACTTGGCCTTTTTCATGTAAGATAGGTTTACTCAAGGGTTTACAGTTACAAATTATCTATTTGTTCGAGGACAGCACAAATGCGTTGTGCTCTTTGTCGGTAGTGATAGTGCTTTAAGGATGGCCTGTTTCACATGTCCCAACCCCTTGATAATGAACTAACTATTATGTATGTGATTGTTGAACACACATGTTAGTTTCAAGTAGCCAAGTAGGTCTTTTGTATATTGCTCGATAAACTGTCGAGGATGTCCTTTTTTGTTATGCTTGGTAAACATAGCGAAACATTCCTGATTATATGGAGTAATTGCAATGTGTTAATCAATGTGTTTCATATATGAATCTTGCATCACATGGCTTCTGTTCCCTTGTATGTGGTTGTCGGCCATCGTGCCGTTGGTTTGCTATGTATGTGGTTGTCGGCCATCATGTCGTTGGTTTATTGCAGGTTTTGGTTACCTCACCATGCAGGGAAGGTGCTGCCAAAATTTACAATTGACACTATTATGTTCCTTTGTTGCAGGAGAGCCTATTGCAAAGATCATTCCTCACCGTCCTTGACTCGTCACTTTGTAGGACAGCAAGGTGAGGCATCCGACACCTCTCTTTCCGTATGATATTCGTATATCACGTAACCTAGTTAGGCGTCTCCCATTCGAAAGAGATACATTTAGAAATATGCAGATCTTTACATATCTATAACCGTATCTATTTTGAATTGTCCATATTTTTTGGACAGCCCGAGGATGTGTAGATGGGGTTAGTTTCAGTGCTCTACTCCGATCCGAGACAGAGTTTCGGCAGCATCTCTCTATTGTTCTCTGAATACACAATCTCCCTGTCAGGACGTGTATTTGGAGAACAGCGGGGAGGTGCTGCCGAAATTATGTCTCGAATAGGAGTAGAGCATGAAAACTAACCCCATCTACACATCCTCGGGTGGGATTAGGACCTATCTTCACCTATTAGACAGTATAGTGACCTATAGATGCAATTGATTTTTATATTACTTGCTGATATGTTAGAGGGTGGATGACCATGAGTAGATGTACACGGACCGCTCTAGTCAAGGTTCATTGATCGATGAATGCATTGAGAAGACCAATGCTTTCTTGGAACTAGCATTTGCAAGGGTTAAAGGAGCGCATGCCACTTGGTGTCCCTGCAACATTTGTGCAAACACGCGTCGACAAACAAAGGTGGTCATGGCTAAACATCTTTGCAAGAATGGATTTATGGCAGACTATACCCGGTGGATCTACCATGGTGAATCCGATCATGTGAGAGACGAGGTCGTGAGACAAAGTATAGAGGATTATGATGCTGATACCGAGGTAGGAGACATGTTAAATGACTATCATGAAGCACACTTCGATGAAGGACGTAGGGAGGAGGAGCCGGAGCCAACCACAAAGGCATATTATGATATGTTGTCTGCGGCACAGCAACCCCTTCACGGGCATGCCAAGGTTTCTCAATTGGATGCCATTGCACGCCTAATAGCCGTAAAGTCCCAATTTATCTTGAGTCAAGAAGCCTTCGATGTTATGCTGACATTTGTTTGTAGCCTACTCTCGGATGGTCACATCCTTCCAAAGAGCATGCATGAGGCACAGAAACTCCTTCGTGCACTTAAGATGCTGTTCGAAGGGATGCATCTTATTTAGGAAAGAATATGCGGAAGCAAAGTACTACGTCAAGTGTAAATCATTTAGGTTCCTAGAGGTAGACTCTGGTGATAGTTAGAAGAGGCAGCTCGCCATCCCCGTGAAGATCCTACGGTACCTTCCATTCATACCAAGGATCCAACGGCTTTATGTGACTAAGGAATCCGCGAAACAGATGACATGGCACAAATACGGACGTCGATACAATCCTAAGAAGCTGGTGCATCCATCTAATGGTGAAGCATAGACAAGGTTTGATATGATTCATCATGAGAAAGCTCTAGAGGCTCGTAATGTACGTGTTGCACTGGCAACATATGGGTTCAATCCTTATGGAATGGCGGCTGCCTCATACACTTGTTGGCCCATGTTCGTTATACCTCTCAATCTCCCCCTTGATATCCTCTTTCAATGATAGAACATATTCTTGTCGTTGATAATTCCTAAACACCCAACGAATAATATGAGTGTTTACATGGAGCCTCTAATTGATGATTTGGTCCGTGCTTGGGAGGAAGGGGTATGGACATATGACCGAGCTACAAAGACAAACTTCAAAATGCATGTTTGGTACCAGTACTCCCTACATGACTTTCCGACGTATGGGATATTCTGCGGTTGGTGTGTTCACAGGAAGTTCTCATGCCTAGTATGCAAGGCGTCTCTAATGTTCATTTGGTTGACAAAGGGTGGCAAGTATTCTTCGTTCGACAAACATCAACAATTCCTCACTCTTGACCATCCATTTAGACGAGACATCAAGAACTTTATGAAAGATGTAGTAGTTGAAGGCCCTGCACCCCAGATGATGATTGGTGCCGCAGTTCATGCTTAGTTAGACGCTCTCGAGGTCAATGCCCAAGGAGATTGTTTTTTGGGATATGGTGAGCAACATGCATGGACTCACAAGTCATGCTTGTGGAACCTCCCCTATTTTGTTGACCTTCTACTTCCACATAACATTGATGTAATGCACACTAAAAAGAATGTCGACGAGGCAATTTTTAGTACAATCATGGACATTCCTGATAAGACAAAGGATAATGTTAAGGCTAGAGTGGATCAAGCGAGGTTATGCAATATACCAAAGCTAGACATGGCACCTCCCGAAGGCAGGAAGTCATGGAGAAAGCCTAAGGCCGATTTCGTTCTGATGAGGGCCCAAAGGAGGGAAGTACTAGAATGGTTCCAAACATTAATGTTCCCTGATGGGTATGCAGCAAATCTAAAGAGGGGAGTGAACTTAGCTACTTTGCGAATCAAGGAGCTCAAGAGTCATGACTACCACATATGGCTTGAGCGGCTATTGTCGGTGATGGTTCGAGGCTATGTCCCTGAGCATGTCTGGATAGTGCTAGCGGAGTTGAGCAATTTCTTCCACCATCTTTGTGCTAAGGAGTTATCTCGTACCATGGTTGCAGACATGGAAAGAATGGCGCCTGTGTTGCTCTACAGGTTGGAGAAGATCTTTCCACCTGGCTTCTTTAATCTGATGCAGCATTTGATTTTACACCTCCCGTATGAGGCACAAATGGGGGGGCCTGTGCAGGGCGGTGGTGCTATTCAATTAAGAGATTTCAAAAGGTTCTTCGAACTAAATGTAAAAATAAATGCAAAATTGAAGCATCCATAGCAGAGGCATACATTCTAGAGGAGGTGTCAAAAACTTCACAACAAAATACTATGCTGACAAGCTTCCTAGCGTGCATAATCCACCCCCCATTACAAAGCTGGCGAAGATGAATCGAACCTTAGCATTTTCTGAGGGCAACTAGGAAGTGCAAGTGGTGCGACTAACAAGACCTTGAAACATGAAGAGTGGCGCACTATTATGCTATATGTGTTGACCAACCTATCCGAAGTGGAGCCGTACATGTTGTAAGTTCTCAACAAACTTTTTCTCAAGTAGTCACAATTCTGTGTCCAACTCCCTTGTTTCTCGTTGGTACAGGGAATTTCATGAACAATTCTGGCGTGAATCAAGGGAGCCTACCCCGCAGGAAATTTCGACCCTTCTTAAAGAGGGTGCGGGAAATGGAATGCCCAATTTCATTTCTTGGTTCAAACAGAAGGTACTGTCCAATTTGGCTCGTACTTAGTTTGACGTTACAAGTTGCTCGTACGTGCAACTAATATAACGAACTACCCTGCTTAAATTTGTAGGGACAAACCGATGCGTCTATGAGTGCCGAGTTCCGATGGTTGTGCCTATAGGGTTAGGTCATTTATCAGTTATGACGTGAATGGATATCGCTTTCACACAACAAGCCATGAGCAGAGTTGGCCCAATCGAAGAACCATAAATACCAGAGTTTTTACACAAGGCTTAGATGGGGTTGAGTATTACGGAAGAATTGAAGAAATATATGAACTCATGTTTCATGGTTGCAAACCTCTTAATCTTGTTATATTCAAATGCCATTGGTTTGATCCTGAAGTAGTGAGGCAGACCCCTAATCTTGGGCTAGTAGAAATTCAACAATCATCCATCTTACCAGGAGACGATGTCTATATTGTGGCTCAATAGGCCACGCAAGTTTATTATCTCTCATACCCGTGCCAAACTGTATACCGTCTTAAGGGTTGGGATGTTGTGTCCAAGGTATCACCGCACGGTAAACTACCTATCCCAAACAATGAAGATTACAATATAGACCCCAACATATATGATGGAGAGTTCTTTCAAGAAGATGGGCTCGAAGGGAGTTTTGAGATAGACTTAACCGAAGCTCAGCGAATGGAAGTAGACAATGAAAGTGGTGCTGATGAGGACGCCGGAGACGAGGTTCAGAATGTGAAGGGCTTAGAATTACTTTAGCGATTACATCTAAGCAACGACGGTGATGACGACATTCCTCCTTCGAAGCACGGGGATGATTATATCGACATGCGTGATAGTGATGATGAGACTTATGATCTAGCTAATCCCGATGATGATGATTATTTCTAATACATGTATGATCCGTGCTAATTGATTTATTATGTCATACCATGTTATTTTCTAAGTATGTTTTGTTTATTTTGGATCTATTTTGATGTATTATCTATGCTAATTGGTTTACTCTTTTTAATTGCAGGCGATTGAACAATGGTCGGCGGTATGAGGAGGATAACGTCGCTTTACTCAAAAGCGACAGCGACGCGTAAAGGGTCCGATGCAGCTGAGGGGTCTAGGAAAAGACCTCGGGGTAGACCCAAGGGTTGAGGGAAGGGTGGAGGCAAGACGAGGCCACCGTCGCCTGTACCTTCGTCGCCGTCTGAGTTACCTTCCGCTCACTCATCATCTGAGGAGGAGGAGGTACAGGTGGAGGAGGAGGTACAAGTGGAGGAGGAGGTAGGGGTGGAGGAGGAGACAGGGGGTACCTCTTCCTCTACTTCGTCGTGTGTGTGGTTGTGAGGTCCCTCGACCCTCCCGAGGCAACCGATACCTCTTGGGAGATGCCCGCTGATTTGACCCGATGGAGGCAAGTAAGTAACTTTATATGTTATCACTATTTTTTCATTTGATATGTTCAAAATTACAATAGAAACTAATAATTTATCTTAATCACTTGGGTAAGGCTTGGAGGAAGGTCGGTGGGGGTGATCACGCACCCCATGTGAACAACATCCTTGGTCTTTTGATCAAGGAAAAGTTCCCTGGCCTCATGAGTTCGGTGGAACTGTCGAGCCGGCCTACATGTGGGCCCACTATCCCGCCATCCCCGACACCCCTGATCGAGATGGCAGGGTATTCGCTGACAAGGCACAGCATGTCAAGGCCGAGCTTTGGGTAAGTCTTTCTCGCACTACATTGTTCAATACATCGCATTGATTGGACATTCTTAAAATAATGACTTTATACATCGCGTCTATATGCAAGATTTCTTTAGATGTGAGGAGGGATATGAGGCCAAGGCGGATGCTGTGGCTGAGAAAGCCGCCAAGAAACTCATCAAGGACATGCACTACAAGGTGCGCATCTAGGCCGTGATCCAATACCACGTGGAAATACTTAGAGAGAAGATCCCGAAAAGTGCGTCAAGAACCATAAGCCTGACCGCAGAATAATACCTGAAGATAAAAATAGAACATTAATACTTATTTTTCTGAGATTAATTACGCTTAATTTCATCTTCTTATATGTCATATACTTGATGACGTAGGTGCCTCCGTGGTGGTGCGCCTACGATCTGCAGTGCTAGGCCCGGATCATGGACAGGTGGTGCGACCCCGCATGGGAGGAGAATCACAATGCTTGCCGGGAGCGGTGTTTGCTGATGCCGGGTGCACCACACCATCAAGGCAACCTCAACCTCTCAGAATACGCGGCTGGATGGGTACGCGAATTCATTTCTTTTTTCTAACGCTCAACTCTACATAATTTCTAATCATATTGCTTTTTTTCAGTCGGCGGCACATTGTGGCGAGCCTTGCTCCCAGTTCATGGCATATGCTTTGGCCCACAAGGGCAAGGCGACGTTCGACGTCGCCTACAACCCGTAGGACCTGCCCTCGGTGTACAACAACGAGTCCGTCCATAGCCGCCTCGATGGATACACATCGATGACAAGGGTGGTCTATGACCCAGAGTATGATCCGAGCGCCCATGACCTTGATGGAGAAGTGGTCATGAGGGTGGGAGGAGGCAAGAAGCATGGCCGGTTCTGGATTTGCGACAGCACAATCTACACTGCAATACTCCCACTCTATCCTAGATTCGAGCACGGAGCACGAGTTCTAGCCCAGCGATACGCCCACGGCCGAACTCTACACGGTTCTAGATGAACGCACTCCAGGTTATTTCTGTTTTATTCATCGTTTATTGGTTTCACATACTTTTGCATTGCATTGTAACTGTTGACACCAAAATTTGGTAATTTTATTGCCTATCGAGTCTACAGAAGTAAGCAGACAATTCAATGAATATTTGTGAAGAGACTTTCGGCTTGTTTGTCTAGACAGCCCAGTAAGCTATGTTGAGATATCAAACTGGTAACGGAGAATCAGCTGGCATCAATTGTATATGCTGGAGGCCCGATGTGGCGTACTATTTTGATTGCGTGTATATGTGTTGAAGAAGCTAAATTGGTCTTTCGTTGCCATGAAAGAAAGATTATAATATTTCAAATACTCGGCAAGGAACAGCAAAGGTGTGCATCACGTGAATAGAAGAAAAGGCAAGAGAAGGTAGAGGATTAAAGGAAGGCGAAGGCATGCATGCACACGATTAATTAAAGGAAAGAGATATTGATTATTCCCGTTGCCGACGTATTAAGGATGCATATATACACGTATATACCAGGCTAATATAGAGAGAGTTTCCAGACTCGGTCAATCAAGGAAAAAGATGTCGTGCTTGCATGGGACTCTGGAAAATATCTTGTACATTTTACATGGCCGATCAAATAGGATATTCCATTTGCATGACAAGGACACACACGTATTCAATTCATCGGCGAGGACTCCACGTGAATATGGAAAGCAAGAGAAAATGCAGACGGGAGGCCGTACATGAAGGAAAAAGAAATATTATTTTATTTGGAATAAAATATGACGTCCAGATGCAACTCAACGATTAATGGAAGAAGCAAGGGCAGCAAGGATTCTACGTAAGAGAAATTAGAGTCCATATATCTCGATATTTATTTTTATTATCTAGTCGTGTAAGTTTAGGACTCTTATCAGCCCAGGGTATAAATATAAAGGTAAAGTATAATTTACACCCTCCAACTATCGCGAAAATATAGATTTCAACCTCGAACATCAAAACCGGATAACTTTGGCCCTCCAGCTCTCGAAAAAGTTCAAATTTCAACCTTCTGGGCGGTTTTGCGTATGAACAGTACTTTTGATATTTTTAGGAGGCGTCGAAATTTTATATTATTTTTTTAAGCATCTTAACATCCTCAAATAAAAAAACTCAAAACTACAAAGTTGTAGATCTCATTGAGAGCTACAACTTTGATATAAAAAGTATTTTCATTTAACTCCATACAAATAATATATTAGTGCTCTAATGCGGCAAGCGCTAGTTGACGATTATTATGGTGCTGAAATTTTATATTATTTTTTCGAGCATCTTACTGTCCTTAAATGAAAAAACTCAAAACTACAAAGTTGTAGATCTCATCGAGGTCTACAATTTACATATAAAAATTATCTTCATCCGCCATCGTATTGAAAGGTTTTATATTTTTTGAAATTAGAGTCTCATCACGCGACAAACAGTTTTTTCACGTAAGATCAATCGCGTATCTCATCAACATAAGATCAATCGCGATCCATAAGCTCTACTGTCCGTAACAGCCGATTTCTTTGCGTATCGACTATTTAGTCGATTTTTCCGTTTGACTGCTCCCGAAGCAGCACATTTGGAACTATCTGGGCAAAGACCGGCATGTTCCACCTTAAATTACTAATAAACTTTCTCTCCTTGTCAATTGCAGGGTCAAATTGACTGGCACGTCTCGGCAGGAATACGCATGATCGGTTAACCCTGCGTTGAAGCCAAGTGGATCTCCGGGCTCATCCTAACCAGATCCTTCCGGCTTGCGGTGTGCCGACACGTTTTCGTGCCAACACACGTTTCTGACACGCTCGGTGGGACCCCATAATCATCATGGCGACATACAACAATAATGACATCCTTATGGTGCCTTACAAAGACCTAAGTGACGAAGATAAAGATATCATCAGCAAAGCTATAGAAGCATTTTACAACAAGTGTTTGTTGTCCTACAGCAAGACGCACAAATCAGTCATTCAGAAGGCTCCACTGCCAACTGTCCTCTTACATGGACAAAGCGACGAAGCTGATGCAACGGTTACTGCCCATTTAGTCCACAAGATCATTAGTGAAGCTCTTACAAATCATAATCGGGTACTAGCTAACTCAATTGGCAATGCTCTGAAGCAAGTCATCTATGGAGCGCCGGTTGATCAAATTGGGCCAGCATATTATAATGACTTCAACCCTTCAGCTATGGGAAGTAATGTGACTAATTCTAGTCAGCAGCCGAATGATGAGCAGTATCAGCAGCCGAATGATGGGCAGTATCAGCAGCCACCAGTGCAGCAACCCCCAGGAGGACAAATCCTAGACCCTCAAGCTCAGCTAACCGCGCAGGGACAAGTACAAGTCCCGCCAGCAGCAGGGGGCAAGGTCAACGTCAAGTGACAGGGGGGCAATCACCAGCTCAGCAATCTCCAAGTCCCCCTGTTACTCAGATAGTTCAGGAGCCTACTAGACAAAACCAAGTGTATTCAGTCCAGCAGCCAACCTCACCAATCACTTAACAGGTGGTGCAATGGCCGATTTAGGGAAGATTCAATACTTCCTATCTGATGCCTCAGTCGGCCCAGAAAAATACTCCATCAATAGTTTCATCAAGGCCGACATCTGCGATTGATTCGGGTAGATATTTTGCACGTCGATTTCAAAGCCAATTCGTATCTTAATTAGGTTCATTCGGCAGGCGTTTATTTCGACAGCATCGGATTGGTTCAGCTGTCACCAATAAAACTAGCACATTGCCGTTCGTTGAAGCAAGCCAAAGCTGCTAGGACTAATATATTATTTGGGGAGTATCAGCACTCAGATTAGAAGAGATTGTCTGATGGAATATTTGGCTAATGAAAATATTTTATTGTCAAGTGAGTAACCGATAGGTCCAAGAGGATTTTCGGCTAGTTCGTCTTGGTTGCCCATCAGACCATGTCAAGCACACGGAGTCTAGATGCGATTGTCCTGTGCAGAATTGGCTACTAGCTTTGAAAGTCAAGGCCTTACATGCATGGTACAAGAAGTCTGGGCCTGTGATAGCCGGTTTCAGGAATCACGCAAAAAGAAATACCAGAGGGAGATGCTGATGGTCATACTCATTGCCTCCGGGAAGCTGATTCTGGTCGGATGGGGCATCGACACTTGGATTAAAAACAAGGATATTTGGCCGAGGGAAATATTGTATTGTCAGATAAGTAGCCAATCGGTCCAACAGGTGGTTCCATCGGCTGAATGAAGTCATTACCCCCAAATTGGTTTAAACGGTTGAAGAGTGACTTGCCGCGTAGCAGGAGAAGAGTGCTAGCATGGAGGGGATTGTGTGTCGTTCGTGTGGTGCTACTAAGCAATGCATGCCAGGTTACTGCTGTGCTGTTATAAACTTGCAGCGACACATTTAAGGAAAAGAGCCCATGATGTTCATTGACAACAAGAGGCCGATATTAGCATTTATTCGGCCATCTATCAAGGTGCTAATCATCAAATCATTCTCTAGTTGTTGTCTGCTAGGAAGGTCAACGCTTTATCTTGGTACAAGACTGCTGCAACAAATTATCGACTAAGTATTTTTCGAAGCATAGGCTACTATTAATGGTCATGAAAGGCAAGGTGAAAAAGTGTGTTGGCCGATACATTTGAATAATCGGATTTTCCTAAGGGGGCCTGAAGAGGGATATCGGCTTAGAGAAAATCGTCAGCAAAAAAAAATCACAATAGTCACATGGACAGTCGATATTTGTACAAGTGTAATCTGAAGAGGTGCCAGACTAATATCAGCACCTTGGCTATTTACAGTCTGATAATAAAATCTCATACGGACAGCCGATACAAACAGATCGAGAGCATAAAGCCGACGACATATCGGCTTTTGGTACAGCGATGGAATTTCTTCAAAATGATCTGACGGAACTGATGAAAGACGACAGAGCCAGATCAGGAAGCAAAGTGGATTTTCTTGTATGAGACGGCGTGAATTATAATATTCGGATAACTTGCATATTCGACCAAGGGATTGGAGTTGGAGCCGGAATCCAAATGTGTCACGTTTGCATATACATGGTTCTGATCGGCTATATATGGAGCCAATAGTGTTGTAGTCATACTAGTACATTGGCTCTTTATGGCTCAAAATGCCAATGGAGTCCCAGGATAAATGGCCAGACATACAAGCCGATGGAGTCTCTAATAGATCCGCAGGAGCGTAAAGCTGTTGTTTTCTGGATAGCAAAGGAAAATATGACTGAGATCTCCTGTTAATATGTCCAAACATGTTCAGATAGCTGAACCTGACTTGGGTTCGGCTGGAGGGTAACGTACTGACATGGAATTTACAAGAAGACTATTCATAATGATCAAGCATAGTTCGGTCAGGACAAAAAATAAAATCAGCACAAGACAACTTTCTGGAGTCGGAATTGTCAGAAATTCTCTACGCCATCAGTACTATGCGATTCGTAGATACATGGGGAATTTGTCTTGAGTTCATCCATCAGCTATTAAAATGTGCAAGAAGTCAATGGACACATTCTAAGTTCAGACGTTCTAGAATATTTATAGTTAATAACCGACGATTGCTACGAAATAATTAAAGGAGGATCTAATTTTCATCGGCTAAGATGCATTGAATAAAGCTTGGAGCATTATTGCCATGATAACTGAAGTTACATGAGTCGTCTCAGGGAAAAGTTCAGGGGATGTGCGGCTTGAGGAAACGTGAAGAAAAGGGAGCCAGTCGGAATCAGGATCAAGTTGGCTTATAAAAAGATATATGTGCGTGCACATGGCTAGCAGACTGGTTGTATGTACGTGATCGGCAAATTGGTTTCATATACATGCCGATCGCTTCTCCTAAAATAGAATCGGCTGTGAACTAGGGCTCCTTGAGACTCAAGGTCTATCTGGAATATTTGGACGGGTCCATTATAAAGTCAACCGATGTCGCCCTTCAACCATTAGCGGCAGTCGTCAGCCGATTGTTTTTTCCTGGGATCTGATTCTCCAAATATATCGGCACTTTCGCTGGTTGTTTACGCGAGGAAAAGCAAAAGGAAAGAATCTCTACTATAATGATGGACCAATCAAAGTTATACTAAGTCCTCAGTAAAACGTCCTCCGCTGAGAGCCTTTAACCATTGTGCACCCAGAAAAATGCACATAAGAATTCGTCTCTATTAAAATCAAAGGCTAATAAAACACCTAAACAAGTTCAATGACCACGATTCGATGTGTGATGCCTGGCTTCTCACCCCCGTGCCCTACCCCACGCCCCCTACACAGTGTCCACAACTAACGACCCAGGATCAAATCCCCAAATAAACAGAAAAAAAGCTTCCTTAAAAAATATTTCCTTCTTTGCGGCGGTTGCCGAGCGGCATCGCGGAGCAGCCACCCCGCCCCAGATCGCGCTGGCGCTCGCCGAGCGACCGGGCTACCATCTCGCAACAACGAACTGTGTTACTGCCCTCCTCCAGGCCCCGCCGCGATCCCGCCCGGCCGCCGGCGCTGCACTTCTCCAGGCCCCGCAGCGATCCCGATCGCGTTCGCGGTCTCCAAGAGGCCGGAACACCATCGCGCGACGCGCTTGCGGTCGCCGAGCGGCCGTGCCACCACGTGACCATCTCCGATTTCCGGCGGCGCGTGGCGGACGCGACGGGGGACCTGGAGCGTGCGGGAGTGGCCGAGCCCATCAAGGTACACGCGGCGGCGGCGGCCAGCGTGAAGTGGGACGCGGTTCGCCTGGGCTACGTCAGTCCTGCCCGCGCCGCGGGCCCCTCGTACTAGAAGGACAGCGAGGAGGCGCGGTGCCGCGAGGAGCAGCGCTGGCTGCGGGAGGAACAGCAGTGGCTCCGCGAAGAGTCGCGCTGGCGCGCCGAGCGCGAGGCCCTCCTCGCCGAAGTCGCCGCTCTGTGACTCCACCTCAGCGCGCTCGAGGGATCGCGCAACCCGTCTGCCAAGTGCTACGTAAGTCACCTGCTCCCTGAGTTAGAATGTTTTGTGGGTGCGCGCGGGTGTTCGATGATTCGCTTGACAGAGCCGGCTTGTGTCACCATCCGAGGAGACCTACGGGAGGCCGTGTCACCATCCAAGGAGACCTACCAGAGGCTGCTCGCTGAGAAGCTGCTCAACAACCGGACATGTATCCTCGCCTTCAGGAACGAGCCATATGAGCCTGAGAACGTCTCGGCAACCGTTGCAGCTTCCTCCCACCACAATAAGCCGCCCAAGCAGCGGTGACATATTCCCTAGGTATATGCATTTACTGAATTCTTCGTGTTCATCACTTGGATGGCGATTTCTGATGCTGCTCGAAATGTATGCAATCTGTAGAGAGGACTCTAGACGCACCAGAGCTTGTTGATGACAACTAATACCTCAACCTGCTCGACTGAGGGAGCAACAACTTTCTGTCCGTTGCTCTGGGTGACACGGTAAACCTGTGGGGTGCATCCAGTGGGTCCACGTCTAAGCTTCTGATCATCGACGATAACAGCGGTCCCATCACAAGCGTCAACTGGGCTCCAGATGGCCAGCATATCGTTGTTGGGCTCAACTCGTCTGATGTCCAGCTCTGGGACACCAGCTCCAACTGAGTGGTATGTGCAGTGTCCTTGATCATCCAAAAATGCGTGCACGTTCTTTGTTGTTGAATTCAGGTCGTTCTTTCCCAGCAGTTGAGAACTCTCAAAGGTGTGCATGAGGCAAGAGTTGGCTCACTGACATGAAACAACAACATCCTCACCACTGGCGGCATCGATGGCAAGATCGTGAACAACGACGTGAGAATTAGGAACCATGTTGTGCAGACATACGAGGGGCACAGTCATGAGGTGTGTGGGCTTAAGTGGTCTGGATCAGGAGCACAGTCATGGATGACACCAATTTTTAGTCTCACAGTTAAGTTCCCCAATCGCAAATCCCCCATTTTTTCTGTCTCTACAGCCTGTGCATTGTATATCAATTAAGTCCAGTTTTGATTATATTGTCAATGTTCACAGACAGATGCCATATTGCAGTTGTCAAAACATATCAAGGAGAAAAAGATAGAAGTAAATGTTTTAGTTTTGATATGGTATTTTTTTTCCTTTTTTGCTGCAGGCTACTCTCTTGCTTGATGCTTTTAGCAAGAACAGAGCTTCATTCTCAAGACATGATTAATGAAAAGCTTCAGAAAGCTGAAGAGATTGGTATGGAAAGCTTCCCCTGTCCGTTAGAGGCTTACACTGTATATATTCAGATTTTTATATGATAATATATTTTTCTAAAAACTTGGTCAAGGGATGCTGTGAGTTTATACTTGACTGTGTACATTCAATTTTTTATATATAATAATATTGTATTTCTATCGCTCATTCAGTTTTCAAGTGTATTCCTGAAAAGCAGCCGTTGCGTTAGCACGGATACTATACTAGTATATATAGTGGGCAACTGATAAGTCATATTTAGTGCCAAAGCATCACCAACAAGAGCTAATCAACGAACGTCTGAATCAGGCAAAAAGAGAACCCCGGATGACCAGCAGCTAGTGTGACGGTGACGGCTGTCCTGAACATACCATCCGATGGATGCAGCCAGGGCACCCAGCAAAGTGGATCGATCAGCTTTACCATCATCAGGGCCGTGGCCCATGCACGTGCAAGCCGATTAGCTGGCAATATTAATCCTGTGTTTGTTGGTATTTGGCTAGCGCTGGAGGAATTTATCGATGTCCATCTGCTACTCGCTCTTCGATCCAGAATTGTCCGCCTCCCCTATCAAGCAAACAAGAAGAACAGGCATCTAGCCTAAAGGCCGATGATAACTGTTTTGGGTACTTTCATATATGGCCAACAGCTGATTACATTCATTATTTCAAGATGTCATTCACAATCAGCTAAAGCAGAAGCTCAAATCGATCATGGTAAACCCGAAGTAAACAAAGTTGAATTTCTTCATCGGCTCTCGGTTTTCTTTTCAATAAGAGGCATAGCCGGTGGACAAGCGAAGGATGTGGAGGAGTCTGGGCTATGATGCAGCTGCATGCCGGACCTGTTTTTATTATGATGACCACGCACCGTTGTTCGGAAGCCTCGAAGAGATGATTCATGACGTGCTACTGGAAACTGGACCGCTGCATCACTTTTGCTATCCTAAGGTGAAGAGATATTCAGAGCGGTCGAGATCAGAATCCTTTCTTGCTGTGCCAGCACGTGGATTGAGGAGCTGACTTCAAAATAAAGAGGAATTTCAAACGGAGGCAGAAAGGCACTGATCGGCTCAGAGCGGAGGAACGTACATGCAAATATGAGGTACATGCCCCTCTATGCTTGGCTCGCGTATTTTTTATTCGTTGCTTTCCCTATCACTTGTGAACAATTTATCATAGGGAAGCATGTCATCTAAGTAGTTGATGGATAAGATATGGTATGATAAAAGGAACCTTGCTTCTTTTGCAAAGTGTTTGGGAATTTTCTTACAAAAATTCAAAATCAATAGCTTGTCTCGTCAATGAAGTTAGAAATTCCTACCAAGGCCATATGTTAGTCTCATTAAAAGCCTTCCAAATAAGTTGTTTACTTTGTGTTGAGTTTTTTCAAGTCTTGTTAACCCTTGTTGAGAGATTTATTATGCTCCTAAGATCAAGATCACGTACACGCCACATATATATGCTGCTTCTACACTAGGAGTATGCAAAAACATATTTTTCATCCACATCAAAATGTTCTGCTCCTACTAGGGTTGTTTGTTAGGTTTTATATCAGAATAAATGTTCTAAGTTCTTGATAGTATTTCTCTCAAAAGTTTCTCGCAAGAAGAGACATGAGTTATGCTAAAATAAAAAAATAAAAATGGACAAAAGAGGTAAAAAAATTAGAATAAAGATAGCCCATGTTCTCGCAATATATATATATATATATATATATCCACAAGAGAGAAATATATTTCAAAGAGTATAGTAGAATTAGGTTAGCCACCAAATATTCCACACACATGCACATCTTATCTAAGAGTATGACACTTCTCTCCTTGGATGCGGGATTTGACTTTACAATATATATAAGGTAGGTACGCTACATATTTTATCCCTACCTGAACTCCACATAGGCTTTTTAGAAGTAGGATAAAGAGAGACAAAACAATGCTTCGATAAGGAACTATGCACATTGAGCGATCTAAGAGAATCATTTGAGGAGCAAAGCTATGTTTTAATCTGAAAATATTTCAAAAACCCAAGTTTTCTGAGCAAGAGAAGCGAGGATGACTGGATTCTAATCCGTTCCATTCCTCAACCACCCAAGATGGTGTGATAGACACTTCAAAGTTCATATGTGTAGGTAAGGCTTGGAATAAGGTAATATTGCTGCCAGTAAATTCCTCAGCTCCTTGAAAGATGACCATTGGATCAAAATAGTTCAAAGCATGAAAATTCATATTCCGAACTAGGGGGCATGAGTTGACACCAAATTTTGGTAATTTTATAGCCTATCGAGTCTACGGAAGTAAGCCGACAATTCAATGAATATTTGTGAACAGACTTTCGGCTTGTTTGTCTAGACAGCCCAGAAAGCTATGTTGAGATATCAAACTGGGCCTCGTTTAGATTGACGTTAGGAATCAGTATTTGGCACTATAGCACTTTCGTTTGTATTTAATAATTATTGTCCAATCATGGCCTAACTAGGCTCAAAAGATTCGTCTCGTAATTTACAATCAAACTGTGTAATTAGTTATTTTTTTATCTACATTTAATACTCCATGCATATGTCTAAAAATTTGATGTGATGAAGAAAGAGTGAAAAAACTTGCAATCTAAACAAGGCCCTGCTAACGGAGAATCAGCTGGCATCAATTGTATATGCTGGAGGCCCGATATGGCGTACTAATTTGATTGCGTGTATATGTGTTGAAGAAGCTAGGCAAGGAACAGCAAAGCTGTGCATCATGTGAATAGAAGAAAAGGCAAGAGAAGGTAGAGGATTAAAGGAAGGCGAAGGCATGCATGCACATGGTTAATTAAAGGAAAGAGATATATTGATTATTCCTGTTGCCGACGTATTAAGGATGCATATATACATGTATATACCAGGCTAATATAGAGAGAGTTTCTAGACTCGGTCAATCAAGGAAAAAGATATCGTGCTTGCATGGGACTCTGGAAAATATCTTGTACATTTTACATGGCCGATCAAATAGGATATTCATTTGCTTGACAAGGACACGCACGTATTCAATTCATCGGCGAGGACTCCGCGTGAATATGGAAAGCAAGAGAAGATGCAAACGGGAGGCCGTACATGAAGGAAAAAGAAATATTATTTTATTTGGAATAAAATATGACGTCCAGATGGAACTCAACCATTAATGGAAGAAGCAAGGGCACGTATCAAACAAGGAAGCTTCATCAGCAAGGATTCTGCATAAGAGAAATTAGAGTCCATATATCTTGATATTTTTTTTTTGTTATCTAGTCGTGTTCGTTTAGGACTCTTATCAGCCCAGGGTATAAATATAAACCCTCGTCTATTTTACCAGACATCCAATCAATCAATACAAGTTACTTTTTTTTTGACTCCATGCCAACCCTTAGAAGTACAGTAGATCTCGGCGAGTTCTTCAACAAGCAGGGCTACGTCAGTCCAGCCGACCTCCGGCTTGTATGTAAGTATCATCATGGCTTATACTTCTGTTTGTACGGCTGCATTGGTTAAGTTCGACCTCTACTGCAAACTCTAGTATAAGCTAATTATCGACCCTTGTCTAGTTCAAGTACGGCTGTATCGATCCGGTCGACCTCCACTACTCGAATTAGATTAAGGTCAAGTTATCGGCTCTACCTAAAAGTGACAACCCTTGGGTAGATTCATTAAGTTAACGATCTTGCTGATGCTCTTATTGCCATTAGTTTGCAGCAACATCAACCTGTCCGGTCGAGATCGATCTAGATCGGTCTCATATCCTTTTAGCTCGTCGTTTGCTTTGTTTCAATACGATGTTTCTTACTTTAAGTGATGAGTTACGTTTTATTGGCTATTCTACTTCGATCTTGATCGCGCATAGTACGTGATTAAGGCACGTATGATCTTGAAGAGGTTTGCTGGCTAGTTAAATCTGGTTTATAGCTCGCTATTATGGCTATAACGATCCGGTCGATCCCCACTGATGGCACTGTAGATCGGAGGATGCTAGTCAATAGATTTGTTCTCGATCAGGCGTGACCTTAACTGTTTGTTATGCCTGCATCGGCTAAATAGCCGATCGCTTGTGCTTTAACGCCTACGGTGTGTCTCCATGATTCTGTTAAACGTGAATAGATCTGTATACTTTAAAGGTTTAATTTGTTGTCTTTATCATGGCTGCATCAATCCGGTCGAACCCCACTATTAGAAATAGCACGTTAGGTCTGATGAGTTTATTGGTTTGTCCATGTTAAACAGTCGATTGTTCGCATGCTGTAGTCCCTTTTCACCCGAATCGACTATTTCAGCCGATCCGCTTTGAGCTTTCGCACATATAGCATGTCTTTCGGAAAGCCTGTCAATGTATAGATGGTTTTACGGATTCTAATGTTTTTGTTTGTTATTATCATCATAGCTGCCATCGATCCTGTCGAACCTCACTGTTGATGGTAACAAATTAGATTCTGAGCGTTTGTAGATCCATTCGTACTAGACAGTCGATTTGTTTGCATGTTATATCCTTTCTCGTTAGATTCATCGGCTCAATGATTCACACTGGTATTATCTACCTAGCTGATGATTTCACTTACATCTTGCGGGCACTGTACTTGTCAACATAAGATCAATCGCGATCCATAAGCTCTACTGTCCGTAACAGCCGATTTCTTCGCGTATCGGATATTTAGTCGATTTTCCCATCTGTCTGCTCCCGAAGTGGCACATTTGGAACTGTTTGGGCAAAGACCGGCATGTTCCACCTTAAATTACTGATAAACTTTCTCTCCTTGTCAATTGCAGGGTCAAATTGACTAGGACGTCTCAGGAGGAATACGCAGGATCGGTTAACCTTGGGTTGAATCCAAGCGGATCTCCGGGCTTATCCTAAGCAGATCCTTCCGGTTTGCTGTGTGCCGACACGTTTTCATGCCAACAGTAACATTGGGATGAAATATTATAGGTCCAGGTAGAACAAGAAACGAGGCGCCGGAAGGAGCTAAGGCAAAGATGGAGGTAGAGCGGCAGAGGATGGAGCTACAGATGTTTGAATATATGAAGGGTGTTTACGCTGCAATCGGTCAACCTCCGCCACCGATGCCAGTCCCTCCTCCTCAACCTGCTCCAAATACTATTTCAGGCACTGTGAGTCGCTTTACGACCTTATAATCATAGTTTCTAGTTTATGTAGAATCAATCTTACAAAGATGCCCAGACACTAGAAACTTAGTGACTAATGTTATATGTTTGTTACCAACTAGTACCTAAGCAATCATACTAGAGCACAATGCAACTGAGAAGATATTGCTGATAGTTGCAAGGGTTATACTAGTTAGGCAGCAGAGAGACCATACGTATTGTTCAATCTTGTCACACACATGCAATCTGTTCTAATTTGTGTAGCATCAATCGGCGGCATCGAATGAACCTCATGACCCAGTGTGGTCGTAGTGGAACTCGTGGCCTAAGTGACTACTTGTGATTTTATTTGCATTTGCATTTGTGGATTACCTGTGACTACTTGTGACTATTTGTGGTTGTGAATGAACCTACTTGTGATTCTGAAGTTTATTTGTATTTATGTGTTGTCGATATATCTATATGAACTGCCTGTGATGCCTATTGTGAACTATGTGTGATGTCTGCAATGTTTATTTGAGTGGGGTACGTTATACGTGATCGAACAATAAAAACAAGGAATATATGGACGCTTTGCCGAGTGTTACACTCGGCAAATAGGCATTTTGCCGAGTGCTAGGGTAAAAACACTCGACAAAGAGGACACGTGGTCAAAATCTGTTCATTCTAGGACTAAAATGACTTCTTTGCCGAGTGTCCAGTATTTGACACTCGGCAAAGATGGCAGGTTTGCCGAGTGTCCAATATCTGACACTCGGCAAAGAAGGCATGTTTGCCCAGTGCCCGGGATTTGACACTCGGTAAAGATGGCATGTTTTCCGAGTGCTCAGGATTTAACACTCGGCAAAGAAGGCATGTTTGCCGAGTGTCAGATGTTGGACACTCGACAAAGAATTCAGGTTTGCCGAGTGTCTGGTCCGGGACACTCGACAAACGCGTCGTGACCGTCTCCGTGTCGTCGCGTTACTTTTTTCGTCGAGCGTCGGTTTCAGCTCTCGACAAAGTATTTGCTGAGTGTCCGATAGAAAACACTCGGCAAAGAGATGTTTGTCGATCCTGTAGATGTCGTGTGCTCTTTGCCGAGTGTTACACTCGGCAAAGCTTTTGCCGAGTGTTTTTTGGTCTTTGCCGAGTGCCTGTGGCACATGGCAAAGTTATTGTTTCCGCTAGGGTTCCGTATTTAAGTATGGCAACATCCACTCTAACCAGTAAGGATTAAAGTTCATCCCTCTCATATATATATATATATATATGAATGCGATTTTAAGATTTATTTAGAATTGTTCAGAATTTCTATTGAGCGTAGCTCCTACTATATTGCAACACCTACAAGATAAAGGCAAGCGATCTCTATAATTTGCTCTAGCTTGGTCCGGTGCGGTGCATAAACAATGGGCTCCTACCCCTTCACCCTCCATCTCTCCCCACTCGTGGCGTCTAGAAGCAGTACGGTAGTGTAGAACTTTATTTTAAGACGCTGCGGTGGCGGGTGGGTCGGGGGCGTCCTCGCGCGCGACTTTGTTTTCCGCGGTCTCCGCCTGTGAGGGGCCCGAAGCGAAATCAAATGCCCCCACATTACCTCCTGCTGCCCGTTTACTTCCTTCCCCGCAGTCCTCTGTGCTCACATTGCTACGCCTCTCCTCCGATCCCATCCTCCTCCTCCTCATTCTGCAGCCCCTCGCTCGCTCGCTAGATCTGCCCGACGTACGGCGCCACTGACGGAGGGGTTGTAGGTGAGGATCGTCGTCTTGTTGTGCTACCATGTCTGATGCCTCTCACCTTCCTTCTTCTTCCGTTCCTTTGGTTTTTAGTGTTTTACCCGCTCGATCTCTGTAGTCTCGGACTGTCGGTGCAAGGGCGCCGCCGGCCGGATAGAAGCCGCTGTTCGGGTTGCCGCCGGCGCCACCACAGGTGAGGTTCCATTTATGGCAATGGTTTTACATCACATTACATTTTCAGAAACTCAAAGTCTTTCTCAAAGTTTTGAGAAATGCAATAATTTCTCCTCATTCAGCAAAAGTTTCACAAAGATTAATCTTTTCCTAAAAAAGTTTTCCGATCTAACATTAGTTCCTTCAGCAAGAGAGAGAAAAGATTGCGTGAACTTCTTTGACCGTCAATATAAATTCGTTATGAATAAACACTGTTTTTAGTATGGCACTTTAGGGCGCCTCGGGCGGTCCCCTCGCTCCTCGTCCCCAGGCCCCCGCGCCAGCGACTCCGCCCTCGCCACCGCCGGAGCTGCCGGGCGCGTGTCCGGCGGGCAGCAAGGATGGCGGCGGCGGGGCCATCCTGCCCTCTATTGTGTGTGCTGTGCCATGGTGATTGGTTGCTCGCAGCGTCGTGGATTCGAGTTCGAGTTCCGTACGGTCTTGCTGCCGCGCTCCAACGACAGCGCGTCGTCGCTGCCTGTGCGGCGGCCGGATCCGTGCTGGGCTACGAGATCCTTGTTGCCGGTGGCCGGATCTGGGCACCGGTGGCCTGATCTCCGCGCGGTGCGGCCGAACTCCGGTGCGCGGTGGCCGGGCTCCGACTTGGCCTGGTCCAGGCGTGGCGCGGTAGGCTAGCTCGGGCTGCAGCGGTTGCGTTCGTGGCATGCTCCTGCGCTCCTCTGGTGGCAGTTTGGTGCGGAGGCTGCTGGAGGCCTTGGGTGGCGTGATGGATGCAGGGCCAGCTCGGTAGGGGTTGGAACGTTGGTGGGCTGGGTGACTGGGGCTTCTTCTGATCCCAGCCCTCTTCTCCCCGCCATCTGCCTCTCCCCTTTCTCGGGTTGGTTTCCGTGGCAGAGCTGGCTAGATCTGCTTGCTGCTGGCCGGCTTTGATGGTTCCAGCGGGGGCGGACTCTCCGACTGGGTTTTCCGGGTGTTTCTCCTGGCCGGCGTCCCTACGGGCGGCGGACAGGCGGGGCTGCTGCTGAATCATCGCCGCACCCTGCCTCCGTGGTAGGGTCGGGACTCCGGCGACGACGGTGTGGAGGTTGCTTGACGTCGAGGAGAAAGCTTGGACGACGACATCTGTAGACACCGTTATCTTCTTGCAGGCGTCCTTTCCTACCTCTCCTTCTACTGTACTGAATGTTGCAGGTGAAAACCTTCCTTTGGCGGGCTACTTTGTTGGCGCTTTTAGCGTCGTTTCCTCTTTGGAGGCATTGCTAGGCTTTCCAGTTCTGCGGTTGCTCCTTGTCGTTTGGCCATGGTGGTGCCCCACTGTGCTGTTTGGCGTCGCCCGGCACGTCCTCGTGTTTTTCTTTAGTCCTTGTTTGTTGTTAATTGAGTTGTAGTTGGGTCGATTTTGACCAAGTTGGAGCAAACAGTGGCATGAGTTTTTGATAGTTGTTCGGTTGTTATACCAAAGTTGTGTAGGATGAGTGGAACACTCTCTTCAGTTGTTTGGTTTTTAGGCCCGGTTTCCATTTAAAAAACTGGGCGGGCACCGCTTTTCTTCTTTCTTCGTCTAATAAAAATCGCGGCAAAGCTTTTGCCGTCCTTTAAAAAAAAGTATGGCACTTTGACCATTAATATTTTAAGAATATAGCGAGGGGACGCGATTGGCTAGCCATCTTGCGTCGCACCCTGGCAACCCACCGGCGACCCAGATTCGAGCCCGACGGGGCGCGTTTCGCTGGACGGAGACCAAATTCACCGTTGTTGCCATGCCATACTCCGATTCCACTCCCCCGCAGTAGCTCCATGACCTCCCCCCTCCCTCCCAACTAGCTGCATCGCCCCTCTCCATAGGTAAAGGCAGGGTGGGACATTGCCACCGCTGCACCCGCCATTGACGCCATCGAGCAGAGGTCGCGCGTGGCTGGCGCATCCTTCTTTCTCATTTTGGTGTCTCCCTAGGTCACTGGAGCCCGCGCCGGTGGCCGGTGGCCAAGGTCTTTGTCGCCGGCAGTAGAACGCCGAGCACCGTAGCCATGAGCTCGCCGCGGCATCGCCATGGATGCAGCCACACTTCACGTCTGCCTTCCCAAGCCTGACTTCAAACCTTAGATCTCCACCTTGGTCACCTAGAGTTCACGTGCGCACACAGAGGCCACACCGAGCCGGAGGCGGCAAAGCCCGCCGCCATACCTAGGAGTCGAGCCGCTTTTCACGCCGCGGCCATAGGTAAAGGCCTCCATTGGTACCGCGACTTGTCTAGACGGGTGTGGGAGACCGCGCAAGCCCGTGGTGCCATGCCCGCCGCTGGAAATCTCACCGCCGGCCAGGTTGCGGTGCCAAGCGCTGCGTGCAGGAAGGAGGAGGGAGGAAGAAGAAAAGGGCAGGGGCAGAATCATCATTTCACCGCTGTTCTCTCTCCTCTTAAGGCAGAAATTAATATTTTTATGCGTTCGATGTCCTCCAGCAAATTTTGCACAAAGTAGAGTGTCCACTAGTAAATCGATTTATTTTCAGTGTCCGCTGGCGAAGCAACCTCACTTTCAGTGTCCAACAACCAATTTTGCCAAGGGAATATCTAACTAAAGCCACCCATTCCCAAAAGGGATACCGAAACACTTGTGGAAGGGGTGACTCATTCTCAGCAACAATGTTGCCACCTTCCTTGTAATCATGTTACCGTCTTCACCATCATGGTCCTCTAGCATGGGGTCTCTCTCAATATCGGGCTATGAACATTCGCAGCTTGCGTTATGGATGTCTATAGACATGCCACGATGTGCCTACCGACATATGAGCACTATGTTCATGTGTCGTACTCCCCTACAACCGCACCTTACTGCATGAATCCAGGTTTGTGCCAGCCTCCCCTATATATGCCATTCGCTCCTCTGTCACAAGCTTCAGGCCGAATGGTAGTTGGGCAAGGGCTTTGTAGAGAAAGCTGCCATTATGGCCTCAATGTTGACCATTGCATCGATCCTAGAGTCGAAATCACCCAAGATACTAAAACCTTGCTCCTCTGCCTCTTCCTCACCCTTCTTCCTCCACATACATATTCCTTCACACATTCATACACCTTACAATGATTATATTGTACTTCGTCTCTTCCTCTGCTTCGTTATGATAAAATGATTTTTATTGACACCACTATTTTGTTATAGAGGCAGTCTATAAATACAAGAGTTTCTAGAAATCACATGATGGGCCCAGCTGTCTAGGACGGTCTCTAGAAATTGATTTCCAATGGCGTGGCCTACAAGGACCCAGTGGAAATGAGCCCATTTTTGAAGTGGTCCACATAAGGAACCGCCTCGGTAAATACCATTTATATACACATGTAGTTGCTATGTGAACTACCTTTGAAAATCATTGAAAAAGTTTTTCTTACTGTTTAAGTAAGTTCAGTTTCTCTATAATAATTATATGGAGGGATGTATCATATGCATCTCAATCTGAAGCAAAATTGTAAAAATGTTTGCAAACTCTTTTGTCATACTTGTTTGGAAGCCGATGCCTTTGAAAATTGTTTCGACCAATGTTCAAAATGAAAGGTTATGATATTCCTACCAACAATGCAACAACAGTGTGGTTGGAGGGTAAGAAACGATAACATGAGGTGGAAGATTATGGTTTCAATAAAATCATGTGAATTGTTACTTGTGACGTGTGACCACCTGTGTTCTTCGCTGGGTCGGCCTTGATGCAAATTTATCTCCCTGTTTTTTTGGAACCTCGTTCTAAAAACATGCATGAAGGATGAAGTGTTGTTGGGTTTTTAAGGAGTGAAATGAGGAGGTGATGTGGATTTGGAAAGACACGCAGGAAGGATGAGGATAGAAGAATGAAGCATTTAATTCTCATGCTAATATCCTGTTGACATTTATAATTCTTTTACAATTGAAAAAGTAATAGTAAATATATGTATTCTAACAGGGAGAGTATGAAAATGGACAAAAGGTTGCTGTGAAGTTGCTTTACAATCGGGAACCAGACTCTGTTAGTAAGCAATTCCAGAATGAATTTGACAACCTAATGAAGCTCGAGCATACAAACATTGTACGGTTGATGGGTTTTTGCTATGAAACCAAACATGTAGCTATACCATACAATGGAAATCTAGTTCTCGCTGAAGAGGCAACAAGAGCACTCATCTTGGAGTATTTGCAGAATGGGAGTCTTCAAAGGCATCTTTCAACAAGTAAGGTGTCCTTCACCGTAACTTTGAGTTGTTCCTATTTGAGAATTGTTATGTTCCTCTATTTGGTGGTTTGTCCAACTTCAACGTGTACTATAATTGTACAGATTACAAGCTATTTTGGAAATACAGGTTCACATTACATAGCACGACGTGGTTGTATCTATTGGACAGATAACATCCAATAATGTAGCATGTATTGGTGCCTAACTCTTTTGAGTTAGGGGATGCTTCGTGGCCACACTTATGTAGTAGAGAGAGATTGTAACACCCAAAATTTTTCATTCTTTTAAAATAAGTAAATTTGATTTAATTATGTTATTAAGTGTGCATTCAATTATAGGAAACTAATAATTTTTGGGGAATTAAAATCAATTATAAGATTTAAAACTTTTGATGCATACATGCTGCTGCAATATTTATTCATGTGATGATTGTTCTTGAATTAGAGTTCAAATGAATTCAAAAATTATTTGAAAATGCCTTTGGGAAAATTTGTTTGGAAAATAAAAAGAAAAGAATCATTTTCTCCTCCCCTTCCTCATTTTCGGCCCGCATGGCCTTTTTTTCCCCCATGTGACAGCTCACTCTCTCTCCCTCTTCCCCTTTCGGCCCGCCAACCATTGCCCACCCCACAGCTTCTTCAGCTCGGCCCAGCAGTCAAGCGCCAGCCCAAAGAAGCCAGGCAACCACAACGCCTTACCCAGCCCGGCCGCGCCTGGGCCCCACACTGTCGGGCGCCGTCCCTTCCTCATGGCTTCAGCTCGGCAACCGCCAGCGCCGGTGTCTAAGCAACCGCCGCCCGCGCTCCGTGCATCGTGGGCGCGCCCCCCCCTCGCGCCCCGGCCGCTACAAATAGGAGCCGAGCCCCCCCTCGCGCGCCCCCTGCTACCTACCGCTCCGGTTTTCGCCCTCGCTCTAGGCCAGCAACTGTCGCCCCGATCTCCGAGCTCGGCGACGCCCCTCACGTGACAGCCCTCCTCCGAGCCGCCTCCGTCTCCTTTTTTCCTGGGTGAGCTTCGCCGTCCTCCCCTCTATCTCCGGTATCCCTTTTCTCGTTTTTGTTGGCTTCCGTGCCTTTGGGCCGCGAGCTCCATGAGGCATATGGTCGCCACCATGGCGACCACTGCTTAGCTAACCCGTTTCCGGCCGCCACAACGGCATGGCTGCGACCCCCCTTCTTCCCCCGCGCTCACCGGTGCCCTTGGTGGTCCATTTGGTGAACCCTAGACCCTAACCGCGCGCGACCGTGACCTCCACGCCGCCGGCAATGGCGCCTCACCGCCGGCGTCACTGTGGTCGGCCGGAATATTCTCTCTCTCCCTCCCCAGGTCTAATCTGAACCACTCGTTTCTAATCCAACGGCCGTGATCAGCCGATACCCCTTCGCGTGGCTGTTTTGCAAAAGAGTCCCAGGACTTTTCTAAGTCCTAACCCGCAGTCCAAGGCGTATTTCCCCGAATGCGCAATCTCGATTGGAAAGCGTAAACTTCACGGGTTAAGTCAAAAATACGTTTTCAGTATTTACAGAAATGCCATTTGAACTGTTTCGCTTATAAAATTGTCGTTTTAGCTCCGAATTGATCCATTCAAATCGCGTTAGCTTCGTAATTTCATAAGCTACATGTTAGAACTACTGTTAGTCAAGTTTGGAACTTTTTAATTTCATGATTAGATTTAATTAAATATATGGCTATAGGAAAACCCGTTTAAATCATAACTTTCGCATTTTAGCTCCGTTTTTCGTGAACTTCGCGTTGACGTGATCGTAGCGAGACGTAGAATATGTTTACAAATATTTTATCTTGTTTTCAATACTGTTGGTGTACTGTTCTAATTATAGGAATGTTTGCTTTGCATGAATGCTTATGGAATGTTGTATGTTGCCGTGTTGGTCGCGTTCAGACGGTGAGGAAAACGTTGGAGACCAAGAACTCTTCGACGACCAGCAGGACCAGCACGAGTTTGTGAACCAAGGCAAGTATAACATGGGCCTTCCTTGATGTCCTATTTCACTTTAATCAATTACTCATTTGCATGTGTCTAATTTTGATACCCGTAAGGACATCCTAGTGATTATTTATCCTGTTCCTTGTCTCCTATGGGTTAAATGCATATGGGTAGATTGCTAGTGCTCTAACTGAACTTGATATACCTGTTGATGAATGATACTATGGAACAAAGTGAGTAACATGATTTATAACAACTGTTCCATAGGGCGAAAGTGCAAATGACCTTTGTTCATGTTGCTCCTGGCCCTCCATAAGGACTTATCTGTCGGCAAAAGCTGGGACTGACAGTGCAACCGGGAGAGTCATATGGCTCTGACTTTAGCTCAGTAATAGGACCTTTTCTAGCTAGTTAGAGGTTACCTTTTTGGCGCAAATGGGGCTTGCCACGTTGGGTATAGGGCTGCCTCTGTTCCTATGTGTATAGCCGCGATGGATATGTGCCATAGGAAAGGGGGGTTCCTACATCTGCCTGCCAAGGAAACCTAGCGGCCCTAACTTGTTAGGGAAACCTATGAAATGGCTTCATAGTGTACCCTGCCCGCTCACCTTGGAAGTGACATGGAAGTAATTAACCCGGGCATATGGGGATCACGACTCGCGGTGAATGTGCACCACCTCTGCAGAGGGTAACAAACTGTTATAACAGCCGTGCTCACGGTTACGAGCGGCCCGGAAAACTCACAGAATAACTGGATATTTGATGATGATCTTATAAAGTTGTTTAGTGATGATATATGGTACATATGTCTCCGATATATGTTTTTATGGGAATTAAATGGGAGCTTAAGCATAACTTGATAATACTTGAGAATAAAAGCTTGACCTAATAAAAATGCTAACTGCAGTAAACCAGAGTCTAACCTTTTGAGCTTCATGACCCCATGTTAGCTTGCTAAGTACGGAATGTACTTGCACTTGTTTATTTTCTTTACTTGGATAAAAATCCCGGATGGGTAACAGATGACAACGGGTATGAGGATTTCCCGGAGGATTATTAGGCTTGTGGTCAACCAGTTGACCTTCCCTGTGATGACGGCCACGAGAGTTTTATTATCTTTTTATTATTCCGCTGTGATGTATAAGACTAAGTTTTATTCTAACTCTGATGTATGAGACACCGTGATGATACTTTATGTAATTTGTCAGCTTGTGTGTGTGATTGATTCCTGGGCACACACGAGTTTTGTGCATTCAATTTTATCCTTAAAATTGGGTGTGACAGAGATCACACTGCTCCCATTCCTTACCGGCCAACCCACTGTGACCCCATGGCTTCTTTGGGTTTTGTCATGGGGGAGGCAGAAGATAGGCAGGAGAGGGGGAGAGGAGAAAGGGAATTTTGCAGATTGCGAGAATTAAGAGACAAATAAAGGAAGGGATTAATGAGCAGGCCTATATAGAAGTGAGGGAGAATAGAGATGAGGGAATCTGTGACAATGAATAAATGCCACACCAGAGTCCATTGCATCCAAAAACAGCCCATGTGAACCGGCATGCCAAGTAGAAGGGTCAATTCACCAATTTTGAAGTACTCAGTGAATGTTGGACAAAGAGGAACCTACTATCTTTTTTGAAGCATAGTGGAGGAACCTATTGTGGATTTTTTCGCTTCTTAATGTAGCATGTCAATAGAAAGGTGGCGGCGGCAGGTGTAAAGGAGGACGGTGGCGGCCTAAGCGTCGACTACCCGTCCTTGGCAAGGAGAAGGCGGACCTAGCGGAGGTGGTTCTGTATGCAAGCGTGTCCTTGGAGCGGCGGTGGCCTGGCAGTCCGAAGACCTCGGCGACGGCTGCAACCCTAGGGGCAGCGATGGCCTGAGCGCTGGTGAAGATCTTGGCGAGGAGGAGGCAGATCCCATCGGCAGCAGCGGCCCTAAGGGTGGTGGAGGCCAGGAGTCTGGCGGAAGAGGCTATCCTAGGCGGCAGCCACAAAGGACTCCAGCAGAGGTGAAGGCCATGATCCCAATGACTGCCGCTGCCCTATGGGCGATGGAGGCCTTGGAATCTGGCGAAGCAGAATGGATCATGTCAGCTGGCGTTCGATCGGCTAGTTCTTATTGGACAACAGATGATGAAGGTGGGCTAACCGGCGACACATGGTGTTCGCCTCGCTTGAAGCGGATGAAGATGGCACCAGCGGATGTTCGTAGCCATGGCGCACTTGGGGTGGTGGTGACTTGGCAACTTTCACTCGCCGAATTTGAGGATGTTAGGAAGTAGGGATGTGCCAAGGTTGTAGTTTTTCCCTCTTTTGGTTGTGTATTCTCCTCTATGTTGAGTTGTGAGTCTAAGTGCTCTTGTATTCTTTTGGCTGTTTATATCCTTCATAGATATAGAGGTCCGACTAATGAATCCATTATCTAAAAAAAGAAATAGTTCTGCGTATTTCCATCCTATTAAAGTGTATTTGTTTTGTTTACCATAAGATGCAGATGAAGAACTTGACTGGCATAATTATCAAAGGAATTTGTGAGGGTTTAAAGTACATGCATGAGGAACTAAGACCACCTGTCCTTCATTTAGATCTAAAACCTGATAATATATTACTAGACCAGAATATGGTGCCCAAACTTGCAGATTTTGGTTTGTCCAGGATTTGTGACCAAGGAACTCAGATCACAAGTTGTCTGATAGGAACACGGTAAGGTGACTGGTTTTTGTGCAAATGCATCATACTCTTAGTAAGCAAATCAAGCCCACAGCAAATTTATATGTGTACCATTCCATGGATGCAGTGGATACCAGCCACCCGAATACTTAGGCAGAAATGTGGTTTCAAAGAAGTTTGATATATTCAGCTTGGGTGTTATTATGATAAAGATTATTGAGGAGCGGCATAGTGACTACTACACATCTGATGACACGGTTTCTGATAATTTTGTTGATACTGTAAGGAACGATAGTTTTCTTTTTACCAGGCGGAATAATATTGTTTTTCTTCAAATGTGCCTTTAATGTAGAGTATTTGTGTACATAGTATCCATCTAGATTCAATTGCATTCCTGTTTTATCAGGTACAAATGAAATGGAGGAGTAAGTTGAGTGGAACATGCAATGGTTCTTTACTGGATACATACTGCAGACAAGTAAAGATTTGCACTGAAATTGCATTGCAATGCATGGAGTGCAAAAGAAGAAGGCCCAACATAGTGGAGATCATTGATAAGCTGAATGCGATGGAACATGAAATGGGCATGTTTGAAAATAATCAAGGTCGACATATAGAAAGGGTATGTATACGAATTAAATTTAATGGTATGCACACTTCTATTTATTTGTGTGGAAATATTTTATTAAAGGCATAAAATAGAACTTTCAATGACGGGACATATTTTCCATCCCTGTGTCTCAGAAATGTTTGAACAACTTATAGAGTTTTGACATCTGTTTCTTCGATACAGTACATGGTAGATCCTGCACACCACAGTACCACACCACATACGCATATATATATATATATCTCCCCCACACACCACAGTACCACACCACATACAGTACATCATTGTATATATTTTCATAATAAACTTTGGAGATACAAATGTTTGTTAATATTTACTACAAATCTAGTCAAACTTAAGAAAATTTTACCAACATGAACCCCACAGCAACACTTTTTGGGATGGAGGGAGTATCTATCAACTCAAAAAATGACACATAGTAGAAGTCCATCCTGAGGTCATTATGCATATCCATTGAACCATATCCAACAAACCACTTCGGAAAAATTAGTAATAAAACCATCATTGTGACCTCACTCAATATCATTTCAACAAAGCATATGTTTGTCATGATTGTCACAATGTCATTAATTGACAAAACAGAATAAGAGGCATATATTGTGTGAATGATTATTTTATTGCAGGAGCCTCGAATGATCATGCCAACTAGAGAAGAACAAATATCAGCGCAACTGATTGCCGGTACATGGAAAACCTCACTCTCTGTAGATGCATGCCATGTTGGCTTACTATCAACTTGCTTGCAATTTCTACCAACATATTAATCTAGCACGAGTCCAAGCCATCGTCCCCCATTTCAATTTTTGGACAAAGCAATGACTAAAGTGTAAATCTTTAAGTGGGTCAGAATGTGTGGGTTACAATTAGCTCTAACACATCTCTCTCTCTCTCTCTCTCTCTGATCTTATAGCATGCTTGCTTATGCAGCACACAATTTTCTGTTACCAGCAGAAACGGAAGCAAGGCCGCTACGTTACAGCTACTCAACAACTAAGGGATCAACAGGTCTCATGCTCACAGAGTTAAAAGGAATTACGGACGATTTCTCCGAGAATCGGAAACTTGGTGCAGGCTCATTTGGAAAAGTGTACCTGGTATAACAAACCGTGGATAAGCATTGTAAGTGTAGTAAATTTGCATCTTTCACTAATATAAGTTGATTATCAGTACATCTTTAACAGGGAGAGAAGGAAAATGGAGAAAAGGTTGCAGTGAAGATACTTGATTTTGACGGGCTAGGACCTGATGCTGAGGATTTCAAGGTTGAGTTTGACAGACTTATGAAGGTTGAGCATCCAAACATTGTGTGTTTGATTGACTATTGCTACGAAACACAATATGAAGCTGTACCATACAATGGTAGATTAGTTATGACTGAAAAGACAACAAGAGCACTCTGTCTGGAGTATTTGCACAATGGGAGCCTCGAAAGCCATCTGTCTAGTATGATGTTCCTTCACAAATAGCTTGTAGTTTGTTACTCTTAATTCTGAATGTGTTAGTTGGGATAGTCCTGTTCCATATTGATAATGTTGACTCAAACTGTAGATGAAGACGTGTTTGACTGGCATACAAGGTACAGAATTATCAAGGGAACTTGTGAAGGTTTAAAATATATCCACAAGGAACATCAAGCAGTTCATCTGAACCTAAAACCTAGCAATATATTACTCGATGAACATATGGTGCCAAAACTTGGAGATTTGGGTATGGCCGAGATTTTCAAGGGCTATATAGGAACACGGTAATTATTAAGCGGTCTGCCTTGTTCTATGTATCACTTTCCAGTCATCCCATACGTGCTAACTACAAATTTCTTTTATGATATATTGGATGCAGTGAATACCAGCCACCAGAGTACATAGAAAGAAGATTGATCTCAGAAAAATTTGACATATTCAGCTTGGGAATTATAATATTAAAGATTGTGGCTGGAAAAAGGGGCTACTCCAAATATCGTGGCATGAATTCTGAACAGTTTGCTGATGACGTAAGAAACAGTATTGTTTGTCTTTAACAATATCAATGTTTCTATATATATGGAAATATACAAACTGCATATGCAATGTTTCTTTAACAGAATACATCTGTATTATCAGGTACAAAGGATCTGGAGGAAAAGGTGGGATAATGGAACACTCGTTGGTTCCATACTGGATACACATTACCGACAAGTAAAGCTTTGCACTGAAATAGCATTGAAGTGTGTGGAGCATGAAAGAATCAGAAGGCCCAATATAGTGGAGATCATTGATAAGCTGAACAGGATGGAAATCAAGGTACTATGATCATTTGTACATATATTTTGTTACTTTTCTGTGGACGTTCCCTCGTAGCAGCATAACTTCCAATCAATAAATATGGGAGTAATTTTTCCTTCCATTGCAATTTTGGATAATTCCATATTTGCGACACAGTCAATAATGATACGGTTGATCAGCCCCACATGTCACCGGGACTGTGGGACACACACACAACAATACCATGGACATCCACATGTAATTGTTGTTTTAAAATGCTTGCTCGTTTAAAGCAGCTGAAGTATGAAATAATTAGGTAGTGTTATTCAATCAATTCTTACATTCTAGTATTTAACAACGATATAGTGTAAAGATTAAGAATACAAGTCATACATCATATATAACTTACAATACCTGTTTCAACAGTATATACGTGCAAAGCAGCTGGTACAAGACTAGACCGTGCGTGCCTTGCTAGATAGAGATGATGCTATTCTTTTATTTGTTTGTATGTAATGGTACTGTGATATTATATAGGCATCCACATATCTGAATATATATTGCAAATTGAAGGCATGCAAATTCTTCAAATAAAATTGTATGCATTTATATTTTTTGACTTGGTCTATGAGAGAATCGATTTCTCTCCGAGAGTTTATATATCACTAAAAAAATTGTATATATTCATTAATAGCCGTGCCCACCGTCCCCACCGGGATGTGTGTCTGCATATGCACCCAAGCAAAGTATGCATGAACCTGAGGGGCCAGAAGATACAAGTGCTGAGGTGAGCTCATTTAGTACTATTACCAATAGCATATTTCAACATTTTCCAAGTGTTTTTCTCAAATAGCCAAGGTTTAATATTCTTGTCCACAATTGTTTTCTTAGTTAAGTGACCCAAGGAGAAAAATAAATTATATATAGGAACCAATAATCTCAAACTAATATTTTGTAACAAAAATAATTATAGGCCGCTTATAGTAAATAACTCTTGAGAAATGTTCTAGCTAGATTATAAATTATAACCTTCCCTATTTGAGAAAGTTCTAAACACACCTTTAACCCTCAACCATTTGTAAAATGTACTTGTGAAATATTGAAATTTAGTGCCGACAAGGGAACATGTGCATTTTTATTATTGTGTAGTTAGATAATCATTCTGAATAATTAATGAAGTAGAAAGAATAAAGATTCTTTCTTTCATTATGGGTCATAGATAATACTCCTAGTCTACTCCCTCCGTCCCAAAATATCTGTCGTTTTCGCTTCCCGAGAAATAACTTTGATAAAATATATATTAAAAAATATTAATATTTATGGTGCATAATTGGTATCATTGGAAAGATATTTGAATCTAGTTTTTTAATAAATTTATTTAGAGATACAAATGTTGTACATATTTTCTATAAATTGAGTCAAACTTGCGGCACGGAAAAAAAAGTGACAGATAATATGGGATGGAGGGAGTAGTTTATAAGGCATTTCGCATATGTGTTGAGCCAAACTTTATAATCTTTGGTCAATAATTTAGCTAACAAATTTTAAATATTGTAATACAGACTTGATACCATTAAATTTATACCCAATAATTATAAGTTTATAATTATAAAAGATATATTATAATATAAATAAATAGTAAAAGTATAATTTAAAAGACCGTGCCATGTCACAAGATGCCCTATAAAATAAATCAGAGGGAGTAATCACTACATGATATTTAATATTTCTTGTGTATTAGTGAAAACTCTAAAGAAGAGCAATAACCATATATGTAGGCAATTTGTGCAAAAAAACAAGAAAACTTGAGAGAATTTTAAAACCTTGTAGTCCTAGCGCGGTAGCGCCACCTCGGTGATCGCATAACATCACCCACCATATGGAATCTTCTCTCGATTCATCTCAAAACTTGGTAGGTGTCGTGCGATGGTATAATAAAAAACATCAGCATATGAAGTTATTTGAGGCGTGAAATGTGTGTATGGACACACAAATTTCATGCTTCAATAATGTTTAATTTTTTTAATGATGATGTTCAAATAAGCTCTAAACTCTTTTCTATACCTAATATATGAATGAGGCACTCTCCTCCCTCAGTTGCAGGTAAGGCGCGGCCCCAGCAGCAGCGAGCTCCTCAGCGTCCATCCTCTCCAGCTCCGGTTCCCCTCGACGCCAAGCGGCGGTTCGCCGATCTCCTCCAAGCTGCACCTAACTAACAACACCAATGACCGCGTCGCCTTCAGGCTCCTGAGCAAGGGTCATCCGATCCGGGACTTGGAGGGGCCAACATGCGGCGTGGTGCCTCCGAAGTCCAAGCTCACCCTCGCCGTGACCCTGCGCAGACCGGTGAGCAGCAGCGGATTCTTCGAGCTTGTGAGCACTAGAGCAGGCGACGAGGACCTGCTGCTGGCACAGGACCCCCCTCCGTCTGACTTCCTCTACCAGCACAGCAGTTTCATCAACAGAGCCAAGGAGGCCGGCCGTGAAGTGCATTCGGTGAAGCTGGCTACAAATGTCCACACGCAAACTGCGGTTTGTTTTGGACCCTGGTTCCGCTTCCGCAGAGAGAACCTCCGTCGCCTCTTCGTGGATTGTTTTCTACCTGCTTGGTGACCCAGTGATGGCCTTGAAAGGGCCTAAAATGTTAAAATCTAGTTATGCATGCATACATGAAATCTAGTTCGACTTTTGACATTTTGTGAGATTTGTTAAAATTGAATTTCATGTTTCTGGATGAAATTATTTAATACGTACTGGGATATCTGTATTAATGAATATGATGATGACTACTACATGAATAAAGAAACAAAATATTACATCTCCACTTTGATTACACCAAATGAGTGGTTTTATTGGATTCTTTGACGCAACACGCACTACAAAAAGAAAGATTTTAGGACACACATCCATCTTATTTTTAGAGGCGGGCATAAAAAAAGCCCATCTCTATTGATAATACCTAGAGACCTAAAGACAAACCTTGCCTATGTTAATCAATTTTTAGAGCCAGGCAGCTGGAACCTCGCCTCTAAGAATTGGGCCATTTTTAAAGGTTGGCTTTTAAGTTGTCCACCTTTGAAAATATGCTTGAGGCTCACTATCGACCCATCAAACTTGGGTAGTATACAAACACGTCCTAGGGTGTCATCTTAGCTGAGCACTTCATCTTATTCTCAGCTGCCACCAGGGCCTCGCACTCAAGCGCCTCCGCCTCTCTCTCTCTCCATCCCCATGGCCCTAGCTCCATCTCCCTCTGCCTCAGACGCGGTTGTCACCAGAGAACACCATGTCCCTCTGCCTCCTCCTCCATGGCTAGCAGTGACATGCATGCCTGGCTGAACTCCCCTACCGACTTCTCCTACCGGCTACGGCATGTGGTTCTCTTGTAGTCCCATGCAGGTGGTGATGGATCCAGTGTGGGTGGTTGTGGATCCCATACAAGCGATGTTGGATCTAGTGCTAGCAGTAAGGGATCTCATGTGGGCATCAACACATCCGCCCGTTCCTAGGCGGAGGGCGGTGGATTAGGGCATCATGCTATGTGGATCTACCCATGGTGGACTAGTTAGATCCATAAAGGGGAGGCGTCGGAGAAGGCATCATCTCCATGGTGGATGGCTTGGTCATGTGTGGGGGCAGGGAACTTCATCGTTCCAAGTTGGTGCGTGTCCAAATCCCCTTGGGGTTCGCCTTGTCATGCTCATCTCTTCTTCCTCTCTCTATGCAGATCAACAGCGGGGTGGTGATATCTATGGCTAGCGGAGGCTCCGCAGTGCTAGCAAACTTTGTTCTAAGTTTCCAAATATGTATTTGTACTATCATTCATTTTGTAGATTTAAAGATACGTAAAAACCAAGCACCGTTGTTGTTAACTGAACGTTGTACTTGTCGTTTTGGTTTGCATGGTGATTTGGAACATGGTATCACTTTACTTGCTAATCAAATATGCTTGTGTAAACGTATGAACTGAGTTTATGTTGCTAAAACAGGTGTAGCAGTGCTCCAAATTGTGACTTGTGTTGTTTGCATCATTGTTCTATGGCAAATAAATTTGGTTTGGTTTATTCTACCTAAACTCTATCAAAAGATTAATCAAACAAATATGATATACCTAAATAATTAGTAACTTATTCCTTCACGTAGTTCAATATGTTCTTTAATGCTAAAGCTTGTGAAAAGTATTTTAGCAAGAGGTAAGTGATAAGTTTAAGCGTTTGATATGTTTACATATGTGGATGTTTGTGGGGTACGTGGTAAGTACTTTTCTTGCAATTGGAGCATATTATTGCATCATATGCATTCATGCCATGAGGTGCATGTGAGCTAGATCATTGAGAAAAGTGATATAACTATTCCAGAGTGCATTTGAGCTGGGTCGGTGAGAATGTTATATGACTATTCCAGAATGCCATTGTGGATTATGTCATCATCTTATGGCTGCGACTGTACTGATACAACATCATATTTCTCGAGGAGCGGTATGATATAGCTTCGTACCTTATTCAGTATGGAGACAAAAGTCACGTGCAAACATACGGTGGATATGTGCTCATGTGTGAGTAATGAGTGATTATCAAGGTGATGATCAAAGTTTTGGTTTATTGTACTGAGATTAACTATGGCGTGAGTAAGTTATGTGTGCAACATGTCTCTCGGCTTTATGATGTGTAGGTGTTGAGCATGAGACTATCCACAATAATGGTGAAGGTCAAGCGAGGAGTCCGTGCATGATGGACCGGTGTAATACCTCTGGTGTTACGAGCTTGCTTAGCACCGCGATTTAGGCCTAAGTAAAAATTTTCGAAACGAGTTTCTCCGATCTTTGATTTAAAACATCCTTGAGGCGATAAGTTTTGTGGACTCAAATAAACGCCCAAGTTAAATTGCTCAGTGCGTAAAGATATTTAGGAATGACGAATGACGATTCTAGCGAACGGTTTGTTCTATTAGTTTAAGTATGGAAAGCGACTTTTATAAATAAAATAAAATCCATTAATATATAGAACGGTATATATATATATATATATATATATTCACGGGTTTATTTTGATAAGCACGAACTAACGAGAGAGAAAGCGCAGCAGCTTCGTTTATTTTTCCTAGCGTACAATGTACTCGCCTTGCTTTGCAATTATGCACCGTCTCGTCTCTGCCGTGGCTCTGCATCCCGGCGCGTTGGTTTGCCTGCGCTCCTGTCTTCTCTCCCTCGCTTGCGTCGTCTCTGATTTTTTTGAGAGCACGTGGTTCTACTCCTACCCACGCCGTGTCCTCTCACCTTCCTGCGCTCGCAGCTTCTAGCCGCGTTGTGCCGTCCCATCCTGTTTCCTTTGGCGTGCTTGAAATGGGTGGCGAACCCGCACGAGTCTCCTTGCTTGCCTCTGTCTACTGCTGCCGTGTACTACTCTTCCCTGCCTCCGTTGTCATGAGTGAGCCCCGCTCGTGTCCTTGCTACTGCTGAGCTACTGCTCGCTCTGTTCCCTTGCCTCTTCCATTCTCTATACTGCAGTACCACTGAGCCTTCAGGCAACAGCAGGCCCCTTTCTCTTTTTCCTCGTCTACCACGGCGCTCGGCACTTTGGCGTCCATGCTCTTGCCCTGGCATGTCGCACTATCACAGCACCACATCGCCTCCTGCCTTCGTGTATGGGCGCCCTACGCACCGGCGCGGCCGCGCGCTCGCCCCCTTTGCTGACCGTGCCGAGTCTCTCGCACGCCGTGCTGTTTTCCCTCCCAGCTCGCCTGGCCGTGCTGCCGTGCTGCTCGCCCTCCTCGCTTGCTCTCTCTTTCGTTTGGCTCCTCTCCGTTGCTTGACTGCGCCGTCCGCCGCCGATCCCTCACGTGAGCGCGCGGGCTCCCTTGGTTCCATGCCGGAGCCGCCGCACCACGCCACCGAGCTGGACCCGCAGCTCCACGGTGCCACGCGTGTCTCCACCCCGTTTCTTCCCCGCGCTGCCATGCACCGCTCGTGAGCGCCGCCCCTCCATTTCCTCGCTGGACCGCAGCCCGCCGCGCTGCCCTCTGAGCCACCATCGCGCCTCGCCGGTCCGTCCGCACCGAGCTCGACCACTGCCTCGCCGTTGGTCAGTCGCCCTGCCTCCTCGCGAGTGCGCCTGGGCTCGGGTGGCCACGCGCAGCTCTACCTCGCCGCACCGCCACACGGAAGACCACGCCAAGGGTCACCTCTTGGCCGCGCCTTTTCTCTCCGGCCGAGTCTCTCCTGCGCAACCGCCGCCGCTCCGCGCCTCCCGTGCGGCCACGCCATGGCCGCTGCTCCGGGCGCCCTTCAGCCAGACCGTGGCTGTTTCCGTCGCACAGTCACCGTGTGTGTGAGCGCGCCCGAGTCCGGCCATCGTCCGCGCACCTCCCCGCGCCACCCCACTTCACCTCCGCCGCTGGTGAGACGCCGTAGGGGCCGGTGGGTTGCTCCTCTGCTCCGTGCGCTCTTCTCCTGGGAAAGGAAGGAAGGTGAGATGGGTGAGAATCCAAGAAGAAATGTTATACAGGGTCCTTACTGCAAAATACGTGACTCATATGAATTGTACATGTTGGACTACGGGGTAAATTTAAGATAGTACGGGAGCCGTTTCGCAAATACACCGTGCCACTTGCCGCCTGGGCCGGCCTACGTTGACGCCTGGGCCACTGGCGCTGCTGGCGTGGGCCTGCTGGGCCGCCTGGTTGGTAGGCCGCGCCGCGCTGCCAGGCCTACCGCGCGTCTGTGGGCCGCTCACGCTCGCCCGCGCTGGGCCGGCCATTGGCCGCCGCGCCTGGGTCGCTCGCCCCGCATGGGCCGGCATGCTCCCACGCTGCTGGGCCAGTTAGTTGCTGCCGGCCCTTTCCAATTCTAAGTGCTTTTCTAAATAGGTTTCTAGTTTAATTTGTAAAATCAATATAGAAATTTGTAGTTATCCAAAAATCATGAAACCAGTTTTGTTGAGTTTCTAAAATTATGATCTATCTAATAGTGTATTTTGTTCACATAATTTGATAATATTCTTGGAAGCTATATAATTAATTAGAGGTACTTAATATTGTAAAAATATAAATTTGTATGAATTGTTGTGATAAATTGGTCATAGTGTTGAATCTGAAATTTCTACAGTAGGTTCCTAGCAATATTAGGTGCTCATTGTATTTTTTGTAGCTCAATAATAATTAGTTTGCTCGGTAGATAATGATGCTCTATTTCGAATAATGATTAAATCGATAGAATGAAATAAAGAAACAACCTTGGTTTATATAACTAAAATAATTGTTGGAAAATATTGCCTTATCCGACAACGTGTATATGTAGCCAAAGTACGGTCGTCGTAGAACTAGCCCGTTAACTTGAGAGGCATAAATCATATTTTATGAGTCACGATTGCAGTCGATTAATTACGTCTTTGCATTGCATCGCGTTGCATATCATATAGGTACGATGATGGATCAATGGATCGATTGAAGGATGATTGGGAATCCGAGGATGGTGTAATGGTATTCGCTCTAGGAGATGATGCAATGGGCTTTCTATCTAGTTGATGGTGGATAATCTGAAGATGCAGATACTAACTTTTTAATATATATCTTACCCAGGCAAGCCCGGTGCATAATTCCTACTTTTCTACAGTTTAAATTATATTTGTGCATTAAGTTTTAAAGAGTTGATTGCAACCCACTTGCATAACAGTTTATCCTATGAGTCTTACTAGTATAACAGTTTGGTGTAGAATGCTATGCTACAGGACTCCGGTAGAAGTCGACTGATTGCCTGTCACTCACGAGAGATAGAAAATATATTACTATATTATCATCACTGGGAAAATATAAATGGTGGAAAGGAAAATTGTGATCGAGCAGGGATATGGTTTGGGTATTAGTGGGTGTAAGAGGTTGTGTCGCCGTGGACGTGGGGCATAGCTTAGTTACACTGCTTTCCCTGTCTGTGTCGGTTAAGGACCGGTCATTGCATAAGCCATCGAGGCAAGTCACAGACTTATTATTCGGGGCGCTTGGAAAACTTGTTGCTCTATTGTCGTAGGTTCCAGCTCTTTCCGGACCGACTGTCAGGGTTTTTTTTGGTGGAGGAGGTCCTTGCACCGCCCTGAGTTCGGGACTCAGGGGCGGGGGCTTGGAATCCTAGTTTGGACGGGGACCTACGACCCTAGGATAGGAGGATGATGGGTTGGTCCTGCTTGTGGCTTGGGTACAAGCGGGGCGTGTGTTTTTGGGATACCCAGCTGGGGGCATTGATTCGTGAATCACCGGGTAATCCAGTACGGCTTGTTTCGTGCCTAGCACCGTAGTAAGAACTGGAAGATGAAAGATGAAAAAAGGAAATCTGATCGCTTACCACCTGCTTGAAAGTAGCACAGGTGCTTACATAGAATCGTTAGTTAATGAACCAATGCGGCTATTAATAAAAATCGAATATAAGGACGCACGTTTAGTAATACTTCCTGCAGATGCAATAAACCCATAAGCCAGATAGCCTTGCATATGCTTGGAGTCTTTTCTTAACTCTTGTCGGGTATGTCTTACTGAGTACAATTGAGTACTCAGGGTTTTATTTCCCCCTGTTGCAGGTGACGGGTGGATGCTAGAGCTGACTCTTGTGTGTGGACTCCTCCTGGTGGGCTTAGAGAGGATTTTCTTTATGCTGTGATCAAAGTTTTATTTATAACTCTCACTAAATGTTTTTATGAATGAAAGTATTATAATCTATTGTCATAGTCTATATATCAATGCTTCATCATTTCATGAATAGGTATTTATTTTCGTTGTAATTCTGATCACATGTTTATATTCCGCTGTTAAATTAAATTGTTCATAACTCTGATAATATGATTATATTCCGCTGTCATAATAATAAATATTATACTTTGATGTTGTATTAAAAGTGATGTAAGAAATGGTTAATAATGATGTAAGCTTTATTCTCTTATTTGTGATCCTAAAGGCAAAAATGTGGATTTTCGGGTTCTCCCCTAGGGTGTGCCCAACGGGACCGTGTAATTTGGTGTTCTCCCCTGAGTGCTTAGTGTCTAATGGAAGACGAGTACTCCTAGGAGGCACTAGATTAGGCGGTTCTGCCACAACCGGGAGCAGTGAAAGGTGGACGTGAAGGTCTAGACCAAGGGACCGAGGGCCGAAGGATGGGCCATGGACGTCTAGCACTTGGAAACCTCAAGAAGCAAGTGTACATGCGAGGATGGTGATGGAGATGGTGTTGACCGAAGTCAAGATGACAATCAGACCATGTCAAGGCAACACACTTGGTGATTGGACGGTCACGCACTACTACATAACAGGTAATTACCGCCGCCACTTGTAACACTCCAAAAATTTCATTCTTTTAAAATAAGTAAAATTTGATTTAAATATGTTATTATGTGTGCATTTAAATATAGGAAAATAATATTTTTTGTGAAATTAAAATCCATCATAGGGATATATACATGTTGATGCACTTATGCTGGAGCATTTTATTTAATATGTTGAGTGGTTTTGATTTAAACTAAAAAGGAATCAAAAATCATTTGAAAAATTGATTTGGAAAAAGATAAAGGAAATATTTTCCCTCCCTTTCTCTTCCTCAATTCGGCCTACTGGCCATTCTTTCCCCGCCGGCCTGGCCTGGCCTGCTGGCCCAATTTCCCCGGCCCGCTCGCCTCCTCTTGTTTTCCTTCTTGGGCTAGCCCAGCCGAGCCGCGCCACATTCCTCAACCGCAGCCCCGCGCCTCAGCCGCTGACGACCCAGTCCAGCGCGTCAGCGCCGTCCCCCTCCTCCTGCAACCGCAGCACCCGGTCCAAGCCACAACCGTCGCTCCGTGCCCACACCTCGCGGCGTCGTGGGAGCGTCTCCCCGCGCCCGACCTCTTTAAAACGGAGCCGTGACCCCCACCACCCTCCCTGCTATCGTCCTCGCTCCATTTGCACCGAGGAAGCCACAACCACTCCATCGGAGAAGCGCCATGGTTCGCCGACCGCCCCTCCGCGCGGATTGCCGTCCCCGAGCTGATTTCGACCCCGTTTGTCACCGCGGTGAGCTTCGCCGTGCTCCCCTCTTTCTCCCCGTGCTGTTAATTGCGTGTTTCATGGCCCGTAGACCCTGTTTCACGTGCGCCCGTGGGCTCCATGCCGATGGCCATGGCGACTGCCGTCTCAGGCGCGTCCTCCGGCCGCCGTATCGGCCTGTCCGAGGTCCCCTTCACCCCCTCACTCTCCCGGTGTCCTCGGTTCTTCGAACCGTGGCCCGTAGCCACTGAACCGTGCACGCCGGCATGTTCCTTGCCGCGCGGAGCTACTGTTCCCGATCGACTCCTTCTCTCCCCTCCCCCAGATCTAATCCGAGCCACCCATCTGTGATCCATCGGCTCACATAAGCGGATACCCCTTCGCGGGTCAAAGTTCTAAAGAGACCCTCGGCTCTCAGCAAATTGTGCCCGCCGTCCTCCATCAGATTCAAATCTAAATTTCTTTTTAAATTTATTAAATCAAAAATGAGTTCTAACTATTTACAGAATTGCCACTGCACTGTTTTGCTTATAAAATCATCGTTTTAGCTCTGATTTGACCCAATCAACTTGCGTTAGGTTCGTAATTTCATAATCTACACATAATGCTACTGTTAGACATGTTAGAAACTTTTAAATTTCATGATTAGGTTTAGTTAATTAACTTGCTATAGGAATCTTGTTTAATTCGTAACTTTCGCGGTTTAGCTCTGTTTTTCGTGAACTTCGCGTTGACGTGATCGTAGCGAGACGTAGATTCTTTTCATAAACATTTTATCTTGTTTTCTTTACTATTGGTGTACTATTCTAACTATAGGATTGTTTGCTTTGCATGAATGTTCCTGGAATGTTGTATGTTGCCATGTTGGTCGTGTTCAGACGGTGAGGAGAACGTTGGTGATCAAGAGTTCTTTGATGACCAGCAGGACCAGCAAGAGTTTGCTAACCAAGGCAAGTATAGCATGGGATCTACCTTGATGCCTATTCACCTTTATTAATTACTCATTTGCATGTGTCTAATTTTGCTAACCGTAAGGACATCCTAGTGATTGATTATCCTGTTCCTTGTTCTCCTACGGGTTATATGCATATGGGTAGTTTGCTAGTGCTCAACATAACTGTACATGATCTACATATTGAACAATGATTCTATGGAATGAAAAGGTAAAATTTGTTTTAAACAACTGAAGTATAGGGCGAAGGAGCAAATGACTTTTGATCATGATGCTGTCGGCCCTCCATAAGGACTTATCTGTCGGCAAAAGCTGGAACTGACAGTGCAACCGTGAGGGTCACATGGCTCTGACTTTAGCTCAGTAGTAGGACCTTTTCTAGCTTGTTAGAGGTTACCTTTATGGCGCAAAAGGGGCTTGCCACGTTGGGTATAGGGCTGCCTCTGTTCCTATGTATATAGCCGCGATGGATATGTGCCATAGGAAAGGGGGGTTCCTACATCTGCCTGCCAAGGAAACCTAGCGGCCCTAACTTGTTAGAGAAACCTATGAAATGACTTCATAGTGTACCCTACCCGCTCACCTTGGTAGTGATATGGGAGTAATTAACCAGGGCATATGGGAATCACGACTTGCGGTGAATGTGCACATCCTCTGCAAAGGGTTACAAACTATTATAACAGTCGTGCTTACGGTTATGAGCGGCCCAGAAAACTCACATAATAACTGGTCACTTATTGTTGTTCATTTATGATGTTCTATGATGATAATATGTTACAATTGATGCTGATATCTGATTATGTGGGTTTAAATGGGAGCTTAAGCATAACTTGTTAATACTTGATAATAAAATCTTGACTTACTAAAAGTGCTAACTGTAGTAAACCAGTGTCATCCTTTTTGAGCCTCATGAACCCCATGTTATCTTGTTAAGTACGGGAAGTACTTACGCTTGTTTACTTTCATTATTTGGATAAAAATCCTAGATGGGTAACAGATGACAACGTGTATGAGGAGTTTCCTAAGGACTATTAGGCTTGTGGTCAACTAGTTGACCGTCCCTGTGTTGGAGCTTCCACAAGAGAGTTATCTTTTTATTTTCCGTTGTGTTGTATAAGACTATGTGATATTATTAATCATGTTGTAAGGTACACCATGATGATACTCTTGTAATTTGTCAACTTGTGTGTGTGACTGATCCCTGGGCACATATGAGTTTAGTGTATCCAATTTTATCCTTAAAATTGGGTGTGACAAATTGGTATCAAAGCCAGGTTGACTGTAGGACGCAAGCCTAGTTAGAAATGGTCGATTTAGCATCTTTGCTCCACCGGTTTCCTGCTTACTGTCTCATTCTTGTTATTTTATTAAAATATTTATGCTTTTCATACCTTAATCTATTATATAAAATTTGTTGATTCTAATTCTATCTTACTCTAAATCTATAGATGTCTCGTAACCCGAAGACCGCCCGCCTCGGCACTGCAGGCTACCACACTATGTTCACCCCCCGTGCTCCATAGGTGGAGAAGGAGATTGTGGTCATCTCCGATGATGAAGAGTCGATGGCTACCCCGACACCTGCACCTGCTCCTACTCTAGCTGTTGCACCTGTCTATCCTGCTGTAGCTACCCCTGCGGAGTCATCAGCTACTTCACCTACGCCTGTGCCATCCCCAGCTATCCCTGTGGTGGATGAGGAGATAGGCTGGAAGTGCAAATACTACTTCAAGCCAGCCCCGGAGATAGCCTACTACCACACCCTCCTTACTCATGTGCTGGATGACTACTACCCTAATCTGCATGCCTCCATCAACTATCACTGTGCAGAGTACCAGCATCCTTTGGAGGCAACCTTTTGGAAGGTAGAGCTGGTTGTCACCGCCTGGAATGACATAAAGAATGGACATGAGGTGGAGACTGTCCATCGTGCCACTGCCAGACGGGCCCATGCATTGGATGGCATGGAAGATGTAGCGCAGGACGCCTACATCTACTACCATGGTCGTCCTTTTGAGGCCATGAAGGAGGATTGTTTTAGGTTCCTCCCTCGCAATGATCATGAGGGTGTTTGGCAGGTCCTGGCACCACCAGAAAGTGACCCAACTTGGAAGCAACAGTGCATCATGTCCATGCTATGCAGGGGGTAGATGAAGAGGTCAAGGGAGAGCTGCGTGCATCACAGAGGGCCGAGAGGCGTCTCTAGAAGCAAGTTGACAAGCTACGTGCTCAACTTGGGTTGCCACCGATCTACAAGAATAAGCGTCGGTCGTTCACCATGATTGACACCGCCCCATAGGTGTTAGGTTCCTTGTTTAAAGTTACTACGTTGTTAGTCCGTGTGTCATGTCTAGTCTTGTTTGGTCTTGTGAACTTTAGTGATTAGATGTTTTTAATTGTGAACTTGGATGATTTGGAGTTTGTTTCATTGCTGGAAGTTTGTGGGCATGTCCACAACTTCCTTAGGTTTGAACCTTAAGATTAGATGAGGTCTTAATGCAGATGGGTTTGCTTTATCTTATCTCTCCTGTGCTGTTTTCTGAAACAGTCTGTGTTCTTTATCTTGTATCTAGAAATCTGGGCTGCCAAAAATTCTGAAATTTTTGTAGAGATATCTAGACTTCTGTATCTTTCAAATGTCTCTGGAATCATGTCAATATCTGCTCTGGTTTGTGAGATCTAGCTGTCACAAGTTGAAGTTTCTGCGCAGACTGGAACCCAGAATAGATTCGGTTTAGCTCTGTTTTTGACCATGTGTACATCAGAATCTTTAAAAGTGATCTAAATAAAAGTTGTAGTTGATCTCCTAAGCTTTCCAACCATTCTTGGTACACCTCTGTTGGACCTCTGAAACTCGAGTTATGACAGATTTACTGAACTGTTGTATTTGAATCTTGTCCGGAAAATTTTCAGCATTGTTTCTTCTCTTTTATAAGCTCTCTATAATTTGGAAATCTCTAAAACTTTGCGCTTGTTTACTTTCATTATTTGGATAAAAATCCTGGATGGATAACAGATGACAACGTGTATGAGGAGTTTCCTGAGGACTATTAGGCTTGTGGTCAATCAGTTGACCGTCCCTGTGTTGGAGCTTCCACGAGAGAGTTATCTTTTTATTTTCCGCTGTGTTGTATAAGAATATGTGATGTTATTAATCGTGTTGTAAGGTACACCGTGATGATACTCTTGTAATTTGTCAACTTGTGTGTGTGACTGATCCCTGGGCACACATGAGTTTAGTGCATCCAATTTTATCCTTAAAATTGGGTGTGCCACCACTTTCACCGCCGGTTGGCTAAAAACAGGCAGTGATACTCATCACCGCCCGTTCGTATTATGAACCATTGGTGAAATGATTTTCACCGCCGGTTCGTGTTATGAACCGTTGGTGAAAATTTCGGCAGTTATCACCGTCGGCTGGTAACACGAACCGGCGGTGATAAACCTATCATTACAGCCGGTTTGTGTTACCAACCAATAGTGATGGTCGACCCATTTGTACTGCCAGTTTGTGGTACCAACCGGTGGTGAAAATCTTTTTACTGACGGTTCATAATACGAACCAGCGGTGATGATTTATGCTGCAACACAATAAAATTCATAACTTTTTCAAACAAAGTCGGATGAAAACAAACTTTATAAGTTGATGACTTTTTTATTTGAAATTGTTTGTAGTCCCAGAATTCTGTTTGAAGCTCTTATATTTTATAATTCAATTTTTTCGAAATATACAAACAACCTCAGATGAAAAATGATCAAAAGCAAAGTTATAGATTTCGCTATGGTCTACAACTTTGTAGATGACAACTTTTTCATTAGAAATCATTTAGGGTCTTAAATTTGTATCTGAAGTTCAAAAATTTTGAAATTCAAATTTTGCAAATGAGCTCGGATGGAAAATCAACCAAAACCAAAGTTGTAGATCTCTATGAGAACTACAACTTTGTAGTTGATGATTTTTTCATTTGAAATCCCAACAGTATGGCTGAAGTTTTGACGATTTGAAATTCAAATTTGTCAAACGACCTCGGATGACAGAACTACCAACATCAAAGTTGTAGATCTCGATCAGAACAACAACTTTGTAGTTGATGACTTTTTTATCTAAAGTCGTTTAGGGTTCTAAATATTCATTTTAAAATTATGAGAAGTTAGTAGTAAAGGAATATACATGTTGTATGGACATAAGTGACTTAGGGGTGGAGTGGTTAGAGTAGCTACACCTAAGGGCATAGGTTTCATGTTTGAATCCTAGCACTGCGCAGCACGCGGATTTTCACACAAAAAATCACGTGACTTGTGGGGCCTTCCCGGGATTTAAAATTTTGATATTTTTTACTCGATTTTGGAATTTATGTAAATCCTTATCACCACCGGCTGGTAACACGAACCAGTGGTGATAAGTTTTCATCACCTCCGGTTTCGTAACCGGCAGCAATGACAATGGGCATCACCGCCGACTTACATTTCCGAGGGCCAAAACCGGCGGTGATGGGGGTTCTGGAGCTAGCGGTGAATACCTATTCTGTAGTAGTGAAGGACAAGCAGGACGCGCGTCAACATTGTGGAGAAGGTGTAGCTGCTACGCAACTCCAAGTGGGTATGGTGGTTTGGGCCTTGAAATAGTGGGCGACGGGTTTGGCGGATTTGGCCCTCAAAACTAGGAGAGGATCTTAGGGCGGCATGTGGTGTCATCAAAGAGCTTGCGTCGAGGCAAAGCGAATTCATGAAGGGCTTGTGGCCATCCGATGTACGAAATCTGATTTGGACCATTTCTCCCTCCTGGCTAAGTGGTTAAAGCCTAAACCTAGGGGCACCCTTGGAATGTCTAATAGCCCTATAATTAAGTATAGTGGCTTCCCAAGATAGCTATCTCTTCCACCCCAATTTGTTCTGTTAGGATAGCCAAGTGTTTTTCTTGTGAGGGATATTAGAAGCAGAGACATATAAGCACCTTTTGCTCTAGTTTTCTATATCTAGTGGAAGGATGAAGGGAGGTGTCGGGGGCCAAATACTGCGGTACCCAAAGAGGTGGAGCTAATAACCATCAAACGTTGATGCTTCCGAACAGACAAGAACGCAACTACACTTCTTGCCCATACGACCGAAGGTTGGCTGCGCCTCGCCCGGTCCCTAAGGGTTGGCTCCGCCTCGCCCGACCCCCGAGGGCTGGACTCTACCTCGCCTGATGTCTGGGGGTAGACTTCGCCTCGCCCGACGGCTGGGGGCTGGCACAGCCTCGCCCGACGTCCGAGGATTGGCTCCGCCTCGCCCGACGTCTAAGGGCTAGGGGCAGGCTCTGCCTCGCCTGATATCTGAGGGCTGGCTCTGCCTCGCCTGACATCTCAGGGCAAGCTCCGCCTCACCTGACGTCCGAGGGCTGGCTCCGCCTTGCTCGACGTCTGAGGTCTGGCTCCGCCTCGCCCGACGTCCCGGGGCTGGTTCCACCTCGCCCAACGTCCGCACCATACTCCTTCATAACGACAAGCATAGGGCAAGATAGGACACTCGAGCCTAACACGCAACAAATACAAATTTACTAGTTGGTGTTTACTCAAAACACCGACAGTTGGTGCGCCAGGTAGGAGACCTTTGCGCATTTCGACGTTAAACATCAGGCCACGGATGGCTAGCCACGGAATCAGCTGGGTCCCAGGCGCACACGTGCGCTTCGGGAATCTAGACTTCATCATCAAGGTGGGAGGAGAGGTGGCATTGGCTCACGCCGCCATCCAATCTCTCCCCTCCACAGGGCTGCAGGCACCACAGGGCTGCAGGCAGCACACCGTGGTCCTGGTGCATTAGCATCTCGGCCATAACCATGATGCACACAGCACTCTTGATGCTCGCAGGCATACCCATGGCAATCCAAGAGAGGACGCTACGACAGCGACGAGGACCGGAGTTCGAGCCCCGGTCTACCGGGCCCTCAGGCCTTCGCCTAGCATATCCTCAACGCTGCCTTCCCACCATGGTACTGACCATCGACCAATATCCCAAAGTACTCTTGGGAAACAAACCCCAGATTATGGCTCAAAGATGATCTGCTTGCCTGCCAAGCCGATGGTGCGGATAACGACGACTTCATTATCCGCAACCTTCTACTGTTCTTGGCTAATTTGGCACGAGCGTGGTTGGAACACCTGCCGTCCAATGCAATCTAGAGTTGGGCGGATTTGAAGGAGATCTTTGTGGGAAACTTCCAGGCACATACAAGCACCCTGGGAACCCATGGGACCTCAAGAACTGTCGACAAAAGGCCGGTGAAACCCTCCGTGGGTACATTTGGTGCTTCTCCCAACAGTGCAATGAGCTCCCTAACGTCGCCGACACCGACATTATAGGAGCCTTCTAGTCTGGGACTACCTGTGAGTCTTTGGTTCATAAGCTGGGACACAAGGGACCGCGACCCACCAAGGAACTCATGGATATCACCACCAGCCACGCCTCAGGAGAAGAGGCGGTCGGAGCGATCTTCGATCATCTCGAGGGCAAGGCAAGGTGGGACGAGGGAGCCGGCGAAGGCGCCTCCAATCGTTCTGCCAAAAGGAAGAACAAGAAGCAACGGCGCGAGGACTCGCTCGTGGCCACTGCTGACTGCAAGGGTGGTTAGAAGCCCGTGGGGGGCACTCCAAAGCACTTCGAAAAATTACTCGAGGGGCCATGCCCGAACCATGCCTTCTCGGTTAAGCATCTGTTCAAGGACTGCAACCTCATGCGACGGTTCTTGTCCGGAGGCTCCAACAAAGGGGAGCACAGAAAGGACCCTGCCCCCAACATGGACGATGCCAAGGAGAAGGACAATGGCTTTCCAACGCCAGACAACTGCCTTATGATCTTCGGAGGATCAGCGGCCTACGACTCCAAACGTCGTTAGAAGGTCACGCGCCGCGAGGTCTATACGGCCAAACCGGCCACACCTCCCTTCCTTCGGTGGTCAGAGTCCGCCATAACCTTCGATCGAACTGACCATCCAAAGACCGTCCTGCATCCGAGGAGATATCCGCTCATGGTCGACCCGATCATCGGCCCGAAGCGACTCACCAAAGTACTGATGGATGGAGGCAGCGGCCTCAACATCATGTACGCCAAAACGCTTCGATGAGATGGACATCGACCGGACATGCCTCTGCCCAACCTGAGCACCTTTCCACGGCATTGTGCCTAGAAATCAGGCCATGCTACTTGGGCAGATCGATCTGCCCGTTACCTTTGGGGGTCAGTTCAATTATAGGATAGAAACCCTCACTTTCGAGGTGGTTGGGTTCCCCGGAACCTTCCACGCCATCCTAGGACATCCATGCTATGCAAAGTTCATGGCCGTCCCCAACTATACATACCTCAAGCTAAAAATGCCGGGCCCCCATGGGGTCATCACCGTCAGCACCTCCTTCCAGCTCGCCTATGAGTGCGAGGTTGAGTGCTGCGGTCACGCCACAGCAATCGTTGCCTCCGGAGAGCTCGCCGCCCTCAAGGAGGAGGTCACCGAAGAAACTCCTGATGCCAAGAAGTCAACCAGGTCGTTCGAGCCTACAGAGGACTCCAAATAGGTCCTCATAGATCCTGACAGCACCGAGGGTAAAATGGTTCGCGTTGGTACCACGCTTTCCTCTGATTAGGAAGGCGTGCTCGTCGGCTTCCTCCACGCTAATAGAGACATCTTCGCATGGAAACCATTGGACATGCCAGGCATTCTGAGGGAAGTCACCGAGCACACCTTGAAGGTCCGCCCAGGATCCAAGCCGGTGAAGCAACGCCTGAGTCGCTTCGACAAGGAGAAACACAGGGCCATCGGTGAGGAAATAGCAAAACTTTTGGCGACTAGATTCATCAAGGAAGTATACCATCTAGAGTGGTTAGCCAATCCCGTTCTTGTACGAAAGAAGAGCGGAAAATGGAGGATGTGTGTCGACTATACAGGTCTCAACAAAGCATGCCCAAAGGATCCGTTTCCTTTATCGCGCATAGACCAAATAGTTAACTCTACCTCAGGGTGCGAAACCCTCTGCTTCCTTGATGCGTACTCCGGTTACCATCAAATCATGATGAAAGAGTCTGACCAACTTGTGACATCTTTCATCACCCCCTTCGGATCGTTCTGCTACATCTCAATGCCGTTCGGTTTGAAGAACACTGGGGCTACGTACCAGTGCTGTATGCTCAAATGCTTCGGGTACCTCATCGATTGGACCGTTGAGGCCTACGTTGATGACATCATGGTTAAGTCCAAATGGGCTGACCACATCGTTGCGATCTTGAGTAGACCTTTGCAAAACTCCGAGCGAATGGCATCAAACTCAATCCTAAGAAGTGTGTTTTTGGGGTCCCGAGGGCCATGCTGCTCGGCTTCATCGTCTCCGAGCATGGCATCGAACTAACCTAGAGAAAATCTCATCCATCACAAGGATGGGCCCGATTCAGAACATAAAGGGGGTTCAGCGAGTCACAGGGTGCCTCGCCGCACTCAGCCGATTCATCTCGCGCCTCGACGAATGAGGTCTCCCCCTTTATCGACTCTTGAAGAAAGCCGACCGCTTCGAATGAACATCTGAGGCCCAGGAGACACTTGACATGGTCAAACTGCTTCTTACAAAGGCCCCAATCTTGGTTCCTCCAACCGATGGAGAATCCATTCTGCTATACATAGCGGCATCCACGCAAGTGGTCAGCGCCGCCCTGGTAGTGGAGCGGGAAGAAGAAGGGCACACCCTCACGGTGCAGTGCCCTATGTACTTCATTAGCGAGGTGCTATCCGACTCTAAGACCCTCTACTCCCAAATCTAGAACCTCCTGTATGTCGTCCTCATCACCAAGAGGAAGCTACGCTACTACTTTGAGCCACACCCGGTGACGATCGTGACGTCGTTCCCCCTCGACGAGGTCGTCCAAAGCCAGGACGCCATGGGAAGAACTGCAAAGTGGGAACTCGAGTTGATGGATCAGGGCATTACGTATGCCTCCCAAACGGTGATCAAGTCCCAGGTGTTGGCTGGCTTCATCGCGGAATGGACCGAGGTCCAAATGCCGCTGGCGGCCATCGATCAAGAGTACTGGACGATGTACTTCAAAGGATCACTGACGAGGAAGGGTGCTAGCGTGGGGCTAGTCTTCGTATCCCCCCTCGGGGTATGCATGAGGTACATGGTTCGTCTCCATTTCCCCTCATCCAATAAGGTGGCTGAGTATGAAGCGCTCATCAACGGCCTACGCATTGCCATCGAGTTGGGCATCCGATGCCTCGACATTCAGGGTGACTCCCAGCTGGTCGTCAACCAAGTCATGAAGGAGTCAAGCTATCATGACACCAAGATGGCAAAATACTGCCAAGAAGTCCAAGGGCTAGAGGACAAATTCGACGGCCTCAAACTCAATCACATCCCAAGGTGCCTCAATGAGGCGGCCGACGCACTTGCGAAGGCGGCATTCGGCCAAGGGCCGGTGCCAACAGATGTCTTCGCCAGCGACCAACACAAGCCCTTGGTGCACTATGAAGGGTCAGAACAGGCCAATGATGGTCCACCCGATCCAGCCTTGGGGGCTCACCAACCGACGGCTCCATCCAGCCCCGAGGTCATGGCGCTTGAAGAAGATCCAGTGACAGAGCCCGACCCTCTGGACGATTGGAGAACACTCTACCTCAACTACCTACTCCATGACATGCTGCCCATAAACAAGGCAGAGGCCCGATGGCTTGCATGCCGCGCCAAGTCCTTTGTTCTTGTGGAAGGCGAACTCTATAGACGAAGCCACACTGGGATCCTGCAGTGCTACATCCCCATTGAGTAGGGGAAGCACTTGATGAGCGATATCCACGGTGGGGTCTGCGAGGTCACCATGCCGTGCCTAGAACCTTGGTTGGAAAAGTATTCCGACAGGGCTTCTACTGGCCCACTGCAGTAGCCGACGCCGAGCAGATCGTGCGCACCTACGAATGGTGTCAGTACTACGCTCGGCAAACTCACCTCCTGGCCCAGACACTCCAGATGATCCCCATCACGTGGCCCTTCACGGTTTAGGGGCTCAATCTAGTGAGACCTCTCAAGAAGGCGCCCGGAGGGTACACACACTTGCTTGTCACCATAGACATGTTCACAAAATGGATAGAAGCTCAGCCGATCTCCACGATCAAATCTGAGCAAGCCGTGCTATTCTTCCTCGACATCATCCATTGCTTTGGAGTACTGAACTCCATCATCATGGATAACAGCACACAGTTCACCGTCGCACACCCCCGAACAAATTTGGCACACGCTGGCTCTCAGAGATTCCTTCAGTACTCTAGAGCCTGAGAACAACCCCTAGTCGAGACATCGGCTACACACCCTTCTTCATGGTCTATAGTATCAAGGCCGTCCTCCCAACTGACCTTGACTATGGAGCACTGAGAATCAGGGCATACGATGAACAGGGAGTCGAGGCATCCCACGAGGATGCCATGGACCAGCTGGACAAAGCATGTGACATCACCCTCCTCCGCTCGCCAAGTACCAACAGGCGTTGCAACGGTACCACAGCAGATGGTTGCGGGGCCGAGCCTTCAACGTCGGGGACCTAGTCCTTCCCATTGTCCAGAGCAACAAGGACCGCCACAAGCTCTCCCTTCCCTGGGAGGGGCCGTAGGTCATCGCAGAAGTACTTCAGCCAGGCGCCTACAAGCTGAAAACCATCGACAGCGTGGTCTTCACCAATGCTTGGAACATCGAGCAGCTACGTCGTTTTTACCCCTAAATAAACGCATACTTTCTCTTTTCAGTTTTGTCATCAAAATCCCCGATCTTTCGTGACATCCGACCCCTGCAAGTGCTAGGGGTCGGACCTCACTCGGGGGCTGGTATGAGTATATTTATCTTACAAACATTCTCTGTGCTTTCTGTCTTTTCTCACGGAAAGTCCTAAGAGCTAGGACTTCAGGAACAAGCTCTGAGTATAACTGGTAGGACTACGGGAACCCACACCCCAGCGGCTACGGTCTCCTTGCTCATCAGTATGATCAGAATTGGCTCACCCGCACTCCGAGCTTTTTGCGACCTTAACTATAGGAAGGGTCGGAAGGCACTAAACCTCTTTTACAAAAGGAGGGAGAAGAGCTAAAAAGTTGTTTGTCGTAACGAAATTTATGAACTTGTTCATTTTTGCACAAATTCATCGCTTATAAAGTGATTTCATCACAAAAAGTGACTGGTGTATTCCTGAGTACAAAAAACTATTCATACGGGGGCTCCCCCACAACTTAAACAATTACATTTGCTGACCAGTTCTACCCTAAATACTACTACGGCCGCCGCGCCACGCTCTCCATCGGCAACGTCCTACCGTTCCGCAGGATCCCTGAGGGTACTGTCATCTGCAACGTCGAGCACCACGTTGGAGACCATGGCATCTTCGTCGGGGCGTCCAGGGACTACACCATCATGATCAGCCGCAAACCTGACAATGGCACCTCACTAGGGACACCGCCCGCCGAAGTATGGCCACCATGACTGGTGGATGTCTCCGACATCTCATCAAACTTCATGAACTGGCATATCTGAGCAGCTGCAAGGGCGAAGCCCCCCATCGACGTAGTCCTAGGCGGCTTCCCCACCGACAAGGCTCGCCCGGAGAAGACTCGCCTGAAGAGGTCTCCGTATGGCTCCATCCCGACGAAGGCATCACAGGCGGGGACAAAGCCGGCGACGTACAGCACCCTCCAGTGCGCCTCCTCCTTCGGTGGACGTGGCCCCTTCTTGGTGAAGGTAGCCAGCACCATCTCATCTATGTTGGGTGACCTCCAGCTCGACATCGCGCTCTGGATTCATGAGCGGATCTGTGAGTTCTCCTCTCCCTCGCATTACCCTCTCTCACTTAAGAACCACCGTGACGCACGAATGCATTTGGCGAGAAGGAAGAAGGGGGAGAGGTAGCAGCTCAAGAATAGGCGAAGGAATGGGATGAGAACCCTCTCCCTTCCCCTATTTAAGGAGGAGACGCAGGAGTTGGAGAAAGGTGAAGGGTTGGGGCGAAAAACCCTCTCCCTTCCCCTATTCAATGTAGATGGAAATTCGATGGGATGCGCCCTGCTCGACGAGAAGGCACCTGGTCAAACAGGATGTGGCCTAGGCATGGCCCACCACTACCGCACGCCGGGCGCAAGAAACAAGGCACAGCCGCACGCAGGTGGCTCTCCCCTTTCCCAGGCAGGATCTGGAAGGGCCCAACAATGGAACCTTCATCAAGGAGAGACCAGCGGACCTCCTGGGTCGATCGGATGGCTCAGGAGAATGCCAAACGAACGGCCGCCGAAAGATAGGCACCCTTATTTAGTTACTTTATGTGTCAATTTTACTACTGAGCCTCCGACCCCAGCAACGGCAGGGGCACGGACATCGCTTGGGGGCTGTCGAGAGTGTCTACTCGTTTAGACATTCTCTTCGCCCAACCCCTCGTTATGTTTTAAAACCGGAGGCACGGTGTGCGGGTGTAAACTTTGAGTAAAACTAGACGAACCGCTAGACCCTATGCCTCAGCGGCTATGGCATTTTTGTTCACCAGCGTAATCGAATTCTTTGTTCCCGCACCCCAAGCTTTAGCATATGCTTTCTCGAGAAGGGTTCAGAGGGGTCTACCTACAGAATCTCCTTCAAGGAGAAGCTATCAGGTCGCCCAAGTTGATCGAATGGCTTGGATCGCTGTCGAGAGACAGGAATGAAAAATTGCGATGCTCGTGCAGGTTACGCCGACCCCATCACAAACATCGGACCCAAACCCCGCATGGACATGTCCAGTAAGAGCTTCCCATCACACATGCCACCAAGGTAACATCACCGACCCTTGCTTTCGTTTCCATTATATCGTACATTAATCCCATACATCCATGCATTGCATATGCAATTGTTGCATCTCAACGCTTCACGTCGCGTCACGAAGCAGTTGTCGCCTCATTCGATATGAGCGGCAACTAACTGAGCTTCAAAGGCCAACCCACGAAGGGCTCGAGGCCGCCTCATGTCAAACAGAACCAGGGGAGAAAAACCGAGATGAGCCCCAGCGGCCTTGCTCGACCCCACTCAGAAGTGGACAGGGACATCTCAACATTTCTCGTTCGATTCTAACCTCGAGCCAAACCCACAAAATCTCCATCGAGGAGAGGCCAACAGGCCACCCAAGCCTATCAAACGGCTCGGGCATCTGCAGGGAGGCGGGTTAAGAAGTAGTGGAATGCTACATGAGGGCTCTACCGACCCCGTCAGCGGATGACGGACCCAGATTCCACACGAACGTGCCTGTTAGCGAGCTCATTGAGAGCAACACTCGAGCCATCGAGGCAAGTGTCGTTAGCTCAGCACCTTCGGTTGTGCAAGCTGAGGATGGGGTGACACATGAAACACGGCCGACCCCTATCAGACCCCAAGGGGCTCGGGGGCTCGAGCCACCCGATCCTAGATCGAGAGACCGAGGTTCGAAGGCCGGCCCACGAAGGGCCCGAGGCCACCTCACGTCGAACAAGAGCCAGGGGAGAAAACGCAGATGAGCCTCAGCGGCCTTCGCCCGACCCACATAGAGGCAGATAGGGTTGTCTCAACCTTCTCGTTCGATCCAGCCTCTAGCCGAGCCCATAGAATCCCCATTGAGGGGGAATCTGTTGGAAGGCGGGTTAAGGAGCAACGGAATGCCACCCGAGGGCTTTGCTGACCCTGTCACGAGCGACGGGACTGGATTCCATTTGAACATCCCTCTTAGCGAGCTCATCAAGCGCATCACTCGAGCCATCGAGGCAAGTGACGTCGCCTCAACCCCTCCGGTTGCAAAAACTATGGACAGGGCGACAGTCACAAAAATGAGCAGACCCTTGACCAAATCCCTAACACACACGGGGGCTCAGGGAAGGCCGGACATGCAAGGAGTGACAAACACATGGTCGCAGAACGATAGCAAAAATCCTTAGGAAGGGGTACGTGCGAATACAAGAGCAGTTTCGCTATCCTCTCTGGGGTCTCCAGTGACACTCGACCCCAGCAACCGCAAGGGGTCGGATCTCACTTGGGGGTAGGTAAAGATATAAAACCCCCTTTTCTTTCGAACTAGTCACTACGTCGGACCTCTTCCTCATGCTAAGGCTAGTGGCAGGGTTTGTGGGAACAAACAACCGAGCGTGCCTGGTCAGACTGCAAAAAACCCATGCCCCGACGGCTACGGTAACTTTGCTCACCAGCATAATCGAAGTTTTCCTCTTATACACCTCAGGCCCTACGGTCTTAACAAATGGAAGGGTTCGGATTGCATAAACCATTTTTCTCAAATGCAAAAAGGGAAGAAAGCAAGTTCAATCAAACGAAACAAAACTGTGAATTTGTTTAACAAAACAAAGTTGCGAATCTATTTTTAAAGTACCAAAGTGCCGACACTTGTCCACAGAATACAGATAAATGTCCATCAAACTCATTTGACTAACTACCCCCTCCGGGGGAGAACCATATCTTCAACTTTGCTAGCTAGGGTTTTCACAAGAGGAGTCACCGTCGCTTCTATTTAATCTAGCTCGGAGGGTTCATAGCCAGGCGCGAAACCAAGGCCCATCGCCTCCAAGTCGATGTTGTCATCATAATGTGAGCGAGTGATGGCGAAGGCTTGGGTGATCCCTGAGCGAAGAGCTTCCTTCTCTAGCTGGCGCACCCGCACCGTGATATTTACGGCACAGGCCACCAGCGGGCTGGTCCCCTCCGCCTGCACCACCTGCAGGTCATCGCAGACTACGCCAAGGGCAACCTTCAGGACATCGAGCTCATCGCTCTCCACCTGAAGGACACTCCTCGCCTTGGAGAGATCCATGGCCAGTCCGACAGCGGCACCCTTGGCCTCCTGTTTCTGAGCTTTCGTGGTCTCCAGCTCGGCCTAGAGAGAGCCAATCCTCTGTTGCGCCTCATCGCGCTCTCAGATGGCTTGGTCATGCTTCCTGTGGGCCATACCGTGCTCCAAGTGGAGCCTCTCCATAGTTTGGCGTAGCTCATCTCGCTCCTTGTGAAGCTGGGCGACCGCCTTGGCGTCTAGTTTCGCCCTCTGCTCCAAGGCCGTAGACCTCTCCGCGCCTTCTATCCTAAGATCCCGCTCCTTCTCGGACTCAGCTAGGAGGTCGATGATCCGCTGGCGGGTCTCGGCATCCTGCTGGAGCAGCTCATCCTGCTCCTTCCACACTCTGGCAACCTCCTCCTGATCCCACCATGCCCTCTCTGATAGTTCATCAAAAGACTTCTCGGCATCCTCCGCATCCCAGCAGGCCTCGGCCTGCAGCCGTTGAAGATTGTCCGCCTCCACGGCAAGGGGAGTCAACTCAGCCACCCTTTAGCAGAGCTGGGTGGTCACGTCCCTATGCAGCTATGCCTCATCGATGAGGCGGTCCCAATCCTCCATGTGTTCACGAAGGAACCAGGATTTCTCCCGGCTATGAGCAATAAGGGACTAAAAAAAGACGGTGGTCAGAAAACAAAAACAGATGAAGAAAAAAGAGATCGAGAGGCAAGACCAAGTGAATACCCGGCCGGTGGGAATGATCATGTCTCAAAGGGCACCCCTGGCCTAGTTCAGAGCTTCCAACATGGCCGTGAACCCCTCATTGAGATTCCCCCTCTCCATGCCCTCGGCAGCATCATCAAGGGTGAAGAGTTCCGACGACGGGTCCCACGGACTCACCCACCAGAGCAGGGGCTCATCTTGCATGGGCGGGTGGCGGCCCTCTGATGTTAGGACCAGGGACAACTCCCTACCGGTCTCCTCGGCAACCACCACAGTGTCCGAGGGTCCCTTGGCCATGACCCCCTCTGTCCTGTCGACGACGGGCGTCATCTTTGGGGCTGCCGGTAGCACGAGACGCGCTGCTACCTCGGGCGCCGCCACCATAGCTTCTGGCTATGACCCATCCATCGTAGCCACCATCACCTCCGCCTCTGTCGGCGGTACCTCAACCGGCTGCGCCACGCCCGTCGTGGTCGACGCAATGGGTGCGGCAGACAGCTCCCCTCGCTCCGACGTCGGTAGCGGAATCACTTTCATCGCCGATTGCACGGCAACCTCTGAGGGCACCTTGGACTAGCCGATCGCTTGACCCACTGAGGGCATGGGCACCACCGCGGGTGGCGCCAGACCAGCCGACGAGGCTGTGACGCCCCCTCCACTCTAGCCAGCGCTAAGGAAGTTCCCCATCTGACCCATCTCCCGACGCTGCAGAAGAAACAAAAGGCATGAGTCACTATGAAAAATAGAGAAAAATAGAGAAAAACATAGGAGTCGGCAACTTACGTTGGCGCTGTTGAGCGGTGGAGACGTTTGGCGGACTAATCCCCAGTTCCCTGCTCCACCTCGGTGGGACATGACCGTTTTGAGCCCGTCCCCTGCTCCCGGGCTGAGGGGCTCGCCTCCCTCGTATCTGGGGGCACGGCGGCGGAGCCACTCCCCTCTCTTGACACCTCGGGCACAGCGGCGGATCCACCCGCCCTGTCGGCACTTGTGGCGCGGCGACGGGTCCACCCGCTCCCGCTAGCACCTCGAGAATGGCGGCAGATCCGCCCGCCAGATGGCCGCACCTTCCCTTGCGTGGAACGGGAAGGGTCCCTGCATTGATGAGTGGGTACCTGTCAGCACATCCTCGCTTCCTAGGTCACCCCACTCGGTGTCTGCGACTACCTCGTCATCCTCCTGGTCATCGTGATCATCATCGTCATCACTGTTGGTCTCATTTCCTCGCTCCTGTGCCAGCATCTTCTGCTGCTGCTTCTTTTTTTCAACCTCCTTCATTTTCCTCTGCCACTCGGTCGTGGTGCGATTCGCCGCCGCCACGAGTGGGTCCTTCGGCAGCAGGGCCACGCAATCCATGAAGATGAGTCTCTTCGGCTGGTCCCGCTATCTCAATATTAGCACCAAGGACTTGGGAGTTCAATTAAAAAGGAGGCACAGGGAAAGAGAACTTACGAAGTCAAAGTACCCCAGTTCCAGCCGCATTGGGGGGTGCCCTGGCACTGGATACACAAAATCAAGTGCTACGCCGGCGTCGTCCCGCGAAGGCTCCATCGCCTCCTCGATGCGCTGCGCCACTTCAGAGGGGGAGAGCGCTCCATCGGCAAGCGCCATCCCATCAAGTGATGCTCCAAGTGCCATCAGGTACAGGGGAAGCGCGCAACTCATCAGCGGTGCCACCCTCCACGTATGATAGGCGCCGATGATCCCCGACCCCTTCACGCCCCTCTCCTTCAAAATTTGTATGGCGGTGACATGGTCCTGGATTTTCTTCTTGTCTTTATTTGGGACCCCCCCCCACTTCCTCCACAATTCCGGGGCCTCTTCGATGAGGTGTCCGGTGAATGCTAGTAAGGGGGTGGCTGCGTCGTTCTTGACGTAGAACTAATGCGAATGCCACCCCTTGTTGGAGGTCGACAGACGCATCGATGGGTATTCATTGACCCGGTTGTTGTGGAGCCGAATGTGGCGCATCCCATCGGCACGCTCAGCTCCTGCCTCTTCTCCCACTTCTTTAGGAGGGTGACGGCAAAGAAATGTCGCCACAAGTCAAAGTGGGGACTGATCCCCAAGAACCCCTCGCACAGGGCGAGGAACACCGCAACGTGCTGGATCCCATTGGGAGTGAGGTGCTGCAGCTCCACATTGTAGTAACTCAGCAACCCCTGGAGGAACTTGTGGGCGGGGGTGGCGAATCCCCGCTCATGAAAGTGAGCGAAGGACACAACATAGCCATCGGGCGGTGACGGTGCATCCTCATTGCCTGGCAGCCGCCACTCCTCGACGGTAGTCCACGCGCAAAGAAGGTCGCGGCGAACAAGGCCCTCCAGGCGCTGGATGGTGACATCAGATCTGGACCACGGCTCCATTGAATGATTGGGGTGGGTGGGTGCGAACTTGATGACGGCTGCGATACAGATGCAGGAGGCTCAGGTGATTGGTGGTGGAGGTTGTAGATGCAAAGGCAAGGAGGCAATGTACGAAACCCTAGGGGTGAACCCTTTGGTTTTATAGGGGTGACGGATGCGAGGAAGGCAACCGTCCGCCTGGATATCCGTGCCTGCCATGAATCGCCACCACGTCATCATGCGGGATACGCCCCCCAATCCCTATCCTTTCCCACCAAAGTCGCGCTGGACATTTTGCCTTCCCGGGCAGACTAGGACTCTTTTCCCGCAGAAGGAATATGTGTCAAAAAGCGTTTCTCTAGCCCGCCTAGGCCAAGGAGTTCGAGGGCTGGCCCAATGGTTTCGACGGTCGTCCCAACGAAGGATGGGCCTGCGAGTGGCCAAAACTCAGGTGCACGAGCCTCAAGGGAGTTTCGATCCATGATCGAGTCCCAACCGGGCTGACCCTGGACGAATCCCCACGAACGGGATACCAGGGTTCCCTTTAAACTAATCCAGTTGCCAAAACACCAAATCTCACAGCCATACCCGTGAAGGGTCCGAATTACCCCCCGGGTGATTCTATCCGAATCACCCGGGGGCTCGGGGGCTACACCCGACCGGTATGCTCGCGCGCACCCTCTGGCGAATCAAAATACCCCCAGGTGATTCTATCCAAATCACCCGGGGGCTCGGGGGCTACACCCATCGGGTGCGCTCGCACGCACCCTCTGGCAAGTCAAATCACCCCCGGGCGCTTCTATCCGAATCACCCGGGGGCTCGAGGGCTACTGTCAGGGGCCAAATACTGGGGTACCCAAAGAGATGGAGCTAATAACCATTAAACGTTGATGCTTCCGAATAGACAAGAACGCAATTACACTTCTTGCCCATACGACCGAAGGTTGGCTGCGCCTTGCCCGGCCCCTAAGGGTTGGCTCCGCCTCGCCCGACCCCCGAGGGCTGGACTCCGCCTCGCCCGACGTCTGGGGGCAAACTTTGCCTCGCCCGACGGCTGGGGGTTGGATCCGTCTCGCCCAACGTCTAGGGGCAGGCTCCACCTCGCTCGACATCCGAGGGCTGGCCCCGCCTCGCCCGACATCCGAGGACTAGCTCCGCCTCACCCGACGTCTGAGGGTAGGCTCTGCCTCACCCGATGTCTGAGGGCTAGCTCCGCCTCGCCCGACGTCTCAGGGCAGGCTCCGCCTCACCCGATGACTGAGGGCTGGCTCCGCCTCGCTCGACGTCCGAGGGCAGCCTCTGCCTCGCCCGACGTCTTAGGGCAGGCTCCGCCTCGCCCGATGACTGAGGGCTGGCTCCGCCTCGCCCGACGTCTGGGGGTAGGCTCTGCCTCGCCCGACATCTCGGGGCAGGCTCCGCCTCGCCCAACGTTCGCACCCTGCTCCTTCATAATGATGAGCACAGGGTAAGACAGGACACTTGAGTCAACCGCAGTACCGAGGACCATACCCTGCACTCCTGTGGGAAAGTACCATCAGGATATGACGGGATGGGCGCTTTAAGCCCTTCCAAGCATGACAAAGCCCGAACAGTGTTGTAGGTGCCAATTTTTGTCATACAGTGTTGTGGGCGCCGCCATCAGCCCTCGGATGCAGATCCTGACATAAGCATACGACAACCACTACAATCTAAAAGGGAACTCACATCATCTACAGTAACGGACGTATGGTCACTTCCTGTCTGCTCCCCGTAGGGTCGCGGCTAGGCACCCTGGTGCGTCGCGCCGCCCGTCGGGGCAGGATGGGACGTGACCACTTGCTAAATGAAGCTAGAGCACGGCCCTATCAAGATCAGCGAATGTGCTATCCCTAGCACTGTCTGCCGTATCAGCGGGGCTGGCTCAGAGGAAAAGGAAGACCCAGCACCTTCGAAGGACCTTTTTGGCCTCTAGTTTTTCTTCTTTCTCCCATCTGTAACCCCTACTCCCCTTGATCTATAAAAGGGAAGGCAGGGCACCCCACTAAGGGGAAGGATCAATTCGACACACCACGCACCACATTACACACAGCTGAGTAGCTATCGAGGCTCTCAGTACCCGTACGACCTTTCCATCAGAGACTTGGGACCTGTCCCTCTCTCGACCATTTGTACCCCCTACTACGAACCTTTTCAGTGCTAATAACACGATCAGCGGCAGCAGACTGGACGTAGGGACATTCTGCCCGAACCAGTATAAACCTTATATCTTTTAGCATACCATCCGGGCTTAACGCGCAACAAATACAAATTTACTAGTTGGTGTTTACTCGAAACACCGACAGGAGGAGGCTAGACCTGGTCTTGTAAAGAAGATTTCATGGTTGCTTAATCAAGTTGTTGGCTGAAATCTTGAGTTCATCGTCTTCCTCCTCTGACTTTTCTTTTTTGGTGATTTTTGTGGTCATTTTTGGGTGATTTTTGATCTGCTGGTTTGGTTGTGTTGTAGCCTCAATTTTGTAGTGTTTTGGTACTCCTGAACTTGTTCAAACTATGGCTTGAAGCCCATCTCTCACCTCACAAGTTTCCCTTCCCAAACCTCTCTCCTTTTGAAACATCTTTTGATGATTTTCTTGGAAATGTTTGATCTGAAGGTTTTGGGTTGTTCATGGTTGATCGTTAGGTGCTATGTCTAGCCACTGGTTTCAACTGATTTTCCATAGGCACCTAGAGATCATCATTTGGAGGATTCTTGACCAAAACCCCAATTTGAGAGAGGGATTTTGAAATTCCCATTCAAGTTTTGATCTTTTTGAGTTGATCTCGTGGGGATAGATTATATATGGGTTAGTCAACGTGTGTACCAAGTTTCAGACTTTTTGGAGCTCGTTTGATTTTGCTTTGATTTATTCTTGGAGAGGATTCTGCTGAAAATAGCAGATACCAGCCCAAGCCGGTTTCACATACCAGCCTAGGCCGGTTTTTTTAACTTGCTTCGATTGAGGTGATTTTTTTGGTGGAGATCTTTTCTATAGTGTTACAAACTACTCCACTAAATTTCAGATTTTTGGAGGTCATTTGATCAGTTTTTGACTTTTGTCTTCCATGAGCAGTGTTATGAAAAAACTGGCTCAGGCCGGTTTTTGCGTTGGTTTCCAAGTTTGCTCATTTTGACCTCTATTTTCTTCCGTATCTTCCCATTCTAGTTTGTAGGTTTAGTAGGTCCACTGTGACTATATGATACTCCCTCCATACTAAAAAATGAAGTTGTTTTGGACAAGGTTTGGGTCAAACATTGGGAATATAAATCATGAATAACATTTAAGTCGTTGAGTTTGGAAATGTGAAAACTATATGTATAAATTTGTCTTGAAAAATACTTTCACAAAAATTTACATATATCACTTTTTGATAAATATCTTTATAAAAATAAGTAGTCAAAGTTATGCTTTGGAGACCGTGTCGCTGTCCAAAATAACTTCATTTTTTAGTATAGAGGGAGTATTGGCTAACGGTACTCGATGGGACTGTAGATTATATTCAGGACATAGGCCAAGTTCTTACAAAGAATTTTAATTGCCTCTCATTCACTCCCTCCGTTTTTGGTCTTTCAAAATGACATACGCATTGCATTTGTACTCGTTTAGGTGGTTATTATTTTTCAAGTATTAATGTTAGCAAAGATTAAGGTGAATATAAGAAGTGTCGTTTCTCATGAAATTGATATGTAGTCGTGGCTTAGTTATTACTCCCTCCAGGTTGGTAAAGAAGTAACTTTGACAGCGACACGATCTCCAAAGTATAACTTTAACTTCTTATTTTTATATAATATTTATTGAAAAGTGGTATATGTATATTTTTATGAAAGCATTTTTCAAGACAAATCTATTCATATAGTTTTCACATTTTCAAACTCAACAACTTAAACGTTATTCATGATTTGTATTACCAATGTTTGACTCAAGCCTTGTCCAAAATGACGTTTTTTAGCAACCTGAAGGGAGTACATATTAGAACGTGAACGTCCATTATTATTTTTCATTATGGCCATGATATTGGATAATAACATAATCATGATTCTTTTTATCCACTATCCTATTTGTTATTTTTATTTAAATTGATGTCTATTGAACTTGCCGTTTAAATGACTTGTTCAAATAGTTTGCATACTAAGATTTATTCTCACACCCTTTTATCTTGCTAGGTGCTTGGATGCATTGCTTGAAGGTGTTGACAACAAAAAAGTAACCGGGAAAGTTCAAATTCGAGTTAGGAATTCAAATACATTCAAAAGAATCAAATTTGGGCAAAATTGCATGAAAACCCCAGTAAAAACCGGTCCACGGTGGTTTAGAAACCGACCCAATCCGGTTTGGGCTGCTACTGTATGGGCTCTGAAGAAACCAGAGCTGACCAGTTTTCCAAACTGGCCCAGTTCGGTTTTGGTTGATTGTCGGCCAGGCCGGCCTGCCGTCACTACTACACTGATACGTGTTTACGACAGCGACAGAGAAGCCAGCAGCGTGATGCTCGTGTGAGTGTGACAGAGAAGTTTTGCCCTGGTGCTCGAGCAGACGAAAACAGTTCCTTCAGTGTTACGCATGAGCACATCTCGATTAGTATTACTTATGAGAGGAAGTTTAGTGGTGAGATAAGAACGGAGAATCATTTTTGTTTCTCTTTTTTTGCGTGTAAGTGGTAAGTGGTGAGAAGATTTGCAGACACTGACCGACGCTGATATTTTGTTGTATATATATTACTATATATGAATCATCGATGACTCGTCATACCGTGCAACGGTTAGTCGTACCGAGTGCTGTCAAAGAGATTCACTAAGAGCCTTGCTTCTTCGCTTTTGGATCAGAGGAATGATTGAGTTCTAGTTGTCGCCAAAGAGATTCGGTTCACGTACACCCTAGTAGACTGAAATTGAGTCGTTGCACGTGCTCTCGGTCGATTTCAGGCTTTGCGTTGAGATTTCAGTAACAATGATCTGCATCACACGTTGCCCATGTGTAAGGAGTTGCTTGGATCATGTGGCTGTTAGTTTATTTGAAAGCGACAAGAACCTGCCAAAAGTAGCTAGAGCGCCTAGAAGTCAAACAATCATTTGAGATGGATTCATCTCGCAGCCACAGTGGGGGAGTCAAAAAGATCAGACGACGCGACAGGCGGACATGCATGGCTGCAAGCCTGAAACACAGTTTTGCTGGTCGACAGCTGAAGCTCAAGCATGCCGACACAGGCGACACACGGCAGCAGATCAACAGGCAATAGCTCAGCTCATAACATTTCCGTGCCTGCTTTTGGAAGTGCGATCTGATAGTGTTTAGGGTAGCTCTCTCCTAACAGTATCCATGCATGACGCACTGTTAGGAGCTGTCCATGGACACCACGAGCAGGCGTACGTAGCATCGCGGGAGACAGGCGTGGCTAGAAAACCGCTCGTGCTTCATTATCTGCTGGGGGCTTACTAGCGCCCGCCGCTCGGAGCAGATGAGCGCGTCCGGACGCCCCGCGCGTGCTGCTGTCCCAGCCCATCCGTCCGCACCTGCCACTGCGGCGTATCACTGATGCACACGCACATCCATCCCCCGTCCGCCTCGCCTCACCCCGGCTGCGCCCGCCACTCCTTCCCCATGACCCCCTCCTCTTTCTCCGCGCGGGCGGGACCCGGGAGCCCGGATGAGGACGAGTGTGCCCTGTCTGTAGGACCCCTGGTGCGCCGGACGCCCCATCTGTTGGACCTCGGCTCATCGCGCCCCTTCCCCAGCGCCCACGCCGTGCCCCCATGACTCTCTGAACACACAACATACCTTTGAAACACGAAACACTTGAATGCAGCATAAGTCTGAAGCAGATAAAACATTTAGAACATACACTTACAACATATGTGTGAAACATATGCAATATCTAGATAAAACACTTATAACATGAAAACACTTACTGCAACATAAGAATAGAACAACTAAAATATTTAGAATATACTCTTACAACATATGTGTGAAACATATCCAACATCCAGATCAAAACGCTTGCAACATACATCTGAAAGAGCGAAACGCTTCCAACAAACACTTGCAACATGCCTCTGAAACACTTGCACCACATGCATATGCAACATCCCGATCTACTTTTGCAACATCCATATGAAACACTTGAAACATACCTCTGAAACATCTGAAACACTTGAAACATACGTATGCAACATTCGTTTTTAGCGCAATATTTCCTTGCTGCTTGGGAATGGAGGCTCATCGACCGTGTGGAATTCACCGGTGTAGAGCTCGTCGGTGGCACGGAACTTGCTGCTCCGGTGGAGAAGGCCGCAGCAGGTCCCGTTGAAAGTGCAATCAAGCCCTAATTGTGGGTTTTGATGATAATGACTATGCAATTAGAGAACTAATGAGATTTATCGAGATGATAAGTAGGGAATCTATATTCGAGGATGTCAAACGAAATGGAGAAGCCCCCAATTATAATTGTTGACGGCTTCAAACTCAAATGAGGTTTAAATTCTTTTTTATTTCGAATTTAAGTATAGAAAAAGCCATACTATAAAGGGGGACACATTGCTTAAGCTAAAGTGTGCTACCAAGTGCTCAATCTTACAAATACATCATCAATTACTCAGCCAAGATAGCCAGCACTTCATTCTTTACCCTTGTTATCTTGCCTGGTGCGGCAGTGCCACACCTAGAGAGGCACTGCCGCTGAGCGGCATTGCCGCACTTGAGCCGCAGTACTGCCGTGACTTAAGTGACTGTTGGAGGCAGGGGGGTATTTATACGTTTCCTTTTCCCTCTAACGTCTCTCTTCTTCCCTCAATCATTCAGTTCATGCAGAAGCTGAAAAGTGCTCTTCTCTCTCTCCCCCATTGGTGATATTGAGCTCCCAAGCTTCTCCATTGATTTCCTCATCAATCCTTGAGAGAGAAAAATATGCCAAACTCGATTAAAGAGTAGATCCACTGATTCCCAAACTCTAAAGAGCACTTGGTTCATGTTTTGGCCGACAGCTGCGTTTGTTACACTTGGAGCTTGGCTCCTGGCCTACTAAAGTGTCGCCCGTGAAGCTTTCCAACTTGTGTGGCAGCCCCAGGAGGTTTGTAACCAACTCTTGCAGCTCGTAAACTCACCCCCCATCTCAAGAGTTAACTCTCTTGACTTGAGAATGAGGAAGGGTTGGAAAGCCCTAAGCCTTAGTGGCTAACCTCAATAATGTGGACTTAGGCAAGCCTTAGTGGCGAGCTGAATCATATGATAAATCATTGTGTAACCGTCTGCTTGCTTTACATTCTTGTGATTCATATTGTTGTTGAGGTGATTTCTAGGGTTTATGGCTGATCTACTTGTGTGTGGTGTTCCTACCACTTCTTGCTGTCAATCTGTATTCTACACACCTACAGGGACCTCAGTAAACTCTTGGATTCAAGTTTCCTTTCGCTGATTTTGAATTATATCTCGAAGTTGTTTGTAGGTGTGGCAGTGCCACTGTTCTAGCTCGATAGTGCCACAAAGCGACAGTGCCATGGGCATAGAACAGCAGTGCCGCGGGTTGAATTTGATAAAAGTTCAAGTTTTGTTTTAGCATGCCTATTCACCCCCCCCCCCTCTAGGCTAACCAGAGATCCTACAAGTGGTATTAGAGCGGGTTACCTCATGAGTGCTTCACCGCGTGAGGTATAGAGCCTAGAGGCAGTACTAGTGGTGTGAAGCCTATTAACGTCGATCCAAAGGATGTGGATTTGCATGACACTGACAGCAGCGAGCTGAGTGCTTCTACAGCGAGCAATACCACACTCCCACAGCTTGAGGCTACCGATGTCGAGAAAGCTCTAAATGATGAAGAAAGAAGAAAAAGGAAGGCAGCTAGAAAGGCAAAAAGAGAAGCAAGAGAAAAGAAGAAGAAAGAGCATCAAAGGCTTGAAGACAAGAAGCAAAGAAAAGAAGAAAGAAAGCTCAAGAGAGAAGCAAGAAGAAAAAGAAGAGAAGTTAGAAAAAAGAAGGAAGAAGAAGAGAAGGCAACAAATGCATCATCAGGTGACATATCAAGTAGTTTCGAAGATGGAGATGATGATGGGTCCTACCAAGTGTCAAGGGGGGCAAGAAGGAGAAGAAAGGAAAGGGCAAAGCCAACAACAACAAATATGCCGCCGTATCCTTTAACTATTCTTCTATGCCTATGACTAACCATGATCTGAGGTCTTTCATCAATGTGCCCGTGGGTAAGTTACCTCATTTCGATGGGACTAACTTTGCCAAGTGGAAGCACTTGATGAGAGCCTATCTTATAGGTCTACACCCCGGCATTTGGGAGGTCATGTGCAATGGATTTGAGGCACCAGTTGATCCCAAGAACCCAACACTAGAAGAGATGTAAATTATTCACCTCAATGGTCAAGCCACAAGTGTGTTGCTTAGTGCTTTGGATGGTGATGAGTATAATAGAGTGATTGGAGTTAATGTTGCAAAGCAAATATGGGACACTTTGCACCTTGCACATGAAGGAGTTAACAAAGTGAGAAAGGTAAGAATTGATTTGTTGATGGTCAAGCTCAACTTGTAATCTTGAATGGAGAAGGGCTGCGAGATGTTTGATAGGTTGATGACAATGGTGGGCAAAATTAGAGGCTATGGTGGTGATGAGCTAGATGATCACAAGGTTGTCAAGATTATATTGGAAGCTTATTCACCTAGAAATGAGATCGTAGTGACTCTAATTAGAGACAAGAAGAAGTTTAAGTACTTCACACCAAATGATGTACTTGGTAGGATCTTGACCTTCGACATGCAAAGAGAAGAAGCAAATGAGAGGAAAAAGCTTAGTGAGTCGCAAGGAAAGTTAGAAGGCATGAAGATCAAGGATGCAGCTCTCAAGGCCAACAAATCAAGCAAGCAAGGCTCTAGAAGCAAGTCCAAGATCAACAAGCAAGCCCAAAGCAAACAAGCAAGTCCAAGAACAAGTAGATACTACATCATCCTCAAGTGAGAGTGAAAATGATGATGATCAATATGAGAAGGTTGATGATGTTGCTCTCTTTATGAAGAGATTTCAAAAAGGTCTAAAGAAGCAAGGCTACATGGTAGTGAAGAGAAAGTTTCCAAATAAGAAGAAGAGGACATGCTACAATTGTGGTAGTACCGATCACTTCATTGCCAAGTGTCCATATGAGATCAAAGATAATAAGCACAAAAAGGACAAAAAAGAGGACAAGGACGACCATAGAAAGAGAAAGAAGTACATGGGAGAGGCTCACATTGGGCATGAATGGGACTCAACTAGAGAGAGCTCAAGTGAAGAGGATGAGAAGATTGCAACCGTAGCTATCCACAAGCCATCCTCAACACTAAGGCTCTTTAACAACATGTCCGATGATGATTACTACTCCCCTCACATTTGTCTTATGGCAAAGGTGAGAAGGTAAAATCCAAATCCAAGGCCAAACCTCCTCCACCTCCTAGTGATATCTCTAGCAGCGATATTAGTGATAGCTCTAGTGATGATGAATCTAGTGATGAAGAAATTGATCAAATAACTAAAAACTTGGATGGAAAGACCAAATTATTCATCACTAAGCTAATAGAGGATTTAGAGAGTGTCCAAGCCGAGCTAGAATCTAGAGAGGAGACTCTTATCCAACAAGAGGATCTCTACATTGCTAGCAAGGAAGCTCTTGCATTAGAGAGAAGTGAGGTGGAATCCTTGCGCAAGGCCTTGGCCAAAGAGCAAGAGGACCATGCTATCACAAAGAAAGCTAATAATGCTCTCAAGAAAAGATATTGTGACTTGGATGAAAAGCACAAAAAACTTGAGCTACAATATGGCATTCTCTGGCATAGCAACTCACATCCCTCTAAGGCAAAGGAAACCTCTACTCCCTCCACTAGTCAAGGTTGTGGAAAATGTTATAATCTTGATTTGAATGCCTATTCTACTAACCTTGTAAACATGGAGGCTATGAAAAAGGAAATTGCTAGGCTCAATGAAATCATTAGAAAAGGGTGCATGGACAAGGCACAATCCAATGACAAGAAGAAAGATGAATCAAAAAGGCCACAATTCAAGCAAGGAAGGCATCCCTCAATCAAGCATGGGCTCGGCCACACAAAAAGAGCCAAGACAAATGGAAGAAAGATAGTGAATGGCTATGAGTGTGTGCAGTTTGAGAGGAAGGGAAGAATTGGTGTAGAGTAGCCTGCACAGATCAAGGCAATGCAATGTCCCCGAGAGGTAGTGCCACGCAGTTGCAGTGCCGCGGTGAAGGGCGGCAATGCCGCGTCCCACAAAAATAGAAAGGCTACCAATTTTGTTCCTAATCAGAGTAAGCCCATGAAGAAGGTGTTCCAACAGAAATAGATTTTTCATAAGCCTAAGGAATCAATATAGGGCACCAAGAACAAGTATGCCTACCAACCGAACACCCATACACCACGACAAAGGTTAACATCGTGCTTTGTTTTGAAGAACAACAGCAGTGGAAAAGTGGTTGCGAAATATGTTGCAAAGGAAAACAACATATATAGGAATACTTCTATTTGGGTTCCTAAGTTTCTTGTGACTAACATGTGAGGCCCCAAGTTAAGTTGGGGACCTAAATCTAGCAACTAAACTTGTTTTGCAGGCATACTCCTCCGGTGGATCAAGTTGGGTGCTTTATAGCGGATGTACAAATCATATGACCAGAGAAAGGAGTATGTTCTCATCATATTCCTTGATGATACATTCAAATGAAAATATTGTCTTTGGAGACAATTCAAAGGGGGATGTGATTGGTCTCGGTAAAGTTGCCATAACTCTTGAGCATTCAATTACAAATGTATTACATGTTGATTCGTTAAGTTACAATTTGTTGTCTGTTTCTCAATTGTGTGAGATGAGCTACAATTGTCTCTTTATAGATAAGAGTGTGGAAGTCTTTAGAAGGGAGGATTCCTCTATTTTCTTTACGGGTCGATTAAAGAATAAGCTTTACTTAGTTGATTTCAACAAAAGTAAAGCTAAGCTTGAGACTTGTTTAGTGGCAAAATCTAGCATGGGTTGGCTTTGGCATCGCCGACAAGCTCATGTTGGGATGAGGAACATGGCCAAACTTCTAAAAGATGAACATATCCTTGGACTAACAAATGTTCACTTTGAGAAAGATAGGATTTGTAGCGCTTGTGAAGCCAGAAAGTAAGTTGGCGTACCTCACCCACTGAAGAGTATCATGACCACCGAGCAACCATTGGAGCAAATTCACATGGATCTCTTTGGACTGGTCGCCTACCTAAGTCTCGGGGGTAACAAATGTGGTCTTGTTATTGTTGATGATTATTCCAGTTTCACTTGGGCATTCTTTTTGTATGACAAGTGCTAAGTTCAAGAGAAAGTGAAGACATTTGTTAGAAGAGCACAAAAGGAGATCGGTCTCCCAATTAAGAAGATGAGAAGTGACAATGGGATCGAATTCAAGAATACTCTAGTTGAGGAGTTTCTTGATAAAGAGGGCATCAAGCATGAGTTTTCAACTCTGTACACCCCTCAACAAAATGGTATAGTAGAGAGGAAGAACCGAACACTCATTTACATGGCAAGGACAATGCTAGATGAATACAAGACGTTGGACCTCTTTTGGTGCGACGCCGTCAACACCGCTTGCCATGCCATCAACCGTCTCTACCTACACAAGAAGTTGAAGAAGACTTCATATGAGCTTCTAACCGGTAACAAACCTAAGGTGTCTTACTTTAGAGTGTTTGGGTGCAAGTGTTTCGTACTTAACAAGAAACCCAAAACCTCAAAGTTTGCTCCTAAAGTTGATGAAGGTTTTCTTTTTGGTTATGGATCAAATGAGCATGCCTACCGTGTTTTCAACAAAACCTCCAGGAGAGTTAGGATTGCAGTAGATGTGACCTTTGATGAATCTAATGGCTCTCAAGTGGAGCAAGTTGATTTAATTGTTGTAGGAAAGGAGGATCCACCATGTGAAGCAATCAAGCAATTGGCTATTGGTGATATTAGACCACAAGAAGATCAAGCCATTGAAGTGGAGGTTCCTCAAGTTGTTGCTGCACCAATTTCCGCTGACATGCCTGATGCTGAACAACAGCAGACTCCTACTAAAAACACCTGCACGCGGTAGTGCCATGCCTAAGAGCAGCAGTGCCACGCCTATGTAACATCCTAGATGTTAAAATGCAATTAAAACTTGATCATGAGCATCATCAAGCATAAGCATCAAGTGTCATGTCATAAAAGCATTTCATGATGCAATTATAGTTTTCACATGTTACATATGTGATGTTTCATATGTTGCATTGTAGTGTTTCATATGTTGTTTTTAATATGTTTCTTATAATATGCCTCCCATGTTTCATGAAATAATGTCAATGTTAGTAATTAGGGATCTTTATGATTTAATATATGAGAATTTGCTTAAATAACTATTTTTTTTGTTAAAGTAAACCTTGTTGTTTAAAGTGTGTTCTTGAATATAGAAACAAAGGTATGAAATGTTTTCAAGTCAAACATGTTTAATTTTGAACTCAGAAATTGAATTCAGTAACTAGATTCTCATACTTAGCCATTTGGTTCAGTCACTGAAGTAAAGTTATTAAGTTCAATTTTTGGGGTATTAAGGATTGATTTTTCATTAATAAAAATTATACAACTTTTGTTTCATTGGTTGGTGTGATGTTCAAGCCTTGTTAATATGCTTTTAGTTGTAATGTTTGATCCATGCTTAATCCTAAATTAATTCCCAAAGTTTGCTTACCAAAATTGTTGGTCAAGTTCTAACTGAATTGTAGTTTTCCGTGTTAAAGTGCTCCCTTTTGAAATTCAAAATCTCCAAAACTAGTGACTTGTTGAGTTTAATCCTTTAAGAAATGTTGGAGACCTCTGATCAGGGAAGAACTTTGCTTAAGGCTGATTGGTGTGTCGTTTTGCAAAATCTAGAGAAAGAGAGAGGGGAAGTTAGTGGTTTCAGTCGAGGAACAGTGCTCACCACGGCAGCAGTCAGCTAGCCTACTCACCGCTGACGGCCGCCGTTATCATTTTCGCCGCTCCCTCACATTCGGGCACGTAGCTACTTCGGTGGCAGCGTCGCAAGCAGCTGCTGGATGTCTCGAGCCTTCGCCATCGCCTTCATATCATCGAGCCGGTGCCGTCTTTCTTCTTCTCTTTTCCTGCCACCACCGTGGAGCCCTTGTCGCACCAGCACAATTCATCTCCACCGCTGTGTCCTAGTCCAATTGATCGTGCCTCCAACTCTGCGTGCTCCTCGCAAACCCCACTGAACTGCTTGCGCTGCCAATCACCACCAGATTCAGCCGCTCGCGCCGTTCCCGTCATGGCCGAGTCGCCATGGCCTCCGAGGTCATGCCACCGTGGCCAGAGCACCTTAGAGTAGCTCCCTCCTTCCCAGCGCTTGTCTTAGCTTCCTCGTGATTCGGTGAAACTCACTAACTCTTTGTTTTTACCTCTACCGCTCAGGTCACGTGGGAACGCTGCCCTCACCGTCGGCAGCTGCTTCTGCTCTTCCTCTGCTCCATCCGTATGGCCGACCAAGTCATGGTGAGAACCGTGGTGCTCTTTCGTACCGAAGATAGGCCGATTAGGAGTCGTAGTGGCCGGTCCACCATCGCGCCGCCGTGCTATGCGCCGTCGAGCCGCCATGGTTGCGGCCACGCACGAATCGTGCCCTAGCTCAATCAACGGATAGCGTAGACGTGTTCGCAAGGGTGTTGTCAGCGCGCTGGTGACCTTTCCGTCGCCGGCGACCTCACCGTTGGCTGCCTCCACCACGCTGGAGTGCCACCCGTCTGCCATGGCCGCTGCTGTGCTTGCGGGGGTCTCCTAGTGTTTGTCTAGGATTCGGAGGGGATGCGGGGGAGAGAGGGGAGCCAGCCAGAAGAGTCCACATTGCTGGCATCTCGTCGGTGGCGAGTACCCACCGATTAGCGCGGGTGGCTCGCCAGAGTTGATTGGGACCCCGCGTGTCAGTGTCAGGGGTAATGGAGAGGCGTGTGAGAAAAGCTTGACTCGGTTTTATTCTTTTCCAGAAAATATTTAAACGATGCTGAATTTGTTTAATTCATAACTAATTCCAGGAATGTGATACATTCATGAAATTTTATGTGTAGCTTTGCTATGAGATACTCTACCATGGAAAAATATGAATTGGTCATTTTAAGTAAGTTTGGTATGCTTAAAAATTAACTCTTTAAATTAATAAATGTACCTTGCATGATTTTTATAGACAAATAATTATGATTTAATCATGAAACTTTTTGTGTATGATTTACATGCTAATACATGCCTTCACAAAAAGTTTGGCTCTGTTTTGGTAATCCTAAATTGGTTAATTAATTTAAGTGTTTAAATACCTTTTCCTTAATTAATAAATACTAAAATGAATTAGGAAAAATGTTTATATAATCTTGGTGTGTTTTGGGCATTTATTGAAGACCTTGGAACACTCAAACCCATGTTTTTCCTTGGCATGTTGGTTTCTTCTTTTATAGTTCTATAATCAACTTGTTAATAATTAAAATGACTTAATTGTTTAGTTAGTTTGTGCCTTTGGATAAGCATATATGTATGATCTTTTATTAATAGTTTAATAATGAATAAATATGTTGCTTATGCAAGTTTGTTAGTGGATGAGTGTAATTAAGTCATGATGTGGCCTTGCCCTAGTCTTGCTTAACTAGTGTATTGTGATAGGTGTTACTTTCTTGATGAACACTTAATCAACTTGTAATCTAGTAATTAAAATGCTTTGTGAAGCGTAACCTTAGTTGTACCGTGAAGGAAAGTTATACTCAACTTTCTTAGAATAGTTTAAGCTCTGCTATACACTTGTGTGTCTTTCATCATGTGTCATGGCATATAGTCCATCATGTTAAGCAAAGCATCATTTATTACATGTAGTGCTTATGAGAGTGAGAAGACTCGTGTTGATCAAGTTTTGGGGAAAGGTCCATCCACCAGAGGTGTTGGTGCCAAGTCTGACTCTTGGACCTTTCTATGGAACTAACCTTCTCTGCAACACAGACTAGCCCCGGAGCATAAACCCTTCTCTAATATTTAAAAATCTTTATTACACTTTAAGTCTTGTGAGATGTGCATTAAGTAATTAGGAGTTGGTCGAATACCCTGCTAGTATGAGTAGGTCGATACCTCTTATGATTAGTCCTGCTTAGGCTTTAGTATAAGTTAAATGATGGTTTCATCGTTCACGAGAAATAGGTTTTACCAAATTCTTCTCAGCTCTGTTGAAGGCTCATGTGGTTACCCTATTAACGATAATGTTAAATTGAGACCGGACAGACACTTTGCTTGCATCAAGTTTGAGTCTTGACATAGTGCCCCACCTGTGTCCATTAAGGACCGTTCATTATAGGCTTGTTATGTGTTTGAGACTTTTCAGTACTGGCCACATACTCCAGTAAGCCTAATACCTCAGCTATTCCATCATGAGAAAGGACAACTGCGCATTGGGAGTGGAGAGATGGCGAGAGTAGCGTGTACACATCCTATGATTCTGTCACAGACGAATGACTCAGGGAGGTTGAGTACTGTGCTCTCGGGTAGCGCTGGACCCATTCTCGTTTTGGAGGATCTGAGTGAGGGTTGATATATGTAGGTCTAGGACCTACATATGTCATGTGGTAAGGAAACCACAGCTGGGCCAAATCGATTCAAATCGTCGTGCTCCTCGGTTATGGAGACTCGATCCTCTGCCCTACATCGTAGTTAATCAATAGAACATGGTTACTTGTGGATAAGAGATGAAGATGAGATGAGATGATTAAAGAAGTGATTGATTTAGATTAGGAGCAAACGGGATACCTTAATGACTGAATACAAAGCTAAAACATTGAAAGTAAGGATCCCCTTATAGTAAGCTTTTCTACAAAAGTGATTCTTGCTTCAAACTTTTCTTTAAGCCTGCATACCCTTGGAGTCATTTCTTTTAGTCGGGTAAGACTTATTGAGTACCCTCAAGTACTCAGGGTTTGTTAACCCTGTTGCAGGATTTGACTTGAGCTGCTGATCGAGGTCATGTTGGTGGGCTCGACATGATCTGGTTGTCTCTCCTACCTTAGATGTTTTACCTAAGTTGCTTCCGCAGTGCTACTCACCATTTGAACTCAAGTTAAGTTATGACTTGAACATGTTATGTAAACTATTGTTATAAGTCTTCCACACTCTGATGTAATACATTTTTGTACCAAATATTGTAATATTGTGGTAACTCTATGTTGATCCTATATGAGTTGTAAAATGTGGATGATTTGGGGTTCCCCGAGGATACCCGATAGACTATCCGAGTTATCTGGCTCTCATGTGCAGCAGTCAGAGGTCTTAAAGACAATGACAGGTGCATGTGGGCCATATAATTTGGGTGGTTCTGCCACAGCCTACATAGTCAGCAGCAGGTAATTCGACTCCAGCTCGTGGACAGAACCTACAACCAATCTTCGAGCAAGAAGAAGATGCAGATCTAGAAGATGAACAAGAGGCCATTGATCATCCAAAGCTAAGGCAAACAATACAACGGGATCATCCCATTGATAATATCTTTGGGAGTTTTCGAAACGGGTAACAACTTATTCACATTTAGCAAACTTTTGCCGATTTTACTCGTTTGTTTCCTCTTTGGAGCCTCTTAAGGTAGAACAAGCACTTGGAGACCTAGATTGGGTGATGGCCATGCAAGAAGAACTTAACAACTTCGAAAGAAATCAAGTGTGGACTTTGGTGGAGAGACCCAATACCAATATCATTGGAACCAAGTGAGTCTTCCGCAACAAGCAAGATGAGAATGGCGTGGTGACAAGGAACAAGGGAAGATTGGTTGCTCAAGGATTCACTCAAGTAGAGGGCTTGGATTTTGAAGAAACATATGCACCGGTGGCAAGGCTTGAAGATATCTGAATGCTTCTAGCCTGTGCTGCTCATCACAACTTCAAGCTATAACAAATGGATGTGAAGAGTGCATTCCTCAACGGCCCTATTCAAGAACTTGTCTATGTTGAGCAACCACCGGGCTTTGAAGATCCTAAGTTTCCCAACCATGTTGACAAACTCCAAAAGGCGCTCTATGGGCTTAAGCAAGCACGTAGAGCATGGTATGAATGTCTTAAGGAATTCTTGCTTAAACAAGGCTTTGAAATAGGAAAAGCCGATCCTACCATTTTTACTCACAAAGTTGATAAAGATATCTTTGTGTGCCAAATATATGTCGATGACATAATATTTGGTAGTACTAATAACTCTTTTTGTGAGGAATTTAGTAGGATTATGACCAAAAGATTTGAGATGTCCATGATGGGTGAATTAAAGTTCTTCCTTGGATTTCAAATCAAGCAAGTGAAGGATGAAACTTTTATTAGTCAAACGAAGTACACCCATGATATGCTCAAGAAGTTTGACATGGTGAATGCCAAGCCAATCAAAACTCCCATGCCAATCAATGGATATCTAGATCTCAATGATGAAGGGAAAGTCACGGATACCAAGGTATATCGCTCCATGATCGGCTCTCGACTTTATTTGTGCGCATCTAGGCCCGATATTATGCTTAGTGTGTGCATGTGTGCTAGATTCCAAGCTAACCTGAAAGAGTGTCACTTAGGGGCCGTTAAGAGAATCTTGAGATATTTAGTACACACTCCTAACCTTGGCTTGTGGTATCCTAAGGGCTCTAAGTTCGGTCTACTTGGGTATTTGGATTTCAATTACGCCGGTTGCAAAGTAGATCAAAAAAGCACTTCAGGGACATGTCCATTCCTTGGATGATCCCTAGTGTCTTGGAGTTCTAAAAAGCAAAATTGTGTAACCCTTTCTACTGCTGAGGCTGAGTCTGTTGCAGCCAGTGCATGTTGTGCTCAACTATTTTGGATGAGGCAAACCCTTCAAGATTTTGGATGTCGCTTTACCAAAATCCCACTTTTGTGTGACAATGAAAGTGCCATAAAGCAAGCAAATAATCCCATAAGTCACTCAAGAACTAAACACATAGACATCCGACATCATTTCTTGAGAGACCATGAAAACAAAGGAGATATCGAAATTCACCATGTGAGCACCGAAAGGCAACTAGCCGATATCTTCACTAAGCCTCTCGATGAGTCAAGGTTTTGTGCTTTGCATAGTGAGCTAAATATACTTGATTCTTGTAACGTGGTTTGAACTATAGCACACCTTTGTTTGATGAACTAGCATGAATAGGAGAAACAAATTGCAAAGGTTTAAATATTGTGCTTCAAAATGATTTATCAAAACAAACAAGTGCATTATGATAATTATTTGTATTGATTATCTGTTGTTGATCATAGTGTGCTTGAGATATGTGTCCATATCCTATATATAGAGCTATTTAGTTAGTACCTAAATCTTACTGTTTTGGGGAGTGCGGCTGTGCCACGCCTGCCTTGCAGCAGTGCCGCATGTGGACTATGGCAATGTCGCACTTCGAATTCCAATTGGAATTCAGCCCACGATGGCAGTTACCATGGGGCCCATATCCTTTACTCTTTTTCCCATCTAGTCCGCGGTAACTCTCTCTCTCGCATTCAACCATGCGCCAACGTAGCGCGCTCGCTCTTTCCCTCGCGTTGCCACGCCATCGCCTAATCGCGCCGGCGCCTTCCTGCAGTGCCGCGTCGACCACTGGTCTTCTCCCTCGTCACCGGTGGCCGCTGAAGCTCTTGGGTAGAGCCGTTTCATCTCTTTCCTCCCAATCCACGAGAATCAAAGGTGAAACCCTATTCCTTCCCGATCTATGCAATGTATCGATTCTAGTTATCTCGAATGGTTGATTGGAAAGCAAATAGTAGTTTGGATGGTGCCTTGGGGACTGATTGAGTTAGAAATCATGATTCAATCATGGAGCCAAATTAACTGCAGCGGTGGTGTCACACCTTTAGCATGGCAGTGTCGCACCTCTATGGCAAAGTTAGCAGTGCTCAACACTTGGTTTGATGGTTGACTCACTTTATCTATTTCACTCAACTCTCAAAGTCAAGATTCATGATTACTAGGGTTCATTTCAATCGTATCTAGATGAATCGAGGACATAGACATGTTTATACTTGCTGAGATTGTATAATGGCTGGGAGTTAAATTATGAAGTAATTTAAGTAGACAAGAAGAAGCAAAATGCAGTCTTGGTGAAACAGCTGGTGCGGCAGTGCCGTTCCCAGGCGCGGCAGTGCCTCATATCTGTGGGCAGTACCACATCAGTTGCTTCCCTCGCTTGCACTTTGACTCTTCTTGATTACTTAACTTGCTTTATAAGGTAACTTCTATTCTCCATTCGTATAGTTTCTCATTTTGGTCTATGCTTTTGCATATATGGCCTCCGGAGGTGAAGATGACCGGAGAGGAAAAAGGAAGATCACAGAGCCGCAAGACAAGCCAACTCCTCACCGTAGCTGTGGGAGGACAACAGCTGGCAGCAGCAGTGCAGCATCTAGAGGAGATCCAAGAGACAGGGGAGGAGGGATAAGATGATCCAGGATTAGAAGAACTTGGAGAGGGCTGGCCACACCATTCCTCTTGGTGCCTGCCCAGCTACCCCTCCTCACCTTGAGGAATTTGATAGAGATTATATCACAGAATATTCCGAGGAGGTGATTATGAGGCGTCCCAATGATACCCGTGCTCATCACATGCTCAATTATGCGGGAAATAGAAGATGGTAGAAGAAGCACGTGAGAACAATCCTTATGAGCAACCAAAGGATTTGGGGGTTGACTATAGATTTTGGAATGAGTTTCATTCCAACTTCTATGCCTCAGTGATCTTTAACTCAAGGAAGTCCAAGATTATCAAGATACAATATGTTGACTGGGAAGAGATCAAGGAGAAGGGTGACCATGAATTCAACAAGGTGTTCAAGGCTTGTGAGCTCTTTGGCCTCACTGACATCATGAGCTTCTAGTACAATTGGAATGAGGAAGTGCTGGCCTAGTTTCATGCTACCTTCTTCTATGACATCTATACCGATGAGATACACTGGATGACTGAGGGACGACATTACCATGTTGACTTTGTGACTTTTAGCCGGATCTTTGGTTTTGTTGAGGAGGAGCGGGGCTTCACTTATATCCATGATGAGGCTAGAGCTGAGATCCGTGATATTGCTTATATGTGGATTGACAGGATAGGAGCTGATGGTCGAGTTAGTGGCTTGTAAAGCTACTACTATATCTTGAACAACCTAATCAGGCACATCATCAATCACAAGGATGGAGCAGCTTCAGATCTTAATGGCTATGTGAGCAATGTGCTTGCTAGGTTTGCTGCTGGAGGTGACAGGTTCATTGTCCCTCGCTTCATGTGGCATGAGCTGAGGATTGCCATGAATTATGGGAGAAAGGGGCTGCCCTATGCCCTCTATCTCATGTTCATGATTGAGAGGATCACCGGCTACAAGTTTGACAAAGATTGTCTCCACACCGTCTACAAGATTGAAAAGACTTAAGCCTCAGGTGCTAGCAAGGTAGTGAGACGCTCTCCTTCAGTTGAGGACGTGCCTGAGTCCTCCGCTCTAGGTCTCGCAAAGGTAAGAAGATGGAGAAGTTTGGAAAATGGATCAAGGCCATTTTTACAACTTGCACCTATGCAGCGAGGACTGCATATGAGGACCGGTTGGAGAACCATGAAGCCAACTGGGAGGCTAGAGAGCGAGCAGGGCTGCCACCCCTTCCTCCAGCTAAGTCGCCACCGAGGTTTGACAACCTCCCTAGCCTTTCCGACACAGAGTCAGAGGATGAGGAGGAGGAGGAGTAGCAGGTGCAGTCGGACCTTGAGCCTCACGTGACCTTGGCCTTGACCTTGCAGTATTTGAGAAGGAGCACCAGACGCCAACGCCACACTTCGACCACCCATCTCCAAGGGAGGGCGGTAGTGTCCTCCGACGACAACGACGATGATGGCGGTGATGGTCTTGCTGCAGGTGGTAGTAGGGCTGCTGGTGGAGACGATGTCGACTGGGAGGGCATCCAAGAAGATGAGGAGTGAGTTCGTTGGTCTTTTTTCTTTTCTTCTCTTTTTGGTGCTTTATGCCAAAGGGGGACAAAATTTGAGGGGTCAATAACTTTTCGACGCCATGAAGAGGTTGCTGCAGCAGGAGCTTTCATGTTCTATCCATTGAGAGTAGTCTTCGCTAGGTTGAGAGTTTGAGAGTCGCTCAAAACTCTATTTGTGTATTAATGCTACCTATGTACTCTATATGTGTGAGATATGGACATGTATTGATCTGTGTTGTAGCTTGTCATATAACTATGCTAGAATGTACTTCTTTATTTGTGTTACATACTGTGTGGTGCATGTTTTTACCTGTGCTGTTACAGCAAGTGCGGCAATGCCGCACCCAGGCCTCTGCGGTAGTGCTGTGGCCATAAAGCGGCAGTGCCACACCCAGCTGTCACAGCTATGTTGTTGTGCATGAACTGTCATTTACATCATGTTTATATATTTGACACAATGTGCAGCACCCCACAGCAGCATTGATGTATGGGGAGCCCCTTCACTTTCACTAAAAATGTGAATCTTGGCTTTTTATGCTAAATTGAGAATTTAATTCTCCATTCACACATTTAGAGGGAGTCTCTACGCCCATGGCTCAAAAATCTTAGTGTTGATTTATATCTTTTAGAAGCTCTAATTGGGTTGTCATCAATCACCAAAAAGTGAGAGATTGAAAGTGCAATCAAACCCTAATTGTAGGTTTTGGTGATAATGACCACGCAATTAGAGAACTAATCAGATTTATCGAGATGACAAGCAAGGAATCTATATTCGAGGATGTAATACGAAACGGATGAGCCCCCAGTTACAATTGTTGACAGCTTCAAACTCAAAGGAGATTTAAATTCTTTTATATTTCAAATTTAAGTATAGGAAAAGCCGTACTATAAAGGGGGACACATTGCTTAAGCAAAAGTGTGCTACCAAGTGCTCAATCTTACAAATACATCCCCAGTTACTCAGCCAAGACAGCCAGCACTTCATTCCTTACCCTTGCTGTCTTGCCTGGTGCGGTAGTGCCGCACCTGGAGAGAGGCACTGCCACTGAGCGGCATTGCCGCACTTGAGCCACGACACTACCGCGACTTAAGTGACCGTTGGAGGCAGGGGGTATTTATACTTTTCCTTTCCCCTCCAACGTCTCTCTTCTTCCCTCAACCGTTCATCTCATGCAGAAGCTGAAAAGTGCTCTTCTCTCTCTCCTCCATTGGTGACCTTGAGATCCCTAGTTTCTCTATTGATTTCTCCATCAATCCTGGAGAGAAAAAAGGTGCCAAACTCGATTAGAGAGCAGATCCACTGATTTCCAAACTCTAAATAACACTTGGTTCACGTTTTGACCGGCGGTTGTGTTTGTTACTCTTGGAGCTTGGCTCCTAGCCGGCTGGAGCGTCGCTCGTGGAGCTTGCTAACTTGTGTGTCCGCTCCGAAAGGTTTATAACCAACTCTTGCAGCTAGTAAACTCACCCCTCATCTCAAGAGTTAACTCTTTTGACTTGAGAACGAGGAAAGGTTGGAAAGCCCTAAGCCTTAGTGGCTAACCTCAACAACGTGGACTTAGGCAAGCCTTAGTGGCGAACTGAACCACGGGATAAATTATTGTGTAACCGTGTGCTTGCTTTACATTCTTTTGATTCATATTATTGTTGAGGTGATTTCTAGAGTTCGTGGCCGATATACTCGTGTGTGGTGTTCCTACCATTTCTTGTTGTCAATCTGTATTCTACACACCTGCAGGACCTCAGTAAACTCTTGATTCAAGTTTCCTTTCACTGATTTTGAATTATATCTCGAAGTTGTCTGCATGTGCGGCAGTGCCGCTATTCTAGCTCGGCAGTGCCCGTGGGCATAGAGCGGCAGTGCCACGGTTTGAATTTGACAAAAGTTTAAATTTTGTTTTAACAGGCCTATTCACCCCCTCCTCTAGGCTAACCAGAGATCCTACACCCATGGAGAAGGCTGTGGCGGATCCACGCGCTGGAGAAGGCCACGGCGGGCAGGAGGCGCAGTAGAGAGGGAGAAAGAGATGAACTGCCATGCTATGGCGCGGAGAAGATGCCGGTCGGCGGAGCGGATACGCGATGGAGAGGGAGGCGTAGTGGAGAGGGAAGCGCGGTGGAGAGCACGGTCGCGAAGAGCTATCGCGGCGCTGTAGTAAGGTGAGTTTTTTTTAGAATGGTTGTGGGCAAGGACAAGTAGGTGAGCGATCGTTGGGCTTCGTCGTGGCCCAGCAGCGGGCGTATGGAGTGACGGACTCCCTGGCATCGTTATGGCGTTATCTGTTGCCCCCCTTGGTCCTGCAAGACAAAAATGTACAGCGTCATCTATGGAAGCCAGCAAGTAGAACTCTGATAGTAGAGTGATTACATACTGATGACACGAGTCACCGACCCTCTCCTATCCAAGAGTGGCAGTGCGGACTACAACAGTATGCGAGCAATGTGTCCCCTTCGTATGTTCTACTGCCAGGAACCGAATTTCTGTAGAATACGATTGTTGCGACAGCGCAGCACAATTGAGACCTCGCTCAACGTAGTTCTAGCTGGAAACACAACTGAAGTCACTTAGTAGATAGTACACTGTACAACTGTACTGCTGACTGACAAACTGTGCTAAGGTGCTACATGTCGTAGACAAATTGAGTAACAGAGTGATCGGGTTGGGGTCTCGGGGAATGGGGTTACTCCATACCTTTTTTATCCTCGCTTTTTTTTTCGGTTTGTGGAATACTCACTTCACCTATAAAAATGTGGCGCAAAATCAAGAAGTCTCTTCCATTTTCTAAAAAAAATCTATAAAAAAAAGTAAAATACACCAGAGGTTCATTAACTTTTAAAGGGGTGTCATCTAGGTCCATCAACTCCCAAACTACATTTTTGGGTCCCTAAACTTTTTAAATGGTTCACCGGAGGTCCATACTCCATCGTTCATATTTGTATTTTGTAGAAACCACCCTCTATTTCTTTTTTCTTTACACACTTACCCATCTCCGTCCTCCAGCCACCGCGCACTAGCTAGCCTACTGCTCCGGTCCTTCGATTGGTTGCTCCATTGATCTTCATTGAACAGCGGCCACGACTCCCTCATCAATAAACGACTCCCTCATCAGTAAAGCCATGGCATAATCCCACATGAACGCACCAGCCAAATCTTGCTCATCCTGCCCTACCAGGCGGTTGACGGTGCTAGTGCTGCCGCTCTCGGGGACGACCACGACGCCGGCGTCTAGGCCGTACCCAAGGAGAAGCGATGGTGGAGTTTCCGGCGCCCGGCGGCGGCGCCCGGCCTAGGTCGGCGGCCAAGGACGCCGTACAGGGCCACCTCGAGCCCTACGGCTTCCTGGAGCTGCGGATTGACCCGGACCAGCACACCGTCGCCATCACAATTGCCATCGCCGCAGGAGTTGATGCGTAGCCACCAGGTGCGGCGCCAGGCCAGCCACACCATGTGCTGCATGCATTGCAATTGCCACCGCCACAGGTCGTGGTGCGTGGCCACCTGGTGCGGCGCCAGGACAGCCACACCCTGTGCTGCATGCAGGCGCACATCCCCGCGCAGAACAGGGAGTGCGTACGAATGCTTGAGGAAGAGAAGCTCGTCCGGACGCCAAGGACGACGCTGACCATGCGCAGCTCGCCGCACCACCCCGCCGGCACCAGCACGTATGTGGCGATCCCTACGTTCTTGACACTTGACGCCGCTGTGCCGCACGCCGTCCAAACGAGCGGTACCACAAGATCTCGTCAACGCTGTCCGCGCTTACCGACACCAATGCGCACACGTACAGCGGCTGGAATGAGGACTTCTCGTTCGCCACCACGCCGGCCAGCCCGTACCGCTACGCCTACGCGCCGTCCAGGCAGCAGCAGCAGCACGACGATTGCGCAGACGATAAGCCCGCGGCGGACCACCCGCTGTTCATGCCCAGCTACATGGCCGTATCGTCGTCGTCGCGGCAGCGGCTGTCGGTGTCGTCGTTGTCGTCGGGGCATCGCTGGAGGCGCAGGCGACGCCAGGCGCGTGCGGGCTGGCGCCGAGGTACGACCCCATGGGCGTGCAGCGGTGCCCGTCGCAGGCCACCGTAGCAGGTCCAACGTCCAAGATCAGGCGGTGGCAGCTAAGCGGCACAAATCCAATGACGAGCGCGCAACTATAGAACTCACGTCGTCATGCATGGTCCTGTGTGTTCATCCATTGACAAGCGCAACACTAGAACCCACGTCATGCATACTCCCGCGTGTACGATCGGTGGCAGAGTTGCTGCTGGCAGCGCCGGTGAGGGAGGTACCGTGTTCAGTGTTTGGGACCTGTCTTGCCATCGCCCCACGTGCTCGCTGTGCTCCCCAGGCGGGTGTGTGGCTGCACGCCGCTGTGCATGCTCACTGTGCTCTCAATACTCTGGCCGGAAGACATAGAGGGGTAAGTGTGTAAAGAAAAAAGAAATAGAGGGTGTGTTCTATAAAATACAAACATAAACGAAGGGGTGTGTATCTCCGGTGAACCACTTAAAAGGTTTAGGGACCCGAAAATACAGTTTGAGAGTTGATGGACCTAGATGACACCTCCTAAAAAGTTAATGAACCTCTCATGCATTTTACTCTAAAAAATATAATTCACTTTTTAAAAAGTCAAATGATTTGAAGTTTAACTAAAGTTATACAAAATATACTAACATTTATGATATAAGGTAAATGTCATTAAATTAATTATAAAATATATTTTGGTTGTAAATCTAGGAGGAGACATAAATTTTAATAATACTTACTATAAAATTAGTTAAAGTTAAGGTAGTTTGACTTGCACAAATCATATAGTCACATCTTTTTTGATGGAGGGAGTGGAATGGGTTAATCCATCGTTACCTCATTCTTCGAAAGCTAATAATTAGATCCAGTTTGAGGAATAGAGTTAGTCCACCAAATTTGAGGATTTGATTCATCGTACACCACCTCATCTAGAATATTGATTCCTCGAACCAATCACCCTATAATTGAATTATTGAGTTTTGATAGCCTTGATCAATTGAACCTGATTCGCAATTTGCCCCAGTTGGATGACGTGGATACAAACACGTGTCATAAGTCCATGGTAGATGTCCATAATTGCTTCATGGGATCATCCTTACTAATTTTGTTTTCCCGTGCCACCAGTACACCCCCACCGTAGCTACAATCACTTGGTAACTGAGATCGTTCTGCAGTCCATTCTAGCTACCTAGGTTGGTCGCCACTGATCAAACCTTTTCCTTCCTTTTCCGTTTCAATTTATTTGCTCTTTTCGGGAGTTCAGTGGTTGAGCTTTTAGCCCGGCATAAAATTAAGCAGGACAGAGTAATGGTAGTCACTAACTCACTAATTACAAATTCGTTTCTCTGACAGTGACAGAGGTTCTACCGCGGGCAATTCCAGTTTCAGTTCATGAGCTAGCTAGCTAGTGTGACATGCTGGTGGAGACGATCAGACGAATCCGACGCTCTCTTGGATTCTACGCAAGAATACAAGAAGTAGTATCATGGTTTAGTGGCGACAAGAAGTCCTTTAATCTTGTTTCGTGGGTACAAGTGGCCACAGGATCTGCATAACTGAATCTCAGGGCCGCGCGATTCAATTCGCCTACAGGTTTCTGCAACGTTTCCAATGCGACGAGTATACAAAACATTGACCGGATCGTAGTGAGTTTCAGGTTGGAAGTCAAGATCAGCAGGAGTGTGGGATCAGGAATACATTAGTCAGTCCAACATCAAGCAGGATCGCTCACATCGTCCTCTTGGCCCCTTGGTCCCTTGGTGTAAGCCTCATATTTGGTTGTCACCGTCCATGGCTCGGCGACCCGAGCCCACCACTTGACCTTCTCCATTCCTATCGACCACCTTGATGAACTTGACACATGCACATTTGTAAGGAAAAAAAAAACATGTAGCACAACACACACCAACTCAACTTCCAAACCGCGCTAGATAGAAGCAAGCAACTCAAGCAAAACTCTGACCATCTCGCTTTGACAATCACTCTATCGTCTATGACATGGGCGCATATCCAACATTTTATCTCAGAGTTATTTGGTAAAAGTGTCAAACTACCGATCTAACCTACCATCCAGCTGTGGCACACTGACCCTGCAACCTGCATGCAGCTTCTCCAACAATATTTTTTAAAAAAATAAATAATCTAGAGACGTACTAGTAGTACACAACTGTAGGTAGACTAGAATCACTTGTCAAGTGAGGTCTATTTTCAGTGCCCGTGCTACCTAGGTAGGCCGCCACAAATCTAGCTTTTTCCCTTCCTTTTCCGTTTCAATTTATTTGTTGTTTCGGAGAGTTCAGTGATCGAGCTTTTAGCTCTGCATGAAAGCAGGACACAGCAATGGCAATCCCACCACTGACTTATTCGTCTGACAGGGACAAAGGATCTACCGTGAGCGATTCCAGTTCCATTTCATGAGGTAGCTAGTGTGACATGCATGCTAGTAGTGGAGACGACGATCTCTTGGATTCTACGCAAGACAACAAGAAGTAGTATCATCGTTCAGTGGCGACAGGAACTTTTTTTTATTCTCTATTTTCTCTATTTCGGGTGTAAGTAGCCAGAAGATTTGCGTTTCTGAATCCAGGCCCAGGAGATTCAGTCAGTTCGCGTGCTGGTTTCTGCAACCAAGTGTGTACAGTGACCGTAGCGTAATGGGCTAATGCCAGTCAGTCTCAGGTTCGGATTCGGAGTCGAGATCAGCAGCAGTGTGGGAGCAGGAATACATTAGTCAGTCCAACGTCAAGCTGGATCGCACAGGTCGCTCACAAAAAATGCGGTGTAAACGACAGGGAAGGAAGTGGATCGAGCAGTTCCGCATTGTCTGCTGACTGCTGCTTCAGTCAGAACTCAGAAAAAGGATCGCTCACCAAACTGCTTGGAGCTTACGAGCTGAGCCACAGAGCCAGAGTGCAAGAAGACAATCATTGGAGATCCATGAGACAGCAACAGCAAAAGTTGAAAAGTCAACTGATGAAGGTGCTGGTGCCCAGATCAACCATCTCCTTAGGTTTTGAGGCTCAAACCCGGAAACCAATTCACCTCAATTTTAAGGTTCAAAGTCACCAAACCCCCAGGACCGCATAGCCGGTATGCAACCCCTCCCATATCGATCGTGTGTCCTCCGTGTCTTCACCCCGGTAGTCCACCAAATGCTTGAGATGTCTCGACTTGAATTGTTTCAACCCTGGCCATGACTTCGGCCAACAACATCTTCATTATCATCTCGCATGTGCTCCTGCTCGCCGTTGTGTTAGATGCTAACCATCCTGTGTTAGATGCTAGCCATCCTAGTTTGCCCTCTGGCCTCTTGGTCCTTTGGTCTAAGCCTCATATTTGGTCGTCACCATCCATGGTCCATCGACCTGAACTCACCACTTGACATTTTCCATTGCTACTGACCGGCCACCATGATGAACTTAACACTTGCACATTCATAAGCCAAGAAATATATAGCATAATACACACCAACTCAACTTCCAAATCGCTCTGGAGAACCAACCTCAAGCAAAACTCGGTCATCTTGCATTGACAATCACTCTATTGTCTAGGACATGGGCACATATCCACCATTTTATCTCAGAGTTATTTGGTAAAAGTACCGATCCATCCTACCATCCAGCTGTGGCACACTGAGCCTGCTGCATGCAGAGCTTCTCCAGCACATTTAAAAAAAAAGAGAGAGAGAATCCAGAGACGTGCTAGAGTACTAGTAGTACACAATTGTAGCTAGAATAACTTGTCAGGTGAGTTCTATTTTCAGTGCCCATGCCACACTAATCTAGCTTTTTCCTTCCTTTCCCGTTTCAGTTTGTTCTTTCGGAGAGTTCAGTGATCGAGCTTTAGCTCTGCATGAAAGCTGCACACGGCAATGGCAGTCACTAATCCCACAACTTACTTATTATTTCTCTGACAGGGACAAAGGATCTACCGCGGGCAGTTCCAGTGTTCCATTTCTTGAGCTAGCTAGCTAGTGTGACATGCATGCTGGTGGTAGAGACGACGCTCTCTTGGATTCTACGCAGTAGTATCATCGTTTAGTGGCGATAAGAATTCTTTTTTGATTTACGTTTTTTGAATTCCAGGCCCAGGAGAGGAGATTCAGTTCGCGTGCTGGTTTCGGCAACCAAGAGTATACAATAACCGTAACGTAGTGGCGGTCAGTTTCAGGTTCGTAGTCGAGATCAGCAACAGGAATGCAGTAGTGAGTCCAAAATCAAGCTGGATCGACCAGTTCCGCATTGTCTGCTGACTGCTGCCTCATTCAGAAAAGGATCGCTCACCAAACTCCTTGGAGCTTACTTACGTGCAATAAGACAATCATTGGAGATCCATGAGACAATAACAGTACTAGCAAGTAGTGAAAAGTCAACTGATCTCCAATAGCAGTTTAGCGCAGCCTGCCTGATGTGAGCATGACTGCATGAGCATGCATGCTTCCAAATGAAGGGTAGCCCAGTCGGCCAGTCCGCATGATCTTCAGATGGCGTAAGGATGAGTAGCAGAAGTTGGTTAGGAGTTGCTCGATCTGGTCAGGTCAGCTGATGATATAGTAGTAGTAATAGAAACATTTTGTGTCCCTATTTATCCGTGCAACCAACCAATCACAAACAGGGTGGTGGTTCGCCTAACACTAACAGAGGATCGGAAACCGTTTCTCGTGCGTCGAATTAAGATGGCTGCTCTGCTCCTGCTCTGATCCGATCCCATGGTCTGCAGGAGCCGTTCGTTACATTACAACCTAGACCTACGCATGGGCCAGGGGACAGATAGGACAGGAGCACGAAGAGTGCTCCGGTGCCAATCCAGCACCTGCTCGCCGCCGGCTGACGCCTGACGACGGGGACTCCTGGGCTGCCGTTGAAAAATGTCCGCTGCCGCTGCCGCTGCGGCGGCGACTGCGACTGCCACGGGAGCACAAGAAGAACGTACAGACGATCATCAGCGACAGCGCGCGTTGAGGACTCAGGAGACTGGAGAGTGAAGTTAGTAGTAGTGTCGACCAAGCTGTCGCTGACTGCAAAACCGCAACGGGAACACGGTAGCGATTCCAAAATCAAGCTGCATCGCAGTGAGGCACCCCAGATGGAAAACGAGGACCCAACGACAGTGGTCTCCCGTGCGTTGCGGACACTATCGTGCTCCATTCACTGGGCAGTGGACCCACCGATCCTCACGGTAGATGTTGCCCTTCTAGTTCACCGTCGGTGGATACCCACCCGACCGAGAAGAATGAGCTTCATCAACGAAGTGACGCGTAAGCGGGACTCTCCACTAATTCGTGAGCCTCCAAAGCAGCCTCCTGCTAAGCCAGTGATGCTGTGGTGAAGCAAGCGGTTGGCGCCTCAACCCCTCTCTCGAGTACCTGCTTTCAAGCGAGGTGAGGTGCTGATCATGCAGCGTATGGGCTTCACCAAGAGTCCATCAGCGCCATCGGCGTTGGAGCTAAAGGCCTATGACAGGCTCTTCGGCGACGACCTGACTGCATCCGAAGCCGAAGCGTTGGACGAGCTCTTCCCGGCTGGACGAGTACCTCCTAGGTCTCACCGTTACGTCGGTATTGGCTGTTTTCCTGTAATGTAATATCGAATCTAGAGGTCTTTAGCTAGGATGATTCAGCTACGGCTGTGTTAGGTGGTCGACCTTTTTCGACGCTCGATGCAAGTACGTTGAATATTTGTCTAAAATCTTCTACTTAATACAATACAATGATACTTAAAGCTTTTGTGTATTCGGGAAAAAAATTGCATCGCACACGTCGCCCAAAAAAAAGCCGGTGCAAGTGCAATGCAGACGACATGAACGAAGTGGATCGCGAGAAGTTCCGCATTGCCTGCTGAGTGCTGACTGCTGCCTCAGTCATAAAAGGATCGCTCACCAAACTTCTTGGAGCTTACTACTTACCAGCTGAGCCAGAGTTCCACCAGGCAATTTCAATCATTGGAGATCCATGAGACAACAACAGTAGCAGTTACTGAAAAGTCAGCTGATGAAGGTGGTGCCCAGAGCAAACATCCCACTGTTGTTTGGAGTCGCAATTAGGCAATTAGCAAAACTGCGTGATGTAGTGACGTGAGGATGAGCACGAGCATGCATGCTGCCAAATGAAGTAGCTCAATCCGCAGGTATAGATACCGTAAGGATGGATGAGTAGCAGAAGTAGGTAAGGAGTTGGTCGATCTGGTCAGCTCAGCTGATGTTTTGTATACTACTGACAAACATTTAGGGCCTGCTCATCAAAATTTGATATGCCCAAGATTTGATAACTAAAAATTGGGCAAAACAATATCGTAGATTTGGCAAGTCAAATATGAGAGGTTGGTAAGTTTTGATACCAAATAAATAGTAGCCAAAATTATGGCTTACCAAATTTTTGACATGATAAATTTTAAAAGTGAACCAAACATGTCCTTTGTGTCCCTGTTCAAGTGTTTATTATCCGTGCATCCAAACAGGGTGGTTCGCCTAACGCTTCCAGAGGAATCGGAGCCGTTTCTCGTCCCGTGCGTCGAATTAAGATGGCTGCTGCTGCTGCTGGTCCTGCTCCTATGTCCGATTCCACCCCCCATGGTCATCTGCAGGAGCCGTTCGTTGGATTACAACCTAGGCCTTGTTTAGTTTACATCAAAATTCCAAGTTTTTTCACTCTCTCTTCATCACATCAATTTTTAGCAGGGGCCCTAATTGCACAGTTTAGTTGGAAATCACGAGATGAATCTTTTGAGCGTTGGTCCAGGGGACCAAATAAGACGAAAACGCTACTATTCATCGACAGGGGCCCCGCCGACAGGACAGGACACACGAAGAATCGTCCGGTGGCAGCCGAGCACCTGCTCGCCGGCTGACGCCTGACAACGGGGACTCCCGGGCTGTCGTTAGAAAATAGCCGCTGCGGCTGCCGCAGCGCCCCTGCTACTGCTGACTGCGACGGGAGCGCAAGAAGAACGTACGAACGTCGTCAGTGACAGAGGTGAGGAAGGCCATCAGCAAGCGGCGTCCACGTCGATGGATACGCTAGCTCTACATTCTGTGCGTGGCCTCCGGTCCATGCGATGCGCCTGCGTGCCATCCGTCGGCGAGTCATGAGTGCGCGCGGTGTGCCGATCGAGGTGAACGGCACTCAACAAACACGGCGTACACACCTGCCAGGCGGGAACGGCATCTTGTAATATATACTCTCTATCTTCTAATACAATGATATGCGCGTATTCGAGAAAAAAGAGCAGGAGTAACGTAGCTACGGAGAAAACGAACGGAAAAAGGAAGCAGTAAGCGTCCTGCTGCGTCATCTCCGATCCGTCCATTCAGATTTCAGGCTGCTGTTCTCTTTCGCGCGGCAATCAATCCGCAAATACAGCAACTCCGACCCGATCCAATGGCGGGGGCCGGCGCCTGTCCGGTCCGTCCCCCCAGCAGGCCCTACCACTAACCAATGCCACCACGTACCGTACCTGTATGCACGCACGCGTGTGGCCCTGGCCGGCCGCCGGCCGCATCAGCAGCCTGTGCTGCTACGGCACCACAGTGGTGCCACTACCACAGGCACCAACAACCGCGCGCCTCACCTCACCACCAACTAGGCGCATCGCAAATCATCAGGCGGCGGGCTCACTCTGTCCAGCTTCCTTAGGATTCAGGAAGAAGACGAGCGAGCGAGGAATTTCCAAGAAGAAAGGCCAACGCATCAGAGTAGCTCGGTGATGAATAATAACCGCTCCACTTGCTTCTACTCTTTGTTTGTTCCCCGAAAGCAAACAGATATATAGCATGTTCGGTTGGCTGGTGCTGGTCGTATACGATCATAAATTTCTAGTCGAAATGATATTTTTCTCTCACACAAATCAGTCAACAGTATTTCTTCACGAACCAGTAACGAAACGAATCAGCCAACCGAACAGACTGATACTCCATCCATCCAGAAAAAAAAACACAATTCTAGCTTTGAACCGAACACGACGTGTGTCTAGATTCAGAGCTAGAATTACGTTTTTTTTACGAATGGAGTATGTTGCTTCTACTTCAACTTCTACTTCTACTCATCCTACTCTCTGCATACGCCATTGCCGCAACTGCAAGCTATCTAATATGGTCAGTATACATGCATACGACTACTACATATGACTGAGCACGGCAGGAAGAAGCTAAGCAAGCCGGCCTTGCGTCCCACTCGTCCTGCCTTCTACGGACAATACTATATACAGGACAGGCCACACGTCCCCACTGGGGTGCATGTATGTAGTATGTACCACACTGCCGCACACAGTAGGTCCTTAATACTGTACTACTACAGTACAAATTACAATAACAATTGTTCAAACAGTGCAGTGCAGTGCAATTAAAGTAGTATAACAAAGACGACCTTACAACTAATTAAGGCCCTATTTGATCCCAATCTCTAGAGTCTAAAGGTCTAAACTTTAGAGTTAAATCTCTAAACCGATACTTTAGAATTAGAGCTAAACTTTAACTCACCCCTAAAAGTCCATTAGAGCATGGGACCAAAAATCTGAGCTAAAGCACGTGCTCTAAACTTTCGTTCTCCCTCGCTACAAGACACCGGTACCCCTCTCTTTCACGCACATGAACGACGGTTCCGTCCCTATTCACGTGAAAACAAAAAAAAATCTCGACGCCACCTCCCTCCGACGCGGCAACCCCGCGCATCGGTGCCATGGAATATTGTTTGAACCCTTTTCAGCTCAAAGTCTGTACGGTGCCATGGCTAACGGCTATACACAGGGGCAGACATGTCCTTGAGTTCAGTTAGCTCTAAAGTTTAACTTTAAATCCAAACAGCTTTATGGTCTAAAATTTAGTGGTTAAAGTTTAAAGATCTAAAATTTAGTCCTGAACTTTAGAGCTCTAAAGTTTGGAGCTGAAAATCCAAACAGGCCCAAAGTAACACGTGGTATTGCTAGATTAAGACCACGCTGTGGAACTGTACAAAGCAAGCCACACTTTAGTAACGACATTGTGCAACTGTATTAATTCCTCAAGTGGAAGTATATGTACCTGGAGACTATATGATAGAGGGAAGTCCATTTATTTTACAACATCAATATATAGCTCGAGTTCAGTTTTCATCTCTTATCTATGATAATTACAACAAGATTGACCTTTCAGCCTTTGACTGTATAAACAGTTCACTTTCCAAACCTTCACTCAGATTTATAGTTATTTTGGGTGACATGGTATGGATGACAGTGGTAACAACTAACATAGCCAAAAATGTATTTGTATACATAATTGCTACGTGACAACCTAGTGTTTTGCCTTCAGCTGGCAACCAATTTTTTATTCCAAAATAGAAAAATATTTTTAAATTCAAATATATAAATAATACATTTCAGTCGTAGGATGCTGCATATAGTGTGTGTCCAAAAGGTTACATGTTTTTGGTACTCCTAACTTAGAAAAAGAACGAAAAGTGTTATAAACTTGATCTCTCGCTACATCAACGACGCCATGTCAACCAGCACCAACCTAATATATAGATTTCAGCCATAGTTCAAAAGGGAATGGCTTTGATAGTTAAGAGTTGACAAGTAAATGGTTTCATGGATAATAGTTGAAAATGAACTCAGTCATCGTTGGTGATTGTAACTTGTAAAATCAACGTTTCTCTATATATTATCAGTATATCACACACGAGGTACATTTGTCGAAAATGCCTCGCTTCCAGCAGCAAAGAGATATAATAGAGACCAAAACCTCCCAAAGTCTCAACTGATCTAACGTACAGTGATTTTGCAAACGGAGAATGTAGTACACCCTTTTTTGTTTTTGAAAGATATGGCATGATGAGCTTTGTCCGTCAATTAAGATAGGAAAGAGAGTTTATGCACAGCATGGCAAAAAATAAAAGACTTTAGGAGGAACACGCAGATCCTCCACCAAGAAGCGCGAAAGGAGGAAAACACACCCAAAAGGCACTATCTGTTGATGCTAGAGCCCTCTTTCTTCTTGAGGCAACTTGTTGCACTGTTTGGTAAGTACTTATTATAAAAAAAACTACGATTCCTTTTCTTCCAAAGGTTACACATTATGTATATGTTTGAAGCTCCATAAGAAGAGGCTACATATCTGTTTTTGTATATGTGTAACAGAAGCAAAATACTTCTATATTAAAAATACATCTGTGTACACGAATCGTTGGTCCAGCCCATCGCCCACTGCAAAGTTCATGGCTGGTCCTCAAACTTGTGTAGTGTGTCATCGTGGTCCCCTAACTCAGAAAGTGTGTTATTTTTGTCCTTAAACTCTATTTGAGTCTCATATTCATCCAACTCTGTGCTTGCCATGTTGGTCCACTACCATGCATAGACCCTGTAACTCTTGATCCATTTGCATATGTTTTGATCCATTTGCCATGGCCTTTTGCTAGTAAACTTTAGTCTTTACTTGGGGTGTTTGGATCCATGGCAAAAAAATAGGCTAAAAGTGCAAAATAAAGTGTCATTCACACCCACAATGTTTTTTACTCAGTTTTGCATCTCTTAAGGTGCAAATGGACTAAACTTTAGCCTACCTGTTTGAATCCATTTATAAAAAAATAGACTAAAAGTGCAGGACAAAAGTTTTATCACTAGGAACAAACAGGGCCATAGTTTCCTCGTCAGGTCGTCAGTAATCGAAAACACCTAGCTACCAGCTGACCTGCAGAAATATACGGGTGTCGTGTTGCGTCAGATGTAGAGTGGCCGAATTTTCCAAGAAAAGTAAGCTTACAATGGTTCGCAATATATATTTTTTTTGAAAGGAATCGGAGGGGTTTGCACCCCTGCAGCATAATGAATTAAATAAAAGAAGAAGTAACAGAGGTACGGTCACTTATTACAGAAATGAAAACGCAAAAGCAGGGGCAAGGGCAAGGGCAATGACCTAAGGCCAGCCTAAGAGACAAAAAGTTACAAGAAAGAGGAGTACAAGCAAAAGAGGAGTACAAGCACTGCAAGAAACCTGGCTACACTAGATTGGCAATCCATTGGTCAATTCGTGGCGAGTAACTCCTTTTCACCCTTAGCAGTAAGAGCTGAAATTCATCCCTGAAATTTTGCTCAGTATGAGGGATATTTGGATTTTCTTCCCGAAAGATCAAGTCATTTCTTGCCTTCCAAATTTCCCAACACATCAGTATGATGATCTCCATGAAGAAAGGCACCCCCAGCTGATCTTTGAAGCTTTGCAAGTTCTGGAAGGGGTCCAGCTGTTGACTAATCTGAATATTGATCATTGCCCAGCGCTGGGCAGCAAAAGGGCAATCCAAGAATAAGTGAGTCAGTGATTCCTCCACATTAGCATTGCATAGGACACAATTATAATCTTGCAAAAGCATTCTCTTCCTTCTGAGTAACTCTCTTGTACTTAGCCGATCCCTTAATAGAAGCCAGAAAAAAACCTTGTGCTTTGCTCTGGCAAGAGCAGGCCCAGAGCCATTTGAAGACAGGATGAGGGTTTATGTGGCCACTTAGGTGCTTATAAGCTTTCTTCACTGAGAATTTACTTGAGTTCCAAATATAGAGCCGTCTGTCTATGTCCTCATTTACAGTGAACTTCTTCTAGTATCAGTAGAAGCTGCAGCATCTGGTCATGTGCCTGTTGAGACAGAGGGAAATGGAAGAGGCTATGCAATGGTAACTGGGCATGACCGTCAGCAGACACAATATGCTTTTTCTTGGCGAAGGAAAATAATTCTGGGAATTTTTGGGAAAGGATTTCATTGCCCCACAGGTCCTGCCAGAGAAAGCATGATTTTCCACTGTTGATCTCAACCCTTGCCATACCTTTGAATTTATCCAAAAGCTTCAAAATGTCTCTCCACCAAAATCAACCTTTTTTAAGTACTCCCAGGCAACTTTCCAGAATCATAATATTTTTCCCACATTAGAGAGACCCAAGGAGAAGGGCGGGCTTGATGCAAGTGTAGACTCTTACCGCCTATGACCGGAAGATCTCGAGTTCGAGTCACGGTCTTCTCACATTGCACAGGCGAGGATAAGTTTTACCACTGCCACCATTTTTTAGACCCCGCATAGAGCGGGAGCTCTCTGCACTGAGTACGCCTTTAGAGAGACCCAAGGGTGTTGTCTCTGTTAAAGAATTTGTGAAGATGTTTAATCAGGAGGGCCTCATTTTTAAAAGGAGTATGTAGTACCTTCGTCCACACGGATTTGTATTCAATTCTAAAAGTTCAGTTTAAAGTTTTCATTTCTCAAATGGGCACGTACCTTCGTGACAAAATAGTCAGAGAATAAACTAGGACTCGTTTGGAAAAAAGAAATTGCACAAAAGGCCTTCAGAAATAGAAAAATCTTCAAAACTTCATTTTAGGGCACGGAAGTTCATCTCAAATAATCTTAATAACACAAACTCATTTTTTGTGTGGGAAAAGTGCACACTGTGTAAATTTCCAAGTGATCTAATACAAGTATACAACTCTCACTTGAGTCTTGACATCTTGGGTGGGGGTGGTGTTTGAAACGTCAATGGTAAATTAGAACAGTCAAACTTTGTTTTTTTTTACAAAACAAACACATGGATTGAAGGGTGTGTATTCTCCAAAATCTTAAGTATCGTACATGCCGACAACTTCATTCGAAGAGCTGGATTCGAAAAAAAGAATTACACAAGAACCAGTACTAACATTCTTAGTATATTAGGGAAGTCTCTGTTATGTTGAAAATGAGAAAATCAAATGATTTCTTAAGAAAAATTGCATCTTGATTCTAGATAGAAACAAAAGAAAATAACAGAGGGTAACAAAGAGAAATCCAGCTAAACATCCAGATTTCGATAAAATACAGGGACTGACGCGCAAATCCGGCCACCGTATTTATGTACCGTCTTCCCCACATGGCCACACCTCGACTTCACCCACCGCCACGGCCATCACCAAACGCGCGCGCTCCTCTCCCACCCATGCCGACCGGCGAGACGCTAGCGGAAGCGACTCCATCACCAGAGCCGCCGCCGACGCTGACACGGACGGCGACAGCCTCGTCCTCCCCAGCGTCGACCCACCGACACCGACACCGACACCGACGCCACCGCACCTTCTCATCCTCGTCCTCCTCGTCGTCCCTCTCCACGGTGTCCTCGGCGGCATCCTCGCCGTCGCCGTCCCCGCGCGGCCGCGGCAGCACCACCAGCACCACCTCCGTGCCCTTCTCCTGGGAGCACCACCCGGGCATCCCCAAGACGCGCCTTACCCCAGCCAGCACGCCCTCCTCCTCCTCCGCGCCGACGCCACTCCCGCTCCCGCCGCCGCTGCGGGCGCCGACGACGACGTCAAGGCCGCGCCACCACCATCACGCCCGGCGGCGGCGCGCCAGCGGCAAGCCGCGGCCGCCGGCCGACGACTCGGCGGACCCCTTCGCCGTGGCGCTCGCGGAGTGCACCAGGGAGCGCGGCGGCGGCACGGGACCGGACGACGCCGGGCTCATGGACGCGCTCTTCCCCGCGCGGGCGCCGCCAGCGCCCACCACCCGGCGGTGGTCGTCCATCGCGTCCACCAGCGTGGTCGTCGGGCTCCTGGACCTGTACGGCTGCAAGAGCGCCATGGGCATGGGCGGCGTCGCGGAGGGCGCCTTCGTCGTGCGCCGCCCGGTGGCGGTGGTCCGCGCCGTGCCAGCTGGCCGCGCGGGACCGGGCCGGGCCGGGCGCAGATGAGGGCCGTGGTGATGGGTCGCATCGATCGCATCATGGACCCATGGTGACGGGCTCAGTTATTATAGGTACATAAATAAATCGATCGTTGTGCAAAAATGTTGGGATTGAAAATGAGGTGCAATCTTTTTCTTTTTTCAGTTTATTTTTTATTGGAGCTTTTTTGGGTGGATGTGATGGATACCAATATATGAATGTTTGCAATAACCATCCACAAAACGATGTTGCGATGTAGATTGCTATATGGTAGTATATGATGCTGATGGTACTGTATTATAAGGATAATTAATAAGTATAATAATGCAGCATATTATATTGGCATCTACTTGTACTATTCTAGTTTAATTGCAAAAAAATTAAAAACTTTTCTTATTGTAGGCTAGTGCCCCAATCCTTTTTTCTTTAAAAATGGAGCACTGAGAGAAAGGTAATTAATTTAAAATAAGTTGATTAGCTTCTTTCTAAAGATCATATATTTTTAAAGAAGAAGATATTAAACAATACTTGCTCCATGCATCCAAAAAGACTTGCAATTCTAGATTTGAACTAAGTCAATTTAATTTGTTTAAGTTGATAGAACAATATTAGCATTTGTATCTCTAAATAGATTTATTATGAAAATACATTCCAAAGTTAATCTAATGATTATTTATTTGCTTCTACAAATATCAGTATTTTTTTGTATTGATTAGTTCAAATTATGACTACTCGTACAGCGAGCGTTACGTGAGACGGAGAGGATTGGAGCCTAGTGAGAGTGATTCCTACTACCACCATGGCCAAGTGTGAAGCCTGTACTATTCAAATACGACCAATATGCGCCGTCCAATTGACGCTTTTTTCAAAATGCGTACGATATGAATGAATTTAAAAAGTGTGAAGCCACTAGCTTTTGGAATACGACCAAATGTGCACCATCCAATTGACGTTTTTTCAAAACACGTATGGTATTACGAATTTAAAATTGCGGCCAATGGATGGATGGATCGGAAGGAGGGGTTTGTTAATTTGTCAAGAGTGAGCAGAGCAAGGTGTACTCGTACGTGCTAATTGGTGGGGACATACGTAGGTGAGAGTGGGCAGACAAGCCTATAATTTTAGCAATATAAACCCAATCGAGATCGATGGATGGATGGATCGATCCGCGCACGCACAGAAGATCACTCACCCGATCGATGGTGATGGAGTGGCCAGTCAGGTAGCAGATACATCTCTGATCGTCTGACGTCCCTACCAGCTAGCTGCTGAATGGGTACGAGTACGAATTTGATTCGATTCTCACATGGCCAAAGTCAGCAATTTCAGGTGTTTGCATCCGATCCCGTCCGAGCTCTTCTCAGCTCGTATAAACTGTCAGTGGCATCCGTTTGGCTCCTACTGTCCTGTAGTATATTGACTAGGTTGGAATGGCTTTTTACTCCTCTTCTGCAGAGGTCGAACTGCATGCAACTATGCGAATTTAATACCACCGTTAATCACGGCCTTCATTTGTACTACTGCCATGCTGTGTTGGACTGTGGCAGGCACTCGATCAGAACAGCTTCGACAGTTTTACTGACGAGAAACTGAGCAAGGCCCTGCCTGGTGGATCCATCTGTCTGTCTGTCCCCAAGGCTACAAGCCTGTTCGGGAGACCGTATCATATCGTGGATTATTTACTGCTGACTGATTTGGTGTGAGAGAAAAACACTGTTCCTGACTGGAAATTTACGATCGTTTACGAGCCTGCTTCAGAGTGACTGAGATGCATGGCACCTGATGGAGCCTCAACTGAGATGCATGGCACCTGATGGAGCCTCAACAGTTTACTGACGAAGAGTGAGATGCATGCATGCATGGGATGGGGCCTGCAGGAATCGAAGTGCCAGCAGTGGAGGTAGGTGAGAGTGGATATACTATGCGCTCAAACTATTCAGATCTGGGAGCAGAGATGACTGACGAGGGGATCCATCCATCGAGATTTATGCAGGATAGTCCTTGGATCAGATGGATTGTACGCTGCCACAGTGCAGTTGCAGTGCAGTGATGCTCTGATTTGCTTCATTAAACCAAAGCCTCGCTACTTCGCTAGCGTGCTCAACGAAATGGACAGGTAGATCATTATTATCAAGAGAAGGAAAAGGGACAGAGGTTGATGGATGATGGTGAGAGGATGTCCTCGTCGACTGTTACGTGTGCCTCAAGCCGCCTGTTCATCAGCTCATCACTCGCATTAGATAGTTTCTTCGATCATGACACAATCAAGCATTTTTCTGGCTCACCTGATCCAATTCTGCGGCTAGTCATTATAGTCAACAACCTGTCTGATTATTTCTCTTGATGATGGTCTGCTGAGTTGGCTGCTCGGTGCTCCTAATTCACTGGCCAAGGAACGCTAAACGGGCCCCAAACGTTAGTTCAGCTTTTTTTTCAGTGCCTCTCTCACAATAATTCATCGAATGTTGTTTTCGGCGTCTTTTGAATGGACGCCCAAACGTTAGTGCTAGTGCACCGTCCGAATGTTCCCACGTGCTGCACCTCGCTCCCGTACCCTACGTACCGCTCAACCCACTCGACATCTGCACCCCCACCTAACCCCACGCGACATTTGCGCCCTTGCCCGACCCCACGCGACGTCTGCGCCTTGCCTGACCCCTCGAGCCCCCTCCAGCAGCTGCAGCAGGCGAATCACATTACAACATGTGCAACACTCCGATCTACATTTGAAATATTTTGATGCAACACTTGCAACATACGTCTGGAGATAGATGAAACATTAAAACATGAGTCTGAAACACTTGCAAAAACACCTGAAAACACTTGAAAACAATTGCAAACGTACGCAACATCCAGATAAAATACTCGCAATATATGTGTGAAACATATGCAACATCTAGATAAACACACTTGCAACATACGTCTATAAAACAGATGAAACATTGGGAACATACGCTTGCAGCATACGTGTATAACCATTGTAACATATGCAATATTCCCGATCTATTTTTGTTACATCCTTGTGAAAAACACTTGTAACATACCTCTAAGACCCCGTTTGGATGTAGATATTCAGACCTGGACATTGGAATTGGAACCGAGTGTTTCCAATTCTATTGTTTGGATATTTTTGGCATTGAGGGATGGAATTGAAGGTCGTTTCCGTGGTATTTGCCTACAACCAAATCTGTCCATCTTCAATACCGAGCTCAACCCTTCCGTATTGAAATGAATCGTGAGAACAGACTGCCCTTCTCTTCCTCCCTGCAGCCGGCATCGATCGCCCCCTTCTCTTCCTCCCCGCAGACGGTGGCCCCAAGACCCTTCTCTGCCCGAGCTGCTCCTCCTCCCTCTCTGCTCGAGCTACTCGTAGCTCCAACCCACCATGGCCGCCGTCGGGCTCCTCCCCACCATGGCCACTGCCAAGGGGCCTAGCTCTTCTCCGCCATGGCCGCCACCAAGGGGACCAGGTCCACCCCACCATGGCCGCCGCTGGGATCCTCCCCGCCATGGCCGCCATCGCGCTCTGCTCGAGCTTCATCCCGCCATACCCTCCGTCGACCTCCGCCCAAGCTACGCCCAGCTCTGATCCACCAGCTCCTCCGCACCCGAGCTCATCGCAGCAGAGGCCGAGGCCACCTTCTCCTCTCCATCCGAGCACGAGCACATCGCGGTCGGGGCAACCTCTGCCTGCGCGCCCGAGCTCGTCGCAGCCAGAGCCGGGGCTGGGGCCGCCTCCGCCTCCCCCTACACGCTCGAAGCCGAGGTCGGGGCCGAGGCCACCTCCGCCTCTACCTGCGCGTGCCCATGGCTAGGGCCAAGGCCGCCTCCACCTCTGCGCTCGAGGCCGTCGTGAGAGCGGTGGGGATTGGGGAAGAAGATAGTGAATTCCTGGAGGTGTACATCCAAACATGAAATGGTATTGAATGTGTCACTCGATTCCAGCTAGCAAATTCATCTACATCCAAACAACAGATTTGGTATTTAGTCCATTTCCAATACTAGCCTGATTTGGTAATGGTACCAATTCAATTTCAGAGTCTCCAATATCTACATCTAAACGGACCCTAAAACATTTAAAACACTTGAAATATACGCTTGCAACATGTGTTTTAGTGCAACATGTACTTGCTGCTTGGATGATTGGAGGCTCGTCGACGCGGAGCTCGATGCCGCTGAGGGGCGCGTAGCTCCGGTAGAGAAGGCGGTCGGCGTGGTGGAGAACGTTGTGGCAGGCGGATGGCCCGGTGGAGAGGAAGGATGGTGGACGGCGGTGCTGGAGCGTGGTGGAGAGAGAAGACGGTGGCCGGTTGGGCGTGGTTGCGCTGGAGCACGCGCGCGGTGGAGAGCGTCGTGGTGGTGTGGTCGTGCTGGAGCGCGTGTGGCTATGTGCGGACACGACAACGGCACGGTGAATGGATAGGAACGACGACGGGCTCACGAGCAGATAAGGTTGGGCAGCAGATATACAAGTGGAGAGTTGGGTCGTTGGGCTGATGTCGTGGTCCATCAACGGGAACGTCCGGACGGATGTACGTCCTTAGCACAGCATTACCTACAAATTAAAGGCCCCAAAGCATGCATGTCAATTAGGCTCACTAGCGGATCAGCCCTACTCCAGCAAGGTCTAGAATTAATGTTACGTGAGTTGAGTATTATTCAAAATTCGTGAATAAATTTAGTACGTACGACCAATTAAAATTTTTCCAAGATGATACCCATTTCGGTGATAAAATATCTGTCCAGTTCCGATAAATTTACGAATTACTCTTAGACCCCGTTTGGATCATTAGAATTGAATTCATTTTAATAATCATAATTTAGATATAGATTAATTAAGCTAATATAGTTATATATAGAATATATTTGTATTTTATTATTGACCATACGAGAGAGATACTTATGTGTTGCATTTCTACCGTAGGAGAGCGAGTTGAAGAGTGTCTTATAAGTTGCAAGGTAGAAATATAGCATGGTGATCTATAGAATGAATTTATATCCTCTCACCTAAGAATTTGAGATAGGCTTATACGTGAACTTTGAAAAATTGTGGAATGTCAAACTCCAAACCAGATAGCCTAATCTATTAAGTAGATTCTAATTCCTCCAAAATGAGAGAATCCAAACAGCCCCAAATGGATTTTTATCCTTTGTATTGGTCCTCCGTTGGGTTTTATTTTATATTTAGTTAAATCATCACTATAAGATATATATCAATTCTTGTTGCATGTTTTTCTGACGTCACGTATCTACTACACAAACCATTTTTAGAGGCACTTTCGTTTTAGTGAAAAGCAGCTCTATCAAGAATGGTTCATGAGCCTGCCCGCCTCTAGAAATCGAATTTTAGAGACGACTGGATAGCCCAACCAAACCCTCTCTAAAAATGTCATTTCCTAGAAGCACCTGGCAAATCTAGGCACCTCTAAAAGTGGATTAGTAGAGGCAGCTGACAATTTCGCCATCCTCTAAAAATAGGTGCAGTGTAGTAAAATTCATAAACTTTCCAAATGAAGCTAGATGAAGTAAAACTTTATATTGAAGATGTAGTACTCGAAGAGATATGCAACTTTATAGTTGACTACTTTTTTCACTTGAAATTGTTTAAGGTCCAAAACTATGTTTTAAGTTTTTAGATTTAGATTTGTTTTTTAAATTTTACAAATGACCTCAGGTGGAGAAATGACATAAAACCAATGTTGTAGTATTCAAAGATATCTGCAACTTTATAGTTGAGTAATTTTTCATTTGAAGTCAATTAGGGCCTAGAAATTCTATTTTCAGTTTTCAAATTTTCGAAAACCATTTTTTTAATTTTCAAATGACCTCAGAAGATCTAAAAGTTTTAGTTTAAACTTTTGTCATTTGAAATCATTTATGGTCTATGAAATTGTGTTTTAAATTTTCAAAATTTGAAATTTATGTTTTAAAATTTTCGAGATGGCCTATATGGATAAACAACCTAGATCTAAAAAAACTCAGTTAACTTTTATAAACAAGGGTGTATTTATATACAAATAACATGAGTGACGAGGTTTAGCTTTGCACTTTTATAAAAACGGGTGTGTTTATATAGAAATCAAAGGTACAAAGGGTTTGGAATAAGCTACTGCTTTGAAAAGAAGCAGATATATATCTATATCTATATCTATATTCCTTATAAAGATAATCCCCCACAACAAGTCTATCTCAACATGCAAGCTATCCACATCATCTCCCCCACTAACAAATCCACGTCATATGTCACTAATAGCCATGTCATCTAATTGACTTCAAACCTCTTAATGGAAGCTATCCTCGTCATCTCCACTTAATTTTATTTCAAATTCTTTGCAATCCCCATAGCAACGCGCGGGGTATCTTCTAGTCTCTTATAAAGATAATCCCTACAACAAGTCTATCAACATGAAACGCATCCATATCACCCCCCACTAACAATCCACGCCATCTTCCATAAATAGCCATATGTCATCTAACTAACTTCAAACCTCTTAATGGAAGCTATCAACATCATCTCCACTTAATTTAATTCCAAATTCTATGCAATCCCCGCGTGGTATCTCTAGTTTAATATAACTGTGACACACAACTGGACACTTGAGAGCCCAGGAGAATACTCGGCTAAATCAGCGTATGCAGTACAGTTTGCATGACAAATCAGCTCCAATTACCTGGCTTTGATTTGGAATGTATGGGCACCGCCGAAATGCAAATTCTTCATATGGCTGCTCCTCCAAGATAGGCTGTGGGTAGCGGTGCGATAATAGCTGCGGGGATGGAAGAACAACTACTTTTGTGCGCTATGCGAAAGAAACTTGAGACGGCACAACATCTGTTCTTTGAGTGCCCCTACTCTCGGTTGGTCTGGCAGCTTGTGGCCTCCTGGAGCTCCTGCAACAGCCTTAACCCGGCTAGCTGGAGGGATGAGCGCGACTTAGAAGACCGGTACAGTCAGGCGTTGGGAATAGGGGGAAAGAGAGGAAAAACTCTGGTAATACTGACGTTGTGGATCATCTGGAACCGGAGAAATGCTGTCATTTTTAGGGGATGCTGGAAGACGCCGCAAGCAGCGGTCACGGAGATAAAGGACACTGCGCAGCAATGGTCCCTAGCAGGATGCAAGGCCTTCAGGCCAGCCACGGTCGTTCAAGTCGTTAGTGAATAGTGAGTAATTAGCTAGGTAAACAAACCCCACGCAGCCTAGGTTGTGGAGGGGAGCGTCGCTCGCGCATGTAAACTCGGATGTTTGCTTCTCCACTCATTATTAATCAAAGCCGGTTCGTGCGGATCTTTCAAAAAAAAAAAACTGCAACACACAAGAAGGTGCCTTTGTGAGTTAGAGAAAATAGGTCACGTTTTGACAACATGATTACATGATGATGGCTGCACGCGTGATTGTGGTCCAAATTAAATTGCATTGTCAAAGAGCAGCAGCATCTACCAGTTCTCTCCAAATAAAGTATTAAAAAGATATTCTCTCCTTTTATGAATTGTTATGATGTGGTTATCTGAATCCATTCCCCCACACGTACGCCTTGAGTGAGCGCGCGTGCATATATCAGCACGCCCGTGGTATCATTGCAACACTATCTGCCGTTCTTTGCAAGACCAGCTGGCAGAGAGGAGATTTAGCAGGGATTGGAGCAAAAAAATTGCTTACCGTGCACTGCACTCCCTGTGGTGCACTCTTTCTGGGTGTGCGTGTGTGTGCCGCACCTAAAGTAGTGGATTAGAATGGCGCGCGGTACACGTAATTGAAGTACATGCATGATGTACATAGTACAGATCCCGTTAGGGTTGCACTGTACCTGTCCACTGGAACAGTAGCTGCTTGTGGCGTCCGGTAGGCAGGCGGTGGATCGGACATGTTTGTATTATTATGCCGATTGACTGGCGCCTGGACGTCTGGAGGCCTGCGTCCGTCCGTACACCCGCAGCTGCTCCGCCCCATCCACTTGGATTCGCGCGCCAGCTCCATTTCCTGCGCTCGCATCTGAACTTCCCGCTTCAGATCCACGCCCACACTGCTCGGATGACTTGCTCCTGCATCTTCCACACCGGTGCGGCGCACGTCTTTTCCAGGCCGTCCAGAAGACTCGCCCTCGCCTCTTCCATAGCAGCACCGTGTGGCCTGTGTGCCTCCTACCCACACCAACGGCAGTGGCCTGCGCCTCCTCCACGCGTCAGTGGCCGCGGCTTGGGCCTGCCCGCCCTCATGGACACCGACGCCGGCAGGTCTGCACTTGCAACATGAAACACTTGAATGCAATTGAAACAGATGAAATATTTGGGACATACGCTTGCAACATGTGTGTGAAACATATGCAACATCCAGATAAAATAATTGCAACATAAAAAAACATTTCCTCCAACGTAATACTAAAACATCTCAAACATTTAGAACATATTGTTGCAACATATGTGTGAAAACATGTAACATCCAGATAAAAAACGATTGCAACATACGTTTGGAATCAGATGAAACATTTTGAATAAACGCTTGCAACATGTTTCTGAAACACTTGCAACATATAAAATATGTGCAACATCCCCGATCTACTTTTGCAACATCCGTAAGAAACAACTGCAACATACCTTTGAAATGACTGAAACACCGAAACATACATTTGCAATATAGGGGAGGGGAAGCCTGGACCGGTCGATTCCAGCCGTCGGGGTCGGGAGCCGGTGGCTAGTGGTGGCGGACGAGCACCACCGCCCCTAGCGCCACCAGTACCGGGCTTGGCTCGGCGGCGACGGTGGGGGGATGGGGGGCGAGGAGCGCCATGCCGCAAGGGTGGGGGGGGCGCCGCGCCGGGGTGGAGGAGAGCCACCCACTCCCCTACAACACGGCCGCGCCACCTTCATGGATCACGCTGGAGGCAAGTGGATATCACTCGTGCTTCATGGATCTCACCGGGTGGGGGAGAGGGCCGCCGGATTTGCGGGCGTTGGGGGCTCCCGGTGCAGGAGGACGCTTGGCGTTGGTGCGCTGCGGCAGGGGATGAGGAGCGCAGAAGGGGTAAGGGCGGGAGCGGAGCGAAGCGAGGTGTGGGGGAGTTGATTTTGTTTTTTTTTATGTGAGCGGCGCATGTGGCAATGAGTGGTGCGAGGCGTCCGGTCTTCGGACGTCTTAATGGTAGCATTAACAATTATTATGTTCATCGGATATTCGGATTTGCTGGCACGCAAGCGAAATAAAACCCGACCGGGACAAATCGAGTGAGGACAGAAAGTGACCAATAGTAGTGTGTTACTGCTATGAGAGTTTGGATGAAATTGAAGCTGAGAATAGGAAGCATGCATGGTTGTCATTCACTAGATAGTCTAGTCGTAGGCCTGACTGCCTGAGCGGCTGAGCAGGGCTGCAGGGCCCTTAATTCCACTCCAGTAAGCAAAATCATGTTTGAATCCCACAATTGTGGTCTAAATTTTTTAAAATTTTCCGATTGGCATCAAATTTCGGTGCAAGAACATATATGGAGCATTAAATATAGGTGGTAAAAGAATAACTAATTGCACAGTTTGACTAAGTATTGATTGGTTTCGATAAGCGCCCAGTCTTTTAAGCCTAAATAGTCTATAATTGGACAATTTTTACCAAATACAAACGAAAAGTATTACTGATAAGCTAAAAAAGCCAAAAATTTCAGGTTGGAAACGGGCACCCTTTTATAAAATCATGTGCTCGAATCAACTATTGGCCTGTTGACCATGAGGAATTTGGAGTAATCTGAGAGGATATGTTTTTACCATAATCAGAAGAACTCAGAAGAATTTTTTAGAAAAAATTTTATAACTTTATATAGAAACATGAATGATAATCGATTCAAACCGGGGCAGGCGGCAGAGCAGCATCGATTCCTATTGTTGTAACTTGGTAGTGAACTCGATTGGCAATTGGCAACAAATCGATGCAAGAACCCATGATGAGCATGAGCATCGGTTGTACTTGGTAGTGAACTCGAACTTGTATATTTGTAACTGGCAGCCCCCCACGCACCTCTTTTGACTAAGTATTGATTAGTTTCAGATAAGGTGCAGGCCGGGCACCCTTTTATAAAGGAACCATGCATCGAGCACATATGTTAAGCTTGGTGACCATGCAACGAGGACGTACAGAGATGAGAGGAGAGATGTTAGTATACCATACAGAAGAACTGAAGAAGGGCGCGGTCGCCGGTCCTTTTAGGAAAATGATTTTATAACTTTATATAGAAACATGAATATGATAATCGATTAGTGTAGGGGCAGGGCGGCAGGCAGCATCGATTCCTATTGTGATGTGTTGAACGCGTTGAACCGAGCCATGCTTTAACCTATATTTTGATTGATCGTCATCATATTGCAAAAGGTGCCTAGCTTCTTGTCTAGTCCTATCACCATCCAAAAATAGTACAACCTACTCTACCATAATTCTAAGCCAAAAGCTACATACTTAGTTTTGACCAAATTCATACAAACAAATTTACGATACAAATATGACATTCGGTGACTTGTATTGTATACTATCATATTTATATGACATGGAAGCTTTTGAGAGAGACATGATACAATGCAATAGGACTACAAATCCTATAAAAATAAAGTTGTAGTACTCTAGCTATGGGAGTTTTGGGCTTTGATCCAAAGGAAAGGATTGTGGTGCTGTCGGAGTTTTCAAGTAGGCCATAGGCCCAATATTTCGGCCCATAAAGATACACGGTGAGAGGGGGGCGATGTGGCATCCAGCTGGGCCAGCAGCGGCGCCAGTCCTCCCACACCGGCCACACGCTCCCGTGGTGGATGGCAAAAGGCCGCCGGAGCTTCACCGGGATGGATCTCCCTACCGTTTTGTGATTGCATTGGGGGGAGATAAGAGATGACGCACGGATTCCAGTCTGGATCATCTAGTAATCCTACGCGGGGCACTGCTTCTCCGGTAGCACATCCTCTGCTGATTGCTGAATTTTAACATTTTTTTTATTGGAAAACAAATGAAGAACTCATGTACATCAGTTGTAATCGTAGAGAAATCGAAATATATTTATACACATAACTATGTCACAGCCTCATAAACACCCATTTTATGTGGGCCTCCACTCACAAAGGCTTGCCCTGCAAATAGAACGGTTAATCCCCAGCTAAACCTGAGCAGCAAGGCAATGGGAAATTGAGCTCCATCAACCTGAGCATGATTGTCGGTATATCTTTGGCCTTTGGGTGGTATTATGCATTATGCTACATAAGGGACTGAGGTACTCCTATTACATCTTCATTGATTACTTGTACCACAAGGTGTGTGTCCATACCAATGACACTTGGAACTTACGGGCCGGGTGAGAAAGAGTCTATGGTTTGGACACACACCTTGTGGAAGAAGTAATAAGAGTACATCAGTCCCTTATCTAGCATAATGCAGAATACCACACAAAGGTCAAAGATGAACCTGACAATCATGCTCAGGTAGATGGAGTTCGATATCCCATTGTCTCGCTGCTCAAGCATAGCTACCATATATTGCTACATAACCAGTGTTGGTTGAATGATGTTTCCTGGATTTTGCAGCTCTAGATCCTTTCCCCTCTCCACAGCAGCATCGGCTATTGGTAGACGCCATGGGCCATACCACCTTCCATCAAATATAATGCACATACATCCAATTCTTGAATTGTTTGCTGGCTGTGCTCTCACATTGTAGTCATCCTAAAACAGAGTACCAAAATGCTAAGCATGAATGAAACAAGTGCATCACAAAATTAGCATTATTCATGGGTAAGTTTATGAAATAGCTAGAAACAACATGGATTACATACCAAACGCTTTTGAGCTTTCTAGCTAGGGATGGGAGCACTTTTTCCACTGTCGTCCACCTTTTAAACCCAGGCTTCATTATAGCATATGTATTCAAAGTGCCTGCCTTCTCAGGACCGGTAAACATTTTATGCCTAACACAGTTCCGGCACTTGGCACAAGGACACTTAATGGTGCTATCTTCAACAAGATTAGGCATAGAAAAAGCACCATCTATAAATCTGTTAGTGTTTTCAATCCAATCACTAGACGGAGCCTGTGTAGTACATCCACCCCCGTTCTGCCATTGTTTTTGGTTCTGTCATAAAAATATTATATTTGATACCAAATATTTTTGCATATCCATTAACCATATCTTAACATTAGTTTCTATAGATTTATCAAATAATTCAACATCATAACAAGATATTCAAATATATATGTGCAAAAAAGAAAAAAAAAACTGGCAATAAACTAGTTTACTAGTAGCCTACTGATATGCAAAGCACATTATCTATCTTTGGATCATCACAAAATTGATAATATGTAGCCTGTAAAACTGAATGCACTGAACTGGATAGAAAAAATCACTATCTTTGCACGGGTTTAGTAGTCAGCAGATCGACATCAACATACCAAAATCGCACAATTTCATTAGCATACCAAGAGCAAAAACAATATCAGACTGTACAAGTGAATTCACTGAACTGAACAAAGAAAATATCACTAACTTTGTACAGCTTCAGTAGTCACCGGATCAACATCAACATATCAAGATCAATTTCAGTAACATACCAAGGACAAAAAAAAAAGGGTACCCGTGCATGCCTAATTACTTCATATGCATCTATCACGACCATAATGCAAAATTTAATTGGTGAAATAGAACATGTGAATATGGCATCATTACCTCAACTGGACTGGAGGCAGCAGCAGTATTGCGAAAAAGTCACTGTTGCAGGGCCTTGAAGAGGGCTGCCTGCTTTGGCATCGGAGATGTGGCCTCCAACATCGATGTGGGAGCGTCCAAGCAAGTCAGCCCCTCTGAGGCTCTTCCAGATTCAGCGCTGCAGCAAATTAAACTCCTTCAAGGCTTCAACGGAGAGAAACTTCACAGACGACTCTTTGGGAACGGGCGTGAAGATTTGGCCGGAGGGAGGGAGGAAGGGTAGATTGGGGGCGCTATTTCACACAGCGAAGAGGGATGGATTGGAAGGAGCGAGAGGGAGGGCCAGCTGATGGGAGAAGAGAAGCCAGCGGGTGGTGCCGCCCACACACGGTGATGAGATGTGCGCGAGTGGGCGTGGCGAGATGGGCGACGGTGGCGGTGTGGTGTCTGCGCAGGAGTCCGTGAGCGAGGCAGCGCGGGGACCGGCGAATACAGCCCGGGTGGTCGTGGCGAGATGGGACGCGGCGCGGGTGGGCGACTGTGCCGCACCCGCGCCGTGCAGCGGCGAGATGGGCGGCGCTGTGTCCGCCCGACGCCCAGGACATGTTTTGGGTAAGAAAATGCGTGGCTGGGGTGTGCAGGATTTATAAGCAGCAAGAAGCGGCTGTTTGATAAAAAATGAGGTGTTTGGTTGGGTGCCCATTCATGGTCCTAAGTTCTAAAAAGTTATCTGTCCTATTCGTTTGACTTATAAGCTGTATTTTTTCAGTCAATAAATAATATTTTTCTTTTATAATAAATCAGTCAATGGTACTTTCAATCATAGCTTATCAGCCAAACAAACAGGGTAATCGTAGAGAATCAGAGTCTTTGGTTGGGTGTCTAACCTGCTTTAGACTATTTCCAACGGTGGGACGCAAACACAAAATGCGTACTGCACGGTGTTTTGGGTAGCAAAATCATCCTCCAACGGAGGACCGAAACCGGATACGCATTTTGGGTGCTCGGCAAGTTGGAAGGCATTTCTGCCTCTCCGAAGAGAGACAACGCAAACATCCAGTGGGGGCCTCGTCGGAGCCGCAGTGGCGCAGCGCCCTCCCCTGCACTGCGGCCCACCTCCCCGGCGGCGCGCGCAGCAAGCTTGCTCCAGCGGGACGAGCCCTGCCCCGGCGCGCGGCCCACCTCCACCTCGGCCACGCCATCCTCCTCACCTCCACCATCTCCCTCCTCCGCACGGGATCGAGCGCGGGCGCGAGCTCCGCCGGCGCGGGCGCCACCGGCCGGATCCGGGAGAGGGAGGGTCGGGGAAGAAGAAGGGGAGGGAGGGGGGCCGGATCCGGCCGGGAGAGGGAGGGAAGAAGGCAGGTGCGCTGCTGCTCGCCCAGGACACCGCTGCTCCCGGCGACCATGGCCTTGAGCTCCGCCCTCGAGCTCTGCCCAGTGCGCCGGCGGCGAGGCCTGCTGCTTCCCCGTCCAGATCTGGTTCGCCCTCGAGCTCCACCCAGCCCCCGCCGCTCGCCCAGCCGGCGCGCTCGCTCGCTCGCTCCGCAGCCCGCCGCCGCCTGCTCGCTCGCGTTTTTCTTTTGCGGTCGCCGTTGGAGACCAAAAGATATGGGTTCGCTACCCTTTTACTGTAGGCGACGTAAATGGTGGAATGGGTCTCTGATTTAGATTCCCGTCGTTGGAGATAGTCTTAGAAAGTCAGTTTTGGGTTGTTTGGTTAAGCTCAGCCAGGTCCTAGTCGACCACCGACCAGTCCGTAGCCTGGCTCGCTAAGAAAGCGAAGGGTGCTCGTTTTTCCTAAGCCAGGTCTAGCCGGCGCTTGCATCACCTCTTGCCCATCAATGCCCGTCGTCTCACCTCGCGTCACTCCTCGCGACCTCTCCTGCTGCTTTGTCGAGCACTATGCCGAGCCGGCGAGCTCCTTTGGGCCACCCAGTGCCCGTTGCACCACGACGTGGCTAGGATGCAGCGTCAAGGGCGCATCGGGCAGTACAGGGCACGCCGAGCCGCCGAGGTTGCCGTCCGCATCGGGGTTGCCGTCTACGCCGGGCAAGTCACCAGGCCATGCCGGGGTTACGCCGTGCCGTCATGCCGCCACTAGTTGCGCCACCACCGGCTGCCACTGCCAGTAGCGGAGGAAAGGGCACGGCGAGCCGTCAGGGAAGCCGGACTTGCCCGTCCGCGCAATGAGGGTCGTGCATCCTCCGGGGACGCCGCTCGTGCCATGCCACCACCTCGCTGTGCCTCCGTCCTCGATGACCCTACCACATGTGTGCGCGACAGTACCGGACCACGCTCGATGCACCACACCTTACGGAGGAGCATGAATCTGCTGGTCGAAGCCATTTTCGTTGGGCTCAGCATTCAAAGTCTTGGTCTTCTATTTGCAAACATATATCGAGATGGATTTTGTGCAATGTATGAATGCAGTATCAGCATAACATTCAGTTTAGTATTTGTGCTTTTACGCGACGTTCCCATCGACAACGAGGCGTTTGTGGTGACTTCGTCAAATCTCAAGGATTTGTCGTCCCAGTCTTCGAAGATGCTTATAGGGATAGGCTGGGTTTGCGTGCGTGCGTTTATAGGAGTGACACTACCGGAAACCGGCGATTTGCCGAGTGCCGAGGCTTTGCCGAGTGTATTTTATCGGGCACTCGGCAAAGACCGTGTTTGCCGAGTGCCAAATAAAATACACTCGGTAAACAAAAACACACGGCAAAATACGTCTTTGCCGAGTGTTTTTTTCTGGCACTCGGCAAAGATGTATTTTGCCGAGTGCCTTTGTTTTGGCACTCGGCAAAGAAGCTTTTTGCCGTGTGCATTTTTTTTGCCCTCGGCAAATCATTTTTTCGAAGCAATTTTTGAGGCCCTAAATGAATTCAAATGAAAAACTTTTCAACTACAAAGTTGTATAACTTCTCAAGATCTACAAAGTTTATTTTGGTCATTTCTTCATTTGACAAAGCGACAATAACGTTGTTCATAAAATCTACATCTCTCATATCTCTCATATTAGTTTCATGAAAGTAGAAGATACATATATAAGATTTATGAACAATGTTACTACCACTATGTCGGATGAACAAATGACCAAAATAAACTTTGTAGATCTTGATAAGTTATGAAATTTTGTAGTTGGCAACATTTTGATTTGAAATCATCTTGTCATGCAAAAACGACGTTTGAATTTGAAAATTTTAAAATTTGAATTTTTCAAACAACCTCGGATGAAAAAACTTCCTAAATGAAAATTGTAGATCTCCAAAAGTTATGAAACTATGTAGTTGACAACTTTTTGATTTGAAATCATCTTATCATGCAAAACTATGTTTGAATCTCTTAAATTTAAAATTCAAATTTTTCAAACGACCTCGGATGGAAAAACTTACTAAATGAAAATTGTAGATCTCAAAAAGTTATGAAACTTTGTAGTTGACCACTTTTTGATTTGAATTCATTTAGGGCCTCAAACAAGCAATTTACTCTCAGTTTGCCGAGTGCTTTTTTCTAGCACTCGGCAAAGCCGTATTTTGCCGAGTGCCTATGTTTTGGCACTCGGCAAAGAAATTTTGCCGTGTGTATTTTTTTTGCCCTCGGCAAATCAGTTTTTCGAATCAATTTTGAGGTCCTAAATGAATTCAAATGAAAAACTTTTCAACTACAAAGTTAGATAACTTCTCAAGATCTACAAAGTTTATTTTGGTCATTTCTTTATTTGACAAAGCGACAATAACGTTGTTCATAAAATATACATCTCTCATATTAATTTCATGAAAATAGAAGAGAGATATATATGATTTGTGAACAATGTTACTACCACTATGTCGGATGAACAAATGACCAAAATAAACTTTGTAGATCTTGAGAAGTTATGAAATTTTGTAGTTGGCAACATTTTGATTTGAAATCATTTTTCATGCAAAAACGACGCTTGAATTTGAAAATTTGAAAATTTGAATTTTCAAACGACCTCGGATGAAAAAAACTTCCTAAATGAAAATTGTAGATCTCCAAAAGTTATGAAACTATGTAGTTGACAACTTTTTGATTTGAAATCATCTTATCATGCAAAACTACGTTTGAATCTCTCAAATTTAAAATTCAAATTTTTCAAACGATCTCGGATGGAAAAACTTACTAAATGAAAATTGTAGATCTCAAAAAGTTATGAAACTTTGTAGTTGACCACTTTTGATTTGAATTCATTTAGGGCCTCAAATAAGCAATTTACACTTGGTTTAGTATAATATATTGGGAACTAAAACGGAATCTGCACACATGTGACGATGTGGTGTAGTGGTAGAGAGAGGAGGTTTGTCTGTAATGAGAGGTCTTGGGTTCGAATCCCGTCGTCAGTAGTAGCCATGAAATTTACGCTGAAAAAAGCCGGAGATGGATGGGCGCCGACCGGTGGGGGCTCCACCAATTAAAAAAATTTCATTTTTTTGGGTAAAAATTCCCATTTTTTCGGTTTTTTTTCGTTCCAACTTTGTTGAGTGTCGGCACTTTCGGCAAAGGCTTTGCAGTGCCGATAAAGACACTCGGCAAAGACGCCTTTGCCGACTCTTTTTTGCCGAGTGCTCTTTTGTGTTGAATGCAAAAGACTCGGCAAAGCCTTTGCCGAAAGTGCAAATTGGGCTTTGCCGAGTGCCCCTGGCACTCGGCAAATTCACTGAGTCCCGTAGTGTGAGTGTCTGAGTTGTACTATGTAATCGTAAAAAAAAAATTATGAATGCCAGATCTAATTTCAGCGTTCAAAGTCTTGGTCGTATTCTCTGAGGATATGGAAACACAGGATCCGAGACGAAATTTCTTACTGTCTTACTGTTGTGATTGAATGTGTAGACCGGGCCATTTGGGAGTTGGGACCCAAATACAGTGCTATCGCCTACCGTGCTGGGGATGGCAAGGCTCGCTGAGTCGCGGTCGTTGTGTAGTGGAGAATTCCGGGGTGAGTAATGCCAAATGGCGACTCGTTACTGTCACCGATTGTAGACGAATGGGTGTGTCTCAGCATGTGGCAAGTAATTCAGACATGCAGCGACAGTAAGAAAAAATGATAATAAAAAGGGATTAATCAGCGATATGTGATAGATTAATTTGTGAGAAAGATTGTGGATGTCGACAAATCAACGTAAAAGAAACTACAACTCCTGAAGAAACAATTCCCTAGGAGAAGCCATGTGGTGCTTCGGGCCTTTTGGGATCCAATTCTCAGGATGAAAACGGATCGGATTCGCATGGAATCGAATCCGGATATCACACTTTTTACCACATTTTAATTTGAATATGAATACGGATATGGATTTTTTCAAATATGAATACAAAACAGATGTCTCGAATTTGGATTTTTATTTGGATATTTACTCAATTGAACTCAAAGTGTATACTGTTAAATTCAACATATATGAATAAAATTTTACTACTAGTTCATCGTTAACTGAAGTTAACTAAAATTCACTTCTAATAATCTCCAATATCAAAGTAAAATAAATTATAATAGATAATATTTAATAAAATAATAGGTCCAGTTAAGAAATTCAAATAAAAATTGTAGAAAACAATTTTATCAATATTCTTGGAATTACAAAATTACTACACATGTAGAGGTTAAATTATTTGTGTATATAATAGACAAGGATAGCTCATAAAATAAATATAGTTATTATTAAATATTTAATAATTAAAAATGTCAATTAATCAATCAATATTATATTTATATAAATATATAAATATTTATCATAAAATATAAAATATATAAAATAATTTACATCAAAAAATAAATGAACTAAAGTATTAAAATAATTTTAAAGAACAAATATATTAAGTTTAAACTAAATTAGAAAAATACTAAAATCAATTCAATTTTTATGTATCCTAATAATTTAAAATTATAATACTAAAAGTTATTTATAGATATACTATTAAATGGTTTGAATGCATCATTATTAACAATAAAATTAAATAACTGGTTACTTGTTATGAAGGCTGTTGGATAAAAGCAGAGCGACTTCGTGGCGGTGGGGAGTCTAATGAGCAGGTAATGGACAATGCCAAGGCTTTCTATGAGGAAGAGTCTGATGATGGTGAGTTTAAACTTGAAGCTTGTTGGAAGGTTCTTCGAGATCAACCAAAGTGGCATGCATACAATGAGGACCTTAATGGATCTCACAAAAGAAAGTATTCCGAGGCAGAAGCTGTTGACCTGACAGCCTCTGCTGATGCGGTCACTGATCTGCAGCGTCCAATTGGTTGTAAGAAAGCTAAGGAGGAACTCAACAGGAAGGGAAAGGGGAAGGTTTCTTCATCAATAATGGATGAGATTGACAAACTAATAGAAGGTCAACAGAAATCTAAGGAAGATCGCATGGAGATACTGGACAGACACCAACAAATTGACGCTGACAAGAAGGAATCAGCAAGGCGGACCCACCTTGCAGCTCAAGAGAATAAGGAGGCAAAACTACTTGAAAAAGAAGGAAAAAAGCATGATAAGGAATCCAAATTGCTGGAGACATATAAAGCCCTTCTGATGACTGACACAAGTCAGATGCATGAGGACATGAGAACTGAGCATATGTTAGCTCTTAAGGGTACGAGGGAGATGATTTTTCCCCACCGTGCTTCTGGACAGTAGGAGGTATGTGTTCCAGATTTTTATTGTCAGATATACTTACCAATTTTCAGGTTTTTCAGATTATTAATAACATACAAAAGTGCCACTATTTTCAGGTTATTTGAGATCGTTGGTCTAGCATTGCTAGTACCTTGGAGGCCTTGTTTACTTCAGTTTTTTAATGTCTTGATAGGATATTTGAGAACATTTTTACATAGGTTATTTATGAAGCCTCATCTAGTTGTCATGTGTCAGTCCAATAAGCATAAATATTTTGTTTAATATATGTTTGTTCTGCAATCCAATTGGTTTCGTCCAATGCAAGTTCAGTACAAATCAAGTCCAAGCCGGACTCTTCTTTCCCAAGTTTGAGTCATGATTGGTTTGGTAGGTAGTTGGATTTGGACTTTGGCGTATATCTGTAGGACTTGAAATATCTTTCTGTTGTGCTGACGCCCTATAAATCATGACGGGTGTCAAATCTTAATTATGTATAATCGTGTGCCACGAACAAGAGCAAAAGGCCCAAGATATAGCCAGCAAAAATATGTCGCATCAAGAAGGTTCATCTGCCTCAGATGAATTCGATGATTCAGATGAGTCATTGCAATCATCAGACCTTGACAAGGTGTACGAAGATTTTATGGCCGAGCAAGAAGCCTTTGATTCTGTCGCTGCAAGTACCGTGGCAAAGTTGAAGGAGCAACATGGAGCAGAATCGTCTTGTCGTCGAAGCAAACCTAGGCTGTACATATTCAGCGATCATGAGGAGCTTGTGTCCCAGTACTTCTGAGTTACCTGTGTACACGGACTTGATGTTTCGCACAAGATTTCGAATGAGAAAGTCACTTTCTACAGATCGTGACTGCCCTAGGTGCATGGTCTCCATATTTCACTCAAAGGACAGATGCCACTAACCGAGAAGGACTCTCGCCACTGATCAAGTGTACATCAGCGATGCGTATGCTAGCATACGGCACCCCTGCAGATTCACTTGATGAGAACCTAAAGATTGGCAAAAGTACGGCTTAGGAATGTTTGCTCGAGGAGTGATTGAAACATTTGGACCAGAGTTTCTACGCCCGCCTACAGTTGAGGAAACAGAGCGCGTACTAGAATTCAATGAGGCTCGTGGTTTCCTGGTATGCTAGAAAGCATTGATTGGATGCACTGGGAGTGGAAAAATTGTCCGGTTGCATGGAAAGGACAATACACCAGCCGTCACAAGCATGCTCCCACTATAATTCTTGAGGCTGTTGCTACACATTATCTTCGGATATCTTATAGTTACTTTGGTGTTGCTGGTGCTAACAATGACATCAATGTACTGAACCACTCGCCTTTGTTCATACAAGCATTGAAAGGTGGAGCAACTCAAGTGCATTTTGCTGTCAATGGAAAACAATATAATAATGGTTACTATCTCGCCGACGGAATATATCCACAGTGGGTTGCCTTTGTGAAGTCGATAGCAGCCCCCCAAAGTGATAAGGACACAGTTTATGCACAAGCGTAAGAAAGTGCAAGGAAAGATATCGAGCGTGCATTTGGGGTGTTGCAATCTCGATTTAACATTGTTGATCGTCCAACACGTAAGTGGAAAAGGGTAGATGTTGGTCAAATCATGCAAGCTTGTATTATTCTTCACAATATGATTATTGAAGACCAAAGACAGTCAGGCTTTCTATGCTTTGACTGTTAACTCTGGCGGGCGCGCCGTTACGCTGTGCTGAATGTTCTTGATTGCTTTATGCAAATAAAGCAGGGGAAACCTTTCATCTAATAAAAAGGCGTACGCTCAGCACTTCAGCTCGTTTGGTCTCCTAATCATGCCGCGGACTCGGCCGCCGTCAACTTCAAATTGTAATCTTTAATCCTTATGCACGTGCATTCACTTGAATTTTAAAGCTTTTAATCAAACCCGGCCATTATCAATTCGTCATCACCAGATCAAGAAGACCAAATCAGCTCTCACAGCTTGAGCTTACACTCGCTGATTGATCAATATATAATACACTTGCAAACAAGGCATAATCATCGAAAAATCAAAAGAGGTCTCTGCCATAATCATCGACGGACGGATCCTCAAAGGATGTTACAGAACTCATTGTTGATTTTAATCATAGATTAGAATTACATATTTTTATGGATACACAAATGACATCACAGAACTTGATATTTCAGCATGTTCGTTTGTTGGTTTCAGTCAGCCCAAACCAGCTAGCCAACAGTATTTTCCTCTTACAAAAAACCAGCACCAGCCAGCCCAAACCAACACCAGCACCAACCAGCGAACAGGCCCTTTAACTCTAACATAGTATGAAAAATAAATTTACTCCCTTCATTCGAAATTGGAAGTTGTTATGTATTTTCTATATACAATGGCTTGTACTATGTATCTGACATAACGTGTATCTAAGTAGGTAGCAAAAGCCAGGAGCCATGTAACTGGAAAAGCGAGAGCGACTTTCAATTTGGAATGGAAGGAGTATTTACAAGTAAATATTTACGTGCCTTACAATGAAAGCAAAAAATTTAAGAATGCATTTCAATTTAATACCTACTTAATATTACATTGTCATAATATTACCAATACATCATTAAAAATTCATAGCCTTTATTTTTATGAAAATGATAAAACATGAATAGATATTCATTCTCGTTTTAAATTTGATAATTTGTTTTCTTTCGTTCCAACTTATGAATATGTTTACTAGATTATAACAATTTAAAACAATATCCTTTGTGGAGTTTTCTTGGTCCAACAGACATGCGAGCCATATTCCGTCAGCAAACACCGTTATAGAGGGCATGTTTGATACACATGGCTAGTTACTAGTTGGGCTAAAAACTAGCATAAATTTGGTATGGTTAGAAGGAATGAAAATGGTACGGAAATATCCTGTACTGAACCGCATCGTTTTCTACATTTGATCCTATCCAATTCGGATTTTCGGACAAATTCGAATTCGGTTTGAAATTTGGAACACCAAATTTGGAATGGAACGAAAACGGTTTAGACGTTTTCTAAACGTTTTCTACTTTTCTACTTTTGAGTCGGAATATCCTGAATTCGAAATTTGGTTTAAACCGAATTTGGCCCACTGGAAGTCCAGCTTTAGAATTTTTTTTGTATTTTTTCATACGATCTCGAATGAAGATGATTTTATTTAAACATTGTAGCTCTCGACGAGATCTACACGTTTCTAGTTTTTAGTTTTTTCATTTGAGGTGTTTACAATGTTCAAAAAAATTAAACAAAATTTCAGTAATATATTAATCACGTAGAAGCGCTTGCTGCATTAGAAAAATCATATCTTTCTTATATGGTGTCAAATGGAGATATTTTTATGAAAGTTGTAGGATATGTTAATTGTTATTCACTTGGTCATGCACTTGTTAATTGTTACGCTCTCGGTTCTACTGGTCAATATTTCGTATTAATTTTTCGTATATCGACCGTGTTCGACATAATTCCGCTTGAATGTGTTCATTTTCGAAATTCTTGATATTCCGTAAGTTCATATTTGTTTTCGTGTCTGGTTTTACCGCTTTCGCTTTTGTTTTCGTATTCAAATATAAAAGTAGAAAACGATTAAAAGGTTTTCTGACCGTTTTCATCCCTAGCTAGTTTGGCTAACAGCTATTCGAAGACTTGGTTAAAAAAATTAGTCCTCCTATTTAGGTACACTGGAGCTAATTTGAGCTAAAATTAGCTAGCTAACAATTAGCTCGTGTTATCAAACATGTCCTAAAACCGTGTAAAGGTGTAAAAACAAATTGTTTTAAAAATTAAGGAATAAAAAATTAGTTTTATAGATGAAAGACCTTGATAGTTGAGGGTCAAAAGGATTTTTTCCCTCTAACATTACACGTGTGCGTAGGGCTTTTTTCCTTTTTTTTTTGAGGAAAGCGTAGTGTTTTTTTTTTTCCGATTACACTAACGCGGAATTCCTTCGTGGGCTAGTCCTTGGAAACAGGCGAGCACAGTCGAGTCTCAATGATGGGCCGTCGTAATCACCCAGCCCGGCCTAGGATAAATGACGTGCAATGATGCACACAGCCCAGAAGCACTTATGCTGTTATGCATGCAGAGGCAGAGGTGAAGAACAAGTATCTGCCATGTCAGGAAGCTCAACTGCTGCGAGGACTTTACCAACTCAGCTGGAATCTCTCCAGCAGCTGCTCAACACACATGTCGTCGTCAGCTCAACACTCCACTGCCTGCATCTCACCGCCTGTTTCGAACTCATGCATCAATCAAATTTCACATGGTTTTTGTTGCGAGTCCAAGCAGAGCAGCAGCTAATTTGATTCCTCTGTCAAAAGTACCTTGCAAGAATCTAGAGCGTGGCTATAAGACCGGCCTCTGTGGGAGTTTCATGTCAGTTTCATCCGCATTTAATAAGATGCCATGTAGGCATTTTTTTATGATGTGGCACCATATTTAAGAAGAGAGAGAAGAAATGGGTTTTATGGGGGATAAAACTCTCCTGACACAATTACCAACTCACAATGAGTCATGGTTAGAATAAACTATGCATTGAGAGTGGTTGTTTAATTCAAGTTTCATCGCATTTCATTTGATGTGGCATTCTTGGAAACAACACTATGAAACTCTTCACTGAGACTGACCTAACCTTGCAGCACATTCGGTTGGTGCATGGCATAGAACGTGAAATCGAGTTCGTTCTATGAATCCAGGCGTTGCAAAAAAAAAAAAAAAAAGTTTGTGGCACCAAAAGCTTGATAGAACATGGTAGAAGAGAACAATGGCTTTCAGCTTTCGCACCAAACGCTGAACCAGGGTTTCTTGACGAGGCGTTCAGCTCATTTGGTTTCACGCCGGAATCGGTCGCTGTCAATCTTGTAAATTGTAATCGTTATGCATGTACATTCACTTCAATTTTAAAACTTTAAATCAAACCCATTATCAATTCATCATTGCCAGATCAAGAAGCCCAAATAAATCAGCTCTCACAGCTTGAGCTTACACTCGCTGATTGATCAATATATAATACACTTGCAAACAAGGCATCTCGATTCTCGATCGATGGCACATTGTTGACCACCAAACTTGTAGGTAAGAGAGAAAGGGAAAAATAAAAAACAAATCGCGGGAGAACGAAGAAGACGACCTCCTCGTCGATCCCCTGCGACGCTAACAACAACCGCGACATTTGGTCAAGTCATCTCCTTCGACGCCCGCCGGCCCTCCGGAGCCACGGATCCCGGTCGGTTTGGCCGCGCGCGGCGGGCGGAGCGTTTGATGTTACCGGCCGGCCAGCCGGAATAGTTAATGGACACGTCCCTAGCAAGCTACCTACAGCAGCAGCTGACGCCGGGGGTCAGATCATCAAATCGATCTATCAATTCCTGACGCGGCACAGCGCGAGGTACGCCAGCAGCCGATAGCCGAAGAACATGACAACGAGCGCGGCGACGCATGCGCCCGGCCCGGCCTCGCCGTCGACGGCCTCGGGCGGGAGCAGGCGCTTGAGGTGCCCGCCGTACTGCACGGCGATGAGCAGGCGGTAGCAGTAGTAGGTGAAGGACGTGTACTTGGCCCACACCATGAACCCCGGCACGTTGTGGACGTAGAACCCGCCGGTGAGGAGGTACGCCAGCATGACCACCGTCACCAGCGTGGACGCGCGCTTGGCGTCCATCATGACGGCGCCCACGGCGAGTCCCAGGCCCTCGGCGACGAGCACGTAGCCCAGTATCACGGCCAGCGTGAGCGCGAACGCGGCGGGGGAAGGGTTGAGCGCGGCCATGAGGTACACCACGACGGTGAACGCCGTGGGCAGGGCGAGCTCCATGGGCAGGTCCCCCGCCATGCGCGACATGAAGTAGGAGGAGAGCGCGTACATCCCCGACGCGCGCTCGCGGGCGAGGACCGGCCGCTCCTGCGGGAAGGCGAACACGGCGTTGAAGGAGGCGAAGACACCCCAGAAGATGGAGACGAAGAAAAGCAGGCCCAGCCGGTCCTGCACCGCCAGCGGCGTGGACCGCCACCACATGGCGCCCGCGATCAGCGCGGGGGCCATGATCTGGAAGATGCGCAGCGACGTGAACGTCTCTTGCCGACGCTCCTTGAGGCTGCGCCTGAGCAGGATCGTGAACTGGTTGCACCAGCTCGTGCCGGACCCGCTGCAGCTGTCCATCGGCGGCAGCGATTCGCCGGCGCCGTTTTGTACGTGCTCTGCAGCGGCGCCGGCGTTGATGGAGGCCTTCACCCTTGGGGCCAGCACCTTGTTGTAGGAGGAGATCAGCGATTGCTTCACGTTGTTGCCGCCTTCTGCTGTGACATTGTAGTCTGCTTGAGCAAAACCTGTTTAAAATAATTATTAGGAAAATATAAAACAGTCAGATATATAATGGGTAAGATCATTATCAATGAGATGATAGCTAATACACCTACAATATAAAATGAATCAAGAACAGGAACTAGCTAGTGCTCTCGAGAATTTGTGATGATCGCTTTCTTGGAGTACCGAGATAATGTGATGTTACACGTTCCCTTTAGTCCATTATTTACCCTTTTCTTTTGATATATGTGTATATACAATTGTACACGCAGCGCATCCTCTACCGTCCAATTCAGGAAAAAAAAAGAGAGGGGAGTATTTTTCACTGCTCCAATAATTGACACCAAAATGTGATTTGAAATCCTAGATGTGTTTTAGAGGAAAAAAAAAGAGCAACCTCTGGTGCATGTCTATCGCTGACCGTTCGATTTTCGATTGGGCGGTTCATCAAGAAGCCGCGTGCAGAGCCACAAGGCAGCAAAATTGGCATCGTGCAAGCTTAGCTGTGGTGAGTGCTGACATGAAAGGCTAGGCCTTTGGATAGATGGGTGTGATCGATAGATGCACACAACTACACAAGCTTTGGTTCGATGTGCTGGTGCACTGAGCAAATGTATGAATTAAAGAGAGGTGAGGTGTCCCCAAGCCAAAACGGGGATAAGGGAAAGTGGCCTCATCAGCTCCAAAGAGGGCAATTTTGCACCAAGAAATGATTCCTCCTGTCTACTAAAGCCGGCATGCATGATCGAGCTAGCAGGGGCAGCATATATTTCCAAGTCTAGTGAGACAGGGCACTAGCTTGCAACCATGCATACATGCATATCCATCCATCCACGTCGCCTCGCCTGCATATATCTCAGATCACTCCCTAATGACCGAGCATATATCATTTGCTCGTTAATTAATTAATTAACTAACTAACTAACTAATTAGTTAATTAATGGTGCATCCACCATGCATTGTATAAAATAAAAAAGAGGCAAATAAAGGAACCAGATCCAACTTTAAAAGCTGCCACGAGTGTCGGAGATCCATCCACATTAGGGAATGGAAAAAAAAAGCAAGGGCAAGCCCAAATAGCCTGTTAAATATACCAGTCTGTGTATTCAACTCGGTATGTAAAAGTTTGTGTACTAACTAACAATCAATCGCCTGTTCAATAAACCTATAAATGGTGGTGCCTGTCGATGTTCACGAGTTGCCTATGCCCCTGGTGGTGATAGTCCGTGTGCTAATCCACACACACATAGAAGGCACTACAAGACGCATCCTTCCAATACAAGTCTCGCTCTACATGGAACACGGGAGCTTTCAACTTTGGTGATAGTCCGCGTGATCAACACACAGAGAAGCCACTACAAGACGTCCCTTGCGGATATGAGTCTTGACATGGAACGCGGAAACTTTGTACTAAGGATCACGATGTTCAAGTCCTATCATGATCGTGAGAAACAGCATTACTCTCTTTTTCGTTCCAAATTATTAGTAATTTTATCTTTTTTTTAGTACATATACTATGTTTTTTTTTATCAAACATAATGAATATCTAAATAAGTAGCAAAATCTATACGTAGAAAAGCCAAAATGACTTGCAATTTTTATAACAAGAGAGTAGGTAGTAACCATAGCCCGCACCCGCTATCATGTCATTAGCGGGCGCAGGACCGGGCTGGGATGTAGCTTTTCTGTTGGATGATGATGACGTTCAGCCACAGACCACAGTGGTAGTGCCCTAATTCCCACCATCAGTGACAGGTGTCCCTTAGGTGTGTGATTTTTCAACCATAAAGTGCTTTGCGAAAAAAAAAGCGAGAGAACACTAGGGATGCATGGCAGGCACTACTCACCCTCTCCACTCTTTTTCCCTTCTCACTCATGACCTTTCTCTCTCCTCTCTCTCTCTCTCTCTTTCTTGGGTGCACTCCACAACCATATGTCCATATATATCCCTTTCCATTAATTGGTGCCATCACTCAATTGCATGCCACACTTTCCTTTGTTGTAGTGATTTGGTCAATCTAGTAACCCTCTCTCATGTCTCTAAATGTGCGTTTTAACTCTTAATAATCTTTTGATTAATTAAGACAGAAATATATGTATATATGTGTGTGTGCCTACCTGTTGTAGATCAGGATCAGGGATCATGAAGAAGGTATGGTGGATAGCTCTTTCACTTGTCTTTTTGGGAATGAATAGAAACTGAAACAATTAACAGATAGACATGCAAGGCAACAAAGTTTTGTTGCGGCCAACAAGGAAGCTACGGTAGCCTGCATGCGTACGTAAGACTCACCATTTGCGAGGTCGAGCATGAAGTCGGCGGGGTTGACGTGGAACCCCGGCGCGAATCCAACAGACGCGAAGTAGTCCATGGCATCCCGTCCAGCTCCAATGTAAAGGCAGCTTCCCTCAGCGAGCAGCAGCACGGAGTCGAACATGCGGTACACCCGCGACGACGGCTGGTGCACGGACAGGACCACCGTCCGCCCTTTCCTCGCCAGCGCCGACAGCGTCGCCACCAGCCTCGCCGCGGCGGTGGAGTCGAGCCCGGACGTGGGCTCGTCCAGCACCAGCAGGCTCGGGTTCAGCAGCAGCTCGTGCCCGATGCTGACGCGCTTGCGCTCCCCGCCAGACACGCCCCGCACGAAGGCGTTCCCGAGGATGGTGTCGGCGCACGCGCCCAGCCCGAGCTCCGCGATCACTGCCTCGGCGGCGGCGACCTTCACGGCGGCGGGCGCGGAGCGGGGGAGCCGCAGCATCGCGCAGAAGGTGAGCGTCTCGCGGACCGTCAGGTGCGGGTGCAGCACGTCGTCCTGCGCCACGAACCCTGTGCGGCGTTGCACGAAGCGGGACGGCGGGCGACCGCCGGCGAGGACGGTGCCGGAGTGGCGGCCAGCGAGACGGCCGCCGAGGATCGAGAGCAGCGTCGACTTGCCGCTCCCCGATGGGCCTAGCACCGCTAGCACCTCCCCGGGGCGCGCCTCGCCGGTGATGCCCTCGAGGATCGTCCGCTCCTCTGACGCAGGGGCGCCGGCGCCGGCGCCGCGGCCAGAGTGCGCCGATATCCGGCCGCCGGGTGGTGCCTTGGAGGACGACGCCGGCCGCTCGGTTTGGTTGACGCGGTACGACACGTCGATGAACTGCAGACAAGCGACGGCGACATGGGTGTGTAAGGGTTCGGTTCAATTGAATTCCTTGGCGGCACGCGACACAACGCCGCCGCGCGTCTGGACGTGTCGCCGGCAGGCGCCTAGGTGCGTACCTGGAGGTTGAGCGGCGTGCAGACGGTGGTCAAGAAGAAGTCCATCTTGGACGCCGCCGTGGCCGTGGCCGGAGGGGGTGTCGTCATGGCGAGGCCGGCGCTGCTTCCGTGCACGTCCTGGTGGGCGTTAGGAGGCATTGCGTAGCAGCTAGTATCGAACAGCAGCTAGCTAGAACACAGGATGGGGACTGGCTGGCGTGCGCTGCTGCTGGCCGCGCTGGCGATGGATGGAGTGTGAGGAGGAGGCCGGGGCAGCTAGCTAGCAGAGAAGAGAGCAGAGTGATGAGGAGGAAGGGGAGGGCGAGGCGGGGCGGGGTATATATGGAGGCGCGGCCAGGCGGGTGGTGGTGAGGCCCACGTCACGGCGAGTGGGGGAGAGGGGGCACGTGGCGGGACGCCGGGCGGGCGCGGCGAGAGTGGTGCGGCGGGCCCACCTGTGGAGGACGGAACGGAGCGGAGCGGAGCCGCTTTTGGACCCAGGTCCACCGGTCGTCGTTCCGTCCGGGATGGATGCAGTGCAACGGCGGCAGAGGACGGGCAGCTAGCTAGAGAGGTGTACACGTTTGCTATTGCTACACGTACCAGGGTTGGGGAAGGAAGGCCACACGAAACTGTGGCGGCGTAGTGGGGCGGCATGTGCACCACCTGTAGCACCACCCGCTGGCTGCCTCTCTGCTGCTTCTTCCCGGCCCCGGACTTGCCAGCAGCACCACTAAATCGCGAACGTTCGGCTCATTCAAATTGAACAAACGATCTAACAGCTCCTGCAACTTTCCTTTTTTTTTAAAAAAATTGTTCACGCACACGCTCAGTTTCTATTTTGACGTCCACCTAACTTAAACGTATAACTTACTACGTGACAAAGTTATATGAATAACTTATAAGATAACGTACTACGTGACAAAATTAGATGACATACATGTAAAAAGTTAGATTTATAAGTTTGATGAACAAACTTATATGTACAAGTCACATGATAACTTATATTATAATAACTTGTTTATATAATTTATAAGTTAGACTAACAAACTTATATGTACAAGTCAACATGATAACTTATATTATAATAACTTGTTTGTATAATATAAGTTATAGATGAACAAATTTATATGTATAAGTTAACATTGATAACTTATATTATAATAACTTGTTTGTATCACTTAGATATATAACTTGATGAATAAATGAGATATAAAGTTGGACGTATAAGTTATATTCAAGAATTTAGATGTACAAATTAGTAGGAAAAATAAAACTATGTACGTTAAATAACTATTTAGTATAACATAAATATGTAACAAAAAAGGCAAAAACGGGTAGAAAAAACAAAAAAGGAAGAAAAAAACAAACGTTCATGCAGGTGTAGCCATGCCACGGAACGAATCCGACCAGTATGCTCTAAATAAAAATGTCAAGGAAAAAGGAGAAAATAGAAAAGGAGAAAGCGGTAGCGTAGGCGTGTAAGAGAAAGAGGCAAGGAGCAACATGTGGCGTAGGCGTGTGGTGGAGAGTCTCTCGTTCGGTCGGATCTTTGCTGGATTGAGAACCAGCGAACCACCGCGGGAATGGAATTGGGACTTGCCAGCCCGGGCCCATCTCGTATGCCTATTGTTTCCTATAGTATGTATATCACCTAGTGTTTTCTTTCCTTCTTTTTTCTGAAAAACTAAATGTGTTGGGTTCATAAACCCGGGGTCCCTAATGGACCCGCTTCTCTGTAAAAACTCGGTCCAGTAGAAGGTGTAGCGACAACGCGCGCCTTCCGGGCCGGCCCAGATACATAATGATAGGCCGGAAGAACGATCCGGTCCCCGACCGGAAGGCCTGGCCAAGGTAGGGACATAGTCCGACTCCAACTTCCTTTTCCGACCGAGGATACGCCATACCTCTTCTCGCGGCTCTTCCCCGACCGACACGGTCGGGGCCGACTGGGAACAACCGACCGGGGATGCCCGCTCGGTGAGGGCCTGGGGATCAGACGGAGCAGATAAGGTATGACGCTCAAGTCAAACCGCAATACCGAGGACCGTATCCTGTCATACCCTGCACAGCTGTAGGACGGTGCCACCAGGCATCCTAGATGTGCACTTTGCAACCTTCCAAGCGTGTCAGAACACAAACAGTATTGTAGGCGCCGACGTTTGCCATACCAGGCGAACACGGTAGAGCCTGCCACATGCATCTAGACATAAACAGTATTGTGGGCGCTGACGACCGTCTCGTACCCGACAACGTGGGCAACAAGACTAGGTAGCACACGTATACATTCTCTCTATTTCTCTGACTTATAAGGCTATCCCCTTCGACTATAAAAGAGGATGAGCTTTCTCCTAAAAAGCTCTCTGGCTCACTAGCTCTGCTCAAAAAAGAGAAGCCAGATGATTCGAGCACTCGAGGACCTGAGAACTCGAATAGCTCAATACCTCCAGAACTCTAAAGCTACACAGAGCATATGCTCCAATACTTAGCACACGTTAGAGCCCTCGTCACTCTCGGCCCTTTGGTTCAGAGTTCGACCGGGCCTTTAACACCCCCCTTCTTATTCCTACTCATTTGTAACCCCACAGCAAACTTCGAGCACCTAGGCTCAGGAATAAAGTCACCACCGACTAAAACTGGACATAGGGCACTTTGCCTGAACCAGTATAAATCTTGTGTCATTCAGTGCTAGGCCACATCCGATCACAACGCACGGCAAAACTACAAATATTTACTAATTGGTCACTTTTCGCACTGACAGTTGGCGTCGTCCGTGGGGAGGACGTCGTGCATTCACGCTTTTGGTCATCGGATGGCCCACCTTTCCACCATCTTCGTCATGGCGGGCTCAAGCGATACGATTCGCTTTGGCTCGCTAGAGTTCCCCACGCTCCCACCTGTTGGGATGTGGGTTCCTCCCGTCTTTGTGCCACTCCAGACCTTCCTCTTTAGGAGTCTGGACTTTGTCGTTGACCGGCTTAGTGTACTCCACCTCCATGAGGAGGCGCTCGTCCTGGCGTCCACTAGAGGAGGAGCACCCTTCATCAGCCCTAGGCCACCCGATGACCTCAACATCGAAACCCTCGCGCTTCACCTTGATCCCATGCTGGGCTCAAACTCTACGGTGAGTAACATATATGTTGTTCTTTACTCATTATTTAACACCTTCCGTCGACTCTCCGGAGGGACCGCATTGTCCCCACTACGACCGTCGTGTGACCATTTCCCCTATGGCTTTGCGTCCCCTGGGGACGCGTACACGAGGGGGCTCCGAAGGATGCTGACGCCGCCCCCTCTCACATCCGAATTCATGGGGATGGCGGGCTACGCTCCTACCTCCTTTCACGACCTCGTAGGTGACGATGTCGAAAGCGACGGCTCCAGCATCGGTGATGTCGTGGCACCTAGCCACCCACTGTCCTAGGAGCGCGCTATGGCAGACGCCCCGGGACAGCCACCGGTGGTAGCGGAATCTCTGCAGACTCACACCCCTCTAGACCCTCGTGCGAAGGCCCTCGCACGTGCGTAGGAGCACGGCGAGGAGTTACTACAAAGGTGGCAAAGTCAGCTGCCACTTGTGCTGGCGTGCTCGACGCAGCACACTTCGCCATGTGCACGTAACCCGACGAGGGCGTAACATCCTAGACAGAGGGAACGATTCCCCATAGTTTGCTCGGGCTGGCCAGAATATCGCTGCTGCAGCGATGCTTCTGCGCGGCCTTCCCGAGCCTACCGACCCCCATGAACAGGATATCCACCGAAACCTTTGGGCGCTGGTGGAAACCGCCACCGTTCAACAGGCGAAGAGCTCCGCATCGTGACAGCGGCTCGCGGCCTCTTGCCCCACCGAGGGAATGGGGCCACACCAGTCGAATCACTTCATCCACTCACCACTATAGTTGCTGGGCGTGGGGCAGGAGGCCCCGGCTGCACCACAGCCCGACCCGGTGCTAGCTCCACACCGTGACACTCGTAGCATCATCAACAATTGATGCCATTCCCAGCACGATGATGACGTCCATCAAGTGGAGGCGAGAGCAGGTGGCATGGGCCCTGGCCTTACCATCGAGGAGTGCAGGAACACGCATCCTAGGCATGGTGGCCGACCTAACAACCGGAGCCCCAGCTCAGATGGCTTAGGGCCACAGGCCTTTGGTCGTTGCATCCAGAGAGCACCGTTCCCACAGCGCTTCCGACCACCCACCAACATCACCAGATACGTCGGGGAAACGTACCCCGTTATATGGCTCGAAGACTTCTAGCTCGCCTACCGAGCCGAAGGAGTGGATGATGACCACTTCACCATTCAGTATCTCCCCTTCTGCGTGGGGAGCAAGTTTGAGCATGGCTCAAATTCCTCCCACCCGACAGCATCCATGAGTGGGCGGATCTCAAGAGGGTCTTCGTCAGAAATTTCCAGGGGACATATGTCCGTCCTGAGAATTCCTGGGACCTCAAGAGCTGCCAGCAGGAGCCTAACGAGTCCCTATGGGATTACATCCGTAGGTTCTTAAAGAGGTGCAACTCCCTTCCTGATGTCATCGACGCAGATGTCATCAGCGCCTTCCTCTCTAGGACAACCTATGAGTCCTTGATCTACAAGCTCGGTTGTTTGAAACCCCGTACCACCCGCGACCTGCTCGACATCTTGCTGGCAATCGATCGTGCAAGAAGAACAAGAAGGCTCGGCACTGACCGGCCAGCCCAGCTTTGGTCACCGCAGTCGATCGTGCTGGCAAGCAGCCCTAGCAGGGCCAACCCGACCACTTCGACAAGCTCATGGAGAGTCCAGGCACCAACCACGCCTACTCCGTGAAGCACCTCTACAAGGACTGTGAGCTCCTCAAGCGCTTTCTGCCATAGGCCGGCAAGCCAAAGGAAGGGAAGGGTAAGGAGGAGGCAACCAAGAAAGGAGGCATGGCGGGCAAGGATGATGATGGCTTCCCTGACCCCAAGGAATGACTCATAATCTTTGGGGGATCCGATGCTATCCACTCCAAGCGCTAGCACAAGTTACGCTACAGAGAGGCATGTGGCGCTGAGTCGGTCGTCCCCTCTTTCCTTAGCTGGTCGGACTCCCCGATCACTTTTGATCAGGGAGACCATCCTTCCCACATCGCCCGACCGGGTCACTACCCCATCGTCCGTAAGAAGCGCCTCACCAAGGTGCTGATGGATGGAGGCAGCGGCCTCAACATTCTCTACGTCGACACCCTCTACACCATGCGCATCCCCCGGTCAGAGCTCCACCCAGTGAGCTCTCCCTTCCATGGCGTGATCCTTGGGACACAGGCGTACCCACTCGGGCAGATCGACCTGCCCATCACGTTTGGCGACCGAGCCAACTTTCGCTCAGAGGTCCTCACCTTAGAGGTGGTGGACTTTCTAGGGTCCTACCACGCCATCTTGGGGCGGCCATGCTACACCAAGTTCATGGTGATCCCCAACTACACCTACCTCAAGTTGAAGATGCTAGGATCGAATGGCGTCATCACCATGGGTAGCACCTTTTCGCACGCCACACGTGCGACCGTGAGCATTACGAGCTTGCCATGGCTGTCATCAACTCCGCCAAGCTCTCGGAGCTTGGGAATTCATTGACTCCAATAGTCCCAGACTACAATGAGCCGACCTCCTTGAGTGCCTTCCACCCGATAGAGGAAACCAAGGCGGTGGGGATCGACCCCACTGACCCGACCAAGACGATGTGGATCGGCACCAAGCTCCCGACCAAATAGAAAAGCGAGCTCACCGACTTTCTACGCTCCAATCACGATGTCTTCGCATGGAAACCTTCTGACATGCTAGGAATACCAAGTGAGGTCGCCGAGCACGCATTATGCCTCGTCTTGGGCTTGAAGCCCACCAAGAAATGCTTGCGTCGCTTTGACAACGAGAGGCGCAGGGCCATAGGCGAGGAGATCGCCAAACTCCTAGCAGCCGGGTTCATCAAAGAGGTATACCACTCCGACTGGCTAGCTAATCCTGTTCTTGTGAAAAAGAAGACTGGGAAATGGAGAACGTGTGTTGATTATATTGGCCTCAACAAGGCGTGTCCAAAGGACCATTTTGCTTTGCCATGCATAGACCAGATAGTCGACTCCACCTCAGGATGCGAAAATCCTCTCCTTTCTAGATGCCTACTTAGGCTACCACCAGATCGCAATGAAAGAGTCCGACCAGGTCATGACGTCATTCATCACCCTGTATGGTTCGTACTGCTACGTAACCGTGTCTTTCAGTCTGAAGAACACCGGCGCCACCTATCAACGGTGCATGCAGCGATGTTTCGCCGACCAAATTGACCCGCCCGACCAGTCTGACCAAGTCGAGTGGCCAAAGCCAACAATCGCCATCTATGTAGATGATGTAGTGGTGAAAACTGCTCAAGCTAGCGACCTAATCACAAATTTGGTCGCAACATTCACAAACCTCCAAAGGTTCAATATCAAATTGAATCCTAAAAAATGTGTTTTTAGAGTTCTGAAGGGGAAGCTCCTTGGATACATTGTGTCTGAGTGCGGCATCGAAGCCAACCCCAAAAAAATCACGGCCATCTCCAACATGGGCCCTATACGCAACGTCAAGGGCGTATAGAGGCTCACCAGATGTTTGGCCACCCTAAGCCGGTTCATCTCCCGACTTGGGGAATAGGGGATGCCTCTCTATAAACTTCTCAAAAAGACAGACATATTCGTCTAGATAGAGGAGGCACAATAGACTTTGAAAAGCCTCAAAGCATCACTGACGTCGACCCCAGTCCTCGTCGCTCCTGAATGGGAAGAACCCCTCCTCCTCTACATCATAGCAAACAACCACGTTGGGAGTGCCGCCCTCCTCGTTGAAAGGAAGGAGCTAGGACGCCCCCTAAAGGTTCAATGACCGATGTACTTCATCGGTGAGGTACTCACCAATGCCAAGGCTCGATACCCCTAGGTGTAGAAGCTTTTGTACACCATGCTGATGGCGACCCAGAAGTTTCTGCACTACTTCACCAACCACGAGGTCATGGTTGTCACCTCATACCCACTGGGAAACATCATCCGCAACTGCGATGCCGTGGGACGAATCTCCAAGTGAGCTCTTGGGCTCATGGATCAAGACATCAGGTATGTCCCTCACACCGCTATCAAGTCTCAGGCTCTCACCGACTTCATCGTTGAATGGATGGAAGTCCAGCTCCCAACCATGGACGTCACACACGAGTACTGAACAATGTACTTCGATGGGTCGGTTATGGCACCCGGCTCGGGTGCTGGAGTGGTTCTTAACTCCCTGGATGGAAGTAGGCTCCGCTACGCGATCCGTCTCCATTTTTCAGCCTCAAACAACACCACAGAGTATGAGGCCCTCATCAACGGACTGCGCATCGCCGTTGAGCTCGGTGCTATGTGGTTGTACGTCCGTGGCAACTCGGAGTTGGTCGTCGATTAAGTCATGAAGGAGTCCTCCTGCAAGAGCCCTCTCATGGCAGCATACTACCAGGAGGTGCGCAACATTGAGGACAAGTTTTGAGGGATCGAACTACATCATGTCAGACGTGTTCCGTCTTTAGATGGGGCCCTCATCAACGATCTCCATGAGCCATTTGCCCACGTTCTGGAGGATCCGATCTAGACACACTCCGACACCAATCTGGCACTCGGGGGCTCCAACCTCCCGGCGTGCCCCGACCCCGACCAAGTGTTTGGGGGCTCCGACCTTGGCGCCTCCATGACAACGTTGCCCATCGACGTCACCATGGTGGCACTCGATCAGGCTATCTAGAGAGCACCACTACTCGCCTACCTCCTCGAGGAGGTTCTCCCACCAGAAATGACTAAAGCACGATGAATCACTCGACGCGTCAAGACATTCATCACCATCGGTGATGAACTTTACAAGTGAAGTCCGTCAAAAGTACTCATGAAATGCATCCCGACCGACCAAGGGAAACATCTCCTCCTCGAGGTCCATGCCGAATCTGCGGACATCACATGGCCCCGAGGTCGCTAGTCGGGAAAGCCTTTCGCTAAGGTTTTTACTGGCCCTCTGTGCTGCGAGATGCTGAGGACGTTGTCCGTAGGTGTAAAGGATGCTAGTTCTATGCTCGGCAAACTCATCTGCCGGCACATGAGGTTCAGACCATCCCCATCACCTAGCCATTCATGGTCTGGGGCCTCGACATGGTCGGACCCCTCAAAAAGGCTCTGGGCGGCTTCACTCACCGGCTCGTAGCGGTGGACAAATTCACCAAGTGGATAGAGGCGAAGCCCATCACCAATATCCACTCGGAAGAGGCGGTCAAGTTCTTCCTCGACATCATCTATCGGTTTGGTGTTTCAAACTGTATCATCACCGACCACGGAACAAACTTAACCGGGAAGAAGTTCCTGGATTTTTGTTATGAATACATCATCATGATCGATTGGGTCTCGGTCGGGCACCCACGTACCAACGGTCAGGTCAAGCGGGCCAATGACATGGTCCTCCAAGGACTCAAGCCCTGCATCTTCGACCGACTCAAGAAGTATGCCAGGTGATGGGTTGTAGAGGTTCTAGCGATCCTCTGGAGCCTAAGAATGATGCTAAACTGGTCCACAGGGTTCACCGCTTTCTTCCTCGCATACGGAGCCGAAGCAGTGTTGCCCTCCGACCTCGATCACGGTGACCCGAGAGTAAAGGCCTTCGACCAAGACCGAGCCATGGAGGCTCAGCAGGATGCGGTCGACCTGCTCGAGGAGGCTTGTGAGATGACCATTATCCGCTCCGAGCGTTACCAGCAAACTCTCCGCAGGTACCATGAAAGAAAAGTCAGGGGGAGGATCCTCAAGGTCGGAGACCTTGTACTCTGAACGACCCAATCAACCAAAGAGAAACATAAACTCTCTCCACTATGGGAAGGACCCTACACGGTAACCGAGGTGATCTGGCCGAGCGCTTACCGATTGAAGGACGACAACGGCAACGTTCTCACCAACACATGGACCATCAAACAGTTATGTCGTTTCTTCCCTTAAAACTCGGTCTTACCGTTCTGTTTCCATTCAACGTTTGCTCCTACAGCACCCCAGCCCGATCACTCTCAGCCTGGGTCACTCGGGGGCTCCACGGGGGTGCGATACCACCCTCCTCTTTTACTTTCATATAGTAATACTTTTTGCCCAAATGAAAGGGCGTCGCCCAAATGAAAGGGCATCCGTTCCTTTTATTATCCTACGTAACTTGCGTTTTAACCTCCCGACCGGTCACAACCTGCCACGACCTATGGTTATGAGAAGCTAAGCCTCGCGAGCCACGCCTGGGTTCTTAAGGTTGTAGCCTATGGGTCAATGGGCAGGTGCGAAAAAGAAAGGACAAAAAACAAAGCTACGCTAGGGTAAAAACAAGGGCGGATGGGACAAGTTTCCCCTCACGAGTGATTTCATCACAAAACGAACCTAGAATATTCATGAATGTAAAGCTATTCACACAGGGGCTCCCCCCTAAACTCATCTCTTACAAGAACTGACTATTTCTACTCTAAACTCTATTATGGCCTCCCGGCGGCATCGGTTGACGGTACGGTCGACAAGGACAAAGGCAACTCGCTTCTGGTCGGGATGACGTTCGGCTCTGTTGTGGGCAGGACAACGCTCGCCTCTGACCCAATCTCCACTCCCTCCATAGGCTAGATAACATCTTCTCGGTGCATGTCTTCAGCCACGGATGAACGGCGAGCCTCCATCACCCACTACGCGGTGACCTGCCCGGCAACCATCTGTGCATGTGGCACCAAACTCTCACCTAGCGCATGGATTTTGTCTGCGCTCCACCCATTGGCGTATCCTCTATAGATGACCGCGAAGTCTAGATCGGGGTGATGGGTCACCACCGAGGTCAGTACCTCCGTCGTTTCATAGAACATGCCGTCGAAGATGAGCATCCGAACTTCATTCGAGACCTCTGCTAGCTGGTCGATGGGCATACTGGTGCTAGGTCCTGACCCAAACACCTAAGAGATGACCACCTGTGTGTTGTTGCGAATCTGGTCGAGCAACCCCTCGAGAGCGCGTCGCTCCTCAAGGGACTAGACTAGCGCCTCCGCGCCCCGATCGACCGCCGCTTTGACCGTCTCTAGCTCTTGTTCTAGAGAGCCGATATTTCCACCCAGTTCTAGAAAAATACAACAAATTCAGAAGCAAAGGTGTCGGCATGAAAAATGTGCCAAGCACACGAGCAAGCCGGAAGGGTCTGCTCGATAGAGATGGAGATCCACCTGGCTTCAACGTAGGGATAATCAATCCTGTGTATTCCTCCCGAGACGTGACAGTCAATTTGACCCTGCAATTGACAAGGAGAGAAAGTTTATCAATAATTTAAGGTGGAACATGCCGGTCTGTGCCCAGACAGTTCCAAGTGTGCCGCTTCAGGAGCAACCATATGGGAGAACGATTAAATAGCCGATACACACAGAAATCGGCTGTTACAGACTATAAAGCTTGTGGGTAGCCATTAATTTTATATTGATAGGTACAATACTCGTATATGTAAATAAGATCATCAGCTAGATAAATATTGCCAGTGTAAAGCTTTGAGCAGATGAATCTAATCAGGAAAAGGTATAGCACGCGAACAAATTGACTATATGATACGAACGGATCTCTAAACGCTCTGAATCTAATCTGTTACCATCAACAGTGAGGTTCGACCGGATCGATGGCAGCTATGATGATAATAACAAATCAAAACCAAAGAATCCATAAAAACATAAAAACATCCATACTTCGACAGGCTTTCCGAAAGACATGATATATGTGAAGGCTCGAATGAATCGACTAAAATAGTCGATTCAGGTGAAGAGAACTACAACGTGTGAATAAATCGACTATTTCACATGAACAAACCTATGGACTCCTCAGACTCAACCTGCTATCTCTAGCAGTGAGGTTCGACCGGATCGATGTAGCCGTGAAAAAGACAACGAATCAAACCCTTAAAGTACACATATCTATTCACGCTTAATAGAATCAAGGACGCACAAGTAGGCGTTAACGCACATACGATCGGCTATTTAGCCGACGCGGACATAGCAAACAGCTAAGGTCATGCCTAATCAAGAACAAATCTACTAACTAGCATCCTCCAATCTATAGTGCCATCAGTGGGGATCTACCGGATCGTTGTAGCCATAATGGTGAACTATAAACTAGATTTAACTAGCCAACAGACCTCTTCAAGATTAATCATGCCTTAACCGCGATACTATGCACAATCAAGATCAAAGTAGAACAGCTGATAAAACAAGACCCGTCGCTCAAAAGTATAGAATATCATGTTGTAACAAAGCAAACGACGGACTAAAAGGATATGAGGCCGATCTAGATCGATCTCGACCGGGCGGGTTGATATTGCTGCAAACTAATAATGATAGAAACATCAGCAAGATTGGTAACTTAATGAATCTACCCAAAGGACACCACCCTTAAGTAGAGCCAATAACTTGACCTTAATCTAATTTGAGCAGTGGAGGCCGACTGGATCGATGCAGCCGTACTTGAACTAGACAAGAGTTGATAACTAGCTTATACCAGAGTCGTAGTGGAGGTTGACCGGATCGATGCAGCCGTACGAACAAAAGTATAAGCCATGACGTTACTTACAGACAAGCTAGAGATTGACCGGACCGATGTAGCCCTGTTCGTTGAAGAACTCGCTGAGATCTACTCTACTCCTACTCCTAAGGGTTGGTCGGAGCCAAAAAAGTAAGTAACTTATATTTGATTGATTGTGTGTCCTTTACAATAGCTGGGGTCCAGTATTTATACCCGAGCCTAAACATGAATCCTACTTCAAGTACGACTCATTATCATCTTTGGTATAAAAAAAATATTCCTATCTTAAGATAACTTGGACTCTAATCTTTCCCCTTTTATAGAGTCCGATATGTAGTTTCCCGACGTCAACTGTAGCTCATCATCGTTATCCACTGACGTCATTCAAAGAGAGCCGATTCCAGTGTCGCATCTAAATCAACTGATATCGATCCTTATGCAATAGATTCCTTGATCGACACAATCTTGGAAGCCTTTGAGTTCTCGCGTTCTTCTCCCAAATTTTGGTGTAAACAAAAGGAAAGGAAAAATCAAGGTATCAACCGAGGGCGGAACAAATATGTACCAAGGTGGGCACTTTCAAGAATGGAGAGCCCTAACTCTTGCCGGGTGACCCTCTCGAGCAGTCAAGCGTTCCTCCCGACCCCTCCAGCTCTGACCAAGTACGCGAACCGTGCACTCCTCCGCTGGGAGCCCGGCTTCCCTCCTCTCCTCCTCCGCAACTGTTGGGGGAGGGACCGCGAGAGTCACCTCTGACCCGACCTCCACCATCACCATGGGGATGCCGCCATCACAACCGCCATTCTCGCGACCGACCGGGAAGACACAACCCCCGTAAGGAAGGTCACATTGCCGCCAACCTACTTCCCCCACCACACGTCGCGACCCGCTGCAGGCTAGGTCTCCACTCTTCTCGCATGGGAGGTGGGGAGATTCCCAGTCCCACCAACCCCTGGCCACTGTGAAACAAGCGTAGGTTAGTCACACTAAAAAACTCAACAATGAGAACAAAAAGGAGCATAAATGCATACGTAGACAAAAGCGCAGAGCCCTAAAGCCCCGACCGGCTGATGACTAGCCAATCGGATGAGGATCACTCATGGGTCGCAACCCGCGCCCCCTCGCATTGGCCAAGGGATGGGCCGACCTGGCCGGTCCCTGATCGGCCCGTGAATGGCCGCGATCGCCAGCTCATGGCGAAACCACCGGAGCAACTAGTGGGGCATCCTCCCGGAGGAGGTTGCGCACACGCGCCGACCCCGAAGATGCAGGGGAACGATCACATCCCCCCGACCGACCGGCATGCTCTGCCACACTCAAGCAGGGGGCACAAAGCCGACGATGCCTCCGAAGGGCACGGTGACCGCGCCAGCTTCACCTCTCCTTCAAGGGCAATGTCTTCGCTTGTTGCACGCTTCCTCAACTCAGGAACATCGCCACACGTCTCCACATCACGCCCGCCGCCGACTGACGCAGCCATGGTCTCACGGTGCTCCACCGAGGTCACAACACGCCCTGACTCCTTCATCCTTCGAGGCACTTATGTTGTCACCCATCTCCATGGGCTCCTCCGACTCAAGCTCCGCCTCCATGTCACTCCTGCTCTCGCCCCCTCAGACCCACCGGTTGATCTCCTTCTCCTTATCGAACCTCCTACGGGCCTTTTCGGCGTTCTTCTTCTTCTTGGCAAGTGCCACCTCCCTCTGGGCAGTTTGCCGAGCTGCGCCTTCTGGCCCTCTCGAAAGATGCGGCCAAGATTTATTGCCCGTGAGTCCCTTCAAAACGGGCAACTCGGAATCAATCAAAACATCAAAACAAGAAGGAAAATATCACAAAAGAGGGGGGCATACCAAATTGGACAGCTTCATGGCATGAAGGGAACCGAGTGTCCCTTCGAGGGAGCCTTTATCCCTCAACTATAGCACCCGATCGAGATGACTCCAGACTTCATCCTTTGGCAACTCCTTCGGCGACGCATGGTCGGGATCCATCGGGCGGAGTATTCCCACATCGGCCACGTTCTTTCCGCCAATGGGGCGACCCGATGGTGGAAGAAGGTATGGAAGACCCGCAACCCGTCGAGGCCATGCTGCACAAGCTTCTGAAGCTCCGTCTCGATAACCTCCAACTTGTTATGTCGACCGGCGGGACCCCATGACCAGCTTTCCCTCCTCTTTGGCCTTTTTCTGGTGAACATCGAGAATGGCGCTTCCACCGGGTTCCTGATGTAGAACCACTTACCGTGCCACCCCCGGTTGGAGTCACAAGGGGAGTACGCAGGGTAGGGGACCGACGGCTTTGGCTTCTTCTGCAAGGAAAATCCCTGAACCGGCGTGATTCTAGGCGGCTTCCCCTCGGACTGGGCTCGCCCACTAAAGATCCACCGGAAGAGGTCCACGTGCGGCTCCATCCCAAGGAAGGCCTTGCAGATGGTGATGAAGCCAGCGATGTGCAGTACCCTAGTCGGGTTGAGGTGTTGTAGCTCCAGGCCCCACTCGTTGAGGAGCTCGCGTAGGAACCAGTGCGCGGGATACCCGAGCCCGTACTCGTGGAAGGTGAGGAAGGAGATGACCTCATCAACCTATGGTTGCAGAACAACTTGCCCCAGCGTAGGAGCCCTCTAATGCACTACCTCCTTCGACTGGAGCAGCCCCTTCTTGGTGAAGGCGGCCAGCACCTCCTCATCCACGTTGGAAGGCCTCGAGTTCGACATCGTGCCTCGGATTTACGAATGAATCTATGAGTTCTCCTCTCCCTCGCTCTACCCTCCTCTCTCCTAGAAACCACCATGGCACATGAACAGACTTGGCGAAAAGGAGGAAGGAGGAATGGCAGCGGCTGAAGGAAGGCAAAAGAACAGGAGAAAAATCCTCTCCCTTCCCCCTATTTAATGCGGCAAGGCATGTGGCGGGACATGGCCCTAGCTGGTGGGACGCGCCCTGCCCGATGAAACGTCGCCTGGTTAGCGGGACGTGGCCTGGGCAGGACCCACCACTATCGCAACCCGGTCGTGGGAAATAAGGCACAACCGCACGCAAACAATCCTCCACCTTCCCAGGCAGGGTTTGAAAGGGCCCACCAATGGAATTCTCCATTGAGGAGAGGCCAATGGGTCACCTGAGTCGATCGAATGACTTGGGTGGCTACTGAGAGATAGGTAAGGAGCAGCGGGATGCCTCATGCGGGTTATGCCGACCCCATCACAAACGACGGACACGGATCCCATTCGGACATATCCGATAGGAGCTCCCCAGACCCATCACTTGAGCCATCGAGGTAACCTTACCAAACCCTCTTTTTGTTTTCTAGTGCATAATCATTCATTCACCCATTCTCATGCATGCATTCATACATTCATCCCATATATTCATCCCATACATCCAAGCTTTGCATATGCAATTGTTGCATCACAACACTTCGTGTTGCGTCACGAAGCGGTAGTCACTTCATTCGATATGTGTGACGACCGACCATGGTTCGAAGGCCGACCCTCAAATGGCTCGAGGCTGCCTCGCATCAAACAGAGCTAGGGGAGAAAATGCGTAGATGAGCCCTAGCGGCCCTCACCCGATCCGCTCAAAAGCGGATAGGGTCATCTCGACCTTCTCATTCGATCCTAACCTCGAGCCATGCCCACAGAATCTCCATCGAGGGTAGGCTAGCGGGCCACCTGAGTCGGTGTCCGGAATGGCTTGGCATCTGCCGGGAGGTGGGTTAAGGAGCAGTGGAATGCCACATGACGGCTATGCCGACCCCGTTATGAACAATGGACCCGGATTCCACTCGGATATACCTGTTATTAAGCTCACCGAGCACGTCACTTGAGCCATTGAGGCAAGCGATGTTAGCTCAACCCCTCCGGTTACGAAAACCGTGGACGGGGTAACACACGAAACTAGACTGACCCCTCGGCCACTGTTTACACCAGAATTTGGATGAAGGATTTTAGAGGCTCGAGAGCTCCCAGAATCATGTTAGCAAGGGATCCATTGCGTGTAGATTGAGACCAGCTGATTCGGATGCAGCACTAGAATCGGCTTTCTTCAGATAGCGTCAGTAGATAACGACAGAGGCTATGATCGGCGCTGGGACGAGACATGTTGGACTCTACAAAAAGGGAAAGATTAGAGTCTAAGTTATCTTAAATTAGGAATGTTTTCGTTTTATGCCAAAGATTGTAACAAATCATGCTCGAGTAGGATTCATGTCTAGACTCCGGGTATAAATATCAAACCCCTGCTATTGTAAGAGACAACAAATCAATCAAATACAGGTCAATTTACTTTTTCGGCTCCGGCCACCCCTTAGGAGTAGGAGTAGAGTAGATCTCAGCGAGTTCTTCAGTGAGTACGGCTGCATCGATCCAGTTGACCTCCACTGCTTGTCTGTAAGTACCGTCATGGTTTATACCTCTGTTTGTATGGCTGCATCGATACGGTCAACCCCCACTGCGACTCTGGTATAGGCTAGTTATCGACTCTTGTCTAATTCAAGTATGGCATGTGTGATTCTGCCTCACACCCCACTGCTTGAATTAGATCAAGGTCAAGTTATCGGCTCTACCTTAGAATGACAGTTTTTGGTAGATTCATTAAGTTACCGATATTGTTTATTGCTTTCATTGTTAATCCAATTACAGCAATATCCCTCTGCCCGATTGAGATTGATTTGGATCGACCTTATATCTTATTTAACCCATCGTTTGCTAATCTAAAACTGATCTAATCTACACTTTAAACGATGAGTTATGATTTATCGGCTGTTTTATATTAATCTTAATTGTGCATAGCGTGCGGTTAAAGGCATGTTCGATCTTGAGTAGATCTATTGGTTAGCGAAAACCATTTCATGGCCCGTTATCATGGCCTGTGGGATTCTGCCTCTCACCCCACTATTAGCACCGTGGAGTGGGGATCGTTAGTTGGTAGATCCGTTCCTGAGAAGGCATGACCTTAACTGTGCGCTATGCCTAAATCGGCTGTTTAGCCGATATCAAATGCTTTCACGAATAGTTCGCATTATGAGATCATTAAAGTAGGGATAAGTTGAAAGACATGTTAGCCCCATGATCTTATTATTGTATTACGGCCTGCATGATTCTGCCTCATGCCCCACTAATATTAGTAATGAGTTAGGGTCATCGAGTCTATTGTTGTTTCTACGGCCTGCATGATTCTGCCGCATGCCCCACTAGTCATGGCGATAGATAAGATCTAACATATTCATTAGATTTATCTTTATTAAATGGTTAAGTGGTGATTAATTGTTTCTTTATATAAAAAGGGGTTCGGTTACTTGTAATCATTGGCTCAGTTTTAAACCGATCATCATTGACATCTTATTGCCATTGATTAATTTTTTGCCCGAATTATATTTATCCTAGATGATAACCAATTCTTCTTACATCACCCCATGAGCTTTAACCGATTTATTCTTATGAATATGCTGGAATCGACTATTTAGTCGATCTCCTCTCATATCGGCTCTCAGAGCCACACATTCGGGACTGTCTGGCAACATCGGCACGTTCCGCCCTTAATTATTGATAAGCTTTCTCTCCTTGTCAATTGTAGAGTCAAATTGACTAGCATGTCTTGGGAGGATTGCGCAGGATCGATCACCCTTGCGCTGAAGCTAGGTGGATTTGCTCAATCGAGCGGACCCTTCCGGCTTGCTGCGTGTGTCCTCGGCACGGAGACGAAAATTCTGTGTCGACACATGTTTCTGGCACGCCCGGTGGGACACCACAATCATTATGGCGGTTCACAACGACGACAACATCCTTATGGTACATTATGAAGACCTACCTGATGAAGATAAGGACACCATCAACAAAGCTACAGAAGAATTTCAGAAGAAGTGTTTGTTGTCCTACACCAAAACACGTGACAGCACAATTATTCGGAAATTTCCACTACCAAGAGTTCTGCTACACGGACAGACGGATACAGTTGAAGCTGAAGACAAGCGTTTCTTTGCGGAAGCCATAGACAAATTTATTCGTGATGCCCTATCAAGCCGCAATGAAGCTTTCGTTGATGCATTTCACAATGCCATGAAAGAGGCGATTCATGGAATTCTAGTTAGTCAGGTTGGATCGACTTGTTACAACATTCCAGATTCGTTGACTCAAGGGACTAATCAAGTCGGCACTAGCCATCAAGAAGCAGCACTAGCTGGTAATGGTGACGTCCAGGCACTTCAAGGTTCATCTTAACAAACTCTAGGTACTACTACGAATCGAGATCACGAGACAATCTCGGACCATCAATACAAGATGTGCAACAACAATTGGCGGGCGAAGTCGAGAACCGATGATCAATTTTGGCACATCTGGCCACATACCGTCGTCGGCTCAAAAAATAGCATCATCAATTCAAAGGATCCATAGAGATATAGATCCTTATGTCTACAATCAGAGACTTCAAGTAGCAAGCTAGCAGAGGACCCAACAGATTGAGATTCCACAAGGGTGTCACTATGGCATAGATTATAACACTCTCCACATGATGCCAAATCCAGGATATCAGGGCACACGGGATTCCAATCCATAGATGGGTCAGCAAGTATCAAGAAATCTAAATCCGCAAGCTGACGAGTTGCTGCTGAAGGTGACCGAGATGATGAAGAATTAGTTTGGCCTGAAGCCAAAAGGGCTGACCTTTTCATACAAACGCCCATATCCAGAGTGGTATGATTTGGTCGCTCTTCCTACAAATTACAGGCTCCTAGAGTTTGCCAAGTTCACTGGTCAAGACAGTACAAGCATAGTAGAGCATGTCAGTCGGTATCTTACACAATTGGGCGAAGCATCAGTTGAGGATGCCCATCGAGTTCATTTCTTCTCCTTATCCCTGTCAGGGCCAACCTTCACTTGGTTTTCGTCACTACCAGTCAACTCCATTGCCAATTGGGCTGACCTAGAGAAGAAGTTTCATACATATTTCTACACTAGGACTGGGGAAAAGAAGATAACCGATCTGACAACCATGAGACAGAGGACTAACAAATCGGGCACTAAGTTTCTTCAGAGATTTCGAGAGACTAGGAACTTGTGCTTCTCATTGAGCCTAGCAGATGATCAGTTAGCTGCTTTAGCCGTCCATGGAATGCTGCCAATGTGGAAAGAAAAGTTGCTAGGGCAAGAGTTTGATAACTTGGGTCAGTTGGCTCAATAAGTGGCAGCGCTCAATAGCCAATTCTAGAGTATGCGCAGAGATACCCGATTCTAGAAAAGTACCACCGTAGCCGAAGCTTATGATCCATACTCAGTCGATGACGGCTATGAGGATGAAGAAGAAGAGGTTGCTGTAGCTGAATGGAATTGGGGCAAGAAGACAGTGATGGTGCCAAATCCTTGGGGAAGAGGTATCGAGGAGAGCTATGACTTTGATGTCACAAAATTGGACAAGCTCTTTGACTTCTTACTTGAGAAGGGCCAGATCAAATTGCCGACAATCATGTTATGTTGTCCCCTAAATAGTTGAAGAATAAGAAGTTCTGCAAGTTTTATAATGCTACTTCTCATTTCACCAATGAATGCAGAATTTTCCGGCAGCACATGCAGAAAGCTATTCAGCAAGGGAGGCTCAAGTTCGATACACCTCGGAAGATGAAAGTTGATGATAGTCCTTTCCCAGGAGATCAAAATATGTTTGATGTTGGGATATTCAAAGGAGAAACTAAGGTTCTAACATCGGCCAAATCAATAGAAGCTGGAACAGTTGATCCCAAGATGCAAATATCGGCTGATGAATACAGAGAGGTGCAGAAGAGCCGATATAAGCAAGGGGAAACATCGAAGAGTGGAGCGACAAAGCCGCGGGTTACATCTCGGATCCTGTTGAATAAGTGGCAGCGGTAGAAGGAAAAGGATTATCAGCGATGGTTAGAGGATCAAGAATACTAGCGTCAACTGGAAGAAGAAAGGTATGAAAAGTGGCAAGCCGAATCGCACTAGAATTGTCCTTTCTTTAGATACTATTGGAATCAAGGTTTTAAGTTGGCTACTAGACATGACTATTCAGAATGCAGCAATTAGTATTGGGGATTTAGGCAATCTCAAATCAACTGCCGGTCTATCCATGTCCAGGATTCACATCATCATAATAACATGGATCGACGCTTAAAAAATAAAAGTATTCATGATCGGCTAGGAAAAAGAGTCGTTGACCAAGGCTGGGTCGATTATGAAGAAGGAAGCAACAAGAAGGAATACATTTGGCAGGAAGGCCAATGGTGCCCTGGAGGTTTAACAAGAAGTCAGAAGAGGAGGATGCAACGCCTAAGGAATAAAGAAATGGAACAGGCTCAGGCATCCAGTAAAATTCAAGTATGGCGTGCCAAGCGAATAGCCGATAGAAAGAAACCATCGACTAATATTCAAATGACCTTTTTGTTGCCATCAGAATTCAGAATCGATGGCGAAAGCCAACAGCCGATCCAAGCAGTCGGCTTTGAAAATTTGTTTTAATGGATAATCCAATAGATGGTACAGATGGTAAACTGGGACATGGCTTTCACGTCGGCCGATGAATTGGAGGAAGTGGACATTAGCTCTGGAGACAGGCCTAGGCCGACGTACGTAAGTGCTAAATTGGATCCGGAGTATAAGCGAGAATTAATTGATTTATTAAAAGAATTTAAAGACTGCTTTGCTTGGGAATACTACGAGATGCCTGGTTTAGACTGGTCAATTATTGAACATCAGTTACCAATCAAACCTGGATATCGGCCCTTTAAGCAAGCTCCAAGGAGGTTCAATCCGAACGTGCTTGATGATATTAAAAAGGAGACTGAAAGGCTACTGGAGGCAAAGTTTATCCGACCATGCCGATATGCAGAATGGATATCGAATGTTGTCCTTGTATACAAGAAGAATGGAAAACTAAGGGTTTGCATTGACTTCAGGGATTTGAATAAAGCCACACCCATGGATGGTTATCCGATGCCGATAGCCGATATGTTAGTAGATGCAGCAGCCGGGCACAAGGTTATTAGCTTCATGGACGGCAACGCAGGGTATAACCAAATTTTCATGGTTGAGGAGGACATAGCGAAGACTGCTTTCAGGTGCCCCGGCGCAATCAGCTTGTTCGAGTGGGTTGTGATGACCTTCGGTCTAAAGAATGCTGGTGCCACCTATCAAAGGGCAATGAATTATATCTTTCATAAGTTGATCGGCAAGATTGTTGAGATCTACATTGATGATGTGATGGTAAAATCAAAAGGATACGAAGAGCATCTAGCTGATTTGCGGGAGACTCTGGAATGCACGAGAAAACATGGTCTAAAAATGAATCCTAATAAGTGTGCTTTTGGAGTATCAGCTGGACAATTCTTGGGTTTTATGGTTCACGAGAGAGGAATCGAAGTTGGTCAGAAGAGCATGAAAGCAATTGACGACGCAGTACCCCCGACTACTAAGACAGAGTTGCAATCTTTGCTTGGCAAAATTAATTTCATCAGAAGGTTTATTTTGAATTTGTCGGAAAGGGTTCTGCCGTTTTCTCCCTTGTTGAAACTAAAAAATGATCAAGAATTTAGATGGGGTGACGTACAACAAAAGGCATTTGAGGAGATAAAAGAATATATGAAGCGTCCACCCGTGCTGGTCCCTCCTCAGCAAGGTAAGCCTTTCAGGTTGTACATATCGGTTGATGACAAAACAATTGGATCGGCCCTGATACAAGAATTTGAAGGAAAAGAGCGAGTGGTTTTCTATCTAAGTAGGAGGCTTTTAGATCTAGAAACAAGATATTCTCCCACTGAAAAGTTATGCTTGTGTTTATACTTCTCTTGCACCAAGTTGCGGCATTACTTATTATCGGCCGAGTGCACGGTTGTTTCCAAGGCTGATGTGATCAAGCATATGTTGTCGATGCGATACTAAATGGGAGAGTAGGAAAATGGATTCTCGTGTTATCAGAGTTTGACTTGAGGTACGAATCGGTTAAAGCAGTTAAAGGGCAGGTAATAGCTGATTTCATCACCCAGCATCATAAGCCAAGCATGAATCATGTAGAGCCGGTGCCCTAGACGTTATTCTTCGACGGGTCATCATGTAAACAAGGTGGTGGCATTGGTATTGTTATTATTTTGCCTCGGGGGCAAATTTTGAGTTTGCTTTTCTAACTGAACTAGTGGTTACCAACAATCAAGCAGAATATGAGGCTATTCTTAAAGGGATTCAACTTCTTCATGAGGTAAAGGCCAAAGTGATTGAAATATTTGGGGACTCATAGTTAATTATTGATCAGTTGATCTGCCTGTATGAGTGCAAAGAGGATACTCTGAGGAGATATTATGACGAGTGCCAAAGGTTGCTCAGGGAATTTCCTCATGTCTCATTTCAACACATTCCGAGGGCGCAGAATCAGGAAGCCAACCGTTTGGCTCAAAGTGCATCAGGTTATCTAGTGATTCAAGAAATCCTGAATAATGAAGCCTTGGATAATGATTGGAGAATTGAGATAGTCGACTACCTTAGAAATCCATCATAGAAAGTCACCAGAAAGCTAAGGTATAAATCAACTAAGTATGTTTTACTGGATGATTAGCTGTATTACAAAACAATCGATGGGGCATTACTCAAATGCCTAAATCAAGAAGAAGCCAAGGTTTTCATGGCGAAGTGCATGAAGGGATATGTGGGGCTCATCAATCGGCTTATAAGATGAAATGGATTATTCATAGAACTGGATATTTTTGGCCAATAATATTAGAAGACTGTTTTGAATACTACAAAGGATGCCAAGACTATCAATGTTTTGGTAATATCCAGAAATCACCTGCATCGACCATGAACCCAATAATCAAGCCATGGCCGTTTTGGGGTTGGGGAATTGATTTGATTGGCCAAATCTTCCCACCCTCAAGCAAAGGGCATAAGTTTATATTGATAGCAACATACTACTTCACCAAGTGGGTTGATGCAGTTCCCCTAAAAACGGTAACTTCAAAAAATATGGTTGATTTTGTTAAAGAGCATATCGTGTATCGTTTTGGGATTCCTCAAACCATCACTACCGATCAAGGGACCATGTTCACATCAGAGGAATTCAGAGATTTTGCTGCCAGTATGGGGATCAAGCTGCTAAATTCATCCCATTACTATGCTTAGGCTAATGGCCAGGCAGAGGCGTCCAATCAAATTATGATTAAGCTGATCAAGAAGAAAATTGAGGAACAGCCAAGGAAGTGGCATTCGACGCTTAATGAGGCATTATGGGCATACATGATGGCCTATCATGGATCAATTAAGACATCACCTTATGAACTTATGTATGGCCATAATGTAGTTCTTTCTTGGGAAATTCAGAATGGATCGAGGCATGTTATGTTATAGAACGATCTGACAGCCGAAGTCTACAAAAATCTTATGATGGATGGCTTAGAAGACTTGAGTTGCCTTCGGCTGCGTGCTCTCGAAAATATTGAAGCCAATAAACTGAGAGTCGCAAAATATTACAATAAAAGGGTCAAGAATAAGCAATTTTTTGAAGGAGATTTGGTCTGGAAAGTGAAATTACCGATCGGGTCAAAGGACGGCAAGTTCGGCAAATGGTCACCCAATTGGGAAGGGCCTTATCGGATCAAACGTTGTGCTCCTAGTAATGCGTATATTCTGGAGACACTAGGAGGAGAAGAAGAGTTCGGCCGAGCAATCAATGGAAAATATCTGAAGAAATATTATCCCAGCTGTTTGGATTAACAGTTAAATAGCCGATTTGTTCGGTTGACAGCTCTAATAGCCAATGTCAGAGAGGTATCGCCTTTAGTGCAAAAAATAAACCCAAAAGAACAAAAGCCGGTACAATGCGTATCGCCTATAGGGGGAAAGCAAACATGGATGAAGTAATACGCATAAAATGAAGTGCAAAACAAAGAAAAATCATTTAGGATGAGGGAATTGTTTGCTAAAAAGATCACTTATTACAAGCTACGGGTTGGAGAACAATTTGCTCACTACATCATCGGCCAAAGTATTGAAAGCTACAAAGTTGGCGGCACTAAAGAATTCCTCATCAAACACTCATGATCCCCGGGGGGCACTGCATCCGGGAAACCATGAGGAAGAAGCTAAAGATTATGGCCAGAGCGGGCTTGTGCAGTGGCCAACGCTGTGGCAGCGCCACGGCGAACACCATGGAGAGCAACCTCCCTGACATGGTTTGGAATGTCATGCAAACGGACTGCCAGAACAGCGCCCCTAGCATTGACAAATCCCACCGCGTGATCTACGGCTGATCAAAGGCCTTCCAACTAAGCAGTTAGATCTAAAAATTCAAAGGAAGGGATGATCAGAAAATCTCAAAAGCAAAAGTTAAGAAAAGCTAAGGAGATTGTGGTAGCCTTCTCACCTGTGATTCTGGCTTCAGCCCTGGTCAATCGTTCCCTCAGGCCACCCTGGAAGGATGAATCCAAGTGCCCGTGAAGCAATGATGCTCTCGTAAAAGTTGTGAAGCATGGGCTCATGAGCTGACATAGACAGCGACAAATAGTAGGCCCCAAATCAAGATTCATACTCTAGACTCAATAAATATCAAGATGAAGATGTGATAATTTTGGAACAAATCAATCCCAAAATTGGGGGTATGTGTTTACACCCAGAATTTGGAAAGGACCCCTTAGAGGTCGAGATCTCCCAAAGATCATGTCGACGAAGGTTCCATTGCGTGTAGATTGAGAGATCATTTGGTTCGGATGTAGCACTAGAATCACTTTCTTGTTTGTAAGTACCGGCCATGGTTTATACCTCTATTAGAGGGCTATGATCGGTCTTGGGGCGAGATCATGTTGGACTCTACAAAAGGAAAGATTAGAGTATAGGCTTAAATTAGGAATGTTTTCTAATTCATACCAAAGATTGTAACAAATCACCCCACTCTTAAATAGGATTCATGTCTAGACTCGGTATAAATATCAAACCCGGCTATTGTAGAGAGATTAAATCAATCAAATACAAGTCAATTTACTTTTCATCTAATTACGGCCACCCCTTAGGAGTAGGAGTAGAGTTGATCTAGATCGAGTTCTTTATTTAGCCCATCGTTTGCTAATCGAAACTGATCTAATCTACACCATAAACGATGAGTTATGTTTTATCGTCATGGTTTATATCAATCTATTCGTGCATATGTCGTGCATCGATCCGGCATGTTTGATCTTGAGTAGATCTATTATTAGCGCTAACTAGTTATCAACTCTTGTCTAATTCAAGTATGGCATGTTTTTCCTCTCACCCCATTGTTAGCAATTAGGTCAAGGTCAAGTTATCGTTCTACCTTAGAATGACATCCGTTGGTAGATTCATTATCTTACCGATATTGCTTATTGCTTTCAATTTGTTCATCTAATTATCGAATATTTCCTCTCGCCTGATTGAGATTGATCTAGATCGGCCTTATATCTTATTTAACCCATCGTTTGCTAATCTAAAACTAATCTAATCTACACCATAAACGATGAGTTATGTTTTATCGGCTGTTTTATATCAATCTTAGATTTATCTTTATTAAATGGTTATTAGATTTATCATAAACGATAGATAAGATCTAACATGTTCATTAGATTTATCTTTATTAAATGGTTAAGTGGTGATGAATTGTTTCTTTATATAAAAAGGGGTTCGGTTACTTGTAATCATTGGCTCAGTTTTAAACCGATCACCATTGACATCTTGTTGCCATTGATTAATTTTTTGCTCGGATTATATTTATCCTAGATGATAACTGATTCTTCTTAGACCACCCCATGAGCTTTAACCGATTTATTCTTATGAATATGCTGGAATCGACTATTTAGTCGATCTCCTCTCATATCGGCTCTCAGAGCCGCACATTCGGGACTGTCTGGCAACATCGGCACATTCCGCCCTTAATTACTGATAAGCTTTCTCTCCTTGTCAATTGCAGGGTCAAATTGACTGGCATGTCTCAGGAGGATTGCGCAGGATCGATCACCCTTGCAGCTGAAGCTAGGCGGATCTACTCCATCGAGCGGACCCTTCCGGCTTGCTGCGTGTGTCCTCGGCACGGAGATGAAAATTCTGTGTTGATAGCCGCGCCCGACACTTGGGTTGGCGCTCTATCTCGCCCGACACTTGGGTTGGCGCTCGACACTTGGGTTGGCGCCCGACACTTGGGTTGGCGCTCCATCTCGCCTAACCCCTAGGCGCTCGACACTTGGGTTGGCGCTCCATCCTCGGCCGCGCCTAACGCTTGTGTTGGCACCCCATCTCGCTCGACCCCTCGGCCACGCACAACACTTTGAGTTTGTGCTCTGTCTCGTCCGACGATGACCCACGATCTTACACCCACCGGGTGCGCTCGTGAAACGAGTGTAAACAACCCAAAAGGGCTCAGGGGCTCCTATCGGGTTCATAAACCCAGAGTCCCCAATGGACCCACTTCCCTACAAAACTCGGCCCAATAGATGGCGTAGTGACAACGCGCGCCTCCCGGACCGGCCCAGATACATAATGATAGGCCAGGAGAACGATCCGGTCCCCGACCGAAAGGCCTAGCCAAGGTGGGGACACAGTCCGACTCCAACCTCCTTTTCCAATCGAGGATACGCCGGACCTCTGCTCGCGGCTCGTCCCCGACCCACACGGTCGGGGCCGACTGGGAACGACCGACCAGGGACGCCAGCTCAGTGAGGGCCCGGGGATCAGGCGGAGCAGATAAGGTAAGGCGCTCAAGTCAAACCGCAATACCAAGGACCGTACCTTGCCATACCCTGCGCACCTATAAGACGGTGCTACCAAGCCATGCCAGATGGGCACTATACAACCTTCCAGGCATGTCAGAACACAACAGTATTGTAGGCGCCGATGTTTGCCATACCAGGTGAACACGGTAGAGCCTGCCACATGCATCTGGACATAAACAATATTGTGGGCGCCGACGACCGTCTCATACCTGATAGCATGGGCAACAAGACTAGGTAGCACACGTATATATTCTCTCTCTTTCTCTGACTTGTAAGGCCACCCCCTTCTACTATACCTAAAAAGCTCTCTGGCTCTCTAGCTCTCCTAAAAAAAGAGAACCTAGATGATTCGAGCACTCGAGGACCTGAGAACTCGAATAGCTCAATAGCTCTAGAACTCTAAAGCTACACAGAGCATACGCTCCAATACTTAGCGCACGTTAGATCTCCCGTCACTCTTGGCCCTTCGGTTCAGAGTCCAACCGGGCCTTTAACACCCCTTCTTATTCCTACTCGTTTGTAACCCCACAGCAAACTTTGAGCACCTGGGCTCAGGAATAAAGTCACCGACCGACTGAAACTGGACCTAGGGCATGTTGCCTGAACTAGTATAAATCCTGTGTCATTGAGTGCTATGCCACATCTGATCACAAGGCACGACAAAATTATAAATATTTACTTGTTGGTCACTTTTCGCACCGACAAAATATGTGTTTGGTACAGCTCTAGGAACAGTTTCTGCATCTCATCAGCCAAACGGCCTTTGGGGAAATAGCTCTGAGCATGGAGCTCCTTAAACTGCGGTGACTAGAGCCGCATGGAGGAGGTGGAACTGAAAACCAATCTTGACTCTTGCTCCAACCTCAATGCTTGTGGATCCACCCGAAAATGCCCCTGCTCCCCATGCACATCGGTGGTCGTCCATGGCTGCTCATGCAGATGGTGGACAGACGATATTGGTGGTCGGCGGAATGGCGGTCAGGGCGAGGGGGACATGAGTAGATCCCATGGTGCAACCCTAGTCGTCGGTGGATCCCGTGGTGTGGCAGAATGCATCGGGATGTCGGTGGCACATGTGGTGGATGAGCCATGAGGAAGGGGCGGGGGGAGGGCGGGTGGAGCTTTTTTCTTTAAGTCTCTAGCCAAGAGCCTTAGCTGTGCTTGGCAACAAAGAGGAAAAAAAGGAAAAAAAGAAGAAATTGTTTTATCAAACTTTTTTTTTCTATCAGATAAGCTTGAGCAAAATAATATTGCTTGTAGAACTGAAGAAAGAAAGAAAGAAAAAACTGCAAACGTCCTAAACTGCAATGTCCAGTGTCCTTTTCCTCCATCTAAGGCCCTTTTTTGTTTTTGAACGGTATTTTCTTGTTTCTTATGTTTTTCCTATAAAAATAAACTAATTGCTATAAAATTTCCCCTGAAATTGTTGGGTTCTAAAGGGCGCCTAGATCTATTGGCTTACTGTACCCTGTAGTACACAGCTCCTTTGAAACATGAATGAGGTGGTGTTTAGATCCAGGGTGTGAAGTTTTGGTGTGTTACATCGGATGTTATATGAGGTGTTGTATGGGGTGTTCGGATACTAATAAACAAATAGATTACAAAAGCCGTCAGTAAACCACGAGGCAAATTTATTAAGCCTAATTAATTCGTCACTAGCCATGTGTTCTGTAGCACTTTATTGTCAAATCATGAACTAATTAAGCGTAAAAAATTCGTCTCGTAAAGTAGCCACAATCTGTGCAATTAATTATTTTTTAGTTTATATTTAATACTCCGTCTAAATATTCGATGTGACATAGCGTAAAATTTTGACGGAGAAACTAAACAAGCGCTGAATATACTTTCCGGTTTCTCGGCAGTTGCATGACACCTTGCCGGTCAGAATCGAAGCTAATTTTTGAAAACTGGATTGACCTCCTTTGCTTTCTATGCAAATTGGTGGAATAAAAAGCTGTTCCATAGTTGTTTCAAGAGAGATAAAGATAAAAGGTATATTTTATACTTGTTTAACCAAACAGCTTTCATACAGAAACAAACCATGCATGTCACTGCCTACTACTACACAGAAACAAACCACACACACACAGTGACTGTGGTCCGTGGATCCAGTAGTTGACTGCGTGCTGACGATCGACGTAGGTTTCTCTGAATTCTGATGCGGTTGCAAACTAGGCGGACGTCATCATCGCCGCTGTTGCAGTGCTGTTGACCGCTGATCCAACTGAAGCTCTCGTAGTAACCGTACATTGGCGCAGTGTAGCCTCTAGCCTGTGTAGGTTTCCATCGGCAGATGAGATGAGGCCCGTCGACCGCACAGTTGGGGAACGCGTACGTACGTGTGCTCGCTACCAACGCAAGCAAGCTAGCGATGGATAGGCTTGCCTACGCACGTACGTACCAACACTCCTTGTTTCCATCGTCAGGTCAAGTCCCGGGCAACGAGGCAAATAAAGCACACTCGTCCAAGGCAGCGGCAGGCAAGGTGCGGCCCCGGCCGGCCCCCGCGTTTCCATATGTCCTCGTCCACGATGCCCCGCCAGGAAACCTGCCGGCGACCATGTGCCCGGCCGCGAGAGAGAGAGAGCTCTTTCTTTGGATCTGCGTGCATGCATGCGACGACGTGTCCAGCCTAGCTAGCTTCCCTCTTGGGTGCATGCCGACAAGCTGTACCTACGTACGTACGTACTGCGTGTACGTATACGTGCCACCTCACGTCCGTTACTCTGCTTCCTGGCCTCCTACCTGTACTTACTGTATACATATACCGCGAGTATATCCGTATATATGTACATAGGCATGTCATGCGTACGTACGTGCCCCAGATAGTAGTAAGTAGTACTCAAGTTATTTATAGTGACATGGGGTGATAGACGTGCGTGGCTACTGGCTAATAATAACAACATCTGTCACGTACGTACGTGCGTGAAATCTTACATCGTGCTGTATGTTTCAGAGAAGCCAATAACAGCATATCAACCTCTGCGCCACCAAAAAGTTGTCTCCTCCAATCCTATCCAATTCCAGTAACTCCAAAGAGAGCCGGCTAGTAACATCTGTAATAACGTGCGTACGTGAAATCTTGATGCTCTAAACACGGAGCAAAGCAAACCAAACCAAAGAAAAGGGTACATGGTCGTAGTACCATGTTGGGGACAATAAACTGCATGCGACTTGCTTGTACTCTACAAAGAACGTTTCTATGCGTTTGGATAGATATATACGTGTCGCATCACTTGGCGCCGAAAGCTTCACCCAACACATGCATGATTCGAGCTAGCTAGCTGTCGCAGAAAGTGTGGCCGGCCGGTGATCGCCAGTTCGCGTCACTATCTGGTCCGGTCCTTGCGCGCATTGCATGCATGCACATCATGTGCCCGATCAGCTTATGTCTATATCTGATAATCTATATCTAAAATATATACCTGTTGGATCGACTTTTTACGTGTGTTTGGTTCTCGCGCGGACACGAATGTGCTACGTATATGGATGAAAACGGTACGGATATTTATTCGACCGTCTGTTCGACCGAACAAATATGAACACTTATCTGGATAGTTACTCGGATATCCGTAATTTTTTCGGATACGGATACTAAAACGGATATCTTAGGCGGATATCAAATACGGATGTAATATCAACGATATCCGGCGGATATCGGATAATCCGGATAAGTATCGGATATATCCGGATATTTAAAAACGGATATTATCCGGATATTATTCAAACGACCTTGGATGGAGAAATGATCAAAATAAAAATTGTAGATCTCAAAAAGTTATGAAACTTTGTTGTTTACAACTTTTTCGTTTGAAATCATTTAGTGCTTCAAAATTTAAACCGTCCAAACTTTTTCAAATGAAAAACTAGTTTATAGGTGTCAAAATTTAAAAATCACAAATTTGAACCATCCAAACTATCTCAAATGGAAAGTTGACCAAAACAAGAATTGTAGATCTTGATGAGTTGAACAAACTTGGTATTCAAAACTTTTCAATTTGAAATCATTTAGAGTTCATAATACTAGAGTCAAAGTGTTGTTTTTTCATTTGACCAAATTTGACTTGGTCAAACTTGCTCAAATGAGACACTAAATGACCTCAGATGAAAAAACTCTTAATACCAAGTTTGATCATCTCAGCAAGATCTACAATTGTTACATAGCTCATTTTCCTATTTGAGAAAGTTTTATTAAACACTAGTCACAAATTCTTGAATCTCATATAGACTTTCTGAAACTATGTCACACACTTGTAAAATTTGAACTATATTTTGTTCAAACTTTCTCAAATGAAAAAATGGCCTATATAAGGATTGTATATCTTGATGAGATGAACAAACTTGGTATTCAAAACTTTTCAATTTGAGACAATCTAGGGTTCCGAAAACTAGTTTGTAAGCATCAAAATTTAAAAATCACAAATTTGAACCGTCCAAACTATCTCAAATGGAAAGTTGACCAAAACAAGAATTGTAGATCTTGATGAGTTAAACAAACTTGGTATTCAAAACTTTTCAATTTGAAGTCATTTAGAGTTCATAATACTAGAGTCAAAGTGTTGTTTTTTCATTTGACCAAATTTGACTTGGTCAAACTTGCTCAAATGAGACACTAAATGACCTCAGATGAAAAAACTCTGAATACCAAGTTTGATCATCTCAGCAAGATCTACAATTGTTACATAGTTCATTTTCCCATTTGAGAAAGTTTTATCAAACACTAGTCACAAATTCTTAAATCTCATATAGACTTTCTGAAACTATGTCACACACGTGTGAAATTTGAACTACATTTTATTCAAACTTTCTCAAATGAAAAAATAGCCTATATAAGGATTGTAGATCTTGATGAGCTGAACAAACTTGGTATTCAAAACTTTTCAATTTGAGACAATCTAGGGTTCCGAAAACTAGTTTGTAAGCATCGAAATTTAAAAATCACAAATTTGAACCGTCCAAACTATCTCAAATGGAAAGTTGACCAAAACAAGAATTGTAGATCTTGATGAGTTGAACAAACTTGGTATTCAAAACTTTTCAATTTGAAGTCATTTAGAGTTCATAATACTAGAGTCAAAGTGTTGTTTTTTCATTTGACCAAATTTGACTTGGTCAAACTTGCTCAAATGAGACACTAAATGACCTCAGATGAAAAAACTCTGAATACCAAGTTTGATCATCTCAGCAAGATCTAAAATTGTTACATAGTTCATTTTCCCATTTGAGAAAATTTTATCAAACACTAGTCACAAATTCTTGAATCTCATATAGACTTTCTAAAACTATGTCACACACTTGTGAAATTTGAACTACATTTTGTTCAAACTTTCTCAAATGAAAAAATGGCCTATATAAGGATTGTAGATCTTGAATCTATGACCATGACTCCATGAGACCCATGAAGCCATGAGCTTGGCTATTTCTACTACTCATGCCACAAGATTGGTCTGCTTGGTATGTATGTTTGATGTATGATGTATCTGTATCTTTATCTTATTTGTTGCTTTACTCTTTAGTCTTTCGGCTTAATCTAGATGGATTATGGACTCATAGAGTGGTGTAATGGTTTGCGCACGTATGCTGCTTTTACTCAATATCCGAATAGATATTTGTATCCGACCTTCTCCGAATCTGATTTATACCGTATTCGATACTCATTATTCGTATCCGTAACCGAGTCAATCCGTATTCGTATATGTATCCGAACGTTATCCGTGTCCGAATCCGAATCCGAACAGAAATATGAAAACAAATATAATATGAGTGATATCCGTTCGTATCCGATCCGTTTTCATCCCTAGCTACGTATGCGTGTGCTCGCATGCAACAGGCATGGTCCGTGTGTCTGGCTTAGGTGCTGCACCTTTATCGCATAATATCAGGTGCTGATCTCCGGGACAGAGAAGTGTAGTGTGTACCTAGCTGCAATGTATCTATCTTATCTCTGCAGATATACCCGTACGGAAACGAGATCTAGCTTATCTAGGAAAACACCAACCGGAATGAATGTGTGAGCAAAAATGTCACTATATATATAACATGAAGGCTTATCTATCACTGTTCGTATAAGAACATTAGCCAAGTTGTTTCGATTCCAACATAATATAAAGGATTTGCCATGTATGACCCACATCAAAAGATGGTCGGGCACGCCCGAAATGTTATGTTGTTATTATTATGCAAGAAATATTAGAAGTTGTTTTAGATAAATTAGTATATATATAATTTATAAAAAAATTCTTTTTCACTCTACCTTTTCGCAACACAATACGTATATAGATACTCTATAATCTCTATTCGATTGTTAACTCCAAACTCTAGTTCTTATTTGGTTGTTGCTAGCTCCAAACTCTAGTCTCTTCTTATAGCTTTTATTCTAATTTTCATGCAGCCTTCAAAAGGGAAAACAGACAAATGCATGGGCATTAATAATACTCAGAGGCATGAAATTTAGGTAGGATTTTACTGGGAAAAAAGGCAAATAAGGCCTTGTTTGGATGTAGTTGAATTCACATCAATCCACATGTGTTGGAGTGGAACTTAGAACTAAATTTCACTCCAATCTACTCCAACCCATGTGGGTTGAGGTGAATCCGATAACATTTAAACTAGTTATAAAATGGCTGACTGCTAGCTTCCCTTGCCTGTCTCCAATAACTCGATGCAAAAGCACTTGAATGTGCGCAAGTTGCCCGAAACCTGCTGGCTTCCTCGTTTGCTATACCTCGGCAGGAAACCTGCCGCTGCCGGGCTGGTGGTGACCCCTGCTGCATTCATGCAGCTAGCTATGTTGGCTTTTGTTTGGACGGCCATGCACGCTACATTGTAGCACTGTACACCCTGTCACGTGCGTGGAGACAAAAGTGTGTGTGCCACCTCAGTTCAGTTACTCCATTACTCTCAGTCTACAGGAAGCGTGCAGTCAATCATTCCAACAAAGTAGTTTGAGATATATAGTACATTAAACCATTTTTTCTGTAATATACGTTAAACAAGATCGTACATTAAATCTTTTTTGCTGTACGTACGCTAACACGATTGGAGTGCCTTGGTAGTACGTACTTGCTTGCACGTTACAAACAATGTTTCCATTTGTTTGGATAGATATGCATGTCGCAATAGCCACTGCACCCAACACATGATTCGATCGATCGGGCTGCGTCAGAAAGCGTTGCCGGTGATCCTCTCGCCACGATCTGGTCCATGCATGTGACTATGATGGATCCTTCACGTTTGTAACTACCAACTTTTTACGTGTTTTTATCATTCATTCACGTGTATGAATACGGTGCTTTGCAGCATATGTGCGGTCTGTGGTTGGTATGTTTAGGTGTTACGTGTATATATATGTATGTAAATCTTTCGTACAATATTGGGCAGATCTATATACAACTAGCTGCAAATCAAATATGATCTGTATTATGAATGGGCTTATGGTCCAGTGGTAGGATTGTCCAGTGGAACACTACCCACCACACCTTTTTCTAGAAATTTTCTAGAAAATTTAGGGTACATGCACGTGTGCACCTTCGGTGATATTGCACGTTTCCCGCACACTGGAGGCTAGAGAGCCTACAATCTCTTCTTTGCGTGTGTACCGACGCACATGCTTGTGTGTGCGTGTGGTTGTGAGTGTGGAGTGTGAGGGTTGTGTGCGTCCAAGTTATACCCGATCAATAAAAAAATCTGTATTCTATTCCCTTCGGTCCCTTTTAGAATGTGGAGTAACAAAAGCTACAATACTAAGCAAAACTCCAATAGCATCTTTATATCTTTCTATTTAATAAAAATAAAGATTTTGGTAAAGAAAAACTCTCCAACTTTACATTAAAAAAAATTCTCCAACATAGCTTCTTCACTTAGAGCATCATCTCCGAGAGTCTTTCTTAAACTCACTCTCAAATCATCATCTGGACAGCTATTTGAGTAAAAGCCACTCTTTACATCATTCCACCCTCCAACAGTTTTTCTTTATCTTGTGCGTATTTTAGAGATTAGCAACACTCTCGAACTTTGGCTAGTGAGAAATTTGGAATAGAGGAAAGCAATATTCAAACAGATACATAGAAATTTTTGAAAAAAATATGTTACATCAAGTCTTGAAAATTCACTAATAATCATTTTTACTTAAATCTAGCTTAGGAAAACCATAAAGGTCTCTGTATTCTGGTTGTGCTAACTTAGAGAATCATCAAAAATAGGTCCCTTTCATAATGAATACAATGCATACATTTCTGATATCCATATCGGTGAGAGTCTTGCATTTGAGTTGAAACCACAAAACTGAAAAGAAAAAATGTACTTCATCATATATTTATAATTGGTTAACACATTTTCAACAGAAACGAAAAACTTGATATAGCACTATTACTTACATCGCTAGGGTTTGTGGCGTAACTCTCGTTATCTTTGAGATACTCGCACACGTAGAATACAGAGACCTTCTTTGTTCACATATGACATTTACTTACGTCACATGGCGCTGACGAGCTCACCGAAGTCCATCACCGCCACGCACTCGGCCACCGCGTCACCGGCGGTGGCCGCCATGGTGGCAAGCTCGCCGGCGTCCTCCGGCTCGCAGCCGCCGTCGCGCGGTCCATGTACGCGATCATCTTGCTGGCTGCTGATAGAGGGAGCTGTGTCAAGCAAGGGAAAGCAAAACCCCCAGAGCGGGCGGGCGCGGCCAAGCCGGTGACTAAACAACATTGATTTTGGTGATTTCTGCAACTACGTGCTATATGTTCCATTTTGTTCTCTAGTTCAGTTTTGTGTCATTGATTTTGGTGTGTTTTTTCTAGTTTTTAATTTTTTTATCCTCTGTCTGTTATAGCCGGGCAGTGGCAGATGCTTGGACCAGTTTGTGGTGGACCCTGGAAAGCATGATTTTGAGATGCAACTTTTTTTTTCTTTGAAACATGCCAGGAGCCCTGTCTGTCGTATAAGACTCGTATATGGGCACCCACGCTTAACCGCACGCTCAAGCGCAGATGAGACTACCTGATATATCTCAGGACGCGTGTCTACCGAGCAACACAAGCACCTACACTACTAAACACACCCACACACGCTCGGTCCCCTCAGGGCAAATATCCCCGGTGCGACACCCGGGCGATCCAGCCAACATTATTTGGACCCGGGCGGGCGCACTCCTCACCGAGAGTTGCTGCCATCGCGCTGGAGGCGCGTTTGCGAGAGCTCCGTTCGGCCATTGCTTGTTTGGGTCTTAACGTCATAAATTTATCATGTTAATTTATATTTTTCTGCGATCTTCCTCCCTATTTTGTGTGCGTACGTATGTCCTGGCTCACTATTGGAATTAATGCCCCCTAGTTTCTGCAGTAGGCACGGGCGCACGGCGAGGTCGACGGCCACATCTCCCCTCCTCCTGGCATCTACTTTTGTGACGCCTAAAATATCTGGTGGTTAAAAAGAAACCCAAGGAAGGCGACGTGAACTGTACACATTTCCAACATGAGAGACCCACTTTAGTAGTATGTTGTTACCTCAGGGACTACATACTATACTATACAGACCCACATTTCCAACATGAGAGACCCACATTTTCAACATGAGAGACCCATATTGTGTTGCATAGTATAACTGCTTGAGAGAACCCATATTGTGTTGCATACTATATAGAAAACCATGAAGGTCTCTGTATTCTGGTTGTGCTAACTTAGAAGATCATAAAAATAGGTCCCTTCATAATGAAAACAATGCATACATTTTTGATGTCCACATCGATGAGAGTCTTGGCATTTGAGTTGCAACGACAAAACTGCAAGGAAAAATTGTACTTCATCATATATTTATAATTGGTTAATTCATTTTCAACAGAAACGAAAAACTTATATTGCACTATTACTTACATCATTAGGGTTTCTGACGTATCTCTTGTTATCTCTGAGATACTCGCACGCGTAGAATACAAAGACCTTCGTCTTTGTTCCAATACGTGTAGAAAACATCGTCTATGGTTAACACATAGAGGATGGATCCGGGTTAGTTGCATGCTGCATATACAAAGGAGAGGACCTCTTTAATATACTGCTCACATACGACATTTATTTAAAAATGACCAGCCAATGTGTCTTTATGTCCATCGACTTCTTTGTTCGTTTATGACCTTGTGCCACATGTACGCACTACTGAGTTTGAACAATACCCCCAAGTCAATTCCAAACTATCATCGCAAATATAGAACTTTTTGTATGCATGCATATTTCACCTTACGTTTGTATAAGCTTCATGAATTTTGTGTACTTCTCCATTGGGTAATCATCGGTAGGGTCAAGGACTGTTTTCATCCTTGGTCCAAATCATTATACAAATTCAGTGGTCGCTGCATGTGTAGAGGCCAGAAGTCTGTTACTAAAACTTATTTATAAATAATAGGTAAAGCTAGACATACAATAAGTTATAGGAGGCCATTACACATTGTCTGTCTTGAAAATTCAAGCATTGCATTTCCTATGTAGGTAACCACTTCAAGGATGAGTTTTTTTCGCATTTCATTTCTCCATCAATGTCCTCATCTGTCTTGCCCCGAAGAGTTTCGTGACCCAGTCCAATCCTCGAAATGTGCTCGTTGTCGTTTATTCTCATCAGGTAGAGATACCTGATCCTTTTCTTCTATTGATCGAGTAGTCAGATCGGGTGAAGAAAACCACCCGTGTAAACATTTCTATAATAGTGATGGACTTAAGAAAACTCTAGTATAAATCCTAGATTTATTATACTTGGGGCCTCTTAAGCCAGATGCTAGTGTAGAACTGTAGATCCAATTTACACTGGCGGTGGGCTTAAGATAACATACTGTGCAAATCCGCTAGCAGTGTTCTTAAGTCCATCGCTAGTATAGATGTATATCTACTTGTGTCATAGCCTTGGGCCTATATGTCTGTTTCTACAAGCGCCCATTTTTTATGCAGTGAAAAAAATCTAGACATTAACAAAAATCTTTTGTGTACTAGGGGTGTCCATTGCGCGCATCTACATGGCCGAATGCAAAAGTCTTGGACTGTAGCTTTAGCTTCTCAGCCTTCTACTAAAAGGGACAGGAGGGAGTAGTTTAGTTGCATTGTTTGATTGAGTCAACACAAAACAAAATTCTCTCACTAACCTTTTTGAAATATCATATCAAGCCAAATATCTTTCTTGTTCATTATTCGCATTTAGAAAAGTACAAACAATGGCCTTGGCATCAGGATGGATGGTTAAATAAACTCAACACTTTGGATAATTCAAAAAATACTTTTTTGAAGACTTGGTTAAAATAATGAAATAGTGTAGTGAACTATATATATATATATTCGTATCATATAGAGGCATGAATGGCTCTGGTTGTATCTCAATCAGGTGCCCAAGAGCAGTGAGGAGTAATAATCGCTACTTTTGATGATAGGGCCACCGATATGCGTTTTCATGTGACAAATTTTACAAAGAATTTTTATATAGTGGCTAGAGTTTTGAAGCTCGTTAAATATATATTTCCAAACAGGTACAAAGAGCTCCTGGGAAAGGACAATGAAACTTCATAGGATCAGTGGCACCATCGATAGATCAATAGACATCCAGCAATCATGGCCTCCAAGTTTAGCTGAACAAAGTTGTACACGTTGGTAAATTGGTCAACTGTCCCATTCACTAGCTCATTTGTTTTAGCCACCTTTCTTTCTATTGTTATCAATCAAAGCCCAATGAAAACAATGCATTTGATTTCATTTCTGCGGAATCTTTGCTTTATTTGTACGGTGTATATATAATAGCTTAATTGCTCCACCTAGAGTATCAAGTATCTTGCTTTAAGCATATGGACCATGCATGCACCTATATATTCTCATTATCTTAGAATTAGTAATGAAACTCTGTGTAGACAGAGAACTTTTTTTTTGTATAGTTTCCTGTGAGTCAGCATGTCTCCTAGCTGATGTAATCTAGTTAATTCAATGGTTATGTGATGTCTAAACCAGCGAGGCAAACAGATTTTGAAGCCAAGCAGTGATCAAGCAATCAGGTATCATATCTTCAGAATGAGATCATGACACCATTGAAAGCTGTATGTGAGGCTAGGAGAGACTGAAGCAGTGCATCTTTGCCATTGTGCGAGGGTAAGGTTAGCTGTCTAGAAAATATCTTCCCTATATGCCCACGCCCCACCTTGCATGGGGGCTTTCACAACTTTGTACACCCACATGATCAGGTACATAAATAAGCTTAAATGTGTAAAACGGATTTAGGACCTAGCTAGGATATATAAACAGTCCAGCACACTTACTGGACCACCTGAACTCAGATGCATTCTGTAACACCCTAAAATTTGCTTCTATTGAAATAGAGCTAAAATGATTTAATTCTGTATTTTTATGCTCATGAAAACATGGGAAAATAATAAATTTTCATTAGATTAAAATTTATCTTAAGGTAGAAACGTGTTTGTTGCATTCATGCCGGCCGCACCTTGTGTTTCTATGTGCAAAATGTGTGTTTTTTTAAATACGTTTAGGAGACGAATATCTATCTCTAGAAAATTTTCAGCTTTTTTCTAAAATTTAATTCCTACCTACTTCACCTTAATATTTATGTTCCAAGTTCCCAGCAATCTTTTTATGAGCTCCAAATATTTTATTTGGGTTCATCATATTCCAAAGTGTCTCTGGGATTTTTCCCCAAATTTTTGGAGGTCTCGGAGTATTTTTCGTGGCTTAAATATCGATTCTAGACTTTTCTAGAATTATTTTATTCACAAAATTAATTAATTCTGAAAATAAATAATATATCTCATTTTCCAACCAACTCTCAAAGCCCATGTGCAATAATCCTAATAAATCTCAAAGGGCCATGCATTTATTTACAAATGGGTTTTAATGATTATTTAGGTCCATTAGTAAATGTGGATGGTGCAACATCAATTGGTACCATATGGCTAGTTAATGTAGATGTGAAGAGTTTTTCTCCCTATAAATATGTACTAACCCCTTGGGCAAAGCACACACCAAAACTACCGTAAGAGAAGCCCTAGTTTGGAAAACCCCTCGTATAGTAAATTAGATTTTTCTCCTCCTTCTCTCGCCGTTGCCGTCGCCGCCGCGCTACCCGACGTCGTAGACCCGCCGTCGACCGCAACAAGGCAATAGGTGAGTTCGCCGTCTTCTCTTTATTCCCTGTGCTCTTGGCTCGTCAAACCGTGGCCTTAAGGGCCCAAACCAAGCGCTCCGGGGAGCTTCTCGTCGCCGGTAATGGACCTCCGCCGCGTCGGTTTTCTTCTCCGGCCGGTGACTCTCTCTCCCCCTCCTTTCTAATTTGGGTCGTCCAGATTCAATCCAACAGTCCAAGATCGTCCGTACCCCTTCATCGGGTTTATTTGCAAAAGAGCCCCTACAATTTCGCGTAATATAACCCATAGTCCATGGCGCACTTATTGAATACGTTTTTCTATTTCGAAAACGTAGTTTTTTTCTAGTAGATTCAGAATACGTTTTCTCTTTCAGAAAGCGTAAAATCCCTCTGTTAGATTCAAAATACGTTTTTTCTTTTGAAAACGTAGTTTCTTGGTTAGATTCAAAATACACTTTCATCTATTTACAGTTTTGCCACTAATTTTATTTTAGCCCTAAAATCTTCGTTTTAACTCCGATTTGACCCGTTCAAGTTGCGTTAGATTCATAATTACGTAACCTACATATTTATCCTACTGTTAAATATATTTTCAACTTTGGAAATTCGAGGTTAGATTTAATCTATTATTTTATTAAAGGAAATCATGTTTAATTCATAACTTTTTCGTTATAGCTTCGATTAGAGTGCTTTTCGCGTCTGTGTGTTCGTAGCGAGACGTAGAATCATTTTATAAACTTGTCATCTTAATTTTATGTTCGATGTACTATTCTAATTTAGATCTATTGTTTGCTTCGTGTATGATTGCATGGATGCTTGTGTGGTGCTTTATGATCATGTCCAGTCGGTGAGCTTTGCGTTGGTGATATAAAAGAAGTTGGTGATCCATAAGTTATTTGGAGGTTACAATTCAATAGAAGAAGGATTTGAGTTTAAGGCAAGTATAGCATGGGAACTTCCTTGTTGTTCTATACACCTTTAATCATTTAATTCATACTGCATGTGTCTACCTTGACTACCACTAAGGATTTCCTAGCACATTGTTACCTTGTGCCTTGATATCTATGTGGTATTGCATTGGGTAGTATGATGCTAGTGCTCAACTACAATCATAATCTTGTAACTTGACTAATGATATATGCAATAAACACTAAAAGATGCTTTTTAGTAACATGGAACAAAGGGCTAGAGCATTATGCTATTTTATGGTGCTCTAGATTTATCTCCCTAAGGACTTATCTGTAAGTGATCATTCGGGACTTATAGTACAACTGTGAGTGCTACATGGCTCTGGCTTTAGCTCAGTATGAGGACCTTTTCTAGCTTGTTAGAGGTTACCTTTATTGGTGTAAGAATGGCTTACCAAATCAGGTATAGGACAGCCTGTGTCCCCTTGTGTATAGGCTGCGTGTCATTGTGCCATCGGGAAGGGGGGTTCCTACATCTGTTTGCCGAGTGAATCTAATGGCCCTAACTTGTTAGATGAACCTTTGAAAGGCTTTATAGTGAACCCTGCCGATCTTCCTTAGAAGTCGGTCAAGAGATTAGCTACCTCAGGTGAAAGGGTAAATCATGACTCACAGTAAATGTGTACAACCTCTGCAGAGTGTAAAACTAGTATATCACCATGCTCACGGTCACGAGCAGCCTTGAGAACCCTTACGGAATAGATGATAAAGCTAATGATACTGATGATAAAGATGCTCACTAATGATTACTATTTATGCTATTCATTATTCATGTTTACCTGATCATGTGTTTATGTGGGCTTGTGAATAAACTTGTTGTCATTCAATTGCTAAAAGATAACTCATTAAAAGCTAATCGCAGTTAAACTAGTGTCAGCCTTTTGAGTCTCATGAACCCCATGTTATATTTGTTGAATACAACATGTACTTACGCTTGCTTTATTTTTTTTAATTATTTGGATAAAAATCTTGGATGGGTACCAAATTACTAAAATTTGAAGAAGTTAGGCTTGTGATCAATCAGTCAGTTGTCCCTGTGAAATGTGGAGTCTTTACCTGAAGATCAGAGTTGTCTTTCCGCTGTCTATACTCTGAGGTTGTATTCTTTATACTAATACGCTATGTAATAAGCATTGACTTATGATATTACCCTTATTTGTGGCTATATGTCAGATTTGACTTTATGGGCTCACATATGTTGTGTATCTGGTTTTGTTATTAAAACCGGGTGCTACAAAGAATCAGAGTTAAAACGAAGAAGATATGGCCTAATCAAGATAGTGACAATTTTGTAAATAGATAGAACTTGATTTTCGAATTTAAAAATAAATAAAATATGATTTTAAATCTACCAATGGACCGTGGGCACTAATAGGAGAAAGGGTAGGGGCTCTTTAGAATAAACTCAGGGACGACGGATTATATACTTAAAAACTTGGAGGACTCTATAGCAAAATTGCCTGACGAAGGGGTACAATCTATTTTGAACCATTGATCCTGAATTGAACGACTGCGGCGGCTCCGGAGCTCAGGTTGGCCAGAACAGAGGGCCGCGCGGCAGTCGGCCATTGCCGGCGCCAAAACTCGTCAGCGAAGCTCAGAAAACGGGCTACGGGCCACAATTTTCAACGGGGAAAACATGGGAAGCAAGTGGAAGCTATGACGAACACGTAAAGGGGATCGGGTGCCGTCGAGGCGGCTCGAGCATGAGCTTGTGGCACGTTTTGGCGGCCAGCGAACTACAGCGACGGTGCACGGACAACAGAAGGAGGAGAAAAATCTAATTTACTACACGAGGGATTTGCCAAACTAGGGGCTCATCTTACGGTAGTTTTGGTGTGCTTTGACCAAACGGTTGGTACATATTTATAGGGAGAAAAACTCCCCACATCTACATCAACTAGCAATATGGTACTAATTGATGTTGCACCCTCCACATTTACTAATGGACCTAAATAATCATTAAAGCCCATTAGTAAATCAATGCATGAGCCTTTGAGATTTATTAGGATTAGTACACATGGGCTTTGAGAGTTGGTTAAAAAATGAGATATATTATTTATTTTTGGAATTAATTAATTTCATGAATAAAATAATTCTAGAAAATTTCAGAATTGATATTTAAGCCACAAAAAATACTCCGAGACCTCCGAAAATTTGGAGAAAATTCCCAGAGACACTTTGGAACATGATGAACCCAAATAAAGTATTTGGAGCTCATGAAAAGATTGTTGGAAACTTGGAACATAAAGATTAAGGTAAAGGACGTAGGAATTAAATTCCAGAAAGAAGCTAAAAATTCCTAGAGATAGATATTCGTCTCGGAAACGTATTTAAAAAAAACACACATTTTGCACATAGAAACACAAGGTGAGACCGGCATGAATGCAACAAACACGTTTCTACCTTAAAATAAATTTTAATCTAATGAAAATTTATTATTTTTCCATGTTTTCATGAGCATAAAAATACAGAATTAGATCATTTTAGCCCTATTTCAAGAGAAGCAAATTTTAGGGTGTTACACATTCTCTAGTAAAGAATAAACATTTTGATCTCAAAAAGATTTTGAGGAAAGAAAAATGAATAATGTTTTCTGTACTGTAAACCTGAAGATGTGCAACCTCTTGTCCTTTGCTATTTTTTCTTGGAGGAATTTGTCATTGCCTCTTCTTAACGAAATATGCGTGAAGTTGTGTTCTCGAATTTTTTTGTCATTGCCTACCAGTTAGAAAAAAAAAACTTGAGGAACGAGCCAAAAGCATGTCATCCTTATCACCATTGTGAAATGTTAAACATTGAACAAAGTGGAGGCATTCGTTCAATCAAAAAAAAAAGGTTTAGAGATGAAAGGAATGACTAATTAATATGTAGCAAGAACATAATGATACACATATGCAGGCATGATTAGCATCTTATTTATATATACCTATATACATGCAAAAAAGGCAAAGGCATGTTGCATGTACCGATGGTCAATCAAAGAACATGATTCCATTAGGACAAAATTTATGATCTGCCAATCGGAATCCACTAAAAGCTCGTTTGTACCTATGTAGTCAGAAGTCAATAACCATCCATACGTTTGCAAACTTTTATCTACTTGCACTACTTGATGCTGCATCTCTTTGTTTTGCAACTTCTTTTAGAGGGGACCAGTTCACTCTCGTCCACTGTGTTCAATTTGTTAGCCATCCATGAAGAATGAGTACATTTACATATATGGCGAGGACAGATGCAGTGTGTATTTCCATTTCCATTTCTTGAGAGAGAGAGAGAAGATGGACGATCACTTCCTCTTGTTTATTTACTTTGGGTCTATATATGCTGAGAGAGATAACATAGCTCGATTGGCTATATGCATGGTTGCTGAGGATTCTACTAATTTAAGCTGGAATTCATCTGGTCCACACCTTAAGCAACTTTTCCCCACCCATATTGGCTACCCCTACACGAGTAATTACCACCATCCAGTCAGAAGACAGATGCCGAACATGCAGGATGCCAAGATGACTACTAAGCTAGATAGAGAGCAACACCATCATACAAGCATGGGTGGATAGCATGCTGCCTGGTCGATCAATCCAGTCCTATGACATGCTTTTGTCCAAAGTGTCAAAAGAACGTAAAAGGAAGGTGCACGCACGTATATAGGTGTGTGGTTGATCATGTAGTCCATATGCCTCGGCGTGTGATCCAATCTCATCGGGAAAAAAAAGATAAGGACACAGGTGTATGTATGTGTCACCGCATCATGTCGTGTCATCACTCATCAGCAAATCAATCTCGCTTTTTTCTCAATCTTGATAATGGAGAAAATGCATTGTTCCACATCACTGTTAAAATGACGTTCGCTTTGTTTCCTCATCATCTCAGAAATGCATGCAAAAAGAAGCAGCATTGTTAAAGTGACGTTCGCTTTGATTTTCTTCCTCGTCATCACAACATATATACTGAGTGCAAAAGGATACCAATATCTCAAAAACACAGCTTGTTTTGTTGTCTTCGCCAAATGCTTTTGGTGGCAATATTTCTAGGAATGCCATCTGATCAATATATAAGACATACTCCCTCTGTCTCGTAAAGAATGTCATTCTCACTTCGTGAGAAATCAAACATTTTTAACTTTGACTAATTATATATAGAAGATAATATTAATATTTTGACCAACATACATCCAATAGCTTCATTCTTTTCGGGACGGAGGGAGTACTGGTGATCTTTATGCTCCAAGCAACAATTTGGTTTAATTCTTTTCAGGCACTGTTTGACAAGGGAACACCAAACAACATTAACGACATTGTGGCAAAGGTTGATAAGGCGTATCAGGACTATCCTGTGCAAAGGGCCAACCGTATTTTTCTAACCCAGCAGGGTTGCATGATGGAGATCATGAAGCACAATGGAGGCCAGCACTACAACATCCCTCACATGAAGAAGAAAACTCTAGAGCTGCAAGGACGTCTTCCAACTACTCTGAGTTGCCCTTTGCAACTTCACAGTCAAGCCATGCAGTTCGTCGCTAGTTAAAATTAGAAGTCATGCATGATGCTTTTTTTTTTGTCGCTTTGGTTCGAGTAATGAAAACAGCAAGCAATATTATCCCTTGTTTTTCAAATGCAATTCATCTTGAACATGAAAATTTTCATCCATTAGCTAACAGAACTTACAGTACTGCTAAACTCAACACTAAAATTGCTCCAACTAATACTAGGACTAGTATCCATCACGAACTGCACCTCGCTGTCGGCCATGGGGTTTTCATCTTCGTCGGTAGAATCTGGTGCCCAGTTGACACCACGCACGTAATGGATCTCATCATCGTCGTCCTGGCGATCCATCGCATGCAGGCATGCAGCAGCGTGGCGGCGTGGTGTGCTGGACACTTTCACGAAGGCTAACGGGAGGGAACGGAGGCGGTATTTGAAGCAACGTGAGGACGGCGCCGCATCAATTGCCGCGAGCGCCTAGGGACCAGGTCCGTAGCTTAAACGACGCCGACTCTTGGAAAACTTTTTTTTTTCCTCATGACTCCGATAAATGGACCGAGGGAGTACCACTATAGCTAGCGGTTCAGGGGACAGGACAGATGATCTCCACTCCAGGAAAAGTCAACAGGTCCGCGCGCCGCCCGGGGCCTGGGACTGGGAGTGAAGCACTTGTTGAGAGTGCGGAGAGACTGGGGTGTGGGCCTGTGGCGTGGGAAAAGTCAATGTTGAGAGCAGAGCACTCGATTCACTTTTGCCGCCTTTCGCCGTAGGCAGGGACACGTGTTGAACGCCAACAATGTGAAGCTGAAGCGAGGCGACGCGATGTGGACTGTGGCACTCAATATAGAGAAACATCTACTAGTCATCAACTTGAAGACTCTGATCATCATTGACAGTCTATTTTGTTTTTTAACGAAACTACACACACTTGCTACTATAAGAAAGTACTGCTTCCGGCCCAAGCCTTCTATAAATTTTTGTATAGATTAAGGACGCTGGCGAATGACGTATGTATCCTCATCACCTTTTCATTCTCGAAGGATATCTCCAGGATTTGGCCGTCATCGTTTGCGTTGCATGCATCCGAGATTAGCTTCCACACTTTGAGGCGGTTTTGCAGAATGTTAATTTTTGGGCGAGAAAGTTTAAACCTGACAAAGCTATTTATTTTAGGACGGAGGAAGTGTAGAGGTTTTCTCAACCCGCATGAGAATGTTCTCTTCTCAATGCAGTTTAACTATGATTCTAGTTTAACTGTAAACACACTATCTACTTTTGTAAAAGATCCTAATACCAACATAATCTTTGATCGAGTACATTCATCACATAGCCATTATAGTAATTATGAGTGTAGTCAGTGTACTAGAATTTTTTTTAACAAATATACAAAGTAAGAACTTTCAATAGATATACAGAAAACACTGAATACATAACACAATATGTATGGATAAAAAATTATGGCAACTTGTAAAAATCAAAACTTGAAATCCAAAATCTAGATTTAAGACGCCACGATACATATACTACCTTACCTTATGTTGAAGACATATATTGCTAGTAGTCCAGGTGTGTCGAACTTATACACGTGGAGTTCGCCGGTTGCTGGAATTTTTCTCTCTCTACACGTGGTCCAAGACATATATACTACAGAACTGATATCTAGTCCCGGTTGGGAACTGCTTTTAGTCCCGGTTTTCCAACCGGGACTAGCGTTCCGAGACTAAATGTGGTGTTCTTTAGTCCCGGTTTGCCACAACCGGGACTAAAGATCCTCCCAGCTTAAAAAAAAATAATGCCTCCCACCGCTGCGCCCTATGAGATTCGAACCCAAGACCTCATGCACTGCCTCGCGCGAGCTTACCACCCCACCTACACAACACATCTAACAATGGATGGGATGCTTTCTTTTTGAACTAACCCATCGGGGGACCTTTAGTCCCGGGACTAAAGGGTCCTTTAGTCCGGGTTGGTGTTACTAACCGGGACTAAAGGGTCTATCTTTAATCCCGGTTGGTAATACCAACTGGGACTAAAGGTTGGAGGACTTTTAGTCCCGGTTGGTGGTTCCAACCGGGAGTAAAGGAATCTTTAGTCCTGGGGGCAAAAAATGCCGAGACTAATGCCAAATTGGGATATCGTTCTAAAGTCTGTTCTCTAGTAGTGGAACCTTTAGTCCCGGACGCAATGCAAGAGAGCTGATCGATCAAGCTGTTTTCTGCTGTTGCATGCATTCCTTTATTCCAAAGATAGTTGAAAAAGCTTGTCTGATGCACTGGACACGGTTGTACATCCGATCTACAGCACAAGTAGTTTTTTTTTATCGGACAGCACAAATAATTCTATATATACAAGTACATGTGTGTGGTTGATCTCACGCGCGGATATATGGGCTTTGTCTTAGGGTTTACACTATCCCAAGTTCCGAAGGTTTGGAACGGTGCAACATCTGGCTTTTGCAAAATTGCAGTGCACTCCACTTTGTACGTCGTCCTTCTACATGGATCTAGCTAGCTAGCAAAGGGCAAGTTCCAAAACACGGCCGGGCCAGCAACAGCATGGTGTGGGCATCCACACATATGCCTATATGCGTGTGAATGATTGACTTGCATTGTTTTGGGCCGCATATCATGCAGGGGCGCAACAACACACGTCCCACTCGCTTGTTTTTGCATTGCATGGCCACCGTTTCAACCTCTTTGATTGACAAAAGCTAAAGAGCTCAAACTAAAGCTGTGGCGCCAGCTCAATGTCTCATATCTTTCGCCGAATCTTCGTCATGCTTGGACGGGCCATCAGTGGCAGCTATATAAATGTGTGTGTGTGCGCGCGCGCGCTTCGTATAGAGTATGCAGTGACATGCATTGCTACCAGGCTTTCATTGGTGTACACTATGTATGTATGGAACCATGGACGATGGATGTGATCCGTGGTCCAAGATAGTGGTGAAAATATCTTGCTTTGTTTGTCACACAGAAGAAAGAGAGGATATTTTGTCATCTAGAATTCTAGATAGATGCTAATGAGTCAGTTTATACATGTTATATGGATACACCACTACTACAATAAGCATTTGTAGGGGCGGCTGGCGATGGTTTGTAGAGGCGGCTCGGTCAGCCGCCTCTACCATACCGTCTCTACAAATCATGCATTTGTAGAGGCGGTTTTCAGACCGTCCCTACAAATCGATTTGTAGGGGCAGCTGGTAACACCAGCTATGATGTGACCACGCCAGCGTCGGAGACCTCGACGACCACTCCGACCACTCTGACCACTTCTCCGACCACTCCGATCACCTCTCCAACCACCTCGGCGACCTCTCCGACCACCTCACTGACCTCGGCAACCTCTCCGACCACCTCACCAGCTGATACACCACTTCAAGTCCCTACTGGACCAATCACCCGTAGCCGCGCCAAAAAGATACAACAAGAGGTGCACGCGCTACTTTGTGAATTTCAATTAAACTTTGATGGTAATTTCGAGCTACCTAAGTCGTACATGTTGTTATTACTCAGGTTCTACGAGAAAGAAGACAAGGACACATCAAGGATGGATCAGAGAGAAGAGCTGGGCGATCGACCAGTTTTAGTGAAGACTGCTCCGAAGCTCAATAGTCTGCATGAAGCTAAAGAGCCCGTGCAAAAACTGTACCATTCTACAATAATTCGTGGAAGGAGTTATGACCAAAACATTAAAGACTGCCCAGAAGCCCAAAAGACACGCGGAAACTGAAGACCACTTCGTGAATGCTCTAGTCCGTTGTCCTTCCACCTTCCAACGTGGCTTCTTCAGTTCACATCTATCTTAGAAACTTCTCATAGTATAAATACCACATCTAGGCTACTAGAAAATAACTTTTTGATAATTTGATAATTCTAGTGATATTGTAGCCGAGCTGCCGAGTGCTTACTCAAACCCTTGTTCTTCCTTGTTCTTCCTGGACTTGTGAAGAGATTCCTCTGGAATCCACTAGTTTGTGCTTTGCGGGTTCCAGTACGGCTGCCCTGCCTTGTGTGGATTAGCTCCGGTTGTGGTTCTGCGGTCGTTCGGAGATCGAGTCGAAGTCTTCGCGGTTTCAGTGCCTCTCTCTCCCCGTCGCTTGGTCGCATCCAACCTTGGCAGGTATAAAGCTAGTTATCCTCCGCTGTTCACAGGAAGTTATCTTGTAATTTCCAACCTACTGTCGTGAAGATCGGGCCAACTCCCGTACTGAAATAGCTTCAGTACTTATAATGTGGTATCAGAGCTCAAGTTGACACGGTAGGTCTTGCCATCATCCACATCATTATCCTTGTTTAATCTACTTCATATATTTGTGTTTATTCATATCCTATAGTCCAAAGCCACAAAAGAAAAAAATACCTATAACCATTTCTCGGTACTGTTACATTGTGTTTTGTGTTCATCGAGTTGCTAGTTACCACCATTTATATTAAAAAAAATTTGAGTTATTTCATTCGTTACCGCTGTCAGTGTTATTAAAAAAAGAGATCAAAAAAAGAGAAGTGAAAAGAAGTTGAAGGATCTGTGTTGCGATGTATTGCTGAAAATTTCAGTTTACATATTTGAGTTGGTGGTAACCTTGTTAGCAGCATCGTCGTGTCTTTGAGCACATCAAACACTCGGTTAGCAGTACCGTAGCCCTCCTTGTTAGCCACCTATAGCTCCACCAAAACCTGAACTGGGACGTTCGATTCGTAATCCTTACGACCTCTCTACCACCTCCGTTGAAGCTACCACACCAGCACCATCACGGTCCTTGAGAACGAGCAAGAACTTGGGTAAGTAAGAGGTGAGATTGTGTGTTTCCACAAATTTACCTATTCCATTTTTTTCTTGCAACTAGTCTAACATGGTAGGATCCAATTCGAGTATTCATGGTGGGGACCACGGAGATGAAGAACCCCCTGTTGTACGGGCGGAGCTACGTCAAATGGCCAACTCGCTCTTGGAGGCGATGGAAAGGATGTTCAACGAACGTCTTCCTGCAGCGGGTGGTCGAGGACCTCAACATCAACATGAAGACAATCACCGTGAAGAATTTGGTGATGAAAATTCTGGTCTGGGTGCTGGATTTCATGGCTGCCATGGCAATGGTCGCGGTGGTCGGGGTGGAGGGCGTCGTGTTGATTTAGATCAGCGCGGTGGTGGACGTCGTGCTGAATTTGATCATCAGCGTGGAGGAGGACGTGGACGTGATCGCCATGTACATTTTGATGATGAAGATGAGGTCCACGATGAGTATGAGGAAGGATTTGATGATAATGAAAATCCTTTTGGACACCATGGGCATTTTGAACAACCACATGAACATCATCGTGGTGCTGGTCATGATGGGGAAAATCATCGTGGTCATCATAATAGAGATGATCCGGATAACATTGCTCGTGTAAAGTTAAGTGTTCCAAAATTTTCAGGGAAAGAAAATGCTGATGCTTATCTTGAATGGGAGGAGCAATGTGATCAAATTTTTAGAGTGCATAACCTTTCTGATCAGAAGCATATCAACCTTGCTTCTGTTGAGTTTTCAGGTTACGCTCTCACATGGTAGAACCAAGTTCAAGAGGATCAACGTGTGTTGGGACATGACCATATCAACACATGGGCTGAGATGAAAAGAGTGATGAGAAGACACTTTGTGCCATCAAGTTATCAGCGTGACCTACGCAATAGGTTACAAACATTGAGACAAGAATCAAAATCTATTGATGACTACTTCAAGGAGATGGAGTTACTCTTGGTGAGATCTGGAATTAGAGAAGATGAAGAGTAAAAAATGGCAAGATTTTTGAATGGTCTCAATGAAGAAATTTCAGGTGTTGTTGAGATGTTTCCATATCATAATTTGCAAGACCTTGTTGATCAAGCTATGCGCACCGAGAGGAAAATTCAGCAAGAGGGACGAAGAAGGTCTTATGGGAGCCAATCAATTTTAGCCCCATGGCGGCGGCAGTAGTCCGGTACCTCTATTGGTGGGGGAAGATCACAAGGAGTTGCTACTAGGCCTCCTCCATCCATTGGTGCTACAAAGACAACAGTTTCTACTACTTCTTCACCTACAATTCAGCAAGAACAATGACGACATGCTGCAACCACAGCAACCCCTCCTGCTGCATCAACTGCTGCTTCTTCTTCCCATACCAGAGGCATTATTTGTCACAAGTGCCAAGGTCGAGGACATATTGCTGCTCAATGTCCTAGTCGAAGGACCATGATTATAAATGAGCAAGGTGAATGGGAATCTGAAAGCGAACCTAAGGAAGAAGCTCCAATATATGATGAAGAAATTATACAAGATAAAGGTGATGAAATTCAACCTGATGAAGGAGATCATAATTGTTTTATTTCTCTTCGTGTGCTTAGTATTACTGCTGAAAAAGAAGAGAATGGCCAGCGGCACAATCTTTTCCATACCAGAGGCATGATTAAGGACAAGCTATGTCGCATCATCGTTGACAATGGTAGCTGCAACAATATTACAAGTCAAGAATTGGTGAACAGATTGGGGTTGAAACCACAACATCATCCAAGTCCATACAAGATGTAATGGCTCAATGACTGCGGTGCGCTGCGTGTAACAAATATTGTGACCATTCACTTTTCTATTGGGCGGTACAATGATCATGTGGAATGTGATGTGGTGCCTATGCAAGCATACCAGCTGTTGCTAGGGAGGCCATGGTTATTTGATCATGATGTTCAGATCTTTGGAAGAACCAACAAGCTGTCTTTCGTGTACAAAGGAGAGCGAATTTCTTTGCTTCCTTTAACACCGGAGTAAATTTTGAAGGATGATCTTAAAAAGAAACAGCGAGAGAGCGAGAACCACCTGCGAGTGACCCATAAAAATAGTGAGGGAGAGATTCCAAAGCCAAATAAAACCCCACAGCCGCAAAGAACCAAGACACCGGGAAAAGAGGGTTTAATTATGATGGCTTGGAAAGGGGATCTAAAAGAATTGAGTGAACCCAATGCCATGTTCCTCGTACTCCTGTACAAGGACACTCTTCTTTCTACTAACAACTTACCCTCTACCCTGCCAAGTGTTGTCTTTGATGTGTTACAGGAATATGAGGATGTCTTTCCGGATGAAGTGCCACCAGGACTGCCACCTAAGAGAGGAATCGAACATCAAATTGATCTTGTGACCGGTGCTTCACTCCCAAACCGTGCTGCCTACCGCACCAACCCGGAAGAAACCAAGGAGATTCAGCGACAAGTGAAAGAATTGATGAGAAAAGGGTACGTACAAGAAAGTCTGTCACCTTGTGCTGTTCCTGTCCTTTTAGTTCCTAAGAAAGATGGGTCTTGGCAGATGTGTGTGTGGATTGCCGAGCAATAAATAACATTACCATAAGGTATAGACACCCCATCCCTCGGCTGGATGATATGCTTGATGAACTTAGTGGTGCTATCATATTCACTAAAATTGATTTAAGAAGTGGATATCACCAGATTCGCATGAAAGAAGGAGATGAATGGAAAACAGTCTTTAAAACAAAATTTGGGTTGTATGAATGGTTGGTAATGCCTTTCGGGTTAACCAATGCACCAAGTACATTCATGAGATTGATGAATCATGTGCTTAGAACTTTCATTGCCAAGTTTGTTGTCGTTTACTTTGATGACATCTTAATTTACAGCCAGTCTCTTGATGAACATGTTAAACATATCCAATATGTGCTTGCTATCCTACGTGAACAGAAATTGTATGCTAACCTTGAGAAGTGCACCTTTTGCACCGACAAGGTAGTCTTTCTTAGATTTGTTGTTACAGGACAAGGAGTGGAGGTAGATGAAGAAAAGATCAAGGCTGTACGAGACTGGACGCCTCCACAGAACGTGAGCCAAGTCAGAAGCTTCCTTGGACTTGCTAGTTTCTATCGGCGGTTCATGAAGGATTTTAGCACTATTGCTGCACCAATCAATGAGCTGACCAAGAAAGAAGTGCTTTTCAAGTGGGGAGAAGCACAACAGAAGGCATTTGAAGAATTGAAGATGAAGTTAACAACAGCCCTAGTCCTTGCCCTCTCAGATTTTGGTAAGACATTTGAAATAGAATGTGATGCAAGTGGAGTTGGGATTGGAGGTGTGCTCATGCAAGAACGAAGGCCAATTGCATACTTCAGTGAAAAGCTAAGTGGTCCAACTCTAAATTATTCAGTTTATGATAAAGAATTATATGCTCTCGTTCGGAGTTTCGAAACTTGGCAACATTACCTTTTTCCTAAAGAATTTGTGATACATTCAGATCATGAATCATTGAAACACCTTAAAGGACAACTAAAACTGAATAGAAGGCATGCAAAATGGTGTGAATTCATTGAGTCATTTCCCTATATTGTCAAGTACAAGAAAGGAAAAGAGAATGTTGTAGCAGATGCTTTGTCTCGACGTCACACTTTGCTAACCCAACTTGACGCTAAGATTCTTGGCTTAGAAAGCATAAAAGATTTATATGCAACTGATTCATATTTTGCTGAACCATATTCCAAGTGTCGAGAAGGCAAAGGATGGGAAAAATTTCATGTGAATAATGGGTTTTTGTTTCGAGCTAACAAACTCTGTATTCCAGATTGCTTTGTTTGAATTTTACTTGTGCAGGAAGCCCACGCAGGAGGACTCATGGGACATTTCGGTGCCAAGAAGACATAACAAGTCCTTACCGACCACTTCTTTTGGTCAAAGATGAGAAGAGATGTGGAGAGACATGTTCTTCGCTGCGAATCATGCCACAAAGCTAAGTCCCGTGTGAATCCTCATGGATTATACACTCCTCTGCCTATTCCTAGTGTGCCTTGGGAAGATATCTCTATGGATTTTGTTCTTGGTTTACCTCGAACCAAGCGGGAAAGGGATTCCATCTTTGTTGTGGTTGATCATTTTAGCAAAATGGCACATTTTATTCCATGCCACAAGAGCGATGATGCTTCACATATTGCTGAACTATTTTTCAAAGAAATTGTACGACTACATGGAGTGCCACGAACCATTGTTTCTGATCGTGACACTAAATTTTTGAGTTATTTTTGGAAAACTTTGTGGGGCAAACTTGGAACACGGTTGCTATTCTCTACGACGTGTCATCCACAAACCGATGGACAAACTGAAGTTGTGAACCATACTCTATCAATGCTACTACGAGCTATCCTCAAGAAGAACTTGAAACTTTGGGAAGAAAGTTTGCCACATGTCGAGTTTGCATACAATAGGGCAATACACTCGACCACTAAATTTTGTCCATTTGAAATTGTATATGGGTTTAAACCCACTGCTCCCATAGATCTTTTGCCTTTACCTATACAGGAATGTGTAAACTTCGATGCAAGCAAGCGAGCCGAGTTTGTCAAGAACCTTCATGATAGAGCTCGGACAAACATTGAAAAGATGACCAGGATGTATGAGAAGCACGCCAATAAAGGTCGAAGGAAGGTGTTATTTGAACCAGGAGACTTGGTTTGGGTGCATTTACGCAAGGACAAATTTCCTGAACAACGCAAAAGCAAGTTGCAAGCCCGAGCTGACAGTCCATTCAAAGTGCTACGCAAGATCAACGACAACGCTTACGAAATTGATCTGCCACGTACTTATGGTGTGAGTACCAGTTTTAATGTGGCGACCTCTCTCCATTCTTTGGATTAGAAGAGTCGAGGATGACTCCTTTTCAAGGGGGGAGGATGATGTGACCACGCCAGCGATCGGAGCCAGCGTCAAAGACCTCGGCGACCACTCCGACCACCTCTCCAACCACTCCGACCACTTCTCCGACCACTCCGATCACCTCTCCAACCACCTCGGCGACCTCTCCAACCACCTCGGCGACCTCTCCGACCACCTCACTGACCTCGACAACCTCTTCGACCACCTCACTAGTTGATACACCACTTCAAGTCCCTACTGGACCAATCACCCGTAGCCGCGCCAAAAAGATACAACAAGAGGTGCACGCGCTACTTTGTGAATTTCAATTAAACTTTGATGGTAATTTCGAGCTACCTAAGTCGTACATGTTGTTATTACTCAGGTTCTCCAAGAAAGAAGACAAGGATACATCCAGGATGGATCCGAAAGAAGAGCTGGGCGATCGACCAGTTTTATTGAAGACTGCTCCGAAGCTCAATAGTTTGCATGAAGCTAAAGAGCCCGTGCAAAAACTGTACCATTCTACAATAATTCGTGGAATGAGTTATGACCAAAACATTAAAGACTGCCCAGAAGCCCAGAAGACACGCGGAAACTGAAGACAACTTCGTGAATGCTCTAGTCCGTTGTCCTTCCACCTTCCAACATGGCTTCTTCAGTTCACATCTATCTTAGAAACTTCTCATAGTATAAATACCATCTCTAGGCTACTAGAAAAAGGACTTTTTGATAATTTGATAATTCCAGTGATATTGCAGCCGAGCTGCCGAGTACTTACTCAAACCCTTGTTCTTCCTTGTTCTTCCTGGACTTGTGAAAAGATTCCTCTGGAATCCACTAGTTCGTACTTTGCGGGTTTCAGTACGGCTGCCCTGCCTTGTGTGGATTAGCTCCGGTTATGGTTCTGTGGTCGTTCAAGATTGAGTCAAAGTCTTCGCGGTTTCGGTGCCTCTCTCTCCCCGTCGCTTGGTCGCATCCAACCTTGGCAGGTATAAAGCTAGTTATCCTCCGCTGTTCGCAGCAAGTTATCTTGTAATTTCCAACCTACTATCGTGAAGATCGGGCCAACTCCCGTACTGAAATTGTTTCAGTACTTATCAAGCTATCTCTACAAAATCGATTTATAGGGGTGGCTGTAGTACCAGCCGCTCCTATAATATCTATTTATAGGGGCGGTTCAATCTAGAACCACCCATACAGTATATTTTTTCGTCAAAAAAATTCAAATTCGACCAGAACACACATATATGTATATATATATATATATATATATATATATATATATATATATATATATATATATATGGAGAGTATATTCAGTAGCCAGCTACAAAATAAGTTATTCTGTAGCCACCTCCATTTACGATAATGTCAATACATATTTACGATAGTTGGGTTACTATAACACATGTGGATATTTACCGTAACGTTATAGTAAACCACTTGGCAATGAGTTACTGTAATATCGTAAATTAACATAGTAATTATTGTAACTCAAACACTTCTGGAAACTCGAATTATTTTGTGGGTGATGAATTTTTCTGTGCGTTTTTTTCGGTACACATAGAAAAATTACGATTTTTCTATCGGTTTCAAAATACTCTGACAGAAAAATACGAAAACCCACAGAATAATTGTATGATTTTTCTGTGCGTGACAATACACACACGAAAAAAATCAGCACTCACAGAAAAATGAAACTTATTCTGTCGGTTCTTTAAAAACACACAGAAAAAATATATGCACGCACAGAAAAAATGTTATTATTCTGTCGGTTATTTTAAAACGCACAGAAAAAACATTCACACGCACAGAAAAAAACCAAGAAGTCCTAACCCTAACCCTAACCCGCCGCCCCCAAACACCCTCGCACGAACGCTCCCCTCCCTCTCCTTCTTCTTCCCCGCCGCACCCTCCCTTCCCCTCCCCAGCCCCCCACACTCCCCTCCCCTCCTCCCACACCCGCACCCGCCCATCCTCCACCGGATCCCGCCCTCCCTCCCTCCCTTCTTCCTCGGCGCAGCCGTGCCGCCCTCCTCTCCCCCTCCCTACCCCCTGTCCCAAGATCCGGCGTGGCCGCATTCCCAGCGTGACCCTTCCCTCCCGCTCCCCCTACAAGTGAGATCCGTGGTGGTGCCGCCCTCCCTCTCCCCCCTCCCCTACCTTCTTCCCGGCACGGCCCCTCCCTCCCTACTCCCCACAGGCGAGATCCGGTGGCCGGTGCCACCCCTCCCCTACCTTCTTCCCGGCGCGGCCCCTCCCTCTCGCTTCCCGTTCCCAGTGGCCCCTCACCTCCAGCTCCCCCACCGGCGAGATCCCGCAGGCCGTGCCGCCCTCCCTCTCCCCCCCCCTACCTTCTTCCTGGCATGGCCCCTCCCTCTTGCTCCCCCACCAATGAGATCCGATGGTTGGTGCCGCCCCCTCCCTCTCCCCCCCCCCTACCTTTTTCCTTGGCGCGGCCCCTCCCCTCTCGCTCCCCACCGGTGAGATCCGATGCGGCCGGTGCCGCCCCCGCCCTCTCCCCCCTCCCCTACCTTCTTCCCCGGCGTGGCCCCTCCCCCTCCGCTCCCCACCGGCAAGATCCGGCGGCCGGTGCCGCCCCCTCCCTCCCTCCCTCCCCCAATGGCGAGATCCAGGGAGGGGGCCCGGCAGCAGCGCACCCTAGGCAGCAGAGGGGATGGCTGCGCGGGCCAGGGGCGAGCTGTAGCCCCCTGGCCGAGAGCGGTGGCACGGTGGCGGGGGGCGTGGTGGCGGATGCGGCGTGGATGGTGGCGGCGGTGCTGGTGGTGCGGGCGTGGATGGCGGCGGCAGCGGTGCTGGTGGTGCTTTCGTGGTGTCGGCGTGCCTTTTTTTTATTAGAGCTTCTGTTAGCTGTATAATTAGCGAGTAATTTAATTCGTGCTTTGCTGCTTTGCTTCCGTGGTGCTTGAGAATTTCCTAATTGTTCCTAGTGTTTTAGTACTGTGATATCTAGTTGTTTTTCTTCCTTAGTTCTGACCTGTTCATGTCTTTGTCTGATCTTGTCATAGGCTTACATGGTGTCATTTTATTGCTGCATTACTAAGAGAAGATGGAATTCTCACTGCGGCCATTTGCAAACTTGATTGAGCTCCTGATTACACTTGACAAAGGTGAATTTAGTTTTTGTTCAATCAAGTTTAGAAAAAAAACACCTGCCTTGATGTTAGTTCTTATTTTTTTTGTATGCCATTGTTGATAAAAAAAAGACATACCCTGTTATGCTTTAGGAAGATGAAAGTGACATGTAAGATTACTCTGTGCACTTCATTTTTGCTCTTAGTTGATGTTCATGCTGTTTTTTCTTCTCTATTTTAAGTGCCTACTAGGTGCAATATTAAATTATTTTTGTAGTCAACAATCTATAGGCAATAGATAGAGCACACTATGTGATTGTAGTCAACAAAGATGGTATTGGTGAACCCAGCCAGACATACTAGGCATTTAGGGAATTTGCCAATATGAGATGATCCAAATGATTTAAGTGAATAGCTCTATCTTGAGTTGGTAGTTGCTATCAGACACTATCTTGAGTTATGGTTAATTTAGTTCAATGTCTATTAGAAATTACTTTTCTCTTTACCTCTGAATATTTTTTGGAATTTCTTAGCTTGAGAACAGATTGTAGATATGTTGATCAGTAGCCGTGCTTTGTTTATATGGTTTCAATAACATTGTGTTTTGTAAGTGTATAATGATATTGAAACATTGAGTCCATTGTTATGAACAACAATGATATGTAACAACTTTCATGCTAATTATATGTATCGAGATTGCTGAATGTAACATGTTGATGCATGGCTAAATGATACTATTCATGTATGATGAAATATGATGATAGTCAATAGTTATGAGCCGTGCTTGTAGACTTCATTACTGTATGGACAATATATATTTTAATATGCTTTTGCTACTATTTTAAAATAATTTTTTGTGTGTGTTTAACTCTTTTTTCCTGTGAGGCTGGCTACACAGAAATATTATTTTTAATCTGGGTGAAACGAATTTTTCTACGAGTTCACCTAGACCGACAGAAAAAAACATGTGTTTTTCTGTGCGTTTATTTCTTTTTTCTGTGTGGATTAACACACAGAAAAATTAGTTTTAATTTGGGTGAACACAATTTTTCTATGCGTGTGAGACCCACAGAAAAATTGTTTCTAACGGTGAACCCACAGAAAAATTTGATTTTTCTGTCATTATATTTCTGTGGGTTATTTTCTGACGGTACACCGTCAGAAAAATATTTTTCCGTGGGTATTCGAATTTTTCCGTGGGTTTTTGCACACACAGAAATATTTGAGTTTCCAGTAGTGAAAGTGGCTATAGAATAAGTTATTTTGTAGCCAGCTATAGGGTAGTAGTTCTATATATATATGCATATATAATTCAAATCTGACCACAAGCACAAGAGCATTATATAAACTACCATTACAAGTCTAATTCACAAGAATATATACAATCCATCATTAAATAGATATAATTCACAAATCTAATTCGTTCCACAAGTCCAAACCATCCCACAAGGTAAGACCAATGTCAAATTCCATACACATTATTATCAACGGCCTAGAGGTAGCCTTTCAGTCTCACGAAGGTGTTGGTACTGAGGATTTCTACCTAAGTCAGAATCTTGGTCATGGTAGGTGCCTTTGACGTGTACAATCTGGTCCAATATGGAGTTGCAAAGGTCGCCGACGAGCTCTAAGAGTTGGTCATCCTTGTATGGGTCTCTTTTTATTTCTTTCTTTTCTTTCCACTACAAGAGAACAAGTTTTGGTTTAGTATTTCGTATCATGTGCGAAGTTTTTATACTACGGGTGAGGAGGTTCAAACATTACCCTTAAGGGGTGTCTCCTATAGGCACCGGTGTTAATCATTATAGAACATACATAGTATCCACAATGTACACTCCCAGGCTTCTGCTTGGGGCATTGTGTGTTTTGTATATAGAAATATTAAGTAATGCTTTTGACAGCCATATAATGGAGTACTAAAGTAAGTTACACTTACCGCACATAATGTTTTTATAGCCAGCCTCTCCTTTCTTACTGGATCATGCCTTCCGTGATGTTGATTGACATAGAACCTAAATACCCTGTTTGAATTATTTTAGCAAATACAACTTGATAGTATCCAAAAGTGAACGTTACAAATATGTATACAAACATATAAGCTAATGAGGATTATCGATATGTATACGTCTTGAGAATCGATATAAAGTCTTTGTATGTCACCGGGTCCCTCTCTCTGGAAGGATTGAATGAGCCCTTATCCTTGTCATCAGCATATTTTAGTATCCTTGATACAACCTCTTGGGTCTCCGGCTTATCAAACTTAAGATTACCGCTGGATGATCCTGTACTCCTCGCATATATCCAATTCCTTGAGCGTACGTTCAAATTCTTCACATCGATATTCCCAGAAGCTATGGCCTCTTCGTCCATCTTCCTAAACTGCTCTTCCTTAGCATAGTAGCCACTAGGGCCTAGATGATGGTGGTGTTTGTTCCTCTTTACCAGCTCGGTGTTACGGGCACTGAGCTCCAATGCCTCCAGTGAAGTCTTCTGAGCCACGAGCTCCTCCCATTGATTAGAAGTTATGTTGCCGAACTCGTTGAAGGGAGTTAACCCCTTTTGGATATACTTCTTGTTGAGCTCTGACCTCCAACGTCGGAATGACTCTCCCATGATCTTGAAAGCATTTTTTACCAGTTCATGCTTACCCTCCGGAAATCTAAAATTGAGCTTCAGCTGCTTATCCCATAATTCATCCTTTTTCTTCTCTAGTAACTCTTTCCAGTTAGGGATTGCTAGGTTCAATTTATCTCTTACTAGGGCCCCGATCATATTACGGAATCGTCCTCTGAATTCCTTCAGCTCAAGGATCTCCCCTGCTAGCCCGACCTCTGTTATCACATAGCATGCCTTATCTGGATATTGGTTTGCTTTTCTATCCCCTTGTTTCCTCTTTGGCTTGGTAGTCGTGTTCGTGGTTGTGTCTTGAGGTTGTGGAGTAGTGGCCTCAATGTCCGTCTCTGTGACTATTGCCTCTGCTCTCCTTTTCTCTACTCCGTCTTGTCCGGCAAGATGTCGCGGACGTCAACATCATCTTTTCCGAGTTTCAGGAGGGACCTATATATAAGATAGGTCAAAGTGTTAGCAGATGTAACACAACCAAAGCTTTAGCAAAATTTACAAGCTAAGGCTTTATCCCTATCTCCTCGTTCGGGTCAAAATCCTTGTCCAAATCTTCCTCTGTTGGCCTCCTTCTAGCTTCACGTGGGAAAGGATCCTCAGGAGTTACATATCCCTCTTCTGAGTCCTCATCATCATCATCCTCTTCTTCTTCGCCTTCAGCAGCCTATCCTGCTTTTTCTTCTGCTCCTCCTTCCTCCTTGTCACACTGCTCTTGAGTAAGCTGGTCCTCTAGTGCTTGCTCCTCATAGGTTGTCTGCTCATCATGCTCGGGGCATCAGGCTGCACTGTCTGGTGTCCACGACATTATTTCGCGCTTTGTTCTAATAGATGCAAGAAAGTGTGCTTTAGATACGCAAGAAGGTATAAGAAATAAAAAAGGTCTCTAAACCAAAGTAGTCCTATAAAACAATAATATATAAAAAATGAGTAGTAGCAGTAGTAGAGGCCTCAGAAACATGTCAATCATCGTTTGATCATGAACTTAGAGCATCAAGACATCATAACAGAGAAGAGAGGAGAAGGTAATGTAGGGGCAGCTGATAATGATGCTAAGTTCTTTATCATCAGCTCATATTCCATATAATGTATGAACTTGGACAATTTCATCATCGACAAAACAAAGGAGAGGAGAGGAGAGGAGTGATTTGGCAAAAAAGCAACAACTGCTTAGCAAACATAGAGCAACAGCTTGATGACAAAAATAGCAAAAAAACATAGGAGAGGGGAGCTTTTGACGAACATCATCCTCACCTAATGAAAAGACATGTAGAATAGTTTAGATACACAGAGAAACACAACATCATAAAGCTTATTACCAAAAAGCTTGCAAGATTTAAATGCAATCAAAGAATTGAGATAGCAGTCTCCGTTTGACAAGAATAAGATACCAAAGTGCAAGCCTGCTGCATTGCTTGGAACTGAGCAGGAATTGAAACTGTACGAATAAGCATTACTGAACAACCAGGAATCTAGGATAACACAAATGAATTACTAGAAATTACATGCAAAATGATATAGAAAACAAAATCACGTATGCTGGAATAGCACAAAACATACTAGAAATTACATGCAAAATGATATAGAAAACAGAATTACGCATGCTAGAATAGTACAAAACATACAAACGAATTTAGTTAGATCTTAGTTTTCTTTAAAGTAAAATTAAGTTACCTAGTCTATAGAATATTTTGTTATCGTAAGGATTATGGCACAATTGCATATCTTCTAGTAGATTATGAATTTAAAATTAAACAGATAAAAATACAGTCTAGTGCTCCGTTTGTCACTATACAATATTAAATTCACCAATCAAGAAACTACAACAGGAGTAGGAAAAACCCCATTGGACAAGGAGCAAATAACTCTTACGCCGAACTGTCTCACAAATAAAGCAGGTAACTAAGGAATTATAGCTAGTAGTCCCTACATTGCAAAACTAAAGGCATTGATAGACTTCGAGGCATGGTCTCAAAAACTAGATATCGACTCTTAATTTCTTATTATGCTTCAGAACCCCAAATATTGGCTAAAAGTACACAAGGGCATGCAGAAACCAAACTGAGAATAGCACTGCCCATGCACAAGAAAAAACTGTGTCCAGTTGCATACCAGCAATACCCAAGGTAGTACTACAGCTCCAAAGTTGAATAAGAGCGAAATTCAATTGAACTTAGTACTACCATGATTTTACGAAGTTCATCACCAATTGCTTATTTCTTTCATAGTCCCAAGTACTACAATAAATTTAATGAACAAAGCTTAAAAAGGTACAACAGATCTCTAAATGCCAGTGGTAACCAATTAGTTACTGCTGACAACAGTGGTACATGATTGGTCCAAAAATTGATGCAAGCTGTTGTTTACCAGTGGGCCAATAGCACATTTTATTGCCGTGACATAGCTTAACAAAGTACAGGTTTCTGATTGTCAGTGGTAACAAATTGGTTACTGCTGACAACTTTGGTGCATTGATTGGGTAAAAAACTGGTATATGTTATTCTTTACCAGTGCCCCAATGTTCATGCCTGAGAATTAAGTTTATAATTCTAGCAAGTCTAGGGTTTTGAACCAATACATCTAGATGTCAATAACCAATCTACCTCTAGTCAACCTGGCTTGCTTGGAAAAAAGGGCCTTTTAGTTTTAATAAAAAAACATTTGGTGCTACCAAATACAGACCAGGTTATAGACCCTAGTCACCTTGAAGAGTTTCCTTACTATTCCCACATTCATGTCTATAACTTGTCAACATAGTTTGCTTGAAGGAATGTTGAAACAGGAACTTATGTTTCTAACCAATCACTTTTATCTACTTCAATCATGCCAATTCTGAACGCAAGTTCATTTGCACTGCTAAACAGAAGGACACAATAGTTCCTTTCAGTGCCCAGCATAGACTATGTAGCCCTCAGGCATCAACAGTGTTTGAACTATTTTGGATTAACCTCCAATACATGTACAGCAAATCATGACGAGGTACCAAATCTGCTGAGACCAGATTTGCAGCATAGAATTTGAGCTCTATTAAGAATGCTCTAGTTGACCAGTAATCTAGTATAATGCAAAATGCAATAGAACACCTCATTAAAATTCTACTTTTCTAACACAAGGATTAAAAGCACAGTTTTACATTCCAACTTAGCTAGACAGAAATCACCAATCGTTTACCTCCCGTTCTCTAGACATTTTTTAAGGTAGAAGGCAGTATTCACTAAGAATATATCATAAAGCTACTACTGCTATTTTTAGTACCAATAGCAACATCAAATGTGCATGTGTGCAAACTAGAGTTTGCTTAAAAGAGTGTTGAACATCATCGCTAGAGTAGGTGAGCATAGCTCCCTGGTGGAGCTTGAACTCTAATATTTGTACCCAATTCCATGTGTGTTACTCCTACTTGCCAAAACATTAAATTAAGGAATAAGACAACCCTTGCCAAAACATTAAATTAAGGAATAAGACAACCTTGCTTGCTCCGCTGACCTCTCCCGAACTCCAGTTAACATAATTCAACATCTAAACCGCACAGATCCAATCTTACATCCATTGGCAAGAAGGACCTTGTGAGGTAGCCGAATTTAAGGAGTAAAGTTACAGCCTAACAGACAGCTAACCTCTATTTTCGCTGCAAAAGACAGGACAACAAGTCCTAGGCGAGTCTATTATAGATAATAACCCGCTGGACAGTCACACATGGTAATTCAGTCGCATACAGGGCTAAATCTCATGGTGGCATCTAAACCAACATGAATTGTTTGCACAGACCCAATTATGCCAGAATTTAAATTCAGGTTGACCAGAATTTGAAATCATAAATATTTTTTCCTTTCTTGTAATGCTAGCATCAAAAAATAAAATCTATCAAAAAGTAATGTCAATAACATTTGAGTAGCTTGCCACAACAAGATAACTGAATGAAGTTTCATTCTTAAGTAACTTGCAATTAGGGTTAAGTTAGATCAGATCCGAATATACAAATACACATATAGGTTAAGTTAGGGTTCGCGTGCTCGGTTTCGCACAACAGGAAGGGAAGAGAAGGGATGCACATATCTGGTGGGTGCTTGTCCCCGGCCTGAGGAAGACCTGGTGAAGGAACCAACGAGGCAAGACCTGGGCGCCTACCATAGGTCTGCAACGGCGGTCGCCTAGCTGCGGCGCTCGGGGGAAGACAGCGTACGGCGGCGGATGTCCTCGCCCATGGCTAGGGTTCCGCAGCGTGTCCTAGCGGCGGATGGAACCAAGGAAGACGGTCAAGGCCCAGCGGAGGCGGCGGCGAAGCTTCTCGCCCCCACGAACAGTGGCGGCGCTAGGGTTAGCAGCAGGACCCCGCGGAGCTCCAAGGCATGGAGGACGAAGAGGAAGAGCGGGGACGACTGCCAGAGCGCACGGTCGGGCGTGCACGGGCCAGCGGAGGTGAGAGAAAGCAGCACTACGTCACGAAGACGGTGGCGACGGTGGTGGGGGCAGCCTAACGACGTCCACAAGGAAGAAGAGTGCCTAGACTTAGCCACATTTTGGCCTCCAAGCGCGCCCCATATTTATACTGGACTATTTGTAGGGGCGGCTGGTGAGTAAGCCGCCCATACAAATATTTTTCAATTTATTTTTATTACTTGTTCTATATATTCATTTTGCTTTATATATAACTGTATATATTTGTTTTTTGATTATTCTATATACATAAATGTATCTATATATACATTTTTTGATATAGAAAATATATAATTCTATATTTTCGTCTTTACAAAAAGAATATTTTGAAAATTGAAAATTTGAAATTTAAAACAACTAAAACAATTTCATCTCCATTAAATGACCTCAAATGAAAATTTTGTAAACATCAAAGTTGTAGAACTCATCAAGATCTACAACTTATATTTTGGTCATCTTTTTATTTGACCAAATTTGAACGGTTCAAATTTTGAATTTCAATAAATATCAACTTCAAATAAGATTTTGAAACCTTAAATGATTTCAAATAAGGAAGTCATGAACATAAAAGTTGTTGAACACATCACTATCTACAACTTTTATTTTGGTCATCTTTTCATTTGACATAATTTGAATAGTTCAAAATTTGAATTTTAATAAATGACAACTTCAAACAAGATTTTGAAACCTTAAATGATTTGAACTACAAAAGTCGTGAACATAAAAGTTGTTGAACTCATCACTATCTACAACTTTTATTTTGATCACTTCTTTATTTGACAAAGTATTAGTAAACATTGTTATCAAATTCACATATCACTCATAGTTTTATGAACTATACGTGAGACATGTTGATCTGTGAACATATTTACTATCACTTTGTCAGATGAAGAAATAACCAAAATAAAAGTTGTAGATCTTAATGAGTTATACATCTTTGGTATTCATCATTTTTAGGTAAAATCATTTGGTGTTTCAAAATCTCGTTAGAACTCGTTATTTTTTTAAAATTTGAAAATTTGAATTGCTCAAACTTTGTCAAACAAAAAGAACGACCAAATCAACACAGCAACATCATAGGGCATGATTTTAGAAAATTTTAGGAAAAAAATCATCGCATTTGAAGTTAGTATGAGGAAGAAAGACTAGTTACAAATTTTACCTAGAGATTAAAAAGAAAAATCATAACTGTTCATGATGGTCAATGATGAACAAGTGTGATTTCTCTTTTTAATCTGTGGCTGAAACTTGTAACTAGTTTTTCTCCCTCATACTAACTCCAAATGTGATGTTTTTTTCCTAAAATTTTCTAAAATCATGCTTTATCATTTTAGTCTGGTCATCTATCTTTGTCACTAATTTTGGACAATTCAAATTTTGAATTTCAGAAAATGACAACTTCAAACCTGATTTTGAACCAATAAATAATTTCAGCTGTAAAGGTGATGAATATAAAAGTTGTATGACTCGTCAAGATCTCCAACTTTTATTTTGGTCATTTCTTCATTTCATAAAGTGTTAAGTGCTTGTTTTAAGTGTTTCAATAGTAGTCCGAACATGTTGCAATAGTAATAAGTGCCTGTTTCAAGTGTCTGCGTGTTACAGCTGTTTTAGTAGTAATAGAGTGGATGTTGCAATAGGTTAATCTAGATGTTGCAAAGGGTAGTCTCACACACATGAATAAATGTAGTCTAACACACATGCATAAATATATAGTCTCACACACATACATAAATATATAGTCTCACACACATGCATAAATGAAGTCTTACAAACACACACTTACACAAACAATCCACGTTCAACAACTAGCTAGCCCGCTAGTAACAACTTTTCCCTTAACACATTTTCGTTCCTATGGCAATGTCTCTTTGGGCAGGTTCTTTTTCACAACACTGATCTTCTTAGGAAAGTCTGTGAATAGCGACATCTCATCGTAGTTATTGTAAGCTTCAACATCGTCCACGCCATCAACTCCGATAACGTGCTATTTCCCGGAGGCAACCACGTGCTTTGTCTTCTTCTTCAGGGGGAGGTTACTTTGTGGGTCAGGCATATAGAAAACTTGTGCGACACGTGAAGCGAGCACCCAAGGGTCATCTTGGTAGCCTAGATTCTCGAGGTCCAGGACTCTCAATCTAATCTCGTTCAGTTAATGTTGTTTGATCTAGCAGCATCGAAACAGGGCCACCGTTATATCCCTTCCATAGTCAAGTTTCCATATCTCTTCAATGATGCCAAAGTATTGGATCTTTCGCCCCACTCCATCGAGAGCTTCTATTCGAACGCCGCTGTTTTGGTTCACATATTTACTATCCTTTGTATGGGTATAGTACATGTACCCATTGATGTCATAAGCTTTCCAAGATGTCACTTGTCTAGATGGCCCCTCTGCCAACCTACTGATGGTAATAGAGTCTATGGTTTCTCCAGGCGGTATGTTTTGGTCCTTCAACCATATAGTTAGTCGTTGCTTGTGCTGTTTCATGGCCCAATCATCTAAACGATCATTTCTCTCCACCATAATGATAGCCAAGTGTTCATCAATGTACGGTTGCATCAGTTGTGTACTCTGCAAGACACTGTAATGTGTCTGACTCACTTCTTTGTAATCATGGTCGATGAACACTTTTCTACCACTGGTGCCCTTCCCAGCCAGCCTACCCTTGTGACGAGAATCGGGTTTAGCAATCCCTTTCTGTACTTTTAGGTACTCTTGACAGCACTCGATGACTTCTTTAGTACTATAACACTCTATCATGGAGCCCTCTGGGTATGCTCGATTATGCACGTATCAGCTTAGAACCGACATGAACTGCTCATAGGACCACATTTCGTGCAAGTAGCAAGGGCCCAGCACCTATATCTGATGAACCATGTGAATCATGAGATGTGACATTATATCAAAAAAAGCTGGAGGTAAACACATCTCTAGTTGGTTTTGTGTCTCCACCACAAATTCTTGTAGGTCACTCAGCTCTTTCTTGCCAATCATCTTCTGTGAGATATTTGAAAAGAAGTAGCACATGCAAGTGATGGCCATTTTCAAGAACTCTGGCTTTATAGCCCTGATTGTAATTGGTAGAAACACTGTCAGCATCACATGACAATCGTGAGCCTTGCAGTGTGTTATTGACAAGTTCTTCATCGACACTAGCTTCTTCACATTCGCTGAAAACCAAGTCAGGACTTTGACCCCCCTTAGGAAAGTGCATATAGCTCTCTTCTCTTCTGGTGTTAGGTTGAAGCACGCCCCGTGCAGAGTGTATTTTCCACTAGCCTCAGGTACCGGGTGAAGCTGTGGCATCACGTTTAGCTGCACCATGTCTTTTTGTGATTTCAGACCATCCTTTGACTTGCCTGTGTCCATCAAGGTAGCAATGAGACTCTCAAAGATATTCTTCTACATGTGCATAGCATCAATGGCATGGGGGACCTCCAAGCCTGGCGAATAAGGCAGATACTAAAAGAAGATCGATTGTTTCTTGAAAGGTACGCCTTCGACAGGAGGTGTGCTTCTATCTCTGTTCGTCCCATCCGAATTCTTCTTTCCATAGACGACGCGTATGTTTTTCACCATTCTGTACACGTGTTCTCCAGAGGGGCTTCAATCTTTGGGGTGTTGTCATAAAATCTAAAGAATAATTTGCTATGGTACTTGTGACTTGTCTTTAAGAAGCGTTGGTTCCTTAGGTAAACTATCTTCTTGGATGCATCCTGGAACACCCATGTAGTACCATCTAAGCAAACTAAGCATCCCATCTTCCCTTTGATCTGTCCAGACAAAGCAAATAACACGGGGTAATCATTGGTAGTAACAAATATTATTGCTCTACATATGAAGTCCTCCTTTCGAAACGCATTGTACATCGGTCCCCATGCCTCCATAGCCTCTCCATTTCTTGCATCAAAGACTCGAGGAACACGTCTATATCAATGCCTGGTTATTTTGGACCAGAAATAAGAGTAGTGAGGTGAATGTACTTTCTCTTCTGACACAACCACGTTGGGATGTTGTACATGGTCAAGATCGCTGGCCAAGTGCTATGGTCGCTCATCCTCTCATTGAAGGGATTCATTCCATCGGTGCTCAAGCCAAACCGTTCATTCCTTAGGTCATTGCTGAATTCTTTGTGCTTCTCATCGATCCTTTACCACTGACTACAATCAGCGGGGTGTGCAATCTTATCATCATCCACCTTGCGCTCATCATCCCACCATGTCATGAGTGCGGCTTCTTTAGGGTTTAGGAAGATACGTCTCAAGCGGTCGGTCACTGGCAGGTACCACATTACCAAGGCAGGAATTCTTCTCTGCTTTGCATCGTAGCCTAATGGAGTGTCCTCTGGGCGCTGAGATTCTTATACCACCTTTTTCGTTCCCTTCTTATTCCTCTTTTTCCCTGTGGAGGCTTCGTCCCACCATAAAGGTCATTGTTCTTGTATCGGCTGGCCCCACACCGGGGATATTTATCTAGTGACTTGAACGTTTCACCATGAAAAAGGATATAGTGGTTGGGGCATGCATGGATTTTTTCAACCCCCATTGTCAATGGACTTATGACCTTCTTCGCTTGGTATGTGTTGGTGGAAACTGAGTTTGGTTGTGGCAGCACCCATGAAAGGAGACGCAATAGCTCATTGAAACTATAGTCTGACTAGCCGTACTTAGCCTTCAGGATGAGTAGCTCAAGCACAAAACGTAGCAAGGTCCAGTGTGTCGGACAACCCTTTTCAATACCATACATAGCCTCCTTCGATGCTTTTTTTCACCCTTTCGAAATTTTCTAGACCTTTCGGGCTCTTTAGTAAAATATCTGGTCCAAGGGCTCAAATCATGTCCTCTAAATCATCTTTATCCCCGACACGTGCTCCGCCATCATTATTGGCACCACCTTCATCGTTACCATCTCAACCACCAGCATCACCACCTTGTTCATTGCCAAACTCGGGATCCATTCGTGCATCAAGCTCTGCTGAATATTGGAACAGGGATTCTAGGGTTTCGTTGTAGTATTCCTCCTCATCCTCGTCGTTAACAATAACCGTTTCACCATGATGAATACACACTGTGTAGTCCTTAATAAATCCTCGCATAATCAAATGTGATCTGATGATAGTCACATCTGTCCATGCTATATGGTTCTTGCAATCTTTACAGGGATAAATAATTGTATCCTTGTTCTCTGTCAACGTCTTTGCATGCTTCTCTGCGGCTTCAATAAATTTATCCACCTCTTCACGGAAACCTGCCTTGAACCTTAACGAACCATACATCCAAGAGTTCATGTACTCCATCTTTTACAACAACAACAACAACACACATTAAAGGACTACTTATTCAGATATATATATAAATGACTCAAATTAATAATTATTTGAGAATAATTGTATATACTTTAGATATATAGGAATATAAATCAAATATAATTACATGAAGCATACAAACATACCATGGTAGAGAAAAATTAATTAATGGCCTATATATCCATAAATAATTAAAATACATATTTGTTGATTACAATAAATAATTTCAAAGACAATAATTAGCAACAATTAATATTTTACCCAATATCTTTCATGCAAACCCTAGTCCCATTTCATCAAACATAAATTTACAAAAACAGAATTAATAAAAAAACCAAACCCTAGATCTAGATCTAGATCTACATGCACATGAAACATCCATAAAACTAACTAATTGTTCACTAAAATCAAGAAACATGGACCAAATAAGGGTATGATCTTGTTCCCCTACCTAATTTACCCTAGTACATTCAAAACTTGGGTCTAATTTGCTTCATAAGTAGCTCAAGCACCATAGAAGAGAGAGAAAAGCAAAACTCTAATTACTCACTAACCTACCATTAAAACTTCAAAAAAAATGTGGAATAGCATTTTCTTACCTTCTACAACCTCTCCACCAAAAGATTTGAGATCAAAACCTCCCACCCTTGATAGAGCAATTTTTAGGAGGTGCCCAAGGCCTCCCTACCTTTTTTTCATGGTTTGGAGTGAGTGGCCCGAGGAGGAAAAAGGGGCTGCAGGTTTTTATACGTGGGGCATTTGTAGGGGCGGCTGGTGATTGAGCCGCCCCTACAAATAGCAACACCGGGGACGGCTGGTGAGTGAGTCGTCCCTACAAATCGATCCATTTGTAGGGGTGGCTCGTATCACCAGCCACCCATACTGTATCATTTGTAGGGACGGCTGATCTCGTGGGTCTCGAGCACGTCCACTGTAGGGGCGGCTCCATCCCTAGCCGCCCCTACAAAAAAAATTGAGCCATTCCTACGAACCTGTTTTTTAAGTAGTGGACATCAACTAGAGTGTGGTGACCACAAAGACGGTGGCTAATGACTTGTGTAGCACGTGTAACATTATTATTGAACGATAGCTACTATTCCATCATCGGTCCGAAAAAGGATTCGATTCTTGATTAGTGCTCAATCAAACCATATAAAATTGACTAACCAAATCATTATAGTTCTCATTAAATATATTATCATAAATATCATTATAGTTGTCATTAAATATATTTTGACAATATATCTATTTAATTTGGATGCTTAAACGTTAATCAAACTTCAATTATTTTGACTAACCAAAATCTAGAATTGTAGTCCTATTTTGTTGGCTGCATTTATGTCGTGCCAATAAAAGATGGTGTATTGTAGGTTCCTCACATTGACATTAATTAATTAAACACACCAAGATTCGTTATTTATTTAGCAATATTCACCTTATTAAATATACTCTCTTTGCTTAAATTTAATACAAAAACCTTACTGTGGGGATCTCCCCCACAGTCTTTTGCCGTCAAAAAAAATATTCACCTTTTATTACCCCGTTTGCAAAAAAAAGTGGCAGTGCATAAATGCTGTAAAATTACTCAGTGTGCTTGGTGATGGTACTTGTCAAAACTTATAAGATACTTAGGTCCACTGTTAAATTATTATTGTAGGCGAGCGAGTGAGATCAATGATTAGTCACATCCCATGCTACGGGCGTCGTCTTCGCCGCCAATACTTAACATACTCGATGATGTGCTTAGTGCTACTTGTCAAAGCTTGCACGAGTCAATCACTTGACAACGATAACTCACGGCACACATATACATCTATAGCTAGCGTCTAGTTTTTAGCTGGCTCGATCATGCTCATGCATGCATGGAATTAATTAGAATAAGGTTAGGCCAAAGGCATTTGCACATTTGGCGTCCAAAATAGTTGGCTAGCTAGGTCCTTAGTACTACCACTTTTGATGGGAAGAAGGAAGACCACTGCTGGAGAGTTCTATATATACTTCTCTTATCTCCTAGAAAATGGTCCGATCAATAATGAAAGTTGAAGTGGTGATATGATTTCCGTTTCAGTTGAAGGAGGAAAATTCTTGACTTTGAGATGAAGGATCTTTCCACATTGTATTTCGAAATTTATATGGCGCTTTTCGAATAAAAATATTACGAATATGTAAGAAGGAATCTCACTTTTTGTAATAAGGAAAAGCTTTAATAAGATATATATTCTTATATATCTAGCTAGCGTCCAATAATCTAGTGCCCAAGCTGTACTCCCTTTTCAGGTAAAAAAAGTCCTCCCTTTAGAAATATTTTCCTTTTTCCAAGTCTACTTTTTCCCTTTTATTGGTGTGTGGCACGTCATACTGAACGTATATATACACACTTATTACGAAAATACTAGTATATATATATATATGGTGACAAACTCAAACTAAGGGCATCTCCAATAACAAGAGTAACATATTGACTCTTAGATGTCATCTCCACTTTTATGTCCCATAACATGCAAGAGCTCTCTCTTCTGTTATTAAGAGAGAGATAGAGATATATTATATATATGTGTCTAATATAATGCAATGGTACACGTAAAGACTTTAGCTCCCTCTGCTAGCTCAAAGATTTTTGGTCTCTCTCTTCTCTAAGTGGTATCTAATACTCGGTTATATATAGTTGGCCACTGGAGGTGCCCTAGGCCAAGAGGCTATGTAATTTTTTGGTCTAGGCGTTCCGGTGCTGCAGTGCGCTAGCTAATAATAATGTACTCATCATGAGTCATTCATCCTGATCCTAGTACAACAAAAGGCATTGTTTTCTACGCACCCAGATGGAGCCAATACATGGTGGCTAGAGATTACTATTCACACGCATCATGCATGCCATCATCTATCTACACAGTGCATATATTCAGAGATGCTGAAATTTGATTGCACGCGAGGCAGGGAATAGATTTGGAGCATGGTTGACACACAAGACCAACCGAACAAAGGAAGGAACATGTTAGCGTTACAGTTGCTGCGTTGTCCTAGTGACGCAAACTGAACTGATATGGATGGAGCAGAACATGCACATGCGTCAGCAGCAGGCAGAATCATGCTCTGATTAGCTCGATCACCAGGAATCGAGAACTCTTTAATTTTGTCATGCTTCGAGTTGACACTATGCTGGGTTACGTGTGGGTCATTATATGGCGTGCTTAATCATTGCTTCCAGTTGATACTATATATGCTGCATGCATAGCACGCAGCTAGACGTCTATAGATGCTCGGCTCTTACACGTTGCATATGCTGCGTAGATTGTTGCGTCTTCCTGTGTGCGTCTTCGTCTCCAAGACGCTTGACATGTAGCCATCCTCCAAAAGCACCTTTTTCCCCCATACTCCTTTTTTTGTGCTGCTTTATAACGTGTCATCACGAATAAAAGATATCCTTTGTATATGTAGCTGGCTTTAACTAACGAACATACCGACAGTCCAATATTGCAATTAATTGCACTTGGACGGCAACATGGTTATATATCGATGTACCCAAGTATATCGAGATCAAGAGATATATATATGTGTACGAGTAGTTAACGTTCAAGAGAAGAACGAGCTATGTTTAGCATAAATTCAAATAAAAAAAATGTATTTATGGTTAGCTCCTTAGCTGCTGCTGGCGTCAAAATCTTGTGACCTAAAACATTTATACGCGTGAGCTTGAACGCATACAAGCAACACATAGGACATGTCGACCGAGGACCGAGCGTAGCTCGGTTGGCTTGCTCGCCAGATGTGCCAGCGGCCGGGCGTGAGTTTGAACTCTGGGTTCGACACTCGCGTGCCTCACGCGGTTTTTCTTCTTTAATAAATTTGCAGGTTCAGTCTCATGCGTGGATGGGCCATAATGGTCAAGGTGACGTGCCCGTCACGTGCGAAGCCAGGATAACTTCGGATATCTCTCAGCCACGTGCAGTCTCTTCGTGTAGATGTAGATTTAGTGTGCACACTAAGATATGGTGGTGTGAGTTTTTGTGTGCGTTCACATGCTACAACTTGTACTAGAAGAGTTGAGGGAAAAAAAAAAAAAGTACACGTCGACCTCAGGTAAAGGTAGGTCAGCACCTGCTGCTGTTCCATGACAATCTCAGCAGGCCGGCAACCACATCAGGATTAGGATATGCAACTGCACGTTGATTTGGTACGCTTTATTCGGGCAGCTTTTGCAGCGGGCCTGGTGGACGAGCGGCCGTCCGGGCGCTCTAGGCTCTAGCGTCGCAACACCTGGAAGGCCAGCTTTCTCCGTGTAACGCTGGGAGCCGCTGCACGTGGAACCCTAGCTTCTGTTGTGCTTGCTTTTGCACGCTATATATGTCCATGGGCCCACCCGCGTCAAATCTCTCTGCCCTACATGCATGTTGCGGAGCCGCCCAGTGCCATGGCCGCCGAGCCGGCCCCAGCACGGCCCGTGGTGGACCCCGCGCCTCCGCCGTGTTCCCGGCTAGCCAGGCCCCCTGCCGGAGCCCCTTTCCCCTCCATGCGAGTAGCTGCAGTATCTCAGGCCAGAGGAAGGAGATCAAGGCAGAAGAAAGAGACAGGAGAAAAAAACCATATTTCACTACACTTCTTTCTCCTCAAAAGCCAGAAATAAATATTTTATTAGATGAAGTGTCCAACAACAAATTTGCTAAGAATCAAAGTGTCCTCCAGCAAATCGTTCCATTATTTGTGTCCAGCAGCAAAGCGTTGTTACTTTAGGAGTTGAGGAGCCAATTTTGCCTAACAGTTATGGAGCACAAACTTTGCTCCACAAACTCCACCGTGGAACAGCTCCATAAAAACAAGAGTTTTTAGGATACCTCTTTAGGTGCTTTCATAACTCCACATTTTTTTCCTATAGCAGAGTTTGTGGAGTGTGTAAACTAAATGGACCCTATGGGGCAATAAGTTTGGATTTTGGTTTTTGATGAACAACATGATCATTTGGACTAACATGGTTTGCTAGTTTACAAGGATTAACATGGTTTGCTAGTATACAAGGATTAGTTCAACAGGAAGCAAAGTGGACTTAGATTGTGGTAAAGCTTTGAACCAGATGATCAAAACCTCAAGCAAGACACTAGAAGCTCCGTTGAAGACCTAAAAGTGAAGCTAGGAGTCCAAAACACACAAACGGAATAGAAGACAAATAAGAAGGTACGAACTACTCCTCCGTCCCAAAATAAAGGATGTTTTAGGTTTGGACACGGGAATTAAGGTGTAAGGAAAATGGACCTCATGCCCATTTAGTTTGGATTTTGGTGTTTAATGATCAACATGACCAAATTGGACTAATATGTTTACTAGTGTTTATTTTATAGTTCAATAGAATGCAACGCGGACTTGTATCAACTTTGGAACATGAAGAAAATGATCAACACTCAAAAGAAGACATTGGAGGAAGTGTTCACAGCCTAGAAGTGAAGCAAGGAATCCAAGACGCGAATATGTCCAAGCCCGAACAAAGCCACGCGAAGAAACGGAAGCAAACAGTGGCTGAGTGGGGACCGCCCTAGGGGTGGCGGTGCCACCAGAGAATGGTTGTATGCATACCTCTTGATCAAAGGTGCTTGCGCGCACCGTGCTTGTACTCAGCAGGGCTTGTAGTCTTGCAAGACCACACCAACCGTGCTTGTGGTGTGGCCGCCACCGTGTACCAAAGGGAACAAGGCCCGCGACGGTTCGGCCGGAAGCTTGATAGTGAAGACTGCAGGGAGTGGTCCAGGAGAGACTTGCCGAAAGACACACCGGAGACCCACTTGCGCGTGGGAAAGCCCCGGGGCTATCCACGGAGTTACCCAACTGGGAGCTTGGCCCTTGCAAAGGATTCTTTGTGAGGGGCTCCAACGAGGACTAGGGGAACCTTGAGTGCTTCTCGATACCTCGGTAAAAATACCGGAGTCGTCTACGGGAGTTTGCTTCTCTACCTCATCTTTACCTTCCGCATTTACATTGCTACTTTGGTTGTGTGCTTTACTTTCTCAGCTTAGTTGATAGGCTAGTTGATAGGATTAGAACCTAGGTTGCATAACTCTTTTACGGTAGAGATATGAACACATCTAGCAAAACTGTAGTTGCACATTTAGATAGATTACTTTCTTGCATTGGTTTTGACTAGGTGGAATTAGAGGCCTTAGTAAGAAATAGAATTTTAAGTTGCATAATTCACCCTCCCCTCTTAGGCGTCACGGTCCCTTACAAGTGATATCAGAGCCGGTTGGCTCAATTTGGACCTTTGACTTTACTGCTGTTGAGCTGACGCTATTTAGAGTGGTTAGGATAGATACTTATAGGCCTCCGCACTTTGATGGCACTAACTTCCCCTACTATAAAGCTAGAATGGCTTGTCACCTTGAGATGGTAGATTTGGGTGTTTGAAGAGTCACTCATGACGGGATGAAACCCATTAAGAATCCCGATAAACCCACAAAGAGTGAAGAAAAGGAAATTCATTTCAATGATAGAGCTAAAAATTGCTTGTTTGAATCTTTTAGCATGGATATGTTTAACCAAATCTTCACTTTAAATATGTCACATGAAATTTGGTTAAAATTACAAGAGCTCCATGATGGCACAAGTAATATCGTGAGAAAAACATTGCATAGCTCAACGAAGTTATGATTCTTTTGAAATGAATGATGATGAGCTCGTTCGTGGTATGTATTCTCGTTTGAATCTAATTATCAATGAGCTCAATTCTATAGGATTAACAAAGCTAGGTGATACGAACATTGTGAGGAAGATCATCTCTGTACTACCACAAAAGAAATATGCAAGCATCATCACCATCCTTCACAACATGGAGGACTTGAGCACCATGATTCCGGCCATAGTCATTGACAAGATAGTGGAATTTGAGATGTCACGTAAGATGGGTCAAGAAGAAGCCTCTTCATCAAGCAAAGACAAAGCTCTCGCTTGTAGTGAGCACAAGAAGATGAAGGGCAAGCAAGTTGAGACAAGCTCAAGCTCAAGCTCAAGCTTCTCAAGTAAAGAAGAAGAAGAAGATGATGAGGATTATGATGATGATGAATCAAGTGATGATGATCAATCTTCCTCCTCCACCTCCGACCTTGTTGAAGAATCAATCAAACTTATCAACAAGATGGAGAAGATGATCCAAATGCTCAATGTCAAGGATGTGCCCATCCAAATTCAAGATTTTATCTTTACTAATCAAAGAAATGAGCAAATAAAAAAGGGATGCTATGGATGCAGCGAGTTGGGACACTTTATAGAAGTTTGTCCAAACAAGCCCACACCCAAGACAAAGAAGAAGGCATGCAAAGACGAAGCCCTCACATCAATAACATCATGGGATGATTCTTCAAGTGAAGAAGAAGACCATCACAAGAGGCATGGGCACAAGCACTCATCATCAAGCTCTTTTCACACGTGCCTTATGGCTTGAGGTAACGAAAGCTCATTCTCTAGTGAGAGTGATAGTGATCATGAAATGCCTTCTCTTAGTGAACTTGTGAAGGAAGCACTATTCAACAAAAGAAGCTAAAAATGTTGCAACAAAAGCTAGATAGTTCACAAGAAGCATATAAAACCTTGCTTGAATAATATGAGACATTTGCTAATCTCAATATTAAACTATCTACTAAAATTGAGCAATTTGAGGCTAGTGCAACAACAAATGCTTGCACAATCAATGATGAGCAACTTGTAAAGAAAAATGAAAAATTAAAAGAAAAGTTAGCTAGATCACAAGATGCCTATAAAAGTTTGCTAGCTATAATGGAAACCATGTGCAAACATTGTTGTTGGCATATCTTAGCATCACATTAATACTAAGTTGTCATCCCTAGCAATGATGCTAGAAATGCGTTATTGGTAATTATTCACAACACTTGTAAATTTATATATATATTAAGTGTCCACAAGCGCAGAAATAATATACCATTGTAGCATTTCACCCAGGAGTATACCAGGTATTGTTATTTATATTTTATCCATAGGGAGGAGCAATGGGGTTGGCACAGAGATATTGATAAATAGATATACTTATGATAAGATCATAACTCTCATGCTATTGCAGGGTAAGTCAAGTGATAAATGAATGATAAGCGTAAGACATTGATGGTATTCCATAGATAGAAATAGATACTCATAAATGTAATATGGCTAGGCAGAAGATTAATTAAGAGCAAAAGATTCATGTGTCATTCCATATTTACTAATTCTTTTATACACCCAAGTATATACACTCTCATCTATAGCATAATTAACTTTGGATCTATGCATAAGGAACATTACTAAGGAAGATCAAGAACCGAGCATGACTCCCTTCGCAACCGGGTTCTACTTGCTCTACAAACGGGGAGTGGACTACAAAAGACTCAACGGGAGTGTCACATCCACGATCTACCATATGACCCAGAGTGTAGAATGTATCCATAGGTAAAGAATATTTAAGCACCACGCTTATATAATGTCGACCACTTAACCCACTCGACTATTGAGCTAAGCGCTTTGCGAACATATGCATATATTCATAATCAATCATAACTATATCAAACATACTACTAGAACAAACTAGGAACATAATAAATGCCAACATAATATTGAAGTAGCACAAAGTCATAAATAAAGAGAGATACAATGGATATACCGGTCTCTAGACGGTGAATCCAGAATCCAGAACAATAGCCCAAACTCTACTTGAACCATGTTAGCTAGCCTATACTAGAACTTTGAAGAATTGGAGCTCTATTCTCTTCTCTCTAGAAACACTAATTGCTAGTCTAATCTTGACTTATGACAGATTCCAGATGAGGGAGGTAGGGGCTGGTATATATAGGCCGGAGCGTCAATTCTGGACTTTTGGATCAAATTGACTTGAATAAATGGCGTAGATGCAATCCTTAAGGTGGTGGAGAACCAACGTACGAAGGAGGGACTACCAGGTGGGGACAGGGGGCCGGCCGACCTATAGGTGGGGCCGACCGGCCCCACATGTCAGCATCTTGGCCTCCGCTTCGATGCGGTATCTTCTCGAGTCTTCTAGAACCTTCTGGTTAGTTTTCGCTGTGGATAAGCGTGATTTTATTTGACGATTTGATCCCTCTTGACGGTTTTTTGAATAAACCCTGCTGAAAACATAGATTCACTAAAACTTGTGGAAATTGTCAGTTTAAACCCCTAAGTCTATGTTGGTGATCATTTTCATGCATGATTTCAAGTTATTTTGACAATTCATGATGGATGGTAACTACTATCAACAAACTCTCCCAAGCTTAACCTTTGCCCCTGAGCAATGCCAAACTTAGCAATGGATCAGGAGTTTTAGGATTTTTGAAAACATTGAAGCAACTCCTCAAAAGTACACATGCGTTCAAACAAGAATTCTCCTCCGGATTAGAACAAACTGATCTGACTTTCAAACTTACCCATATTACCTTCAACCATGGAGCTTGTAGCCTTTACTTAGGTCTTGAGCAATTGAAAGATAGAATGATCAAGTCAAGCACTATGTCTCAAGTTCTTTGTTCAACCATTATTCTAGAGTTTTTACAAGTTTTCAAAATAAAACTCAGAGATTCCATTGTATCACACTCTCAAGTCTCTCAAAATATGTGGTATTTATGGATCCTTACCAAGGCAAAAATAATGTTATGCCTTTCTCTTCCTACAACTAAACCTTATGTGGAGCTCATAGGAATGGTGATAACATGAAAGAGCATACTTGCAATACATATATTGTAAAGTCAAACAACTGATCCAAAGAGAGTTGAGTCATACAATCAAATCAAGATGTGCATGTGTGTGGAATATATGGTGGCTAACCTAATTCTACTATGCCCCTTGAAAACTTCTCTCTTTTGAAACTTGGGAAACATTTGCAAAAAAACATGGGCTATCTTATTCATCTCTTTCTTTTTTTCAAGCTGGCATCTAAGTATCCATTGTTTTAAATTTCTCGGACACTTGTCCATTTTTTTCAATTCTCTTTTCTTATGAATAACTCTTACATAGCCCATACCTCTTCTCTGTAACAAAACTTTTGAGAGATATTAATAAGAACTTGGAGCATTTATTTGGTGGATGGAACCTATCAAGAATATTTTTGTTGTTTACTGCCAATATAGGAGTAAAACATTTTGGGTGGATCTAGATGGAAAACATGTTTTTGCGCCTACACCCAGTGTAGGAATAGTGCATATGTGGGCGGTGTGTACGTGATCTTGATTTTAATAGCATGACAAACCTCTCATAAGGATTAACAAAGCTTGATCAAACTCAATGCAAAACAAGTAGCATATATGAGTGAAAATTTTCCTATCCTAAGTATCATGTTTGGCTCTGGTAGAAATTCAAGCTTTGTCATACAGGAACTCATCATATGGAATTTTTATATTTTTCAAAAGAAATCTCTAGAACTTTAGTATCACTTAGAACAAGATAAATAGCAGCTCAAACATTCTTATATCATATCCGTCAATTATCTAGACTTAGATCAAGCATTCCTACCCACGAGTTTCAAGTTCAGAGCAAATTCTCATGTCAAAACAATCATATCCAAAACTCAGGAGAATTCAAAGCTGAAGACTAGGTACTTGAAAAAATTATAACAGAGCAACTATTCATCATTTCCATCGTGAGAGATTATCTTCTTCAAGTTTTTCTTATTTATTGGCTCTTAAAAACAGAAATTAAAGCAAACTTAAAGCCATTTATATACACACTCTTTTTATTTGGTTTTCATTTTTGTATATCACACCTATATAAAAGACTAAGACAAATTTTTATTTTGTTTTTGGGTTATGCATTTTTAATAAAAATATATAACAAGCGTGAAAATAAAGAAATAAAATACTAGAAAAGAAAAGAAAACTTACCTACGGTAAATGGGGGCTTTCCCCCAAGCTGGGTATTGTTGTGGCTGATCAGAATGGTGGGTCAATGTTGAGACCCTGGAATAGGTAGTGCCAATTCTCGTTCTGCTGCTCCTGGTGCTGTTGGATGCTGTTGATGCGTTCTTCCATTTCTACTTGCCACTTGGAGTGCTAGTGTAGCTAGTTCCGAATGTCCTACTATGTCTCTTCGATAGTCGTCAACCTGGTGTCGAGGCGAGGGCGCTCCATCTGCTGCTCATGATAGCCCATGGGCTGGTCATGGTAGCCATAAGCAGAGAAAGATATGCGTCTTCCCTAATGGCCACTTGAGACTTCTTCATACCGCTGCTGTTGATAGTAGTCAAAGTTGCTATCTTGCCATTGCGCACTTGAGCCCTGATGCCAAGAGCTCTCAGAATGCTGAGGAGTGGGCTGCTCCCAACCAGCTTGCTTGGGCTGATGCATGTGGGAGGATTCCCAACCAGCTTGCTCGGACTGGTACATGCGGGAAGATCCCGGCTGGTCCCAGCCAACATAGCCGGTGAAAGCCGGTCCCTCTAGAGTCGGATCATCGCTAGGGTACCTAGGCTGCGGGTTGCGCATGAGTCTTGCAGAAGTGCTCCGACGAGGCACTACCTCTGTCACCTGTAAATCAAAAACAAAAGACTGCGTCGCATACATACCAAAGCTTTGGTCTGGTAATGGGATTTCATTTGTATAATCCATATACATCATGACAAGTTTCCCATCCTTTTTCTTTTTCAGCATGTGAGCCTAGACAAAATATTCATAATCGATAAACTAACGGGGAATATCATCGATGTAAGCAACAGAAAAATTGTTCAAAAGACCCAAATTTCTAGCTATGCGGGTAACCAAAGAAGTACACCCTACATCTCCCTTAAGATCAGGAATTTGTTTCCATTGTTTCATCATAAATTTGATAGGTGAAACCTTCCTTCTCTTAACCATGGCATAGAGCAGCTTAAGTTCATCATTCCTTACCGTGCGAAAATCATTTCTAGGAAATAAAGTAAATCCTAGCCATTTATGCATAAAACGCAAAGTAGGGTGATGAATTTCATTTGTACGAGGATGGAAACAAGTAAGTTCTTTAGATATTTCTCTCCAAAATTTTGTACTATCAAAATCTTGTAGGGTAGTGTCAACATCAATTAAGCACTGAGCATGGAATCCTAGAAGTTCACGAAAATTCTTCCAGGGAATAGAAAACTCTTTCCCAAAAAGTCTAAATGAAACTTCAGATTCAGTGGGTTGCAGGGTGCATAAAAATTCTATGGTCAAAAGCTTAGACCCTGGCTCATTAATTTCCCAAATATCTTACCATCCTATAGTCTTAAAAATGATGTCAAATTCAGTGTTCATAACTGTGGCTTGCAGTAGGGCTGGATATAGGCGGGAGTGAGGATGAACCTGTGATTCTTCAACTGCTTGTAGATGTCCATCTCCGTCTTGTCCCGGAGCTTCAGGTGCTTCTCCTCCTAGAGGATGTTCCTCTCAGCGGATGATGACCCAGACGGCGCTCCGACAGTAGGAGATGGATCATCAATCTGCATGTCAGCGCTTCCTCTAAAAGACAAGCTTCGTGTCGAACGGAATGATGCCGCCCGCTTGATCTTGCCTATTAACTTGCTTATTTTCCTGCAAAATAAACAGAAGACAACACAACTCATGGAACGGATTAGAAAAAATAATATGTTAGCGGTCAGCCGTCCAGAGTCAGTCATCCAAGAGTTAGTCGTTCGAGGGTCAGTTATCCAAGATTGGCTAATGTATTTTCTGATCTATATTTTGGCAGGACTTCTACCCTAATTCTTTTTAGTTTTGTCTCTTGATTTGGACAACACTACCACTCTTAAAATCTCTTTTCTTGCTCAAATTTTAGCAGCACTTCCACTCTCCCTTTCTCAAGATTTCACTCTCAAACTTTCTCACCCTTTCTCTTACTTGAAAACTACTTCTACCAAAAGAATTTTCAAACTATGAAATTGAGAACTTGAATTTTGAACTTGGGAGCTGGTTTTGAGTTGTGTTTGAGGCCGAGAGCAACCAGGAAGGAGTGGTATTTATAGATGGGTGAGCAGCAGGCCAGCCGACCAAGTGGTGGGGCCGGCCGGCCCCATATCATGGCCAAATGGCCTCTCCATTTTCTTGATCCTTCTTTGCTTCATGCTTAAGCAAGGTGAGTGCTCCTTTTGGTGGAAATGCGTCCTGGACAGTGCAGAGTGAAGGAGAGTGGGAATGGAGGTGATGGAAGTGATGGGTGGTGGTTGAATGGATCCCATGTGTCTCCCGTATCTCTACCATATACACATGTATATGCAATGCAAAAATACTTTATGATACTATGAAATACAACAAGATGAATGAATGATATTTTTAAATTTTTACGCCTCCACGGTAAATATTTATTTTAGGTTTTTATGCTCCGTAAAAATTAATTACGTGGGGCTTAAATTTTTATATTGCCATGATGAGAATTTTATTTTCTACTACAAGTGTTAAAAAGTAAATATGCATGATGAAAAGTAAATATGGATAACTGCCGATTTACGTCCCGGCGAGGGTTCGGAATTTTTAAGTCCGCCGTACTGGACTTTCTCCGTTCGTGTTTATGCTTCGGGTGCATCAGTCGGCCTCGGAGATGGAGGCCCTGATGGTTGTTCTTCCTTCTCATTCCACTCTATTGTAGAGCATTGTTCCAGTCTTGGCTTGAAAGCAAATCGCTCTTCCTCGCCATTGATATGGAATTTGATTTCCCCGGCTCTGACATTAATGTGTGCATTTGTATTACTTAGGAAAGGTCTCCCAAGAATGAGGGGTGTCTTCATGTCTTCCTGCATGTCAAGTACTACAAAATCCACTAGATCAAAGAAATTTCTTATTTTTACCGGAATATCCTCGCCGATTCCTGCAAGGTAGCGAACCGATTGGTCGGCTAGTTGTAGACACATCGATGTTGGTGTGAGTGTTGAATAGTTGAGCTTGCTGAAGACCTTCTTGGGCATAACATTGATACTTGCTCCTAGATCGCATAGCGCATTCTCAAAATTTTGGTTTTCGATCGAACAGTCAATAGTGGGACATCCTGGATCCTTCTTCTTGACAGGTGATGTGTTCATGATGGCCGCACTGCACTCCTCCGTTAACTTAATTACCTCAGTGGTGGGCAGTGGTCTTTTGTTGTTCAGGATGTCTCGGAGGTACTTCGCATAGGTGGGTACCTGTATGGCATCTAGTAGAGGAATATTGATATATAACTTTTGAATTACCTCTACGAACTTACCAAACTCCTCATCCATTTTAGCTTTTCGATTTCTGCGTGGAAACGATAGGAAGGTGGTGTCATAAAAATCTTGCATCATTTCTTGTGCTTGTGGCTCGACTTCTTCAACTTCATCGTCCTTCTTCTCCTCCTCCTATACTGCTGCCGGTGTCTTACTTGTCCTTGTCAGATATGGCGGATCACGAGTAGACTTGCCACCACTTGTGGTTATGGCGTTGACCTTCTCAAGATTAGTGGCAATAGGCAGAGCAACAACCAACTAGGCTAATTGTGATTCTATCTTTTTATTATAGCTAAGTTGGTCTTTGATGGCAGAAGAAAAACTATCCGTTTTAGTGTTTATGTTTTCTAGGACTTTATCATTAAAAGCAAGCTTTTTAGAAATATTTACATTAATCCTAGCTTGTTCTAAGATCAAGTCTCTCAAGGATGTTTGCTTAGGGTTAGAGGAATTATTACCTGGGTACTTACCTTGGTAACTTTACCATTGTTTATTTCATCCTTGTCTCTATTATTGTGGAGCAGAGTTGTTGATGATAATGTTTGCGTCTTCTTGATATTTGTGGAAATCAACCCCCAAATACTCTCCACATGTGTTCTGGGAATTAAAAGCATCTTGAATGGCCTAACGATCCTTCTTGTAATTGGCTCGCTGTTCAAGCCAATTCAATAGTATGTCTATCTTGGTTGACAGTGCACACACCTCCTCTGGTACTTCTTTGCTCTTATTGCGTGCTTCAATATTGCATTGGGACCAGCCCTGATTAGAGGCTATATTCTCCATGAGAGTTTTAGCTTTTCCAAGGCTGAGTGACATAAATGATCCTCCAGCAGTTGCATCAAGTTGTTCATGAGCTTTCTGAGTTAATCGTTGGTAAAAGCTTTGCATGAGCAACCAATCTTCCATCCCATGATGAGAACAATCTAAAATGTATTCTAGGGAATGTTCCGATGCTATTGGAATGGTTTCTCCTTTCTGCTGTTGTAAATTGGAAATCTTTCCTCTTAAGGCATTGATCTTGCTATAGGGAAGAACTTTGCTAAAAAGTCCTTTGAACACTTTGCCCATATATTGATGTCATCTTTGTTGGTGTAGAACCACTACTTCGCCCTTCCCACTAGTGAGAATGGAAATAGGTGGAGTAGTATGATGTCTTGAGCAACGTCCTTGATGGTGATTGTGTTGCTTATCTCCAGGAAATTCTAAAGATGAGCACTAACATCTTCATGTGCCTTCTCGCTGAATGGAGTAGCTTGCACCATGTTGATGAGGCTTGGCTAGAGCTCTAACTCAAGGTTGTTGGTTTTGAGTGTTGGTCCAGTGTGGATGTTCTCAATGCTTGGAGCAGAGAATTCACGCAGAGTCTTTTTCAGCCATAGCTTCAGAAACTAGTGTTGAGCTTCCTATTGGTTGGTTTGATTGTGATTGATGGACTTTGTTGATGAATCAGAACCAATCCTACAATACCCTGTATAAGATATGAATGAAAATAAACAAGGGTAAGCCTGCTAAAGTAGAGATGTTATGATTTCATCAATAAGTATTTATTTGATCAATTCTCTATAGCCTTGTGCCCCTCCTTGGCAACGGCGCTAGAAATGCTTGTTGGCATTTCTTAGCATCACATTAATACTAAGTTGTCATCCATAGCAATGATGCCAGAAATGCGTTATTGGTACTTATTGACAACACTTGTAAATTTATATATATATTTAGTATCCGCAAACGCACATATTATATACCATTGTAGCATTTTACCCGGGAGTATACTAGGTATCGTTATTTATATTTTATCCACAGGGAGGAGCAATGGGGTTGGCACAAAGACATTGACAAATAGATATACTTATGATAAGATCATCACTCTCATGCTATTGCAGGGGTAAGTCAAGAGATAAATGAATGATAAGTGTAAGATATTGATGGTATTCCAGAGATAGAAATATATACTCATAAATATAATATGGCTAGGTAGGAGATTAATTAAGAGCAAAAGATTTCTGTGCCATTCCATATTTACTAAGTCTTTTGTACATCCAAGTATATGCACTCTCATCTATAGCATAATTAACTTTGGATCTATGCATAAGGAACATTACTAAGGAAGATCAAGAATAGAGCTTGACTCCCTTCACAACCGGGTTCTACTTGCTCTACAAATGGGGAGTGGACTACAAAGGACTCAATGGAAGTGTCACATCCACGATCTACGACATGACCCAGAGTGTAGAATGCATCTACATGTAAACAATATTTAAGCACCACGCTTACATAATATCGACCACTAAACCCACTAAAGTATTGAGCTAAGCGCTTTGCGAACATATGCATATATTCATAATCAATCATAACTATATCAAGCATACTACTAGAGCAAACTAGGAACATAATAAATAGTAACATAATATTGAAGTAGCACAAAGTAATAAATAAAGAGGGATACAATGGATATACCAGTCTCTAGACAGCGAATCCAGAATCCTAAGCAATGGCCCAAACTCTATTAGAACCTTGCTAGCTAGCATATACTAGAATTTTAAAGAATTGGATCTCTATTCTATTCTCTCTAGAAACCCTAATTTCTGGTCTAATCTTGACTTATGGCAGATTACAGATGAGGGGGGCAGGGGCTGGTATATATAGGCCAGAGCATCAATTCTGGACCTTCGGATCAAACTGACTTGAATAAACAGCGTAGATGCAATCCTTATGGTGGTGGAGAACTGACATACGAAGGAGGGACTGCTAGGTAGGGACAGGGGGCCGGCCGGCCCCACATGTCAATGTCTCGGCCTCCGCTTCGGTGTGGTGTCTTCCCGAGTCTTCTAGAACCTTCTAGGGTAGTTTTCACTATGGATAAGCGTGATTTTATTTGATAATTTAATCCCTCATTTTGGGTTTTTGAATAAACCCTGCTAAAAACACAAATTCACCAAAACTTATGGAAATATTCAGTTTAAGCCCCTAAGTCTATGTTGGTGATCATTTTAATGCATGATTTCAAGTTATTTTGACAATTCATGATGGATGGTAAGTACCGTTAACAATTGTGATGAGCTATCTAATAAAGTTGCTAATCTTGAAGCCATTGGTACAACCCCCATCGAGGAACCTAAAAAGAAAAGTTCAATCTTTGACATGCCTAAAAAGGATGTCTCTACTTCTTGCATTGATTTATGTTTAGACTCACCCTTGTGCAACCAAGTTTGTGTTGAGAAAGTTGTTGTAGAAACATGCACACAAGAGGTCACAATGGAGAATGAGCAACTCAAGCAAGAAGTGGCTCGCCTTACCAAGGACATGAGTCAGGTAAAAGGCAAAATGGAGCAAGCCCAACTTCATCAAGATAACACCATCAAGGGAGTGAAGAAGCTTGATGAAGGACAAACCATGGTTTGCTATGTATGCCACAAGGAAGGCCACAAGTCCTATGAGTGCAAGATGAAGAATGGGGAATAGCTAAGAAGAAAGAGAAAAACAAAAGGCAAACAAGCAAGCTCTCCAACACCTACATCAACAAGGTGGACAAGAAGGCCTCCACACCTTATCTCTCTTGAAGAAGAAAAATGATAAGGTCATGGCCATCAAGGTGAATAAGCAAGCCAACAATGGGGCCAAACGCATTTGGGTGCCAAAGGAGATCATTTCCAACATGAAGAGCACCAAGAATGTTTGGATCCTGAAGGGGAAGTGAGAAGTCCGATGGACTTTGGGGAATTTGAAGACTTGGCAAAGTTTGGTTGCATTTGATGGGGTGCATCACATCAGATCATGTAATTGCCAAGTGGGTTAGTGAATACTATGGACCCAAATTCCCCTTCCCATGTTAGGTAACTAGATTTAATTTCTTGCAATCTTAATTAACATCTAGTTCCTTTTCATGCCTAGGTTTTCATTTGCATGTTTAATCTTTTGTCTTGACACTAGGTATATCTTATGGTAGGCTTTCTCGGTATCACTCTTACCCTTGGAGCAAACCTACATGGTTCGAGAAAGGGAGAATAGTGGATTATGGAGTTAGGGGAGGCTCAAGTCCATAATGCCACTTGGGGACATTTGCAAGGGCAAGATAAGTTTCCAAAGTTTTTCACAAGTGATATCTTCTTGCTTCATTTAAACTTGCCTTTGCATTGCATCGTAGCAAGTAGACATTTTTTACATTCCGCATTTATTATTATTTGCTTACTTTGGTCGTGTTGTCATCAATCACCAAAAAGGGGGAGATTGTAAGGAAAATGGACCCTAGGCCCATTTAGTTTGGATTTTGGTGTTTGATTATCAACATGACCAAATTGGACTAATGTGTTTGCTAGTGTTTATTTTATAGTTCAATAGGATGCAACGCGGACTTGGATCAACTTTGGAACATTTAGAAAATGATCAACACACAAAAGAAGACATTGGAGGAAGTGTTGACAGCCTAGAAGTGAAGCAAGGAGTCCAAGGCGCGAAGATGTCAAAGGCCGAACAAAGCCACGCGAAGAAACAGAAGCAAACAGTGGCTGAGTGGGCACCGCCCTAGGGGTGGCGGTGCCACCAGAGAAGGACTGCTGTAGCTGGAAGAAGAGGGGGACACCTGATAGAGCTGTGTGCACCGCCCTGGTCACCGCTATTGGGTGGCGGTGCACCGGACAGGGGGTGGCGGTGCCACCGCCCTAATTGTCCAGAGAGAAGTGAGTTAGGACTTGGGCACTGCCCTGGTTACCGCCCTCAGTGTGGCGGTGCACTGCCCCAGTGAACACTACCCCCATGGTTAGTTGTCAGTGACTAATGGCTAGCTGACATGGCTGGCACCGCCCTGTCTGGTGCCTGGCACCGCCATGTCTGGTGCCCATGCAGAAACGTAGAGCTCGGCCCCAATGGCTATATCTCCACTTGTGGCCTATATATATGACTCCAACTGATGGGGCTTGTAGTCTTGCGAGACCACACCAACTGTGCTTGTGGTGTGGTTGCCACCGTGTACAAAAGATCACAAGACCCGCGGCGGTTCAGCCGGAAGCTTGATAGTGAAGACGGCGAGGAGCGGTCCGGGAGAGGCTTGCCAGAAGGCACACTGGAGACCCACTTGAGCGTGTGGAAGGTCCGGGGCTATCCATGAAGTTATCCAACAGGGAGCATGACCCTTGCGAGGGATTTCTTGCGAGGGGCTCCAACAAGGACTAGGGGGAAGCTTGAGCGCTTCTCGATACCTCGGTAAAAATACCGGAGTCGTCTACGGGAGTTTGCATCTCTACCTCATCTTTACCTTCCGCGTTTACATTGCTACCTAGGTTGCATAACTCTTTTGCGGTAGAGATAGCAACACACCTAGCAAAACCATAGTTGCACATTTAGATAGATTACTTTCTTGCATAGGTTTTGACTACGTGGAATTAGAGGCCTTAGTAAGAAGTAGAATTTTAAGTTGCCTAATTCACCCCTCCTCTTAGGCGTCACAGTCGCTTACATAAGGAAAAGTGAAACGGTGTTGTGCACATAAAACAAGAGGAGAGAGATAGAGAGAAACAGAGATAGAGATGTATTGGAAAAAGAAAAATGTGTATCAGGAGAAGAGAAAGTGCATTGGGAATTGAGGTTGTCAAGTATTTTGGGACAAAATTTGAATCCTGTAACATCAAGAATTTAGGGACAGAGTTTGTAGAAGCTAGGGCTGCAGTTGTCCAACCTCACAGTTGGATCGGCCCTTCGGGCGGTTAGACTGCCTATAGACTGGATGGGTCCGGTGCTAGTGCCACAAGACCATCGGATCATGCGCTGGGACTTTTTAAGGCGCATCTCACGGTCGAACCATGAGACCCATCGGTTCGACCACTTGGTCAAGACAATGGTAGGTGGGACCATGACTATAGGCGACCGTTGCTGGCTTAGGGTAGCCATTAGGCGACCGTTGACGGTTGTAGCCAAGCCCCCAAACCCTGAGCAATGGCCGCGGGTGTGCTCGGTCTCGTCCTGGCTCCACCAGAGGGTACGCATGAGCGTACCCGATGGGTAGAGCCCTAGAGAGAATTGGTCGGGGGTTTTGTCGATCTGCTATCTCCTGCTCATGGACTTAACGTACCGGCTCCTACGTTAGACTTTCGTCAGGGGTACTATATATTATGTGCTGCATTTGAGAGGTGGCTGGGAAGTCGCCCCCTAGAAACACATTTCAAGAGATGGTGGTGTTTCGAGCCACCTCCATATCGCCTCGAGTGTAAAGTATCCCTTCTTCTTCCTCGGTAAATTGATTTCTAGAGGCAGCTCAGTTCTTTGCGGACTTCACAGTGGTTGATTTATACGAAGTTGTTTGGAAAATAAATTCTATAGTAGTGAGCAACAAATTAGTATTAACTTGATTTGGTTCATGTCAAACTTATTTTATTACGATGTTAGGTTTGCCAACATTGTGCGGATATTTCAGATTTCTTATATTTTGGATTCCTGCCTTCCTAATGAGGCATCATACCATGTAATCCTAGTCGGCGTCGCCTCAGTGGTCATAGCATTTGAAATGAGTCGAGCATGCAACTACCATATTTCGGATTGTGCCACGATCACTAAGCAAGCCCTTTTGTAAAAATGTATTGATTTTGTATTCCTAGCAAAGTTGTTATGCGCTGGGTCCGGGCCTGACGTTTCGGCATCACATGCCATGTAAAGCGATAAAAAGTTACTTTTTGTGGGAGAATTTGAGAAAAGAATTCTATTGTGGATGACCAAACCATGATACACTAGTTAGTAGTATATCACACTATGGTAATGACATGCGCAGTGATGTCATTTCCTTATCCCCTCTTCGGAGCAAAGTCGATCTATATTGAAGCCCAAATTTATGAGGGAAAAAAACTCAAAGATACAGTGTATCTTTCACCTGTATGACTTGTTCGGTTTAGTAAGGATTGGAAGTGATTGAGGCTCTATTCCGTTAATCCCTCCTTATAAGTCAGAATCTCCTTCATCTCATTCAATCTCCTCGTATCCCCATCAAACCGAACCGAACCAGACTTTACAAGTGGAAATCCTCCTCTTCCCCTCCAATCCGCTTGTGGGCTTGTTTAGCTCCACTCTAATTCAGCTCAGTCTACATTGGTTGGGAGAGATTGAGGTGCACACGTGGATTAGGGTGGATAAACAAGTCCTGAGAGGGAGTTAACACTACGAAAAATATTTTGAGAGGTGGCTAGTAAGCCTCTATACAGGTGGCTATTCCAACCACCTCTACTTGTGCGTCTCTAGAAATCAGCGATTTCTAGAACAGGGTACCTAGCTGGCTCTAGAAATTGATTTCTAAAGACGGCCCGAATGCTAGCCGCCTCTAGAAATTGATTTATAGTGAAAGTCTCAACCTAGCTGCCTCTAAAAAACTGTTTCCCAATATTTGTAAATTGGTCAAAAAAATAGCAACTTTTTAAATCTGGGAGATGCCCACCAAATAACAAGTGATAAAAAGTACATGTCACACATATGGTTTTCGGATCAAACTCAGAACCTCAGTCCTTGCGTGATTCTTCCCTTACCACTGCGCCCCTTAGAGTCTGTTTTGACTAGGTAGCACATGCATTCCTTTTGTATTCACTTTAGTAAATATGGTAAAGCATATTTGAGACCCTAAATGAATTCAAATAAAATAAATTTGAACTAAAAAGATTTAGATGTCTCTGAGTAGTGAGTACTACAAGTTTAGTTTAGTTCTTTTTTCCATTCGAGGTAATTTGAAAAAGTACAAAAAATGAATTTCAATATTAATTTTAAAACAAAATTTTAGGATCCTAAATGATTTCAAATGAAAAAAATGTCAACTATAAAAAAATTATCTCTTTGTATAATACAACTCTGGTTTAGATCATTTCTTCATCCCAAGTACATTTGAAAAAATAAAAAAAATGAATTTCCAAAAAATTGCATTCTGTTCTACTAAATGATTTCAAATGAAAAGTAGTCAACTACAAAGTTGCATATCTATTCTACTACTAACTTTGGTTTAGGTTGTTTCTCCATCCAAGATCACATGGAAAATTTAAAAAAAAATGAATTTCAAATTTGAAAACTTTAAACTTGTTTTCGTGCACTGAACGAATTCAAATGAAAAAGTCATTAGCTATAATGTTGGAGATCTCTTTAAGTACTTGAACTTGGACACACTACTACAAAAACGATTTGTAGCAACGCCTTCCTTTCTTTATAGGGGCGGCTCTATATTGAGCCGCCCCTACAAATGGTTGCCAAATGAGCCGCCCTCACAAATGAATTTGTAGGGGTGGCCGGTGTTATCAGCCGCCCTTACAAATGGCCTGATTTGTAGGGGCGACTTATATCCAGCCGCCCCTATAAATCGGATTTATAGGGGCGGCTCAATATTGAAGTGCATCTACAAATAGACGTCGACTATTAAAAATTAAGCACTAAAATTCAAATTTTGTAAACGACATCGGATGGAGAAACAACCAAAATGAAAGTTGTAGATCTCAAAAAGTTATGAAACTTTGTAGTTGACAATTTTTTGATTTGAAATCATCTTGTCAAGGAAAACTACGTTTGAATTTTCAAAATTTGAAATTTGAAATTTTTAAACGACCTCGGATGGACAAATAGTAAAAATGAAAGTTGTAGATCTTGAAAAGTTATGAAACTTTGTAGTTGATAACTTTCTCATTTGAAATCATCTTATCATGAAAAACTATGTTTGAATTTTTCAAATTTGAAATTCAAATTTTATAAGTGACATCGGATGGAGAAACTACCAAAATAAAAGTTGTAGATCTCGAAACGTTATAAAACTTTGTTGTTGACAACTTTTTCATTTGAATTAGTTTAGGGCCTCAAATAATTAATTTATGCTCAGTTTTGATCGTGAGGTGCAGTGGTAGAGGAGTTTACGTGCAATCGAGAGATTGCGGGTTGTAAACCCGGCCGACGCAAAGTGTGCAAAAATTATGAAAAAATGCTGCCTCGATAGAGTGAGGGTGTGTGTGGCTGCCGGTGGGGACCTCCTTGGATAAAAAAAATTGCTATTTTTGTCTTTTTTTTCATGATTTCTGGAAATTGATTTATAGGGGCGGCTCAATATCCAGCCGCCCCTACAAATCGATTTGTAGGGACAGCTAGCGATTTGTAGCCACCCTTTCGTAGGGGCGGCTAGCAAAACCGCCCCTACAGAGGGTTACGAGCCACCCCAAAAATTGTGAAAAAATGCTGTCTCGATAGAGTGAGGGTGTGTGTGGCTACCAGTGGGGACCTCCTTGGATTAAAACAAATTACTATTTTTTTGTCCTTTTTTCGTGATTTCTGAAAATTGATTTATAGGGGTGGCTCAATATCCAGCCGCCCCTACAAATCGATTTGTAGGGGCGGCTAGCGATTTGTAGCCACCCTTTCGTAGGGGCAGCTGGCAAAACTGCCCCTACATAGGGTTATGAGCTGCCTCTAAAAAAACATTTTCTACGTGGTGACATATAGTACATTTGACTTGATTTGCAAAGTTATACATTTTATTGTCTTACGTCTATTTTTAGAGGTACACCAAATTGCCGATCACCTTTTGAAATGCTTCCATTTCTAACCGTGTCTAAAAAATCATTTTTAGAGGCGGTTTGTCTTGCCAACTGTCTATAAATCGATTTCTAAAGGTGGGCTAACTGACAAACCATTTTTAAAAGCAGATTTTGATTGAGCTGCCTCTATCCAATAATGCCTCAACAAACCCCTTAATTATTTGCCTTTTCCAGCTTATTACACCGTCCTTCGGCCTACTGGCCACTTAACAGAAGCATGACATGGTGTCACAACTGCATGTTGAGTAATTTACTCCTCTCTCTAATGGCCGTGCATGTTAACACTAATATTGTGTAAAGAACTAATTGACAGTGCAAGGTTGCCACGATTATTTGTGAAACTAGGTATCATATCTCAGTTCACACTAAGTGTAGGGTACCCGTGGTAAGTGGGGCATTATCACTTTGTATTAAAGATATTATACACAAGTTCAGGTTAGACAGTGAGAGGCTAGTTCCGTGAAATCATATATAGATTAGAGGACAGCGTGCATGTTAAAAGCTATACACATCCTTTTGCGCGCCTTTGACATGTTTTGTATTTTGTTATACCTTGGCATTCGTGTCTACTTTGACATGCATGTTGCATCTCATTAAAATATTCTTCCAAGGTTGACACCTTGCACCGAGTACCCTAATCTGCTAAAAAATTCTATGCGTGCAACAGGTGGCAATAATATATTGTAGTCAATTAAGAAATTAGTCAACAATAAAGTTGCACACACATATATATATATATATATATATATATATATATATATATATATATATATATATATATATATATATATATATATATATATATATATATATATATATACCCTCTGGTACTGCCACGTTTTACAAACACCTCCCACAGTACACCCCTTGTTAGTCTCCAATTTGCTAGCTAGTTAATTGCAAATTGGTGCGTTCGTCGTTGCTTATTCTTCTCCCGTATTAATCTCTACTGGTATATATAATCTAGGATTAGTCTTATATATTATCTTCCTCATCTATTTTGTTCTTGTTCTTGTTAGGATTTTTATCAAGGGAATCTTTTAAGGGTTGATGAAGTCACCAATAATACAATAAAGAGATAAAGAGTGTAAATGTGTAATAAGACAAATAGAATGTGTTTTCTTGTGGCTTCAAACATTGTTAACTAGGGCCTTGATCGATATTGTTTTCTCATCACTAAAAAAAATAGAAAAAAGAGATAGTTCTATCCTCTAGGACCGCACACAACCAATTTTCATAAAGATATTCAGCTAAACAACTAATCAAAAGGAATAGGGAAATGTGAACCCTAAGCAGAACAAAAAATCATACGCAAAGTGCAAAGTCTCATATTGCTTCACATCTATTATTGACGAAAAATGTTCTTGTCTACAAGCAACTATTTTCTCTCTTGCAGCGCACGCATCCCATGATCCCCATACACATCCAGTTGTGCTGTGCATGGGAGCATGTATATCCAATGGTGGTGTGCCAATATTGATCTCGGATAAAAAGGTAAGAATTGCACGTCCCAATATTGAAGGCACTACTGGAAACTGGGTCTAAGCCTAGTGCAAAAATGTTTGCCGAACACTCGGCAAAAGATGCAAAAAACACTCGACAAACAAGAAATAAAACACTCGGCAAAAGTAGGCACTCGGCAAAGAACCGCCATATGGACAACCGTTAGTCCGTGTGCCGTCCGTTAGTGCATTTGCCGAGTGTCCGTTAGTGGAAACACTCGGCAAACAAATACACTCGGCAAAGAAATATGTTTACCGAGTGTAATTATTTGGCACTCGGCAAAGAAATATGTTTGCCGAGTGTATTTGTTTGGCATTCGGCAAAGAAATAAGTTTTTTTCTCTCTTGACCTTGAAACTTTTTCTTCTCTCCACATACAACATGTGGTACTCCATGTTAAGATTTGGTATATTTTTGGACCTATTTGCTATATTTAATTAATTTATTGCATTTCAAGGAATTTTTTGGTATAAGTCAAATTTGAACGGCAAGTGATTCAAATAATAGAATAAAATGAGTAGAAAAATGATATTCATGTTATTAAGTCCATTGTGAGGCCTTACCCGGGAAATGAAAAGAAATTCCGAACATCTTGTTCAGGAAACACGACCACGAACGTGTGGCCGAATGGTTTTTAAATTCTGAAAAAAGCAAACGAAGTCTGAAAATCATGAGATTTGTCATGATGTGATGATATCATACGTGGAGGCTGTGGTCAAAAATTGGGAAAGTTTCATTCAATTTGTCACGTACGATGTTTACAAACCGAAGCATCTTAGAAGAAGAATCGTAGCGTTGAGAAGGATTCGGTAAGATTTGGAGTCAAAGTGACGTTCGAATTAGGGTTTGGCTTCAAAACTTTTTGTATAGGCAATACAGAACATAGATTGTTTCCTGTGAAATTTTGGTAATTTTTTGGATCAATTTGATAATTTTAATTTATTAAGTGTAATTATAGAGTTTTAATTGATATAAATTAAATTTGAGCTGTAACTGTATAAAATAATGGAATAATATTCCTAGAAAAATCAAATATATATTGTAGAGTCAAATTGATAAGGTATTTTTAAAGTACATCGGAACAAATTGAGAAAAACACGGCCCGGAAAAGAAGGAGAAGAAGAAAAATGAAAAAAATAGGTTTGCCGCGTGCCCATTATCTGGCACTCGGCAAAGCTAGCGTTTATCGAGTGCCAGACCTAGGACACTCGGCAAACCCCCTCACCCGGCCCCACACACGCACAGTAGTTTAGTGTTTGAAAATGAAAAAAAATGTGTTCGCCGAGTGCTAGATCACGGGCACTCGGCAAACCTCCTGATAAACACCCCAGGCCGGCCTCACCCACACGCCCACACACACACACAGCCACCACACGCACACACGCTTCCCGCCGCCGCCCCCTGCCCTCGGCGTCCCGTCGCCAGCGCCCCCGGCGCGCCAGCCACCGGCCTCCCGGAGCCTCGCCGCTGCCCTAGGACCCTGTCGTTGCCCCGTGAACCAGGCGCCCCGCCCCAGCCGCTGCCTACCCAGGACCCCGCTGCCCCTCGGCGCCCCTTCCCCCTGGCAGGTGGCGCCCTCCCGGCGGCCGATGCCCTCCCCCCGGCGCCCTCTACTCGATTTGGTACTTCTTACATTTGAATGACTTACATGCTAGTATACCGCAAGCACTGTATTGCCAAATGGTAGTTACTATAAAATTTGGAGACCGAGGGTAAACATTTAGCATGATGGAGAAACAATTTGTTTGGACTTTAGACGACGCTATAGAGCCTAGATAGGGTCATTATTTTAGCATGATCATTACCTTTTTTTCCTGTCATGTAATGAGCATTAGAGTTAACGATTAGTTTCATCTTCTTACAGCCCATTAAGTTCCTAAAACATGAAAAGTTTCAGATAGAAAAATTGGATGCCCAACTTGGATGCTTCGTTACAACACAAACTAAATCAGATGATTAGGGCCAAATAAACCATGTATATTTGTCGCTAGCTGTCCTATGTCCAAACTCCTGATTGAACATGCAACACTTTGCAAGGTGAGAAAATTTGCACTCACAGCATGAGGAGAACGTGTGAAAGACAACAATCAACCTATGCTCTAGCTAGATGTAGGAGTGCAGGTAGACAACTAAGATGTGTATGTGGTTGTCGGTCATCATGCCGTTGGTTTGGTGTGTATGTGGTTGTTGGCCATCGTGCCGTTGGTTTGTTGCAGGTTTTGGTTACCTCACCGTGCAGGGGAGGTGCTACCAAAATTTACAATTGACACTATTATGTTTGTTTGTTGCAGGAGAGACTATTACAAAGATCATTCCCCACCATCCTTGACTCGTCACTTTGCACGACAGCAAGGTGAGGCATCATATGCCCCTCTTTCCGTATGATGTTCATATATCACTTAACCTAGCTAGGCGTCTCCCGTTTGAAAGAGATACGGTTGGAAATATGCACATCTTTGCATATCTATAACCGTTTCTGTTTCGAATTGTCCACTTTTTTTGGACAGCCCGAGGATGTGTAGATGGGGTTAGTTTCCATGTCCTACTTCAATCCGAGAAAGAGTTTCGGCAGCATCTCCCTATTGTTCTCTGGATACACAATCTCCCTGCCAGGACGTGTATTTGGAGAACCACGAGGAGGTGGTGCCGAAATTCTATCTCGGATAGGAGTAGAGCATGGAAACTAACCCCATCTACACATCCTCGGGTGAGATTATGACCTATCTTCACCTATTAGACCACCACATAGGAACCTGTAGATGCAATTGATTTTTACATTATGTGCTGATATGTTAGAGATGGATGACCGTGAGTGGATGTACATAGGCTACTCTAGTCAGGGTTCGTTCACCGATGAATGGATTGAGAAGACCGATGAGGAGACTTATGATCCAGCTAATCCCAATCATGATGATTATTTCTAATACATGTACGATCCGTGCTAATTGATTTATTATTTGTCATACCATATTATTTTCTAAGTATGTTTTGTTTATTTTGCATCTATTTCGATGTATTATCTGTGCTAATTGGTTTACTCTTTTTAATTGCAGGTGATTGAACAATGGTGGGCAGTATGAGGAGGATAACGTCGCTTTACTCAAAAGCGACAGCAACGCGTAAAGGGTCCAATGCAGTTATAGGGTTCGATGCAGCTGAGGGGTCTGGGAAGAGACCTTGGAGTAGACCTAGGGGTCGAGGCAAGACAAGACTACTGTCGCCTGTACCTTCATCAATGTCTGAGGTACCTTCCGCTCACTCATCCTCTGAGGAGGAGGAGGAGGTAGGGGTGGAGGAGGAGGAGGCAGGGGAGGAGGAGACATGGGGTACCACTTCCTCTACTTCATCATGTGTGTGGTTGCGAGGTCCCTCGAGGATCCGTGCTAATTGATTTATTATTTGTCATACCATGTTATTTTCTAAGTATGTTTTTGTTTATTTTGCATCTATTTCAATGTATTATCTGTGCTAATTGGTTTACTCTTTTTAATTACAGGTGATTGAACAATGGTGGGCGATATGAGGAGGATAACATCGCTTTACTCAAAAAGCGACAGCAACGCATAAAGGGTCCAATGCAGCTGCAGGGTCCGATGCCGCTGAGGGGTCCGAGAAGAGACCTTGGAGTAGACCTAGGGGTCAAGGGAAGACAAGGCGACTGTTGCCTATACCTTCATCGCCGTCTGAGGTACCTTCCGCTCACTCATCCTCCTCATCCTCTGAGGAGGAGGAGGTAGGGGTGGAGGAGGAGGAGGAGGCAGGGGTGGATGAGGAGGCAGGGGTGGAGGAGGAGACAGGGGGTACCTCTTCCTCTATTTCGTCGTGTGTGTGGTTGCGAGGTCCCTCGACCCTCCCGAGGCGACCGATACCTCCTTTGAGACGCCCACTGATTCGACCCGATGGAGATAAGTAAGTAACTTTAGATGTTATCACTAATTTTTTTCTTTGATATGTTCAAAATTATAATAGAAACTAATAATTTATCTTAATCACTTTGGTAGGGGTTGGACGAAGGTCGGTGGGGGTGATCACACATGCCATGTGAACGGCATCCTTGGCCTTTTGATCAAGGAAAAGTTCCCTGGCCTGATGTAGTTCGGTGGAACTATCGAGCTAGCCTACACATGGGCCCACTATGCCGTCGTCCCCGACGCCCCTGATCGGGATGGTAGGGTATTCGCTGACAAGGCGTAGCATGTCAAGGGTGAACTTTGGGTAAGTCTTTCTCGCACTACATTGCTCAATACATCGCATTGATTGAACATTCTTGAAATAATGACCAGATACATTGCGTCTATATGCAGGATTTCTTTAGATGCGAGGAGGGATACGAGGCCAAGGCGGATGCTGTGGCTGACAAAGCCGCCAAGGAACTCATCAAGGACATGCACTACTAGGCGCGCATCCAGGCCGTGATCCAATACCATGCGGAAATCCTTAGAATGAGGGTCTCTAAAAGTGCGGGAAGAACCATGAGGCTGACTCCAGAACAATACCTGAAGGTAAATATAGAACATTAATACTTATTTTTTCTGAGATTAATTACGCTTAATTTCATCTTCTTATGTCATATACTTGATGACGTAGGTGCCTCCGTAGTGGTGCGCCTATGATCTGCAGTGCTGGGCCCGGATGGTGGATAGGTGGTGCGCCCCCACGTGGGAGGAGAATAACAACGCTTGTTGGGAGCGGCGTTTCCTGATGCCGGGTGCAACACACCATCAAGGCAACCTCAACCTCTCAGGATACGCGGCTAGATGGGTACGCAGATTCATTTCTTTATTCTAACGCTCAATTATGCATAATTTCTAATCATATTGCTATTTTTTGCAGTCAACGACACATGGTGGTGAGCCTTGCTCCCAGTTCATGGAAATAAACTAGAAACTAGAAATAAACTAGAAACTAGAAATAAATTAGAAACTAGAAACTAGAATGATTTATAGTTTATAAACTAGAAATAAACTAGAAACTAGAATGATTTATCTCTTCTCCTTTGTGCAGAATCAATCAGCGGCATCGAATGAGCCTTATGACCCAGTGTGGTCACAGTGGACACCATGGCCTCCTCAGTGATTACTTGTAATTTTATTTGCATTTGCATTTGTGGATTACTTGTGACTACTCAGTGACAACTCAGTGGACACCATTGCACTCAGTGAATTTTATTTGCATTTGTGGTTATGCATGAACCTACTTTTGATTCTAAAGTTTATTTGCATTTATGTGTTATATCTATATGAACTGCCTGTGATGCTTATTGTGAACTATGTGTAATGCCTGTAATGTTTATTTGAGTGGGGTACGTTATACGTGCCCGAACCATAAAAACTGGAAATATATGGTCGCGTTACAGTCGGCAAATAGGCCTTTTGCCGAGTGCCAAGGTAAAAACACTCGGCACAAAGGACATGTGGCCAAAATCTGTACATTCTAGGCCAGTCTTTGCCGAGTGTCCGGGATTTAACACTCGGCAAATCAGCCATGTTTGCCGAGTGTCTGGATTTGACACTCGGCAAAGCAGCCATGTTTGCCGAGTGTCAGTGCCTGGACACTCGGCAAAAAAGGGCACATTTGCCGAGTGTCAGGGCTGGGGCACTCGGCAAACATGACTGCTTTGCCGAGTGTCAAATCCCGAACACTCGGCAAACGCGTCGTGACCGTCTCCACGCTGTCACGTTACTTTTTTGCCGAGCGTCGGCTCAGCTCTCGGCAAAGTATTTGCCGAGTGTCCAATAAAAAACACTCGGCAAAGAGACGTTTGCCGGCATTGTAGATGTCGTGTGCTGTTTGTCGAGTGTTACATTCGGCAAATCCTTTGCCGAGTGTTTTTTGGACTTTGCCGTGTGCCTACTGTTTCTGGTAGCGAGGGGACGAACCATTTATTCCACCAGCCTAGCTTTATGCAAAGTGACTTTTACATGTAGCAAGAGACGGATAAAAACCGCAAGTAACATGAAGAGTCAAGCGTTTATCTCCCCAGCCTTTTGTTTCGAACCATGCATTAAGCCGATGCATAATGCAAGCAAATCCACTTTGCAATTTGGCATGGTTGTGATGCCGACAGAGGAACCAGTAAAAAAACACACGCTTGCAGCACAGTACTACGGTGTTGTTACCTCTTGCCTGCCCTGAAATCTGCACGGCTGGCGATGAAAAATCTCAGATTTCACTGTCCAGTCACTCTCCTGCCGGATCAGCGTTGTGTTTTTCCACAGGAATGCTCCGTACGCAGCTTCGTCTACTTTTACTGACCACGGATGGTCGTCGACAAAATGTGTGTGGGCCAATAGAATTCCTGCCCGATGGCCTTCGCAGATAACACTCTTCGGCCAATGTGTGAGCCGCATATCTCTGAGTGAATTTCTTTGAGGAGCTCCTTGCCTTCCCTCTGGGTTATGCATTTGAGCAGCGGTTGGACTATGTCTTTTTTTGTATAGGATCCCATTTACTAATGTGTAGCTTCTTGCCCTGGCGGCCATTCTTACTATGCTTGCCTTGTCTTCTGAATGTTGTACATTGTTTATCTGATCAATGATCAACTGTCTCCAGTCTTCGGATTCTGTGAGTAAGACTTGCTTGAATGCCTTCGCAGTTGCTTGCGTTGTTTGTACTTGGAGTACCTGGTAGAATGTTCTGTCTGGTATTGGCAGATTGCTTGCCACTGCCTTCGCCAGCTCATCGGCCTCTGAGTTTTCTACCCTTGGTATGTATTTCAAGGTGAACCCCTGGAACCTCCGCTCTAGTGCCCTTACTGTTGCCAAGTATTTGACCAATTCTGGCTCTCATGCCATGTATTCTTTTTTTACTTGCCCGGCCACTACGTGAGTGTCTATTTTTGTTAGTATTTGACCAATTCTGGCTCTCATGCCATGTATTCTTTTTTTACTTGCCCGGCCACTACCTCCGCTCTAGTGCCTTTGCTTTGTTGCGTCCCAGTATGAGCCCTTCGTATTCTGCAATGTTGTTTGTTGCTTTGAACTCTAGTCTGGCTACATACTTGGATCGGAGGCCTGATGGTGCTATCAACACGGCGGAGGCTCCGGCTCCCTGATGTTCCCAAGCTCCATCCTGTATAGAGTGTCCAGATTTGAGCTTGAGTTGGTTGACTTTGATGCACCGAAGGAGTCCAATCTGCAATGAAATCTGCTAAGGCTTGTCATTTTATAGTTGTTCTTGGCACATAGTTGAGGTCAAACTGGGATAGCTCTGTCGTCCATTTCCCTATTCTTCCGGAGGCCTCTTTGTTGCTGAATATGTCTCCGAGTGGCTGCGACGATGGCACTGTGATCTCGTGCGCTTGGAAGTAATGCTTGAACTTTCTTGATGAGATCAAGACAGCATAAGCTATCTTCTCGATTTCTATATAGTTCAGCTTTGCTCCTGATAATGCTTCTGAGATATAGTAGATGGGCTGCTGAATGACTTTGGATTTTTCTTGTTTCTCTTGGACGAGTACTCCATTAACTACGTGGTCGGAGGCTGCAACATACAATAGTAATGGTGCCTCTAGATCTAGTACTGTAACTAGGACTTTCGTAGCCATGTAGCTTTTGAGCTGCTGGAAAGCCTTCGACTATTCTAGACCCCATTCCACTTTGTCTCCGTCTCTCAGAGCTTTGAAGAATGGAAGGCTCTCTCAGAGCTTTGAAGAATGGAAGGCTATGCTCTACTGATTTTGAGATGAATCTGTTTAGCGCTACTATTCTTCCAGTGAGCTTTTGAACTTCTTTTTTGGTTGATGGTTCTACCATTGAGATTATGTCCTTTGTCTCCTATGGATTGACTCTTATGCCTTCGTGTCCTATAATATACCCGAGCATTTTGCCTCTGCTTATGCCAAAGACACACTTTTCTAGGTTTAGCTTGAGTCCAGCTTCCCTGAACTTGGCGAAGGTTTCTTTGAGATCTGTGATGTGATCTTCTTCATTCTTGCTCATCACCACAATGTCGTCGACATAAGCTATGATGTTTTTCTATAGTTGGGGGCCGAGGACTACTTTTATCATTCTGGCGAAGGTTGAGCCTGTGTTCTTGAGCCCTTTGGGCATTCCGATGTAACAATATGTTCCAAAAGGAGTAGTGAAGCTTGTCTTTTCCTCATCTTCCTAGTTAAGCCAGATCTGGTGATATCCTGAGAAACAATTGAGGAGTGAAAATCACTTGGAGCCACTTGCCTTGTCGACTGAGGTATCTATTCTGGTTAGGGGGAACGGATCTTTCTTGCAGGCCTTGTTTAGATCTGTGAAATCTATGTACATCCTCATCTTTCCATTTTTTTGGCACTAGCACTACATTTGCTAGCCACTCTGAGTACTTAACTTCTTTGATGACATTAGCATCTAACAGCCTCTGCACCTCAGCCTTCGCTGCTAATATTCTGTCTTCTGACATTTTCCTTTGTCACTGCTTTCTTGGCTTTATTTTGGGGTTGATGTCAAGGGAGTGTTGTATGATATCTCCACTTTTAAGTCTGAGGCTGACCAGGCGGAGACGTCTTCATTTTTTGCTAAGGTTTCTACGAGCTCTGCCTCTTCATCTTTGGAAAGATTGCCTCCGATAATGACTTTTCTCTCCGGTACTGCAACTTCCAATGGGATTGACTTTGTTTCTTCCTGATCTTTGAGGTCTGTCTTGCCCTTCGGCAAGTTCGGAGGCTTTGGCATATTGCTCTTGGCTAACTCAACAGAGTTGATGTTTTGCTATGATTTGTAGATGGCTCTTTCTATGTTCCTTGCCTCGTTCTGACAACCGTGGACTGTGATGCTGTCATGTAGTGCTGGCAATTTCATACATAAGTAGCACATATGGATAGCTGCATTGAACTTGTTTGCAAACCCTCCGCCGAAGATAGCATTGTATGGGTAGTAGAGGTCTACTACATCGAAGGTTACATATTCTGTCGTTGCATTCTCTTGGCCTCCGATGGACACTGGCAGGGATATTTTTCCTAGAGCATCGATTTTGTTTCCTCCGAATCCGATTAGTGGGGAGTTCAAAGGCTGCAACTGATTTCTGCCTAACTTCATTTGGTCAAAGGCATTGACAAAAATGATATCCGCTTAGCTTCCTAAGTCTATTAGAACCCTGTTAATTTCCTAGCCTGCTATATTGGCCTTGATCACCATAGCATTAGTGTAGGGATAACTCTCCAACTAGAGGTCTTGTTCAGAGAATGTGATGGGTGTCTTCGACCAGTCTGTGCAGCGTACTAGGCCTTGGATGGCTACGTTATTGACAAGCCTGAGATAGTCTTTCTTTTGCTTCTTTGTCTGGAACTCCATTGAGGAGCCTCTGGCTATTGGTAGTATCATGCCTATCATAGGCAAAGGTGTGTGAGGGTTGATTTGGTTTTCTAGGTTTGGTTCATTTTTTGGGGTGGCTAGCAGTGGTGGGGGTGGAGGCAGAGGTAATGCCTCAAGCTATCTGTTGTGAGTTAGGGCTGGTTGGGTTGTCTCGATGAATGTTATGTGCAGAGGCCTTAGGTTTATATAGGTGAGGTTGGCTTCTGCATGCTGATTACTGGCCTACCCTTGCTGCTGGGTGCTTGGTCGCCATGCAGGTAAAAAGTTGGGGTAGTATGCGGCTGCTAAGGTGGATGAGTGGATTTGATTGGAGTTAAGGCTTGGATAGAATGGGCAATATGGCTGCTGTGAAGGTGCAACGAAGGTATGGTTGACTTCTCTAGCAGGTTGTTGTGGCAGAGGTTGAGGATTTGCCCTGTTCTTTATCCTTTCTTGAGTTTTTTTTCGCATCTGGGCAATCTCTGGTGATGTGCCCTTTGTTCTCTCTGTGAAATAAACAGTACTGCCTTCGTTGTCTCGGTTCCTAGTTTTTGTTCCAGTTCTTATTTTGATTGTATTTCTTGCCTTCGTACTGCTTCTATGGTGCTTTGCTAGGGGCTGCCTCCGGCATCTATTGGCCATGCTGGTTGTTCCTTTGCTGCTCTATATTAAAACTTTTTGATCTGATGCTTGCTGAGGCTGTGACTAGCCTTGGCTTCTGTTGCCCCTTTGAATATTCCTCCTGCTCCCTTGGTACTGCTTGTTCTGATTTTGCTCTTCTAGCCTTCTGCGAAGGTTGTTATCTGGCCTACAATACTTTTCAAACTCAGTGTACAATCCCACTATTGAGCTTGGCTTTTCCCGAGCTAAATGAGTTGCGAAGGCTCCCATGCAGAGACCTTTGATTGCAGCTTCAATTGCCATATCTTCTGGGACATTTAGTGCCTTTCCCTTTAGTTGCACAAATCTCTGAAAATAATCCCTTAGAGCCTCTCCTTGATTTTGTTTGCACTAGAGCAGGTCCATTGAGGTTAGGGATTCAGTTGTAAACCCTTTGAAGTTAGCTATGATTTTGTCGCGGAGGTCTTCCTAGGGGTATGCTGAACTTGGCCTTAACATCGAATACCATGTCAAAGCGTCACCCTCAGCTGCAATGACGAATGACTCGACCAAAACAATGTTGTTCCCACCTGCGGAGGCTATAGCTGTCTCGAAGCTCATGATGAACTAGTGCGGGTCTGATCTTCTGTTGAATTTAGGAAGGGTAATGGGTTTGTACGATGGGGACTAAGGTGAGCTTTGGATTCCTTTGGATAGTGGAGATTTGGAGTCTATAGTTCTATGGACCGGTGGTAAGGTGTAAGGAGTGCCGAAGGTTGGTTAGGCGGCCATTCCATGCAAAGGGTTGGGTTGGCTTTGATTTGCTGAATGGGGCTGGCTGGGTGTATTGGAAAGAGGCTGGTTGGGCTGCATGCTTTGTGTAACACCTCAAAATTTGCCACTTTTGAAAATAGAGTTAAAATGATTTATTTGTGAATTTTTGTGCACATGAAAACATAGGAAAATAAAAATTTTCATTAATTTAAAATTTATCATAAGGTAGAAACGTGTTTGTTGCATTCATGCCGGTCGCACCTCGTGTTTATATGTGCAAAATTTTTGTTTTTTTATATGTTTAGGAGACGAATATTTATCTCTAGGAATTTTCTAGCTTCTTTCTGAAATTTAATTCCTACCTCATTTACCTTAATCTTTATGTTCCAAGTTCTCAACAATCTTTTTATGAGCTCCACATACTTTATTTGGGTTCATTATGTTCCAAAGTGTCTTTGGGAATTTTTCCCAAATTTTCGGAGGTCTCGGAGTATTTTTTTCTAGGCTTAAATATCAATTCTGGACATTTCCAGAATTATTTTATTCGCAAAATTAATTAATTCCGAAAATAATAAATCTCTCATTTTTCGAACGGTCAAAACCCTTGTGCAAAAATCCTAATAAATTCTAAAGTCACTTGTCTTTATTTACTAATGGGCTTTAATGTTTATTTAGGCCCATTAGTGCAGGCGTATGGTGCAACGTCAATTATTACCATATCGTTAGTTGACGTGGATGTGGAGAGTTTTTCTTCCTATATATATCTACCAACCCCTTGGGCAAAACACACTAAAATTACCGTAAGAAGAGCCCAAATTTAAAAATCACTCGTATAGTAAATTATATTTTCTCCTCTTCTCTTGTCGCCGCCGCCGCCGCAGTCTGCCAAGGGAGCGTGGCCGCGCTGCCTCTGTGCGCGAGCGTGGAGATTCTACTCCGGCATACCGTGCTCAGCATGTGCCGTCATCATCTTGTCCTGGCCGCGAGAGACAGCGCACTGCCCAGCCCTGAAGCCGGCCCCACATCATCTCGGTCGAGCCGATCCTGTGTTGCTTCCGGCCAGAGCATGCACGAAGCAAAAAACGGATGGCATGGTAATCTTGTCGAATTTGTCCATTGTTCGTCTATTTCATCAACTAGCAACATGTTTAGTTAATCAACTAGCTAGCTACCTGCTACGTGTTTTGCCTGGTGCAACCTCTGTTCAAACACATCAGGTACCCTGTCACACGTACATACATGTTTTTGCTAGTGTATAGATCTTCTTTCATCTACGGATGGTTAATAATCATGAGTTGGGCTTATCTTTAATCAAAATTCACACTCCGTCGACGACTTCTTGAGGACCCGGCCGCTGTTTCGTCCTACTCACGGCATCATGGTTCTGCTTATATGTGGAACACGGGATTGGCGTCAAGTTCATATCACGGTATAGCCATCCTCGTAAGTCTCCTGAGGTCATCACTGCGTGACTAACGCTAATCCGTTGAGCACTTATATTTTCTTTTTCCTTCTCTTTTTTTTTCCAGACGTAACTCATGATCTCTCCGTTGTCGGACGTAGAGAAGCAAGGCCGTGAGGTGGTCTGTTTGTCATCTCCCTCGTGTACAGCATGCAAACATCCTGCAACAAAATCAGAAGCGCATGCGCATGCATCTGTATGTGTCTTCTGCCCACCTATACTTTCAAGAGCACATTCATCATTTAGAGAACACATCTCGTCATGCAATGCAGAAGTAAGCAAGGCAACCTACACACATGCACTTGTCCAATTCATATCCTATCTAATTTTAGCTCTGTTTCATTTCGTTTGTTACGCTGTGATCTACGGCAAGCATGGACGCTTATCGTGCCACATGTTTATGTGATCATAGTTAAATATTCATTTGATTAAATGCATGTAATTAGTTTTCCAATTTAAAAGCAATGTAGGTGTTACACTTGAGCATTTTATACATAAATATTAATGTTGATGATTTACTTAGTTAAAACACGTGACCTATATAATTAGAGTAGATGCTCTCACATGTTTATTTATTTTGCCAAATAAAGTTTAAATGAATTAAATAATATGAGACATGTTTATATAAATAAAATATGACTAGTTCTAACTTGATTTTGGATTATAATATGATGTGACTAATCTGGATAAATATCATTCATATGGTTTGTATTAATTAAAATCAATCAAGCACATAGTTGTTTCTTTTGTAACATAAATATCTTGCTAGTCGTTTGTTTTAAACGATAGTTCTGTTATCGGCATTTCTTGGGTTCTCTTGATCATAGCAACGAGCTCTCTCTTAGCACGCTGTTTTAAAGCTCTTGCTCTGCTGTTCTTAGTTGATTTTATTTGTTACGTGTATGTTTGCCTATGTGTGTTGCTCGCTATGAGTAGACGAAAACCGTTTGTGGGCATAAAAGATCAGAAGGTGATGGCCAGAAGCAAAGTATAAGGAAAATGTGAGCAAGTGTAAAAGTCAAGTATAGCATGGGATCTTCCTTGTTGTCCTCACCTTTAATCATTTAATTCATCCTGCATGTATCTACCTTGATTACCACTAAGGATTTTCTAGTACTTTGTACCTTATGCCTTGATACCTATGGGGTATTGCCTTGGGTAGTATGATGCTAGTGCTCAACTACAACCATGATCTTGTAACTTGACTAATGGAATATGCAATAAACATTAAAAGATGCTTTTAGCAACATAGAATCAGGGGGCTGGAGCATTGGGTTATTTTATGGTGTTCTAGATTCCTCTCCCTAAGGACTTATCTTTAAGTGATCATCTGGAACATACAGTACAACTGTGAGGGCTATATGGCTCTGGTTTTAGTTCAGTATGAAGATTTTTTCTAGCTTGTTAGTGGTTACCTTTATTGGCGTAAGAATGGCTTGCTGAATCGGGTATAGTGCGGCCTCTGTCTCCTTGTGTATAGGTAGAGTGTCATTGTGCCATCGGGAAGGGGGGCTCTATATCTGTTTGCCGAGTGAATCTAATGGTCCTAACTTGTTAGACGAACCTTTGAAAGGCTTCATAGTGAACCTTGCCGACCTTCCTTGGTAGTGGGTCAAGAGGCTGATCACCTCGGGCGAAAGGGTAAATCATGACTCACAGTGAAAGTGTACAACCTCTGCAGAGTATAAAACTGATATATCAGCCGTGCTCACGGTCACAAGTGGCCTTGGAACCCTTACGGAATAGATGATGAACATTGATGATACTGATGATAAAGATGCTCACTAATGACTAATGTTTATGCTATTCATTATTCCTGTTTACCTGATCATGTGTTTATGGGCTTGTGATAAACTTGTTGCTACTCAATTGCTAAAATTATGACTCATTAAAAGCTAATCGCAGTTAAACCAGTGTCAGCCTTTTGAGCCTCATGAACCCCATGTTGTATTTGTTGAGTACGACATGTACTTACGCTTGGTTTATTTTACACATATTTGAAAAAATCCCGGATGGGTACCAGATTGCTAGAGTTTGGAGGAATTAGGCCAACCAGTCAGTTGTCCCTGTGGATTTGGAGTCTTCGCCTGAAGATCGGAGTTGTCTTTCCGCTGTCTATACTCTGAGGTTATATTCTTTACACGAATACGTTATGTATTTAAGCATTGTCTATTGATATTACCCTTATTTGTAGCTATATGTGAGATTTGACTTCCTGGGCTCACATGTGGTGTGTATCTGGTTTTGTTCTTAAAACCGGATGCTACAAAGTGGTATCAGAGCAATTGCTGACTGTAGGATGCAAGCCTAGTTAGAAATTGGCCGTCTTAAGGTTTTGAAATTGCTATAAAACCCTTGCTCTATGAACCTTGATATTTTCTTCTTTACTATATATCTATCCTTGATATTTATCTCCTCTTTGGTGCTTATTTGGAAGTCCTTGTTCTTATCTTCACCCCTTGATTTTCTATGCTTTTAGAACTGTCCCTCATCACCTTCTTGCGTAATCTGAAGATAAGTCTTAGGATTGTTACCCCTAATACAACATGGACGATAGTATCGTAAGTTGAGTCAATGATTGAGTTGTGTACCTTTATTGTTTGTTGAATTGTCATAATGCTTATGATTGTTTTGCATCTTTGTAATGATTGCAATGATCTTGTTGGGTGTTCCCACAATTTCATTTAGTTTATAGGCCTAAGGTGTAAGGATTAGTGAAATAAATAGTTGGGTTATGATTTTCTTCTGCTTCCTCTCTCCCGTCTTTTCGGAGCAGTCTGCACTCTTTAGCTTATATCTCTAATCTTAGATGACTAAAAATAATGAAAAAATTCTGTACAACAGTAGACATCAATATCTTTCTCTGCGCGCAAGAATCATCCTGATAGCTATTTTGGTTATGGAGATACGAAAATCATAAGCCGATGCATCTGTGTTATTTGGAACCCAGAACAGTTTCTGTTGTGCACTGTTTTCGACCACCTAAACTGCAGAATTTGGAAAAGTGTTCTATAAGGAAGTCGTGAAGAATTTTATAAGATTTCTAACGGTATAAGCTACAACTTTATTGGATTAACAGAATGAGAGTTACAGCTGTTTTAGTACACTGTTGTTTTTCTGCTCTCGAGGAACTTTAGATTTCTTGTTCTTGCCCCTACACGAGAGTCTCTTTGCGATGTCAGGATGTCCTTATGCTAGTTAATCCGTCTAGAAGGAGATGCAAGCTATACTTTGGTGTCCCCTACTTTATCTTTTCTTAAGAGGGTAGCCAAGTTGAAGAATTTTCAAGATGAAGTGTCTTACGTTCTAGATTACGCAGAGGAAGCATGGAGGTACCCAAAGATGTGAGAGAAACTCAGAGTCTCAATGAGGTTTGATTAAAGGTTCAAGGGAGGTTTAACCAAGATCATCAAGATATTGATAATGTTACTAGAAAAGCTTTTAAGTTAGTTTGGATCAAGAGACCTCAGCTAAGTGTTTGAAGGAATCCAAGAAGAGGTTGGAGTAAAACCTAAGAATTAGCTTTGCCAGATCCGGACAAGAGCTTCAGGGGGTGGGATGTGTCCTTATGCAAGAAGAAAAATGTAGTACCTTGTTCATTAAGTCAATTAAGGAAGCGTGAGTTGAACTACCTAGCATGCATCTGGAGTTATCCATTGTGGAGCATGGAAGTACTGTCTTTTTAGAAGTTAAAGTGATATCTAGGAGGAACACAAGAATCTACAGGACATCTTCACTAAGTTGGTCTTGATCTTGTGTTACCTCGTTGGAATGAAATTGCTTATGACTTGCAAAAGTGCTATCACCTGGAGAAGCAAAAGTCATGACCGATGCCCTTAGCAATGGAGAATTATGCTAAGAAGGTTTGGGTGATACCAAGGATTAATAATTGTATTCCAAGTTCGAGTAATTTAACCGGAGTCATTAATGTTGGTAGTAGAATTTCCTTCTGACCTGGAGATTCATCAGGCTTCGTTGGAAGGTAAATGTTTTAAGAAAAAGAATTGATATTACGAACTAAAAAGGAAAGGTGGCCTAGTGATTGGAGCTACCTGAGAGTTGTTCAAGGTGCCTGTTAAAATCTTAGAATCAGTTTGACAAGTTACTTGGAGTAAGGTCAACAGATATTCAAAGTTAAGTGGAAATTCTTATCAAGACGATGGAACTACACGACGAAGTAAAGAAGAATCTAGAGACAAAGTATCCCTATCTCCTAGTCGACGTATTCCGAATCTTGGGGACGAGATTCATCTTATGGGGGGTAGAATTGTAACACCCCAAAATTTGCTACTTTTGAAAATAGAGTTAAAATGATTTATTTGTGAATTTTTGTGCACATGAAAACATAGGAAAATAAAAAATTTCATTAATTTAAAATTTATCATAAGGTAAAAACGTGTTTGTTGCATTCATGTCGGGTCACACCTCGTGTTTCTATATGCAAAATGTATGTTTTTTATACGTTTAGGAGACGAATATCTATCCCTAGGAATTTTCCAGCTTCTTTCTGGAATTTAATTTCTACCTCCTTCACCTTAATATTTATGTTCCAAGTTCCCAACAATCTTTTTATGAGCTCCAAATACTTTATTTGGGTTCATTATGTTCCAGACTGTCTCTGGGAATTTTCCCAAATTTTCGGAGGTCTCGGAGTATTTTTTTCGTGGCTTAAATATCAATTCGGGACTTTTCCAGAATTATTTTATTCGCGAAATTAATTAATTCCGAAAATAATAAATCTCTCATTTTTTCCAATGCTCAAAGCCCATGTGCAATAATGCTAATAAATGCTAAAGGCACATGTCTTTATTTACTAATGCGCTTTAATGTTTATTTAGGCACATTAATGCAGGCGGATGGTGCAACGTCAATTAGTACCATATCGCTAGTTGACGTGGATGTGGAGAGTTTTTCTTACTATATATATCTATCAACTACTTGGGTAAAGCATAACAAAACTATCGTAAGGAGAGCCCCTAGTTTGGAAAATCTCCCGTGTAGTAAATTATAGTTTTCTCCTCCTCTCTTGTCGCCGCCGCCGCCGCAGTCTGCCAAGTGAGCGTGGCCACGCTGCCTCTATGCGCGAGCATCGAGATTCTACTCCGGCAGTCCGTGCTCAGCGTGTGCCGTCGTCATCTTGTCCTGGCCGCGCGAGTCAGCGCACTGCCCTGCCCTGAAGCCGGCCCCACATCATCTCGGTCGAGCCGATCCTGTGTTGCTTCCGGCCAGAGCATGCACGAAGCAAACCACGGATGGCATGGTAATCTTGTCGAATTTGTCCATTGTTCGTCTATTTCATCAACTAGCAACATGTTTAGTTCATCAACTAGCTAGCTACCTGCTACGTGTTTTGCCTGGTGCAACCTCTGTTCAAACACATCAGATACCCTGTCACACGTACATACATGTTTTTGCTAGTGTATATATCTTCTTTCATCTACGGATGGTTAATAATCATGAGTTGGGCTTATCTTTAATCAAAATTCACACTCCGACTGATCTAACCCCACATGTTCAGTTCCTTTATATAGCAGGCCGCATCCTCGTTTTTTTTTTCTCAACAGAATAGATCGACTCCTATTCCTGCCCTAGATCGCATCTGTCGCTGCCTGCGTTGGACGTCTCACCTCGCGCCACGCCGCCTGAAGCCGTAGGTGTCTGGAGCCTCGTTGGGACGAGATAGGCCCTTCGTTGCTCGCCTTCGCCTGCACGTAGCTGCAGTCCAGACGACCCTGCTGACTGTCGTGGATACCGTCTGCCTTACATGGGTGCTCCTATGCCAAGCCGAAGTAGCCGCCGGCCGTCAAACTGTGGGTCGTTTCATCTGTTCAGCTACATCCGAAGGGGACCTCTCGCCGTTCTGGCCCTGTTCCATGGCCCTGCGCCAGCTGTGCATCGTCCAGGACACCTCGGTCGTTGCCCGCGCGCGGGATTGAGCGCCACCATGACTTTGGCCGTGGCTGCCTAAGTCGCAGTATCTGTCGACGACTTCTTGAGGACCCGCCGGCCGCTGTTTCCTCCTACTCACGGCATCATGGTTCTGCTTATATGTGGAACACGGGATTGGCGTCAAGTTCATATCACGGTATAGCCATCCTCGTAAGTCTCCTGAGGTCATCACTGCGTGACTAACGCTAATCCGTTGAGCACTTATATTTTCTTTTTCCTTCTCTTTTTTTTTTCCAGACGTAACTCATGATCTCTCCGTTGTCGGACGTAGAGAAGCAAGGCCGTGAGGTGGTCTGTTTGTCATCTCCCTCGTGTACAGCATGCAAACATCCTGCAACAAAATCAGAAGCGCATGCGCATGCATCTGTATGTGTCTTCTGCCCACCTATACTTTCAAGAGCACATTCATCATTTAGAGAACACATCTCGTCATGCAATGCAGAAGTAAGCAAGGCAACCTACACACATGCACTTGTCCAATTCATATCCTATCTAATTTTAGCTCTGTTTCATTTCGTTTGTTACGCTGTGATCTACGGCAAGCATGGACGCTTATCGTGCCACATGTTTATGTGATCATAGTTAAATATTCATTTGATTAAATGCATGTAATTAGTTTTCCAATTTAAAAGCAATGTAGGTGTTACACTTGAGCATTTTATACATAAATATTAATGTTGATGATTTACTTAGTTAAAACACGTGACCTATATAATTAGAGTAGATGCTCTCACATGTTTATTTATTTTGCCAAATAAAGTTTAAATGAATTAAATAATATGGGACATGTTTATATAAATAAAATATGACTAGTTCTAACTTGATTTTGGATTATAATATGATGTGACTAATCTGGATAAATATCATTCATATGGTTTGTATTAATTAAAATCAATCAAGCACGTAGTTGTTTCTTTTGTAACATAAATATCTTGCTAGTCGTTTCTTTTAAACGATAGTTCTGTTATCGGCGTTTCTTGGGTTCTCTTGATCATAGCAACGAGCTCTCTCTTAGCACGCTGTTTTAAAGCTCTTGCTCTGCTGTTCTTAGTTGATTTTATTTGTTGCGTGTATGTTTGCCTATGTGTGTTGCTTGCTATGAGTAGACGAAAACCGTTTGTGGGCATAAAAGATCAGAAGGTGATGGCCAGAAGGAAAGTATAAGGAAAATGTGAGCAAGAGTAAAAGTCAAGTATAGCATGGGATCTTCCTTGTTGTCCTCACCTTTAATCATTTAATTCATCCTGCATGTATCTACCTTGATTACCACTAAGGATTTCCTAGTACTTTGTACCTTGTGCCTTGATACCTATGGGGTATTGCCTTGGGTAGTATGATGCTAGTGCTCAACTACAATCATGATCTTGTAACTTGACTAATGGAATATGCAATAAACATTAAAAGATGCTTTTAGCAACATAGAATCAGGGGGCTGGAGCATTGGGTTATTTTATGGTGTTCTAGATTCCTCTCCCTAAGGACTTATCTTTAAGTGATCATTTGGGATATACAGTACAACTGTGAGGGCTATATGGCTCTGGTTTTAGTTCAGTATGAAGATTTTTTCTAGCTTGTTAGTGGTTACCTTTATTGGCGTAAGAATGGCTTGCTGAATCGGGTATAGTGCGGCCTCTGTCTCCTTGTGTATAGGCTGAGTGTCATTGTGCCATCGGGAAGGGGGGCTCTATATCTGTTTGCCGAGTGAATCTAATGGTCCTAACTTGTTAGACGAACCTTTGAAAGGCTTCATAGTGAACCCTGCCGACCTTCCTTGGTAGTGGGTCAAGAGGCTGATCACCTCGGGCGAAAGGGTAAATCATGACTCACAGTGAAAGTGTACAACCTCTGCAGAGTGTAAAACTGGTATATCAGCCGTGCTCACGGTCACGAGTGGCCTTGGAACCCTTACGGAATAGATGATGAACATTGATGATACTGATGATAAAGATGCTCACTAATGACTACTGTTTATGCTATTCATTATTCCTGTTTACCTGATCATGTGTTTATGGGCTTGTGATAAACTTGTTGCTACTCAATTGCTAAAATCATGACTCATTAAAAGTTAATCGCAGTTAAACCAGTGTCAGCCTTTTGAGCCTCATGAACCCCATGTAGTATTTGTTGAGTACGACATGTACTTACGCTTGCTTTATTTTACACATATTTGGAAAAATCCCGGATGGGTACCAGATTGCTAGAGTTTGGAGGAATTAGGCTTGTGATCAACCAGTCAGTTGTCCCTGTGGATTTGGAGTCTTCGCCTGAAGATCGGAGTTGTCTTTCCGCTATCTATACTCTGAGGTTATATTCTTTACACTAATACGTTATGTATTTAAGCATTGTCTATTGATATTACCCTTATTTGTAGCTATATGTGAGATTTGACTTTCTGGGCTCACATATGGTGTGTATTTGGTTTTGTTCTTAAAACCGGATGCTACACTTTGTATCTTTACTTGCAGAATAGCCAGTTGTTGCTTGATCTTCGCTGCCTGCAGTGATGTTTGGACTGCTCTCTGGTTTGCAGCGAAGGTTGCCGCTAACCTATCTCTCTCCTGCTGCGCACTGTGCAACTGAGCTTGGAGCTGTTGGAGCACTTGCTCTGGGGTTGGTTCTAGCGCCGACTGCTTATTGGTCGCCACAGGCTGATCCTTCGCAACATCTTATTCTATGTCTGGCTCTTCGGTAGCAGTAGCATAGGTGTTGTGGGTGCTACGCCTAGGCCTTCCCCTTCTGGTAGGCTCCAAAGGTGCTCTTGCAGAGGCTGCTCTCTTTCTTGCCATTGTGGGTATTGCTTGGCCAACACGCGGTGGGAGCCAATGTTGAAAAATATAATTTCCAGTGGGTATGAAATGATGAGGCCTTTGCCTTGGTAGGTGCGCCCAAGAATAATTAGGGTTTTATAAATATATTCACCAACCACACCCTTTGCACAGGGTTCAAGTCCTCCTTTTATAGGTCATTGTTTGCTACCCTCAAACTTTTCATCTTTGCCCCTTGACGACTAGGGTACATTCCGGGAATATCCCTCCTGCTAATGCTAACTGGTAAGGGTAACCTAGGTATTATCTTCTTGAACCACCTCGACTTCTTGGGCTGTGCCCACGTGCCTGCAGGCGGCCCGTGGCCCAGTATCGTACTTGTGTGGGAACTTCCTCCTTTCTAGCAGAGGTCTTCAAGGGTTCTTTGTGATCTCCGCCCGTGAACTTCCTCCTTATCCCGAGCCTCCGTCTCACCGCTCGGCCCATAGCCTTCGCTGACGCTGCCGGAGCCTTCGCCTTGCGCTAAGCCCGACGAGCCTTCGCCGCGATCCATTGACCTTCGCCGAGCGGGGCCACAGGGGTGAAGGCTTTTGGTCAACATCCCTGCACATCACCCATGCAACCGGTTAATGTTAGTTCCTACCTTTGTGGTGTGCTATGGGGGGTACGACCCTAGATACTCACGGCAGACTACATGGGCTATGCCCCAGGGGTGGCCCAGCCCACAAGACGAAGCCTTGTGGGGTACGACTCTGCTCGGCGCCTCCCGCAAGACATCTGAAAGATATCCTGAAGATACTACGAGATCTGTTAGGATATGTATGATCCCAAGATTCCTGTAATCAGTTATTACTTTCCGGTTATCTCTCAGATCTAACTGACTTGTAACCCTGCTCCCCGGACTATATAAGGTGGGCAGGGACCCCCTCCAAACGCACGCAATATCAAACGATAGCTAATACAAACCAACAGACCACAGGAGTAGGGTATTACGTCATACTGATGGCCTGAACCTATCAACTCATGTGTCTCTGTTGCCTTCTTGTTCTTGATCTCACGCTCATCTGCCGATCAATCTACCATCATGGGATACCCCTCGGAGGACTGCCGATGATATTCTGTCGACAATTGGCATGCCAGGTAGGGGTTTGCGTGTTGTTTCCTTGTCGAACAAGATGGCTTTTCTGCAGGCTCTTCGTCCCTCCCGTAGCCCGGCCAGATCTTCACGGTCGGATCGATCTCCTGGATCATCAACGCGATGGAGTCGGAGAGCTCCTCGAGCCGGCGTAGATCGATTCTGTGCCGATCACCCCCGCACCTACATCTATAGATCCGATCTCGGAATCACCTTTGAGGTCGCCTTCATCAACAACCCGCCGCTCGCTTCCTCGCTTCCAGAGGAGGCAAATCAACAATGACGATCTGATCGAGTCCATCGATCGGGTCGGTCTAAAGCTCGTTGATTGTCTCTACGTCGCCGAATTGGCTCTGGATGTTTTGGTTCAGCACCGACCACCCTCCGATCCGAATCTACCAGAGGCTGCTCGGAAAACTCCAGGAGTTGCGGCGCTGCCCTTCGGGCTCACCAACGTCGCCGCCACCTACCAAGATGCCCTAAGGGGCGAATTCGCTGACAAAGTGGGATGCACCCATCCACTCGCTGACCAGATCGCCGTCCAGCTCCCACCAGCCGTCAACATGCTACACTTAGACCGGTGCCCCGGAGTGTCCCTCAGACCATTCTGGAGGAAAATCTGGGCTTCGAGTCTTAGGGCTCTACGGAGACCCTCGCCGAAGCTGAAACCTTCTCCGAGCAACTCCTTCTACCACCCTTCCGGGGTGGTGCGATCTTCAACGTCAGCGTCGATAGCCCTCCTCAGAACGGTGAAATCGAGGAGGAACACGTTGCTTGTGAGAACCGGAACGTTAACTGCGTGCAGCGCCGAGAAAATGAGGAAGGCATTGAGAGGGCCGAGGCTGTTCGGAATAATCGGCTCGATTCACAAGGAAGGCCACTCCTGCTCCACCGCGACCTCGACGAAGAATTTCTCCGCGTTGATGGCCACGATGTCTTCAAAACTCCAAGTGCCAATCTGGCAGTGGCCGCCAATGAGCTCGCCCGCCTCCCTCAGACGCCCGAGCTCACCATGGTCGCCGCCATGCTTAAAGTGGCACACTGTCAGGTTAATGAGATTCGTGAGGATCAGAGACCTTTGTGCTCTACAAGCACGATTCGCCGATCAGCTGCGCCGAGATCCAATCACCTTTCCAGTCAAAGCTATTTCGTCGACCAGTCGCTGCCTCCCCAGGGGGGAGCCGGGGGCCACCGCGTCGAACACCATCGCCAGCACGACCAGGAGGTCGAACAGGACGCTCAGGTGCACGTCAGCAACCTCCGGGATGCACGATGGCGTATCGAGCAACGTCGTTTCGGTCACCATGAAGACGAAGTACGTCGCTGCTAGGAGTACGAGCAGGAGTACGGCAACCCGGACTCAGCTCTTGAGCCGATCGATGCCGGCAACGTTGCAGCTGACGCCGACCACAACCCTGAAGGGCCCCCAGCATTTACGAGGGCACTCCGAACACTTTAGTGGCTCCATGGTTTCAAAATCACTGGGGTCGAGCCCTATGAGGGAAGGATGAATCCAACATAGTGGCTACAGGCTTACGCCACCGCTGTCCACACCGTCGGAGGAGACACCCATGTCATGGCGAACTATCTGCCTGTCATGCTCATGCCACCCGCCATGAGCTAGTTTACTAGCCTCGCCCCGGACTCCATTGGATCATGGGAAGAGCTAAAAAAGTCTTCTCCGACAATTATATGGCTACGTGTACTCGGCCGGGTACCAAGCATGATCTCAACCGCATCAACCAGAGGCCGTCCGAGCTCCTCCGCAGCTACATTCGACGCTTTTCCGAGATGAGGAATTCTATTCCTAACATCACGGAAGCTGAGGTCATCATGGCCTTTATTTGAGGACTCCACCATCGCAAGCTTCGCTCCAAATTCAACCGCAAGCCGCCCACAGGCATCGGCGAGATGATCAATACTGCCAACCAGTACGCCGACGCCAAGGAAGCCGAGGAGCGCTTCAACGAGGATGCGGGCACTCATCGCCCATCTCGCCGCTACGACGACTGCCCCAACGACCGACACCACAATGACCGTCGCTTCGACGACCGTAGTTACCATCGTGATAGCGGTCGTGATCGAACAGAAGGACCCAGGCCTGGCCAAAATCGCCGCCACCAGCCAGACCACATTGTCACCACCGTCAATCAACCTCGCGCCAAGCACAACTACGATGAGCAGTACCAAAAGATCCTTGATGGCTCATGCCCTCTTCACAAAAACGCCAAACACAAGATGAAGAACTGCCTCGGCTTGGCTAAAGAGTTTCAGGACAAGAAGCTCAACGACGACATCAACGATGGAGCTGGACCACGACAAGGTGGTCGCCACCATCTTCGGGGGCCTCGCCTCCACTGAAAGTAGAAGGGAACGGAAGCTCGCCGCACGGCGGGTGCTCTCCGTCACCACGAAAGACGCCACCGCCAACCCCAGTTATCGCCCATGGTCCGATGTACCCATCTCCTTCAGTAGGGCCGACCAGTGGGTGGATATTCCCTACACAGGGTGTTTCCCCCTCTTCCTCGACGCAACCGTCCAGAAGGTGCTCTTCAGAAAAGTGCTCGTCGACAGTGGGAGCGCTCTAAAGCTCCTCTTCGCCGGAGCCCTAAAGGAGCTGGGCCTTAGTTTGTCAGATCTCACACCCTCCGACTCCTCCTTCTGGGGTGTGGTACCTGGCAGGGCCTCCAAACCGCTCGGAGAGATTACCCTGCCAATACAGTTCGGCACGGCAAGGAACTACCGCGTCGAACACATCAACTTCTACGTCGCCGACTTCAACACTGCCTACCATGCCATACTTGGTCAGCCAACTCTGGCCAAGTTCATGGCTGTACCGCACTACGCGTATCTGGTGCTGAAGATGCCATCGCCTACAGGAGTTTTGACCCTGTGGGCCAACCTCTCCATCGCCTACGCTTGCGAGACAGAGAGTCTCGTCCTCGCTGAAGCCACCGACCTCTCCATTTAGATGGCCAATGTGGTCACCGAAGCCAAGATGGTGTCCACCGATGACATGGAGATCCCAGAGCTGGAGCCTCCTCGTGCCTCCGCCAAGTCCAAGGAAGTCAAGGAGGTCGGCCTCGGCCTCGACGACCCCTCCAAGACCGTGAAGATTGGGGCTCATCTTGACCCCAAATAGGAAAGCGCGCTCGTCTCCTTCCTACGTGCCAACGCTGACGTGTTTTGTAACAGAACCGCCCAATTTATACAAGATCAAGTACGGTTGTCCCCGCTAACACGTTGACACACACATACTTTCACTTATATAAACCCGGTAGTCCGCCAAGTGTCCCAAAAGACCTCGGTAAATCAACATCACAACCAAGATCGCATGATTAAGCAAATACACATCACATACACAGGGTTGCAGCGGAAATAATATTACATAAGGTTTCACAAATAAAAGTACAAGTTTGGGTTTCAAAACCGCTTAGTGAAAACAACATAGCTTTCAAATGATTACATTAATATAAGTTCTAAATATATTGCTAGCATAAGTGACATCATCCGACAAAAGCATATAGATGAGAAGTAACTATAGAATCACCGAGCCCACCGACGGTTAGCCACCATCTTCAACAGTAGAGAACTCCACCGCAACATGGTGGGATAAACCCCAGTACTCGAATGTACTCAAATGACTTTACCCATCGAAAACCAAAACAAATGACACCAAGGATCATGCATAGCTTAATTTAGTGGATCGTTTGGACAACCTTTTTGCATAAAAGCTTGAGTAACCAATAGCATTATTCACCGCACTAGCGTGACTTTTAGCCATTACCTACCATCTATATTAGCATTTGTACTAATCAATCACTTGATTAAGTTGCAAACAATAATAACCATATCGGTATTTCATGGCTCATTGTCATTATCATCATCATCATCATCATCATCAATCCCATATCTTTAAATTTAGTGAATCTACGTTGCATTTGCTCGGTCAAGTTCTCACTATCCGGGAGACGGCGATTCGAATCGATTCCTATCCAAATTGGAGGGTATTCCTAAACACAAACCCCGCTTCTGGCCGTCGTGTCGCAAACGAGTCACCTTTGGTACGATTCAGAGTCACGAGTCCGAACAGATCGACATTCTCGTGAGAACCACTCTGCCAAGGTTGTTCGGGACTCTAACCCGCCTTTGGACTTATGCCAATGGCTCTCCGCACATCCTTACTACCTCCGAGAATGCCGCCATCGCCAAGCGTCCCGGCCGAGTCGAGCTACTAGGCTTCAAGGTTGGAACGACTTATCCGCCAGCTAAGTGTTAGGCTGCGTTCAACATGACATGAGGACGTACAACAGATCGGTCCTTAAACGACACGACGGGATAGATTCACACCCAAGACCTCCATGCCTTGTTGTCGCACTACCATCATCCCGTCCGGTCTCCTTTCATTATTAACACATGGTTCTTTTTCATGATAGCAAATATAGCCAACCGTGACCAGAGCTCATCCTACATCTCGCAGGTGACAGGAAATCACCCGACTTCTACCGGTCTATGCATAGCTAAGCATCATTCGATCCTACACTTAATTAGGATTCACATGATTTTATCTGGACAAGGTAGGGATATAATGCAACAATTGGTTCCAACCAATTCCTATACTTAATGCATCATCAACAATAAGAGATACTCAATATATTTGTAAAAACATGGGAGACTTAGAATGCTCTAGGGCTTGCCTGGGATCCGACACAAGTCAGTTCAGTTAGCTTGCACCGTCTTGGTGACATCTCAGGTCCTAGCACTTGTCCAGTCCTTCCACCTTCGGGATAGGTCCATCAAACGCCGTCTCTCCAGTTTGGCTCCAACATCTCATCCTTCACGTGGTGCATCTAGCGTACCTAAATGAGATGCAAGATGCATGTGTATGAATGTGATGAATGGTAACACAAGATGCATCACACATAAGCATTTAAGACAAACACAAGATTATGCAAGACATAGACACCAATAGCTATTTAACTAACATCACACAACCTATCATGCTAAGATGGCAAAGAAGACGACAACACCAAGCATGACACAAGTTTTCCAAGATCTCAGGTGCTCTAACTCAATCATCATTCAAGGCATAAGTCACACTTAACAATATACAAGCAAATACTATAATTGGAATCTGCCAATTTCTGGACATGCAAACAGCAGCTACAAGATTTAGATATAACTGGAGTTACACAAATCCAAATGACTTGCAAGAAGACATTTTAGAAAGCTTATGAAATTATCTACATTTCATATATAACCATCATAGCATGATTCCCATGTTAAGCAGGTCGAAATTATACCTTTACAGAAACTGGTTCATACAAAACAGAGAGCAGCCATTTCTGGAACCCAACTTTAAACTGGCATAACTCACAAACCACAAGGCCAAATGCCACCAAATTTTAACAGCAGCTAGATACATGAATTATCTACAACTTTTGTATAAACAAGTTTCACAACAGAGCACATTAGCATGAAGAACTTTGCTAGGTTCCCAGATCTGTCCATAAACCACATTTGCAAGAAAATAAATATTAACTTATGTTGCAAACACATAATTAGGCAAAACCAACTTTACCAACATATCACACATGACTAAACAACACCAGAAAACCTAGTGTCCATGGCCAAATAAATTCTTTTAATGCATTTCTTAATTTATTTTGGATCACAAGGTGACTTAATGAACATATACCAAAAGTATACAATAAATTCTACAAAAATTACAGTGGCTCACATATCCTCTCATTAGTCTACTGTACAAATTTCACTCCATTTGAATATGTATAGCAACCTCTATGGAAAATACAAAATGCTAAAGCAAGAAATCATGTGAGAGCAAGATAAACTAATAACTCACTCATACAACAACCAATGACCATGAAATTTTTACCACACATCAAACATCACATGAGTAGCATGCCACAAAAATTTCACTTCATTTGGAGCCCTAGATCTTTAGTTATGAAAAAGACAAATACAACTAGAATTAAAAACCTAGAGGCATAAATCTATTTTTACAGCTAAAACTTTAAACTAAAACATGAAATATTATAGATCTACTACATATATAATTTCACAAGGATTCCAAAAAGTCCTCATTTGCTATTTTACGAATTTCCTATGATTTATTATGATTTTCCAAACTTTCAGCCGATTTAAAACAAATAGGTCCCTTGGAGCACTATTCATATGAGTCTATAACATTACAGATAGGACCCTCCCTTTCTCCTAATTGTTGCATGAAGTCCCTGGTCGGAATTAAAAGCAGAGGAGGCACTGGACTTCGCGAATCCGGCCGGAGAGGCGGCAATGGCGATGCGATGAGTGGCGGGAGCATCACGGTCCCGTCGCACCCGATGGTGCCCTCGGCCCGGCCGAGGAGGAGTGTGGAGGGCTGGCCACGTGTGCATGTGGCTCGGCTGGCGTAGACTAAGACTAACGGCGGCGACAGTTTGTGAGCGGGCGACGAGCGGCGAGGACGAGCCAGCTGAAACTGGTGGCCACAGCGCGCCCGCGGCTGGGCTCCGCTCGCGCCATGGCAGGTAGCGCAGCGGCCAGGCCACGTGCTCGTGCGGCGACGGCCCGAGCTTCGGCTTGGCTGGCGTCCATGGCTGCCCGCGGCATCAATTGGTCCCCCGCAACGCTGGACCGAACGAGCACGCGTGCGAAGCAAAGGAGCCAGACGGTTGGCCGGGCGAGGAGGACGCAGCAAGAAGCAGGAACGGGCGGCGTGGAAGCTCCGCTCGCTGGCAAAGGTGGGCATGGCGACCGCCAAGCTTTGTGTGCTGCTAGCAGCAGGCAAGGGCGAGCGAGAGCGACCGAGAGAGAGCCGGAGAGAAAGCGAATGGAGAGGACAGGAGCAGTGCTCGCTCGGGCTTCGCTAAAACGACGAGCAAGGGCGAGGTGGCGGTCATGCGAACCAGGACGAGGCCACACGGCAGCGGCGTCCTGCGCTCGGTCGGCCGATCTTTCAGTTTGAAATCGGCTTCGCTAAAAATACCACCTCAAACGTACAACTGAAACTCCATTTTTCCCAACCTCTATCTCCGATCTACAAAGGTCCCGGGATCACGACGCAAGAGGCAAAGTTGTATATCTTTGTGAGGTGAACAACATTGGTTTAAGGATCAAGAACTAGTTCGGCCTATATTTGTAGATATGGATCTTCAAAGTAGGGTACCTCAAAACCAAATTCTGCAGTTCAAGAATCAATCGAATCGAAAGTGCATTCTTCGCCCCTTCTACGCACTAATCCAGCCAGGTTTGAGCAAAAACCTCAAGAATACAAGTTGTATATCTAAGGGAGTACTACAACTTATATTAAAGGTCAATGAACTGGTTCGTCCTGGTTTGGGATGTACAGAGCTCCAAATAAGCTAACCTGAAACTGAAATTTCAGTTCCCAGACTTAGAAAAATTTCAAGTGCTGAAAACATCTGGCGATTCAAAGTTTGAGCCTCGGTTTGACTTATTTCCATGCTTATCTGGCTCTTGGTCCAAAAACAAAGTTTGTTCTACACATCATGAACTACAACTTTTATTTAGGGCTCCATACCAAAACTGGTATAGAACCTACAGTTCTACTTTGACCAATGTAGTATCCCGATAAATCTTAAATTATCCTTTTTGATCCATTGGAGCATTTTCTTGGCCTTTGCCCAACACGAACCTTTCATGACTTTTGTTGTAGAGTTCATCTAGAGTCATTTTGGCAAGGTTTCAAGGTTTGGGTTGACATCTCATGTTCTCATTCACTTAATAGTGCAATTCAAGCACTTAGTAAAATCATTCCAACAAGGATATAACTTATCATTTCATGTGACTTTTTGATTCCAAACTCCACGAAACTTTTCCATGGATCAATATAGATGGATATTGATGCGAGACACATGAAACAAGTACATCTAGCATTACTCAAGCATACTTTTTGAAAAGGGAAGCACGTAAGCAATGGTGCATGGTCCAAGTTTAAGTGGTGGCTCCTTTTCATATGTTTGACCTAACATCTCCATCACCACTTAACATGCCATGGTTGAGTTTAAACCCATTGCTTAACTGGTGACAAACACCTGGGGTGTTACAGCCCTCCCCCCTTAAAGGAATCGCGTCCCGAGATTCGGTGCGAAAGACTTTTAAGGGAAGAGAAACTTGTCATCCAGTTTCCAACATCAGTGATGGCATTAGGCCACTTAACTTCGAAGTATCATAGAGGATAATTTGGTCACGACACTTTCTGATACTTGCTCTTCGTCGTAAGTTGTTGTTTGAAGAATTTCGTTCATTGACTTCCATAAAGCATTGTTACATTGGAAGGAATCCAAGATAGCACTGTCCTGCGTACTTCATCCTTGATGTACGAAGAGTGATACAAGCATAAACTAAATACTTGTAACATCTACTTTCCTAGTGAATATAGCACAGACCATATGGACTTTGCACTAGACCACAGTCTGTTGACGGATATTCCTTGCAACAGTGCTATATTTGTTCACAAGGTTTGAAAAGCAGTTCTCTACTAAAGTGGCTTGAGCACAACTTTCCGTAAAGGATTTGATCATAGACGGGGTAAACATCCTTTGAGGGTATGAGAATCTTGCTAACCAATATCAAGCCGGCTAATAGCGGTGCAATCACCCAGATGTCAACTGATCGAAAGCTACATAATGTTCCATGTGTGCGGTGGTTCTTTCTCTCGATAACAACACCGTATTATCTCGAGTCTGTTGAGTGAAGATGAATGTGATAGTCGACTTTGTCTACCCAGCAATTTCGATGCTCATTAGCTAAGGGAACCTTAGAATCGAAGTGGCCATAGGAATCTGGGTTAAATTTGATGCAACCTCTTGGGTAAAAACACATCGAAGGTGCCAAATGACAAGGTAGCATGGGAAAACATTGCTAAGGATGATGGATAGAGAGGCCTAGAGTAAAATAAAAGTTGCAAGTATTTCTTCAAACTAGGGAAATAGTTCACGACCATGCATTATGAGTATGATCCTCCTTCATGGTGCATTTGCTCATTACGTTGAGTTGACTTGCACTATATCAAAACTATCTTTGTTGAACTACTATTGACATTGGAGCATCATTTCTAATGTCAGTCAATATCTCCAATCACAACTTGAAGCTTTTTGTTTGACACCTTTCAAATTGCTCCTGATTTGCAAGGGTACAAATTGACTCGTAGAACACCTCAATTGCTCGAACATTGTTGATAGAAGAGTCCAAGAACAAGGTACAAAGGGGTCCAAGGAGTCTTCTTTAGGGCATCTAAAAGATTATCTAGCAATAATTATTGACCACGTTACATACCTCGGCATCAATTGCAAACACAACTTTCAAATGCGAAGGATGATCGTAGTCACAAAGAAATTACAGATTCTGTACTCTTCGGTTTTCTGTTCATATTTCACAAACTAGTACTCCATTGTGGATGAATTTTGGTAGAAACATAGATCCATGAGTCCCCTAACTGCTCACCAAAATTCAGCTCAAACGGACCTGGTTTGACTATCCAAACAACGCGGCTACCGAAACTGCGCTGTTCTGAAATGGCAGCAAACCGAGCCGACAAGATATCTCTTAAATCCGATATTTTACTCAACCAATACTCAAACCAACTTAAGACATTGAAGGGTCCTAAGCAAGGAATGAGATCACCAAGTTTGGGGTCAATCCAACCTCGTTTGAGTCACTAATCATTGGCTTGAAGATGTTCGGTTATTTACCTTAAAATCTAGACAGATTTCTCGTTCCTCTCTTTCTTTGCTTCATACGTTGTGGTGTGTGTTCTATACTCTCGATCTCTTTGTATAGCAGCAGCAGCTCTTTTCTCTGAGGATGTAGACTAAGGTTTTCCATATGTGGTTCTTAGGAAACAACTTAAGTCGTTTGAGTTAGACACCAACTTGACGATGCACAAGCATTGGACTTGTGGCTATGTTTTCAGAACACAAAGCATACTCTACATGGAGGGCATCCCTATATAGATAAGGAACCATTTCTGAATATTCTCTGGCACTTCATCCAATAGAGCCTTGAACAAATATGTTTGTGGTACCTAGGGCACAATGATGCTGATCGAAACTAGGGATGTGTTTTTGCTAACTCCTACATAGCCGATACAACGTCTTGTACTATCTGTGTGATTGTCCAAGATGGAATTGACTTGATAGCACAGGTTTTGGAAAACAAAGCAGTAGCTGCATTGCTAAACGGCTTGCTATTACATTGCTTATCATTGCTCTGCGAGACATAACCTTCGTAATTAGCAAAAAGTTGTCACCTTGCTGGAGGTTAAGCTTCCGACTAGTCACTAATCAGTTGTCTCTCAACCCTAAAAGTTCTAAATCTGCACTCTTGCCAATAAGAATTGTGGTCGAAGCATAAACCGATGGTCGCCATTGAAGTCAACAGAAAAGGGGTCACACTAGAAATGGTTGATCTTGACTGTGCGATCCACATGCACATAATGATCAAGACTTGGATAGCTAGGTCATAATCATAATGTGACGTTCGATTCTTATTTAACTAACAACTTATCCAACATTAAGTGTTGTGTGCCTTTCTGATCCAACAATGATGACATAAGTTGTTCACTAGGTGACGGACGTCAATACTGGGACAACCAAGTGGAGTCACTTGTCTACCACCTCTTGTAGTCGATTAATGTTTATGTCGGTGACCAGTTCTTCAAAGGTTATCCTTTTTGTGACTTCAACAAGAAGCTCTACTACTTTCGTCCGATATAGGGATCTTCGATAAGATATGGAGAGATAACCAAGGAAGAGCTCACTTGAAAATAACACATCGGTGCAGTTCTATAATGGATCATGACTAGAAACCCCGATACCAAATAGTGTGCCGCAAGCACAAACCTTGTGTGTGTGCACCCACAGGAGGCTCTCGGTTTCATCACGGCATCAGTAGATCGCTAATCATGGCACCATTACTGAACATACAACCCAAAAGAATTTTCACGTGGCAAAATTTTGGTTGCACAGGAGCAAGCACCATGAAAAGGAGAGATAGCAAACAATGGTAGTCACAAGGTTAGGAGTCAACAAGGAGGTGATCCAAAGATCAAAATATAGCACAAGGGAACATAGCTTAATTGCCGAAGACAATTGAGCAGGGGACTCCTGCCAAATTTTCATATATGCCTCATGTCCACCAAAGTGATTACCAGATAAAGATTAACATGAGATTTGGTCTTGTCGAGCAGCAACATGAGATAAAGACTGATAAATATCTAGAGACTTGAAAGGGTTGGAGACAAAATACACGAGATTCGAGGGACGAGCCATTGCACTAACTAGGGATTCAGCTTGATAAAGCAATGACATGATTTGTGAGGAAAAGGTTCCAAAGCCGTAAGCGGATAGCGATTAGCATTGCACTAGCTCATCAGTAGGAGAAAGAGCAATGAGGTCCGACAAGGATTTTTGAGTAGGGTCCTCCCACACAGGAGTGGAACAACCACGACACATGTAAGCATTCAAGGGAACTAAGCTTAGGCCTAAGGTCAAGCAAAGGCATAGATAAAGTCTTCGTAGCGCAACGTTCAAGGCTAGCAACCACATGTACAGGCTCAGGTTTCTAAGAGAGAATTTAATTGGAGGCGACAACCGTGCGATTACGTAACTTGAGCGTTGTTCTAAGATAAAGCTATTTGACACTCATATGCTTACCGAGGACCAAACGAGGTGATAACTATGGCACTAATTAGATAACAAGCATACATACCACATCATAGTTTCAAGCAAGCATTTGAGAGATTCAATCAAACTAGCTTAAGCACAATTACTAAGCACAAGGCTCATACACATAACAAGCATTTACCATACAAGATTTAACTACAAGCTTGGCCCAAAACCAAAGTAAGCTAAAGAATCCACTTAGTATATGCACATAAAACTGAACAACAGTACAGTAGGCACAGGTTTCAAGCATAACTGAAGTTGTAGGCATCAAACAAAGGTGATCCTAGACTTTAGGTAAAGCTTATTAAGCTGTCTATAACTTTCTTATTATCATATGAAGATGATCCTACAGCTAACAAGACCAAACAAGACAAAGAAGACATCTCTGCCCAGATTTGGATAGATTCTGTCATTCCATTTTGCAAGCTCATAACTGGAGATTTAGATCACCAAAAGCAGTGCTATTAGCCATTTTGGAAAGCTTAGAAAAAGTACTATACTTCTTCTACTATTTCCAAGAAATAATTCTATATGCACACAGGTAAAACAAACCAAATATTAAGATCTGTTCAGAACATAAGCAAAACCTGACAACAAACTTCTGAAATTCATAACTCTTAACCCATAAGGCCTGGGGTCATGAAATTTTTGGACAAGCAAGATACGAAAGTTAGCTATGACTTTGGTATTCTCCATAACTATAGAAAACACCGTTATGACCACGAAAACATCACTACTACAGAAATTGTTCTAGCAGCCAACGTCCCACAAGCAAAACAAAACTTGCCTTTGTTCTACTTAACAAGAGAGCACACAAACATGTTATTCTAGCAGCTCTAAACATTGTTACCTTAGACCAACAATAAATTAATTTTAGTCATAAGAATCCCAAGTACTTAAGTGAGGCCTAAAGCATTTGCAAAAGCTTGTAAGAACAACATACCCACCACTTGGCTAAACTAGAGGACATTTATAGGTTTAAACATGTAACCACAATTATTTCTAGCAAGGCTAAGCACACACTTTTCTCAAGAACTTCCTATTCAAGCAACATGGAACAAGGCATTTTGTCTAGCTTCACACAGGGAAGATAGCAACATCACATTGATCACAAGTTACTTAGTATTAGAACAAGGTGAGGGAAACATATTTATGCACAAGCACAATCGTGATGCATGCTCGTCCTATTCGTCCTCACAAAATTGCCACTAAAGGTGGCAATCACGTTCTATGTCGGTGGCATAACACGACTCTCTCGATATATAGCTAGTCATCACTACATTCAATCTACGCATTCGTGGTTAGCGTACCTGCAGGCAAATTCATTGCAGCCCATCCCCACAAGAGATAAATAAGCACACAATGAAAGCAGTAAACTAAGATACTCTCCATATATACATCCCCAGATGTATATACTTCGATATCCATAGCTACCCGATAAATATACCCACAATTAAGTACCTTCATATATACATGGGTGTACCATGTAAATATTCCAGTAACCACAGCTAACTCTCCCCTAGACCGATAGTTGGACGGTCATGCTCTCACAACTCACACTTACCTCGAGCGTAGAGACAATTGATCCATACATTACCATTCAAGCGAATGGCATCCATATAATAACACGCCGTATGGATGGACGATTTAAAGTAAAAACCCCATGTTAGTACTTAGATAGCCACCTAATAGTCCTTAATCGGGCATAAAGGAGGATGTCGCTAGCATAGTTTTGCAAATTAGTTTTGACAAATTTTCCTCAGTAGCTAAAGTTTTAGTTAAAATAGGCTTTTTAAAACCAAAACTTTGTTTTTAAAAATGTGTACATGACAATATTATGCTTAATCTTGCTCGATGCTAGCTGTAATGAAACATGAATTTATACAAGATCAAGTACGGTTGTCCCCGCTAACACGTTGACACACACATACTTTCACTTATATAAACCCGGTAGTCCGCCGAGTGTCCCAAAAGACCTCGGTAAATCAACATCACAACCAAGATCGCGTGATTAAGCAAATACACATCACATACACAAGGTTGCAGCGGAAATAATATTACATAAGGTTTCACAAATAAAAGTACAAGTTTGTGTTTCAAAACCGCTTAGTGAAAACAACATAGCTTTCAAATGATTACATTAATATAAGTTCTAAATATATTGCTAGCATAAGTGACATCATCCGACAAAAGCATATAGATGAGAAGTAACTATAGAATCACCGAGCCCACCGACGGTTAGCCACCATCTTCAACAGGCCGAGAACTCCACCTGCAACATGGTGGGATAAACCCTGAGTACTCGAATGTACTCAGCCAGACTTACCCGTCGAAAACCAAAACAAATGACACCAAGGATCATGCATAGCTTAATTTAGTGGATCTGGCTGGACAACCTTTTTGCATAAAAGCTTGAGTAACCAATAGCATTATTCACTTGCACTAGCAGTGACTTTTAGCCATTACCTACCATCTATATTAGCACCTGTACTAATCAATCACTTGATTAAGTTGCAAACAATAATAACCATATCAGGTATTTCATGGCTCATTGTCATTATCATCATCATCATCATCATCATCATCATCATCATCATTTAACCATATCTTTAAATTTAGTGAATCTATGTTGCCGCTGCTCAGTCAAGTTCTCACTATCCGGGAGAGACGGCGATTCGAATCGATTCCTATCCAGCTGGAGGGGTATTCCTAAACACAAACCCTACTTCCCCCATCAGGGTCGCAAACGAGTCACCTTTGGTACGATTCAGGAGCCACGAGTCCGAACAGATCGACATTCTCAGAGAACCACTCTGCCAAGGTTGTTCGGGACTCTAACCCGCCTTGGACTTATGCCAATGGCTCTCCACACATCCTTACTACCTCCGTAATGCCGCCATCGCTCAAGTCCCTACCTGAGTCGAGCTACTAGGCTTCATGGTCGGAACGACTTATCCGGCCAGCTAAGTGTTAGGCTGCGTTCAACATGACATGAGGACGTCTGACAGATCGGTCCTTAAACGACACTGACGGGATAGATTCACACCCAAGACCTCCATGCCTTGTTGCTGCACTACCATCATCCCGTCCGGTCTCCTTTCATTATTAACACATGGTTCTTTTTCATGATAGCAAATATAGCCAACCGTGACCGTGAGCTCATCCTACATCTCGCAGTGACAGAAATCACCCGACTTCTACCGGTCTATGCATAGCTAAGCATCATTCGATCCTACACTTAATTAGGATTCACAGTTTTTATCTGGACAAGGTAGGGATATAATGCAACAATTGGTTCCAACCAATTCCTAAACTTAATGCATCATCAACAATAAGAGATACTCAATATATTTGTAAAAACATGGGAGACTTAGAATGCTCGGCTTGCACGGGATCCGACACAAGTCGATTCAGTTAGCTTGCACCGTCTTGGTGACATCTCATGTCCTAGCACTTGTCCAGGTCCTTCCACCTTCGGGATAGGTCCATCAAACGCCGCTCCAGGTTTGGCTCCAACATCTCATCCTTCACGTGGTGCATCTAGCGTACCTAAATGAGATGCAAGATGCATGTGTATGAATGTGATGAATGGTAACACAAGATGCATCACACATAAGCATTTAAGACAAACACAAGATTATGCAAGGCATAGACACCAATAGCTATTTAACTAACATCACACAACCTATCATGCTAAGATGGCAAAGAAGACGACAACACCAAGCATGACACAAGTTTTCCAAGATCTCAGGTGCTCTAACTCAATCATCATTCAAGGCATAAGTCACACTTAACAATATACAAGCAAACACTATAATTGGAATCTGCCAATTTCTGGACATGCAAACAGCAGCTACAAGATTTAGCTATAACTGGAGTTACACAAATCCAAATGACTTTCAAGAAGACATTTTAGAAAGCTTATGAAATTATCTACATTTCATATATAACCATCACAGCATGATTCCCATGTTAAGCAGGTCGAAATTATACCTTTACAGAAACTGGTTCATACAAAACAGAGAGCAGCCATTTCTGGAACCCAACTTTAAACTGGCATAACTCACAAACCACAAGGCCAAATGCCACCAAATTTTAACAGCAGCTAGATACATGAATTATCTACAACTTTTGTATAAACAAGTTTCACAACAAAGCACATTAGCATGAAGAACTTTGCTAGGTTCCCAGATCTGTCCATAAACCACATTTGCAAGAAAATAAATATTAACTTATGTTGCAAACACATAATTAGGCAAAACCAACTTTACCAACATGTCACACATGACTAAACAACACCAGAAAACCTAGTGTCCATGGCCAAATAAATTCTTTTAATGCATTTCTTAATTTATTTTAGATCACAAGGTGACTTAATGAACATATACCAAAAGTATACAATAAATTCTACAAAAATTACAGTGGCTCACATATCCTCTCATTAGTCTACTGTACAAATTTCACTCCATTTGAATATGTATAGCAACCTCTATGGAAAATACAAAATGCTAAAGCAAGAAATCATGTGAGAGCAAGATAAACTAATAACTCACTCATACAGCAACCAATGACCATGAAATTTTTACCACACATCAAACATCACATGAGTAGCATGCCACAAAAATTTCACTTCATTTGGAGCCCTAGATCTTTAGTTATGAAAAAGACAAATACAACTAGAATTAAAAACCTAGAGGCATAAATCTATTTTTACAGCTAAAACTTTAAACTAAAACATGAAATATTATAGATCTACTACATAGATAATTTCACAAGGATTCCAAAAAGTCCTCATTTGCTATTTTACGAATTTCCTATGATTTATTATGATTTTCCAAACTTTCAGCCGATTTAAAACAAATAGGTCCCTTGGAGCACTATTCATATGAGTCTATAACATTGCAGATAGGACCCTCCCTTTCTCCTAATTGTTGCATGAAGTCCCTGGTCGGAATTAAAAGCAGAGGAGGCACTGGACTTCGCCGAATCCGGCCGGAGAGGCGGCAGTCGATGGCGACGAGTGGCGGGGAGCAAGTACGGTCCCGTGCGCGCCCGATGGTGCCCTCGGCCCGGCCCGAGGAGGAGTGTGGAGGGCTGGCCACGTGTGCATGTGGCTTGGCTGCTGCAGAGACTAACTAACAGGCGACGCTGGGAGCGACGACGGGCGAGGAGGACGAGCCACATGAAACTGGTGGTAACCACAGCAATGCGCCAGGGCTGGGCTTCGCTTCGCGCCATGGCAGGCGCAGCGGCCAAACCACGTGCTCGTCTTGGCGGCGGCCCGAAGCTTCGGCTTGGTCAAGGTCCATGGCTGCCCGCGGCATCAATTGGTCCCCCGCAACGCTGGACCGAACGAGCACGCGTGCGAAGCAAAGGAGCCAGACGGTTGGCCGGGCGAGGAGGACGCAGCAAGAAGCAGGAACGGGCGGCGTGGAAGCTCCGCTCGCTGGCAAAGGTGGGCATGGCGACCGCCTGCGCTTTGTGTGCTTTAGCAGAGGCAAGGGCGAGCGAGAGCGACCGAGAGAGAGCCGGAGAGAAAGCGAATGGAGAGGACAGGGAGCAGGCTCGGGCTCGGCTTCGCTAAAACGACGAGCAAGGGCGAGGTGGCGGTCATGCGAACCAGGACGAGGCCACACGGCAGCGGCGTCCTGCGCTCGGTCGGCCGATCTTTCAGTTTGAAATCGGCTTCGCTAAAAATACCACCTCAAACGTACAACTGAAACTCCATTTTTCCCAACCTCTATCTCCCGATACAGTGGTCCTGGGATCACGACGCAAGAGGCAAAGTTGTATATCTTTGTGAGGTGAACAACATTGGTTTAAGGATCAAGAACTAGTTCGGCCTATATTTGTAGATATGGATCTTCAAAGTAGGGTACCTCAAAATCAAATTCTGCAGTTCAAGAATCGATCGACCGAAAAGTGCATTCTTCGCCCCTTCTACGCACTAATCCAGCCAGTTTGAGCAAAAACCTCAAGTAATACAAGTTGTATATCTAAGGGAGTACTACAACTTATATTAAAGGTCAATGAACTGGTTCGTCCTGGTTTGGGATGTACAGAGAGCTCCAAATAAGCTAACTCGAACTGAAATTTCAGTTCCCAGACTTAGAAAAATTTCAAGTGCTGAAAACATCTGCTGATTCAAAGTTTGAGCCTCGGTTTGATTTATTTCCATGCTTATCTGGCTCTTGGTCCAAAAACAAAGTTTGTTCTACACATCATGAACTACAACTTTTATTTAGGGCTCCATACCAAAACTGGTATAGAACCTACAGTTCTACTTTGACCAATGTAGTATCCCGATAAATCTTAAATTATCCTTTTTGATCCATTGGAGCATTTTCTTGGCCTTTGCCCAACACGAACCTTTCATGACTTTTATTGTAGAGTTCATCTAGAGTCATTTTGGCAAGGTTTCAAGGTTTGGGTTGACATCTCATGTTCTCATTCACTTAATAGTGCAATTCAAGCACTTAGTAAAATCATTCCAACAAGGATATAACTTATCATTTCATGTGACTTTTTGATTCCAAACTCCACGAAACTTTTCCATGGATCAATATAGATGGATATTGATGCGAGACACATGAAACAAGTACATCTAGCATTACTCAAGCATACTTTTTGAAAAGGGAAGCACGTAAGCAATGGTGCATGGTCCAAGTTTAAGTGGTGGCTCCTTTTCATATGTTTGACCTAACATCTCCATCACCACTTAACATGCCATGGTTGAGTTTAAACCCATTGCTTAACTGGTGACAAACACCTGGGGTGTTACATGTTTTCTTGGAAACCTGCAGACATGCCGGGGGTACCACGGGAGAAGATCGAGCACTCCTTGAATGTATCGCCGACCACCAAACTGATCAAGCAGAAACTCCACCGATTCACGCCAGACAAGAAGGAGGCTATTAGGGTAGAAATAAAACGGCTCTTAGCTGCCGGATTTATAAAAGAAGTGTATCACCCCGAGTGGTTAGCAAACCCAATTCTCGTTTGAAAAAGAATAAAGAATGGAGAATGTGCGTTGATTACACTGATCTCAACAAACACTGCCCTAAGGACCCCTTCGGTTTGCCTCAGATAGACGAGGTTATAGACTCCACCACCGGCTACGAACTGCTCTCCTTCCTTGACTGTTACTCCAGCTATCATTAGATCTCCCTCAAGGAAGAAGACCAGATCAAGACATCATTCATCACGCCCTTTGGGGCGTACTGCTACACCACCATGTCCTTTGGACTAAAGAACGCCAGGGCGACTTAGCAAAGGGTCATCCAGATGTGCCTCGATCAACAGATCGACCGCAACGTCGAAGCTTACATCAATGATGTGGTCGTCAAGTCCAAGACCTCCGATGAGCTTATCACAGACCTCGAAGAAACGTTCGCCAACTTGAAAAAGTACCGATGAAAGTTGAACCCTTCAAAGTGCATCTTTGGAGTTCCATTCGGTATACTGCTAGGCTACATCATTAGCGCTCGTGGCATCGAACCCAACCCTGGCAAGGTCTTCACCATCACCAACATGAAACGGCCAACATGCGTCAACGATATACAGAAGCTTACAGGCTGCATGGCTGCTTTAAGCCGCTTCATATCGCGCCTCGGTGAAAAAGGGCTACCGTTCTTCAAACTCCTCAAGGCCTCCGAGCGTTTTTCCTGGTCGGAGGAGGCAGATACAGCTTTTGAGCAGCTCAAGTTGTTCCTAACAAAGCCTCTGATCATGACGGCGCCACGGCCAGACGAAACTCTCTTGATCTACATCGCCGCTAGTTCTCGCGTTGTCAGCACAGCCATCGTGGTCGAACGTGAGGAGGCTGGGCACACCTATAAGGTGCAACGTCCGGTTTATTTCATCAGCGAGGTTCTTAACGAGCCCAAGACTCGTTATCCTCAGGTCCAAAAGTTGCTATATGTCATTCTGATTACGTCGCGCAAGCTCCGTCACTACTTTGAGTATTACAAGATTGCTGTGGTCACCGAGTTCCCTCTGGGGGACATCCTCCATAACAAAGAAGCCAACGGCCATATCATCAAGTGGGCTGTCGAGCTTGGCACATACTCAATTGAATTTAGAAGCAGACCTACGATCAAGTCTCAGGCGCTTGCTGATTTCGTTGCTAAGTGGAACGAGATCCAAGAGCCCATCGCCGCCACCTGCCCTGAGCACTAGGTGATGTACTTCGACAACGCCCTTAACATCAATGGTGCTGGTGCATTCATTACGCCGACCAAGGATAAGCTCTGGTACATTCTTCAGATACACTTTCCGGCCTCCAACAACGCCGCTGAATATGAAGCATGTCTCCATGGACTCCGTATAGCCGTTGAGCTCGGCGTCAAATGCCTTATGGTATACGGGGACTCCGCGCTAGTCATCAACCAGCTTAACAAAGACTAGTCTTGCTCCAGTGAGAAGATGGATGCATATTGCGCCGAAATCAGAAAGCTTGAAGGAAAATTCTACGGCATCGAGTACCATCACGTGGTACGCGACCACAATCAGCTCGTCGACCATTTATCTAAGTTGGGCTCTTCTCGCGCCGCGATCCTGCCTAGGGTCTTTGTTCAAGATCTCTTGGCGCCATCCATCAAAGAAGATAAGGAAGTTCCGGAAGTTCCCCCCGCTGAGCAGCTGGTACTGACGGTACCTTCGTCGGCTGCCGATTGGAGGAAACAATTCATCAAGTACCTTACCAGCGCCGATGTACCCACCGATAAGACTGAAACCGAACGCCTAAACCATCGAAGCAAACATTACGTGCTGGTGGATGGCAACTTGATGAGGAAAAGTGCCAAGGAAGGGATTCTGCAAAAATGCATCACCCAAGAAGACGGAGTGAAACTACTTCTCGAAATTCACTTCGGATCCTGCGGCAACCACGTAGCCTCGAGAACACTGGTCGGCAAAGCTTTCTGAGCAGGTTTTTACTGGCCCACGGCCATCTCCGATGCAGAAGACCTCGTCCGACGTTGTGAAGGATGCCAATTTTTCACCAAGCAAATACATGTGCCGGCACAAGAGCTGCAGACCATTCTAGCTTCCTAGCCCTTTGCATGCTGGGGACTAGACATGATTTGCCCTTTTAAACCAGCGCCAGGTGGTTTCTGGTACATATACGTCGCCATTGATAAGTTCTCCAAGTGGATTGAGTACAAATCGCTCGTCTTGGCTACTACAAAGAAAGCAGTCGAGCTCTTCGAGGATATCATCCACAGATTCGGTCTCCCGAACAGCATCATCACCGACCTCGAACTACATTTACTGGCCATCACTTTTGGGACTTCTGTGAAGACCATTGTATCTCTATCAAATATGTCTCCGTTGCTCATCCTAGAGCCAACGGCCAGGTCGAACAGGCGAACGGCATGATCCTTGATGCCCTCAAAAAGAGATTGTATCAGAAAGAAGAAAAGCACCCGGGCAGATGGTTCAAGGAGCTACCAGCTGTAGTCTGGGGACTGTGTACTCAAGCTAGTCGTAGCACCGGTGTATCTCCATACTTCTTGGTCTACGGCTCAGAAACCATACTACCAGTGGATATTGGCTTCCGAGCACCTAGGGTGGAAAATTATGATGAAGAGCAGGCCACAACTATTCGGACAGAGGACGTCGACAGGGCCGAGGAAGAACGCCTAATCACCTGCATCCGCACAGCGAAATATCTAGAAGGCTTGCGGAGGTACTACAACTGCAACGTCAAAGGTCGTTCATTTGTTGTCGGCGACCTCGTTCTCCGCAGAAAACAAACAACAGAAGGGATGCACAATCTCTCATCCCCTTGGGAAGGGCCTTACGTCGTCAAAGAGGTCACCCGACCAGGGTCTTATCGCCTATATGACTTAGAAGGAATCGATGTTCCCAACTTGTGGCACATCGAGCACCTCATACGTTTCTATCCTTGAAACACCCCAGATATGTACTCTCCACTTTATGATGAACAAAGTTTTGGTCTCCATAAATTATCTCCATTTTTTCTCCATTATGGTCTAATCTCCACTTATGGTCACTGAGCTCTATGCTACTCCATTGCGAACTCCAATACGAAACCGCCATAACTACGCCGAACACGTTTTCTCCAAATCTCCAATGTTATCGCCGAACGATTCTCTCCAAATCGTCGAACGACTTCTCCAATATCGCCGAACGGTTTCTCCAAATCGCCGACATGTTTTCGCCAAAAATCACCAAATAAGTATTCTCCAAATCGCCGAACACTTTTCTCGAAATCTCCAAAATATTTCACCGATCAGCAAGCAGCATACTTTCTTTTCTGTTCTCTTTGGAGAAGACCCAGTCTTTGATCCCTCCCTACACGTGCCATGGGCTCTGCGCTCTACGTTATGGGTGGTCGGCTGTGGTTCCTTGGTCAGGCCTGTTCATGCTACATGTCTACGGGCTCCGCGCTCGACGTTATGGACTATGGGCTAGCCAAGGCCGAGAGCTCAGCACATAATTAATTGTACGCACACCGCTTATACTACCTATATCTCCAAGTTATTTCGATAACCACCGAGCACCATACGTTCCGTTCCTTTTCTCTATGGAGAAGGCCAAGTCTCTGATCTCTCCCTACACGTGCTACGGGCTCTGCGCTCTGCATTATGGGTGTTCGGCTACGGTTCCTTGGTCACGCCTATTCCTCCTACACGTGCATGGGATTCACGCTCGATGTCATGGACTATGGGCTAGCTGAGGCCATAGGGGTCAGTAGCGAACTAACTGCTCGGACTCTACTTATACTCCGTATAAATACGTCATGTTCAACACTACACGGATTTTTTTGCCAAAAATACAAGCAAACTGCATACACATGCACCTTGTAACATTCCTCACATACATGATTGTTTTTTGCGCTTTTGCGCGTTCTAACTACATTGTCAAGATATTACAGATGATAATCTCTGAGCAGATCACCGAGCTCCGCCATTACTGTCTCGTCTCACCGAACAGGTCTATATCGCCGGCCAGCTTCTTCGCTACATCCTCCACCTCATCTTCCAGTTGCTGGGTCTCCGCATCGCTTAGCCCTTCGGTGAACCCGCCCCCTATCGACTGAAGGTCGATGGCTGGGTAGTGGGACCGGACAACGGCAAGGACATGAGTAGCAACAGACACAATGGCGTCGCGATTGAAGCTCTTGAAGTTCTCCCACGCTACTTTGCACCTCTGGATAATGGTGTCTGAACGTTGTCGCCTATCGTCGGGCTGAGTAGCCGGTTCCAGGTCTACGCAGTCGAGCACCGATTTAATTCTGGCGACTACATCATCGAAGTTATCCCTTTGGGTCCTGGCCTCCTACACCAGCACATCAAACTATGCCTTAGCTTTATGACGGTAGCCTGCAAGCGTTACAATGTTCCATCATACAAGGAAACTACTTCAACAGTAGTTCCGACCAAGAGGTATTCACCTTTCAGCTCCTCGGCCAGTTTGTCTGCTCGCTTAGACTCCTTTGCCTTCTCCTGTCGAAGTTGTTCGACGGCCTAGCGCAGTTGGGCGAGCTCTGCATCTTGCTCTACAAGCGCAATAGTTGCCAACAAAAGTATGGTTGTTCAGCAATAAAAAGTGCATTCACCTATACACCGTACCTGATTTCTGCTCGGATACACTTCTGAGCTGCTTGGATTGCTGTTTCAACTGCTCAGATGCACCTCTCAGTTGTTCAGAGACTTTGGCCAGCTGCTCGGACTTGCTCCGTAGCTGCTCGGATGTAGCCGCCAGATGCTTGGACATGACCCCCCTCTGGTATTCCAGGTCCCAAGCGTTGGACCCTACAAGATATCATTCGCGCAGGGCCTTCTGGACACTTCTCTCCGATAGGTTCATCACCTCTTTGAGTTTTTGCGTTCTCCTCGGCGAGGGGCTCCATCCTCCTTATCAGCTGACGACGCTGCTCAACAAACCGAGTTATCTCCTGCAAACATACATTGATAATGTCAAAATCCAATCCCCAACGTCAACAAAGAGCATCGCAGACGCAATACTAACCTTGATCTGCTTCATCACCCTGGCAAGGGCGGTCTCTAATCTCTGAACTCCTTGGTGGTGTCCTCCTCTTCGACAATTACTATGTCATCGCCGCGTTTTTGGAGGATTCGGACAGCTTGGGGTCGGGGTTCGTCACGCTCGATCTCCTCCACCTTGTCCTCCTTAGCTGCAGTCGGCGACACCACCTGGGGGCTCGATGGCGGATAGCGGGTCCGACCATGCCCTCCGATGCCTCAGGGAGCGTTGTCTGCTCCTCCAGCACCGCAAGACACTCCGCTCTAGATTTTGGCACGATGCTGGTAACTATGGCTTCCACTCCACAGGACCCGGCGGCACCCGCCGTTGTCGAGGGTGCTATCGCCGGCTCGTTTGCCGTCGACGACAGCTGTTTGCCGTCGCCAAGTCTGCCAACGGCGCCAATTGGCTCTCCCGCGTGCTGGCGAGCACTCGGGGACTCCAGGTTGGGGTCCACCGGCATCCCCTCCGTCCCGGAGCTAGCCTTCGGCTGCTCATCCATCTGGACGGGTAGGATTGGATCCGTCATACGCCTTGCTCTGCATCAAGTCAGCTCATCAGTCACCACGAAAGTTAAGAAACCATAGCAAAGTAACTCCAAGACAAGGATACTTACAGTTTGGTCTGTCGGTTCAATTTGTTGAACCGATGGTGCCTGCCTGAGCCCCCAGGCGCTGCCGTGGGCTCGACTCCCGTGCTCTGTGGGGGAGGTCTCGGCTCCTCCACAGCCGACCTCTGTTCTGCGGGCCGCTCTGGGGCCCTCTCCGCTTGTTGCTCGGGGACTCCCATCGCTTGCCCCGCAGGGACTTCCGTCGTCTATTGTGCGGGAACTTCCCTCGCCCCTCGCTTGGGGATTTCCCTCATCTATGGCTCAGGGACTTCTTTGCCTCCCCTTGATTGATTCCCCATGGGAGTGCTACGCGGAGGCTCCTTCATGCTCGTGGATGATCCGTCGAAACTTTGTCGTCATCAGACCAGTCGAACACAGCGGTCCTTCGCGTTCGAATGGTCTGATCATCGCCAAGCGAGATGCCGCCTAGTTTGATGGGAGCAGCAGCCGCCGTCTTCCTCCTCTTCTAGGCTGGCTCGTCCACCGCTGCCCTCTTCCCCCGGGCTTTCTCCGACACCGGGGAGAACTCTCCGTTCGACTAGCATCCGTACCTCCGGAATCCGACGAGACACCGATGGCACCTCCTTCAGGTTGAGTCGATGGTCGTGCATCCACAGCTGGTGGCCAATTGCCCTTTGGCACACTTGAAAAGTACACCTCCCTTTCCTATGAGTGGATCTTTGCATAAGTAAATCAGTCCACTGCTTGGCAATGAAGAAGGATGAAAAGCATCAGGAATACACAACTGAGATATTTACCTGAGGAGGCAGATTTTTGCAGTTGAATGGACTCGTATACCCTGACATGTTGAACGAGGAAAACGGAGCAAATAGCTCTGCAGCCCGCTCTTGACAAATGTTCCTCGATAGCATCTCCGACCTCTCCCGGGTATCGTCGGTCTCCCCCTTGAATTCGAAGGCTAGATGCGCCCTCTCCTTACAGGGCTACACGCGGCGTACTATAAAGCTTGCTGCTACCAATCCACCATTGGTTCTCATGCCTTTTATTAAGGCAAGAAGCTCCCTCACTTGTTCCATATCAGCGCTGTTTGGCGTCTCTGACTAGCTCCTCTAGCTCTTCGGAATGTGGTTGGCGTCGAAGCGGACAACTGGGTGGCTCTGTTTCATGTAGAACCACCTGGCGTTCCACCCTTTAAATGATGTGTTCAGTGGCACAATAAGGTACTCGCCCACCATCCCATCACGCAGCTGAAGGTAACGAAAGAGGTTGAAATGGGGGAGGATTCCAAGATATGCCTCACAGAAATAGATGAAGATTGAGATGTGTAGAATGGTATTGGGATGGAGGTTGCACAGACTGACCACCCAAAGCTCCAACAGATCTCTTAGGAACGGATGAATAGGAAATCCCAACCACGCCAGAAATAATCCTTGAATACCACTACTTCATCGGTATGAGGCATCGGGAAGGACTCACCGAGGGCCGACCACCATTCGGCGGTAGCACGGTCAGGAAGAACGCAAGCCTCCACCAATCTGTCGAGCTCCGCCTCCCGTTCACGACGGCACCCACTCTTCGTCCCGCCGAGCGCCGGCGCTCACCTTCTTGGGGCTTGTTTTCTTCGATTTGGCAGCTCCTTTCTTCAGCACCATCTCTCCGATGTGATTGGGGTTCGGCGGCGAAAGCAAATCTAGAAACACGGGTTTTGAGGATGAAGATGGAATGGCAAGTGGCAAAGTTGGGAACGCTGAGATGCGGCGACGCAGTTATAAATCACTTTCCCCACCCTTTTGCATTCGAGGGTTTTTGGGGAACCATTCCCGCGATCCGCGCTCTTCTGAACTCACCAGCGCGGCTTAATGGGCCGTAACCTGGGTTTTCACGCAACCGCAGCCCACGTCGCTCATTTATCACCGCCGTCAGTTGTTACTCGCCGAATAATCGCCAATTTCTCCGCCATTTATTGAGGCTCAATAACTGCTACTGTACAGCCGTTCCTCTAGTTTTTTCTCAATGGTTGGATTTCTCCGATATCTCCATGCGTGGCTCGGGGACTGGCTGCCTACTCGGCTGGTTTTTTCCATATTTCTTTGTTTGAGCCTGGCACTACGTGACTCCGTCACCTACTGTCAGGCTCGGGGACTAAGTGGGCACACTTCACCATGCCGTGAATGTGCTTTTCGGGTCTACGCCCGGGGACTAGCTGCCTGCTCGGCTGGTTTTCTATTCTTCTACTTTGGACCCTAGCACCACATGACTACGTCATCTACTGTCAGGCTCGGGGACTAAGTGGGCATACTTCACCTAGCACTGAATGTGCTTGCTTTATTTTGGAAGACTCCGTGCCCTTTAAGGCTAGAGAGGATTATCGCCTACTCTCGTGGTCGGACTCTAAATGGGAACACTTGGTCCGCTGCGAGGAAATTTTCGATTCTAAATTTGAGCTCCTTACACCCTTATGGCAAGCCGTTTTTGGATCATACTGCTCGGCTATGGTCTTCGCTGCTCGGCGATGGTTTGCGCTGCTCACAACTGCTCGGCAACTCGTCACGATGGTCGGACCATGATTTTGACTTCTCGGCCTCTGTTCGCACCTGCTTGGACAAAAGCAAGACAGCGTTGCACAACAGGTACAAGGCGCTCGGGGACTAGCTATGGGGGGTACGACCCTAGATACCCATGGCAGACTACATGGGTTGCGCCCCCAGGGTGGCCCAACCCACAAGACAAAGCCTTGCAGGGCACGACTCTGCTCAGCGCCTCCCTCAAGGCATCTGAAAGATATCCTGAAGATACTATGAGATCTATTAGGATATGTATGATCCTAAGATTCCTGTAATCAGTTATTACTTTCTGGTTATCTCTCAGATCTAACCGACTTGAACCCTGCTCCTCCGGACTATATAAGGCGGGCAGGGACCCCCTCCAAACGCACGCAATATCAAACGATAGCTAATACAAACCAACAGACCACAGGAGTAGGGTATTACGTCATACTAACGGCCTGAACCTGTCTAACTCGTGTGTCTCTATTGACTTCTTGTTCTTGATCTCACGCTCCTCTGCCAATCAATGTACCTTTGTGGGATACCCCTCGGAGGACTACCGACGATATTCTATCGACATGCGCCTTAGTCTCTGTGGCTCATATGTCTACATCCCAACAATAGATTGATGAGACATGTGAATTGATAGATTGAGAAATGAGAATGGGAACAATAATAATGGTCCTTGATAGAGTTAAACAGCTAGCTTTACTTATGTATCCCAATTCCCCATGAAAAAATCTAGATTAGAAGATAGACCGTTGTATGTTAGGCATGCGCGTATAATAGTAATAGTAATAGTAATAGTAATAGTAATAGTAATAGTAATAGTAATAGTAATAGTACTACTAGTAGTAATAATAGTAGTAGTAATAGTAGTGATACACTAATACAGAGACGGACTTTACTCCTGGTGGGGAACTCCCTCTAGTCCCGGTTCCCCATCCCGGAGCAAGCATCCAGGACTAAAGGGGGGGTCTTTAGTCCCGGGTCAGGATCCGAGACTAAAGGGGGACCTTTAGTCCCGGTGGGTAACACCAACCGGGACTAAAGGTCCTCCCAGCTTTAAAAAAAATAATGCCTCCCACCGCTGCGTCCCGTGAGATTCAAACCCAAGACCTCATGCATTGCCTCGCGCGTAGCTTACCACCCCACCTACACAACACATCTAACAATGGATGGGATGCTTCCCTTTTGAACTAACCCGTCGGGGGACCTTTAGTTCCGGTTGGTGTTACCAACCGGGATAAAAGGGTCCTTTAGTCCGGGTTGGTGTTACCAACCGGGACTAAAGGTTGGAGGACTTTTAGTCCCGGTTGGTGGCTCCAACCAGGAGTAAAGGTCCACCTTTAGTCCTGGTTAGTGTCTCCCCCTTCCGCACGCAATTTTCTTTCCATAAGGCAGCCCTTGATTAATTAGGCTTTAGCTTGATTATTATTCCGTCCGCCGCGGAGCCCATGTCATCCCCTTTTTTTCCTGTCTGTTTTTCATTTTTCCCCGTCCTCACCGAGTCGGTGTGTTTCATCCACACGACTTTTTTCATTCTTTTCTTAACTGATCATAGATCAGTTGCTTAGGTTCTTTGTGGTGAAACCAGTCCATCAAGGTTAAATCCTTGATTTGGCACGTGTGCTCTTCATTTTTCTAGGTTTTTTTAGATTTAACGGTGCGATGCATTGACACGTGTGCTCGCATTTCCCTAGGGTTTTACAGGATTTTAACGGCGTTATGCTTTCAGTGGTATTGTGGGGTCTACGTTAAAGTATCTTTCATTTTTTTTCTTATATACTCCCTCTGGTCTATTTTATCTGGCGCAAGTTAAAATGACATGGTCTCCTAGATTGCACTTTGACCATTCATTTGCTTTATATTATATTATTTATGCTTATAAACTTATAATCATTGGATAGTATAATTCCTTACAAATCTAACCATATAAAAATTGTATTATAATAGTTAAAAATTATTAGCCTGATTATTGGTCAAAGTTTTAAAAGTTTGAATCTTGATATACGTGTGCACTAGATAAAATGGACCGGAGGTAGTATAATATAAAGAAGATAAAAATATAAAAAATATATAATATTATGGATCTTCGAAACCTGAACCCTTTTCAATCCATAATCCCTAATAAACAAATATTTCTACCACTAAATCGTTGATGTAGTTTTGATCCGGATAGAACTTTGTCCAACTAATAAAATTTCGATGTGAAATATGAGTAGTTTGTTATCAAAATAATTAGACATTGTCATAATTACTAATATTAATATTAGGGATGCCATGGTCATCATAAAATAACTTATACTCCCCCTATTCTAAATTATAAAATATTTTAGTTTTCTTATTATACTAGGTAGCGTGCCCGTGCGTTGCTACGGGATAGCTAACATTTTGTACTAAAAACACACGGATCGCACGATAAGATAACAATACTGTAAAAATTAAATATCAACGTTAAAGTTATAGTTAATTCAAAAAGTAAAGTTTGTGAAATTAACAGTCTCGAAGAGCGCGGCGTCACAGGCTTACACACTCTACTTTATAGACCTTTCCGTGATATACAAAAACAAAATCTCGAATTTGAAGTATTGGAATCTAATGTTGAATTGCTTCTTGATTGGTACCGGTACATCTGCTATGAGAGGGGAGCAACAGGAGGAAGGGAGAGGCGGCTGCAGCACGGTTACCGGTTGTGCGAGGGAGTAGTCCACAATGCGTCACACAAGGGGGCCCACTTGATGGCACATTAGCATCACAGGCAAGGCTAGGCAGACCAAAGGGGAGCATGGTTCTTAGTGCATTGTCACCATATAGTTCGCCAAGAAAATATTTGAACGGCAAATTGTCAAGGCGCTCAACTTCTGCAAGAGCAAAATGGTTTATAAGGCTTGCTAACTCAATACAAGGGGGCCCACTTGCATATCTAGGGCTTGCTAACTCAATATACAATAGCACACTGCTAAATTAGAATTGAATCTACCAAGCAATGAAAATTGGTCCACTAAATCCATTATTCTGTTTTGTGATAAGATTTCCTAGATTTAGTCATACAAAAATCACATCAATGATTATTTTGGACCGTCTTTCTAGCCTAATGCTTTAACTCTAGGATGCAACAAACTTCACAGACAGCATGCCATGTTTTACTTTTCTAATATCATAGAAATGGAGCAAGATCATCTAACAAAATTACAATGTATTGTCTAAAATCAGGAGTGGTGAAAGGACCATCAGATTATCACAATAATCATGTAACTTTACATTATCACAAGTGAAAATGAGATCTGTACCTCCGAGAATGTTGTTATTCACCTTCATGTACTTCTCCTAGTCCAGTGAGGCCTCCTTCTCCAATGCAGGTTAATAGATGGTGGGAATTTATGCAGTTCCTCCCAATTCATGTATTCTGACAGGAATTTATGCAGATCCTCCCATATCAGTGACAAAAGTATCCGACATTGTGTGAGAAAAGGTAAATTCAAGCACTAAACACTAAACTGAGCTATGAACTCTAATGAGCAATACTTATTCATGCCGATTCAGGGGGGAGTGAGGTATCAGGCTTCCATAACTGGATTCAGGCAAGTTCTCGTATTGTCACAAACTCGAACTCACAACCTATGATTGTACTACCCATAGCACAAATCAACCTGAACAAATTCAAGCTCGCAGCTTGTGATGGTACTGTCCATAGCACATAGCACTAATCAAGAACAGCTTACAAGCAAGAAAATAACAAAATACCTTAGACATACTTATGAATGTATCGATGCACCCTTGTCCCTGGTTTTTTTTGAATCTGTGAACCTGTTAATTTCAGCGAAGCTACAGCATCTTATTGAGCAATGCAATAGCATAGGGAACCATTCAGAAGGCATAGGAAAACTTGCACCTGTTATTAGCACCATATTATTTTTTAGTACCATAGGCCTTATGGAAGCTTATAAATAATCACATCCAAATGTGATGGAAGCACTAAAATAGAGCAAATTTACACTACTAACTACAAAGGAATCACCAGTTCTATAGGAATCAACCTCAGGGCATCAAAGAACTAACCAAGTTGACTTTCGGCAAAGATTGGTATGCACCATTAGTTGAGGCAAACATGCTAAGAAGGGCAAGCAAATATGACACAGTGCCCAGGCCGAAGAAGCAAAGTCTCTTATATAAAATCTTGGCAATGCTCTGTATCTTAATTGAAGGAACAGACTGAATATACACACAATAAACAAAAAGGTGTCATTTAAAAATAGTCTTCAATAGGGAACTAAGGACAAATTTGCCTGATATAGAAAGCAATGAAAGGGAAATATTTTATGGTTGTTGTTTAGTTTCCAATACCTAACTCTAAAGCAAGTTAGCAAAAGATATATGAAATGCCGTGGTTCGTTTGGATCATCTAGTCCTGCAGGCATGTAGATTGATGTCGCAAGATGGATCTCTGTCTGGATCAGATAATTAAGAATTTCAACTCTCAGGGAATCAGATAGAACACTGAATAAGGACATTCTTTAGAGGATTGAAGCAACCATGTCCCTTGAACTGAATAATTCCATGTATCAATGGGCGAATCACAATCGTAATGAGAAAAAAAAATCAGAAAGGAAACCAAATACCTTCCTGGACTGTGCTGAAGGAAAAGGATAGATCATAATAGCGTAGTTTACCAATTGTATTAGCATAGTGACTCCCATGTTATACAGGATGGCAAAAAAATCTGAACATGTCCACTAAATAATCAGGAAGGCAAATGAGGTTTACAAATTTCTGTAATATACCAGATTGAATCTGGGGAAAATAATTTCAGAATTGTAGGCAGCGGTAGACAATATAATGATAAAGATGGCGTACCTGAGCACAATCAGTCTTGATCTCATTTTGTATGGAAACAGAAATATATCATAATATGCTACATAATATAAGGGTAGGATCAAAATGAGCTTGGATTTTTGTAAACAAAAAGGGAAATGGCATCTAATGCCTGCAAAGGACAGGGAAGGAAGTCAGATAAAGGGCAAGGCATTGCACAAGAGATGAAATATCTGATCCCTGGCAGAGGAGAAAGATATGTAAAGTGCTTTTGAAATTAGAACCAATTAATAGTAGGCGTACATGCCAGGAATGTATTATGTGCATAAGCAAATATATTACTACAATTTTCCATTATCGCAAAGGGTAGAAAATGCAAAAAAAAGGAAACAAGCAACTAAAACCATCTAGCTTTAGTTTACAAACAGAACTCTTGTCGGGTCAAAGGGATTAAAATATATCCCCTTGTCACTGTACTAGTCATCAAAGATGTACAATAGAAGAAACACTCGTTAATAGTTAAACGCTGGAATCCGTAGCCGCAAATTGGTAAAATATGATGGTAGTTATGAGGTATCATAAAATTAGTTTAGCAATATGAGAAACACCATGACAATTTAAGGCACCTGAAGGTAAGGCGCATAATTCAAAGAACATTGAGGATCGACTAAACACAGAGAGCTAAAATTGCATGGCTCAATTCAGTCTTATTTGTGGTATAGGCGTGTAAGGCGAAGGAAATCAAGAGTAACATGCATAGACACCTATCATCTTTGGATACAAATCATGTGTGAAACGTAATCATGTAGACTATTTCATTTCGTAAAAAAAAAAGCGCCGTTACTTTAGTGCTACTACCACAGAGGTAAAATGAGGCGGTAAACCAAAATTTTTGGCATGCCGAATTCCATAGATTGTAAGCATGGCCTCACATTGGATGGTCACCTCATTATATGTCTAGCAATGCAGAGGACCAATGCAAGGATGCACTGGGTCTAGTACAATGGTCATAGCCCCCAAATAGGACATGACAAATCAATCCCAGAGCCAGACTGACACTAACATATGACAATCAAATTTGTGGTGGTAGATTATGAGGAGGCTCTAAAATACGCTAATCCAATTTATTAACATATGACAATCAAATCTGTGGTGGCAGACTATGAGGCAGACCTAGAATACGCTAATCCAATTTATGGAGATGGATTAGGAGAAGGAGAAAAGGGAAAAATTGGTACTACGTCTCACATGGGGCTTTGCCTGGACGACGCCTGGATGAGGCTGCCATAATGGTGGATCATGGCGAATCTGGAGCCAAGCAGCACAAACAAACAGAGTGTGGCATACAAGATTGTGACACATACTTTGAGTAGTATTCATCTACTGCTGCTCCCACTACAAGCTTGGCTATGCTGTAGTGGGTGACAAGCTCGTGAAGCCCTTTGGCAACATCGTCCTTGTCAATTACTACTTTCTCACAGCAACCTGTAATATAACAATGACAATAAAAGCAGTGGAATTTCATTAAAATAATATTGACACTTTTAATACTATTTGCTACCATCATATATAAAATTTACAAATTTGTGATCCATATATAGGACTATGGTTAAAACAGAATTGAATTGAAGATAATACATGGTACCTGTCATTGAGAGTTGACTATGGGTCTGCATTTTCCTGCAATAAATCAAATATTTTAAGGAAATGAATGAACATAAGAAAATGAGAGAAATTGTATAGATAATATTTTGTATTGAAAGAGCTGAGAATTCATACTGCATGAAACAACTAATAATACAATAATCTAATATGGACATAATATATTACACAGGACATCTCATTGTCACATGTACATATGGCAAGAACATTTTCTTTAGCGAGGGCGTATATCAATTGACAAGGTTAAATAAAAGTTCACAAAGAGGACGACGTGCATGGTAAAGGCATATTCAGTAAGCAAACAACTGAGGAACCTATAATTGCAATTGTTACTTATGCATCTTCCTTAATATGTAGTCTGGACAGCTTCTAGAATTTGCAGACAAGACCTTTAATAGCCTGTTGAATATCGTCTTTTACCTATATTTTTGTAATCAAGTTGCAGATATAGAAACTCAGTGACCATTTAGAAGCTCTCAACCTGCACAAACTTTTGATAGCCAATAGTAGGTCCTGAAATCATCCAAATAGAGCGATATGTTGTGCCAGCTTCTAGTATTTATAGTGATTTCCTTGTGATTTTGAGGCAGGAAGGAGGAGTATTTCATTTGCGTGGCACAGTCTTCCTACGCCAAGTACTCCTCCATATCTATTTTACAATCCAGGATGTAAGTTAGATATCATATGCAAGGTTCAACTCTGCCGATATCTTTTACAGTCCTAACTAAATTGGAATGAACTCTACATGGAAATTGCAAGATAACATTGTAAATGTATATAGCACTCAAAAGCTTGTATTCTAGAGGTGATATAATTTAGAGTACACATAGATACATGTCTATATTGCACTCCAGGTATTAATATAAGAAGTATGTCACTAAAGGAAATAGATTGTAACTCCATAATTATGGGAAGATGGCCTAGAAACTAAGCATGCCTTTTTTTTCTTTCAAAAAGCCGACAACCATCTACATCAGAACAAATGCAACTATTTTATAACCATGCCCATCGAAACCTACACATTGAAGGGAAAAAATGTGAGGCAAAACTTTGTGGCTCATTGCTATGGCAACTGCAGCGCAACCAAGCTAACACTGTGAAGGTGGAAAACGCATGGGATAGAATGATAACTGAAAGGAACTTGCATATCCATGATTAATTAAAGACAGAATTATTTCACCCCTGGATGCGAAGATGAGTTTTGCCAAGTGCATTAATTAAATAAGTAACTTAAGCGACAAAGGACGTAACGGGGATTTAGCGCCACCCACTCATAGATCTACTGATATGCTGAACAATATGGAGATGGGGATGGGGATTAGTGGGGAAATAATGCGTACTGCCATGAAAACGAAGAGCCGCTCTGCAAATCAAAGTTACACAGGTGTTCTATCGACACGGAATTTCGTCCCGTGCCGAGGACACACGTAGGAAGATAGAAGGGTCCGCTCGATGGAGCTGGAGATCCGCCTAGCTTCAGCGTAGGGGTGGTCGATCCTGCACACTCCTCCCAAGACGTGCTAGTCAATTTGACCCTGCAATTGACAAGGAGAGAAAGTTTATCAGTAATTAAGGGCGGAACATGCCGGTGTTGCCAGACAGTCCCGAATGTGTGGCTCTGAGAGCCGATATGAAAGGAGATCGACTAAATAGTCAATTCCAGCATATTCATTAGAATAAATCGGTTAAAACTCATGGGGTTGTGTAAGAAGAATCGGTTATCGTTCAGGATGAATATCATTCTTTAAACAAATATTGGTCAATGGCAATAAGATGTTAACAATAATTAGTTCATGCTAAGATAATGACTGCAAGTAATCGAACTCCTTTGTAAAAGAAACAGTTCATCATCATTCAACCATTTAATAGAGATAAATCTAATGACCATGTTAGATCTCATCTATCGCTATAACCAGTGGGTCATGAGGTAGAATCATGTAGGTTGTAGAAACAACAATAGACTCGATGACCCTAACTTATTACTAATATCCCGTAATATAATAATAAGATCATGGGGCTAACACATCTTTCAACCTATCGCTAACAGTGGGGTGTGAGGCAGAATCACACAGGCCGTGATAACGGGCCATGGAACAGTTTTCGCTAGCCAATAGATCTACTCAAGATCAAACATGCCTTAACCGCACGCTATGCACGATCAAGATTGACGTAAAACAACCGATAAAAATAACTCATCGTTTAAAGTGCAGATTAGATCAGTTTCGATTAACAAATGATGGGTTAACAAAGATATAAGGCCGATCTAGATCAATCCCAATCGAGCGAAGTGATATTGCTGTAATTAAGTAAATAATGGAAGCAATAGGCAATATCGGTAACTTAATGAATCTATCCGAAGGAACGCCACCCTTAGATAGAGCCGATAACTTGACCTTAATCTAGTTCGAGCAGTCGAGGTCGACCGGATCGATGCAGCCGTACTTGAACTAGACAAGAGTCGATAACTAACTTATACTAGAGTCGCAGTGGAGGTCGACTGGATTGATGCAGCCGTACGAACAGAGGTATAAGCCATGGAGGTACTTACAGACAAGAAGTGGAGGTCGACCGGATCGATGCAGCTGTACTTGTTGAAGAACTTGATTAGATCTACTCTACTCCTACTCCTAAGGGGTGGCCGGAGCCGAAAAAAAGTAAATAACTTGTATTGGATTGATTGTGTGTCTTTTACAATAGCCGGGATTTGTCAATGCCAGAGGCGCCATCCTGGTGGTTCGTTTGCATGACATCCTGAATCGTGTCAGGGAGGTCGCCCTTCATGGCGTTCGTCATGGTGCTGCCATGGCGCTGGCTGCTGCACAGGCCCGTTCTGGCCATAATCTTCGGCTTCTTCCCCATGGTTTTCCGGACACAACATACCCTAGGGAGCATGAGCGCTTGGTTGAGGACTTCCTTAGAGCCGCCAACTCTGTAGCCTTCAATACCCTGGCCGATGATATAGTAGGCAAAGTGTTTTCTGGCCCGTAGCTTGTAATAGGTGACGTTTAGCAAACAACTTCCTCGTCTTGAGTGATTTTTCCTTTGTTTCGTACTTCACACACATCACTTTGTTCGTGTTTGCTTTGCTTCTATAGGCGATACACACTGTACCGTCTTTTACCCCTTTGGGTTCATTTTTGCACTAGAGGCGATACCTTTCCAATATCGGCTATTAAAGCTATCGACCGAACAAATCGTTTATTAAGTATTGATCCAAACGCTAGGATAATATTTCTTTAAATATTTCCCGTTGATTGCTCGACCAAATTCTTCCTCTCCTTTTAGTGTTTCCAAAATATAAGCATTACCAGGCGCACAACGTTTGATCCGATAAGGTCCTTCCCAGTTAGGTGACCATTTGCCGAATTTACTGTCCTTTGACACGATCGTCAATTTCACTTTCCAGAGCAAGTCTCCTTCAGAGAATTGCTTAATCTTGACCTTTTTATTGTAATATTTCGCAACCCTCAGTTTATTGGCTTCGATATTTTCAAGAGCACGCAGCCGAAGGCAACTCAAGTCCTCCAAATTGTCTATCATAAGATTTTTGTAGAATTCGGCTGACAAATCATTCTATAGTGTAACACGCCTCGATCCAGTCCGAACTTCCCAAGGAAGAACTGCATTATGGCCGTACACAAGTTCGTAAGATGACGTCTTAATTGATCCATGATAGGCCATCCTATATGCCCACAATGCCTCATTTAGCATCGAATGTCACTTCCTTGGTTGTTCTTCGATCTTTTTCTTGATCAGCTTAATCATAATCTGGTTGGATGCCTCTACCTGGCCATTAGCCTGAGCATAGTAAGGAGAGGAATTTAGTAGCTTGATTCCCATACTGGCAGCAAAATCCCCAAACTCTTCTGATGTGAACATTGTTCCTTGATCGGTAGTTATAGTTTGGGGAATCCCAAAACGATGCACAGTGTGTTCCTTGATGAAATCAATCATGTTCTTAGAGGTTACCGTCTTCAAAGGAATTGCCTCAACCCATTTAGTGAAGCAATATGTTGCTACCAATATGAACTTATGCCCTTTGCTCGAAAGCGGAAAAATTTGGCCAATTAAATCAATTCCCCAACCTCGAAATGGCCATGGCTTGATTATCGGATTCATGGCCGACATAGGCGATCTCTGGACATTACCAAAATGTTGACAGTCCTGGCACCCCTTGTAATATTTAAAACAATCTTCCAATATCGTTGGCCAGAAATATCCAGTTCTCCGAATAATCCATTTCATCTTATAAGTTGATTGATGAGCTCCACATATCCCTTCATGCACCTCACCCATCAATACCTTAGCTTCTTCTTGGTTCACGCATTTGAGCAACACCCCATCGACTGTTTTATAATATAACTGATCATCTAACATAACATACTTAGCTGATTTATACCTTAGCTTTTTGGTAACTTTCTGAGATGGATCTCTAAGGTAATCAGCTATTTCAACTCTCCAATCATCACTTGAGGTTTCACTACTCAAGACTTCTTGAAACACTTGATATCCTGATGCACTTTGAGATAGACGATTAGCCTCTTGGTTTTGTGCTCTTGGAATATGTTGGAAAGAGATATGAAGAAACTCCTTGAGCAACTTTTGGCACTCATCAAAGTATCCCTTCAAAGTCTCTTCTTTGCACTCATATAGGCCGATCAACTCATTAATAATTAACTATGAATCTCTAAATACTTCAATTGCTTCAGCCTTTACTTCGTGAAGAAGTTGAAGTCCCTTAAGAATAGCTTCATACTCCGCTTGGTTGTTAGTAATCATTGGTTCAGTTGGAAGAGCAAACTCAAAACTTGCCCCCCGAGGCGAAATAATAACAATACCAATGCCACCACCTTGCTTGCATGATGATCCATCAAAGAATAGCGTCCAAGGCACCGGCTCTACATAACCAATGCTTGGCTTATGATGTTGGGTGACAAAATTGGCCATTACTTGTCCTTGATTGCTTTAGCCGATTTGTACTTCAAGTCAAATTCTGATAACGCAAGAATCCACGTTCCCACTCTTCCATTCAGTATTGGCATTGATAACATATGCTTAACCACATCAGCCTTGGAAACAACTGTACACTCGGCCGATAATAAGTAGTGTCATAACTTAGTGCAAGAGAAATATAAGCACAAGCTTAACTTTTCGGTGGGAGAATATCTTGTCTCTGGATCGAGTAGTCTTCTACTCAGATAGAAAACAACTCTCTTTTCCTTCAAATTCTTGAATCAAGGCCAATCCAATTGTCTTGTCATCAGCCGATATGTACAACTTAAAAGGCTTACCTTGCTGAGGAGGGACCAGCACAGGTGGACACTTCATGTATTCTTTTATCTCTTCGAACGCCTTTTGTTGCATGTCACCCACTTGAATTATTGATCACTTTTCAACTTCAACAAAGGAGAAAATGGCAGGATCCTTTTCGACAAATTGGAAATGAACCTTCTGATGAAATTAATCTTACCAAGCAGAGATTGCAACTCTGTCTTAGTAGTCGGGGATACTGCTTCATCAATTGCTTTTACGCTTTTTTGACCAACTTCGATTCCTCTCTCGTGGACCATAAATCCCAAGAATTGCCCAACTAACACTCCGAAAGCACACTTATTAGGATTCATCTTTAGACCATGTTTTCTTGTGCATTCCAGAGTCTCTCACAAATCAGCTAGATGCTCCTTGTACCCTTTGGATTTTATCATCACATCATCGATATAGATTTCAACAATCCTGCCGATCAACTTATGGAAAATGTAATTCATCACCCTCTGATAAGTTGCACCGACATTCTTTAGACCAAAGGTCATCACAACCCACTCGAACAGACCGATTGCATTGGGCACCTAAAAGCGGTCTTTGCTATGTCTTCCTCAGCCATGAAAATTTGATTGTACCCTGCATTGCTGTCCATGAAGCTAATAACCTTGTGCCCGGCTGCTGCATCTACTAACATGTCAGCCATCGGCATCGGATAACCATCCATGGGTGTGACCTTGTTCAGATCCCTAAAATCAATGCAAACTCTTAATTTTCCATTCTTCTTATATACAGGGATGACATTCGATATCCACTCTGCATATCAGCATGGTCGGATGAACTTCGCCTCTAGTAACCTTTCAGTCTCCTTTTTTATATCATCAAACACGTTTGGGTTGAACCTCCTTGGAGCCTATTTAAACGGCTGATACCCAAGTTTGATTGGCAATCGATGTTCAACAATTGATCGGTCTAAACTAGGCATCTCTTAGTATTCCCAAGCAAAGCAGTCTTTAAATCCTTTTAACAAATCAATTAATTCCTGCTTATACTCCAGATCCAACTTGGCACTTACGTACGTTGGCCTAGGTCTATCTCTAGAACCAATATCTACTTCTTCTAATTCATCGGCCGACGTGAAGCCATGTCCTAGTTTACCATCTGTACCATCTATTGGATTATCCATTAAGACAAATTTTCAAAGCCGACTGCTTGGATCAGCTATTGGCTTTTACCATTGACTCTGAATTCTGATGGAAATAGAAAAGCCATTTGGATATTAGCCGATGGTTGCTTTCTATCGGCTGTTTGCTTAGTACGCCATACTTGAGGTTTACCGGATGCCTGAACATGTTCCATCTCTTTATTCCTTAGGCGTTGCACCCTTCTCTTCTGGCTTCTTGTTAAACCTCCTGAACACCATTGGCCTTCCTGCCAAACATATTTTCTTTCGTTGGCTTCCTCTTCATAATCAACCCAGTCCTGGTCAACAACTCTTTTTCCCAGCCGATTATGAACACTTCCATTTTTTAAGCATCGATCCTTGTTGTTATGTTGATATGTATCTTGAGCATGGATAGACCGGCGGTTGGTTTGAGATTGCCTAAACTCCTAATATTGATTGCTGCATTCTGGATAGTCATGTCTGGTAGGCAACTTCAAACCTTTATTCCAGCAATGCCTAAAGAAAGGACAATTCTAATGTGATTCGGCTTGTTTCCTTTCATACCTCTCCTTCTCCGGTTGACGCTGGTATTCTTGATCCTTTAACCAACGCTGATAATCCTTTTCCTTCTACCGCTGCCACTTATTCAACAGAATCCGAGATGTAACTCGCGGCTTTGTCGTCCCTGCTTTTGACGTTCCTCCCTGCTCATATCGGCTCTTCTACATATCACGACGTCTCTTAATTTCCCTGTACTCATCAGCCGATATTTGTATTTTGGGATCGACTGTTCCAGCTTTTTTTGATTTGGTCGATGTTAGGACCTTAGTCTTTCCTTTGAGTAGCCCAGCATCAACCATGTTTTGGTCTCCTTGGAAAGGATTATCATCAACTTTCATTTTCTGAGACGTATCAAATTTGAGCCTCCCTTGCTGAATAGCCCTCTGTATATGCTACTGGAAGATTCTGCATTCATTAGTGGAATGAGAAGTAGCATTATGAAACTTGTAGAACTTATTCTTCAACTAATCAGGGGGCAACATAACATGACCATCGGGCAACTTGATCTGCCCCTTCTCAAGCAAGAAATCGAAGAGCTTGTCTAATTTTATGACATCAAAGTCATAGCTCTCCTCAACTCCTCTTCCCCAAGGATTTGGCACCATTACTGTTTTCTTGCCTCAATTCCATTCAGCTGCAGCAACCTCTTCTTCTTCATCTTCATAGCCATCATCAACTGAGTATGGATTATAAGCTTTGACCACTGTGGTACTCTTCCGGAATCGGGTATCTCTACGCATACTCTGGAATTGGCTATTGAGAGCTGCCGCTCGTTGAGCCAATTGACCCAAGTTATCAAATCCTTGCCCCAGCATCTTTTCCTTCCACATTGGCAGCATTCCTTGAACAGCTAAAGCAACTAATTGATCATCAGCCAAGTTTAAGGAGAAGCACAAGTTCCTAGTTTCTCAGAACCTCTGAAGAAACTCAGTGCTTGATTCATTAGTCTTCTACCTTATAGTTGTCAGATCGGTAATCTTATTTTCTCCAGACATAGTGTAAAAAATGTATAAAACTTCTTCTCTAGGCCAGCCCAATTGGCGATGGAATTGACTGGTAGTGATGAAAACCAAGTGAAGGCTGGCCCTGATAGGGACAAGGAGAAGAAACAAACTCGATGGGCATCCTCAACTGATGCTTTGCCCAATTGTGTGAGATACCAACTGACATGTTCTATCGTGCTTGTACTGTCTTGGCCAGTGAACTTAGCGAACTCTGGGAGCCTGTAATTTGTGGGAAGAGCAACCAAATTATACTATTCTAAATATGGGCGTTTGTACAAGAAGGTCAGCCCTTTTGGCTTTAGACCAAACTGATTCTTGATGGTCTAATCAAGGGACTAATCAAGCTTTAGACCAAATCATACCATTCTGGATATGGCCTGATGTACCAAAATTAATCACCTGGTTCTGACTTTGCCCCGCTGGCTGTCGCACATGCTGTACTGATGGTCCAGGGTTATACTGTATCTGATTCGTAGTAGTTCCTTGAGCCTATCCAGATGAACCCTGAACTACCTGGACATCACCATTACTAGCTGGTGCTGCTTCTTGATGGCTGGTACCGACTTGATTAGTCCCTTGAGTCAATGGATCTGGAATGTTATAATAAGTCGGCCCACCTTGACCAACTGGAAACCCATGAATCGCCTCTTTCATGGCATTATGGAATGTGTCCAAGAAAGCTTCATTTTGGCTTGATATGGCATCACGAACAGATTTGTCCACAACTTTCATAAAGAAACGTCTGTCTTCAGCTTCAGCTGTATCTGTCTGTCCGTGTAATAGAACTCTTGGTAGTGGAAATTTCTGAACAATTGTGTTGTCACTGTTTTGGTGTAGGACAACAAACATTTGCTCTGAAATTCTTCTGTAGCTTTGCCGATGATATCTTTATCTCCATCAGGTAGACTTTCATACTGTATCATAAGGACGTCGCTGTTGTTGTGAACCACCATGATGATTGTGGGGTCCCACTGGGCATGCCAGAAACGTGTGTCGACACAGAATTTCATCCCGTGCTGAGGACACACGTAGGAAGCCAGAAGGGTCCGCTCGATGGACCTGGAGATCCACCTAGCTTCAGGCAGGGGTGGTCGATCCTGCACACTCCACCCAAGACGTGCTAGTCAATTTGACCCTACAATTGACAAGGAGAGAAAGTTTATCAGTAATTAAGGGCAGAACATGCCGGTGTTGCCAGACAGTCCCGAATGTGCGGCTCTGAGAGCCGATATGAAGGGAGATCGACTAAATAGTCGATTCCAGCATATTCATGAGAATGAATCGGTTAAAGCTCATGGGGTTGTGTAATAAGAATCGGTTATCGTTCAGGATGAATATCATTCTTTAAACAAATATTGGTCAATGGCAATAAGATATTAACAATAATTAGTTTATGCTAAGCCAATGACTGTAAGTAACCGAACTCCTTTGTAAAAGAAAAAGTTCATCATCATTCAACCATTTAATAGAGATAAATCTAATGAATATGTTAGATCTCATCTATCGCTATAACCAGTGGGGCATGAGGCAGAATCATGCAGGCCATAGAAACAACAATAGACTCGACGACCCTAACTTATTACTAATATCCCGTAATACAATAATAAGATCATGGGGCTAACACATCTTTCAACCTATCACTACTTCAACGATCTCGTGATGCGAACTATTCGTGAAAGCGCTCGATATCGGCTAAAACAGTCGATTCAGGCATAGCGCACAGTTAAGGTCATGCCCTCTAAGGAATAGATCTACAAAATAACGATCCCCACTCCACGGTGCTAACAGTGGGGTGTGAGGCAGAATCACACAGGCCGTGATAACGGGCCATGGAACAGTTTTCGCTAGCCAATAGATCTACTCAAGATCAAACATGCCTTAACCGCACGCTATGCACGATCAAGATTGACGTAAAACAGCCGATAAAAATAACTCATCGTTTAAAGTGCAGATTAGATCAGTTTAGATTAACAAACGATGGATTAACAAAGATATAAGGCCGATCTAGATCAATCCCAATCGGGCGAAGTGATATTCCTGTAATTAAGTAAATAATGAAAGCAATAGGCAATATCGGTAACTTAATGAATCTATCCGAAGGAAGGCCACCCTTAGATAGAGCCGATAACTTGACCTTAATCTAGTTCGAGCAGTGGAGGTCGACCGAATCAATGCAGCCATACTTGAACTATACAAGAGTCGATAACTAACTTATACCAGAGTCGCAGTGGAGGTCGACCGGATCGATGCAGCCGTACGAATGGAGGTATAAGCCATGATGGTACTTACAGACAAACAGTGGAGGTCGACCAGATCGATGCAGCCATACTTGCTAAAGAACTCGCCGAGATCTACTCTACTCCTACTCCTAAGGGGTGGCCGGAGCTAAAAAAAGTAAATAACTTGTTTTGGATTGATTGTGTGTCTTTTACAATAGCCGGGGTTAGATATTTATACCTGGGACCTATGCATGACTCATGTCTAAGCACGACTCATCACAATTGTTGACCCTAGAGAAAACATTCCTAATTTAAGATAACTTAGACTCTAATCTTTCCCTTTTTCTAGAGTCCAACATGTCTCATCCTGACCCATCATAGCCTTTGTCGTTATCCGGTGGTGCTATCTGAAGAAAGCCAATTCCAGTTTTGCGTTCGAATCAGCTGATACCGACCTGCATGCGATTGATTCCTTGATGACATGATCTTGGGAGCTTTTAAGTCCTTGCGACTCTTCTTCCAAATTTTGGTGTAAACATGTTCCCAATGCAGGGAAACAAATAGATATATTGATATGTGCAGTAATGAGTAATAGATGGATAGATGGGAATCAAGATTAAGAGTAAGCACCTAGCTTTCCTTGTACAAATGGAATGAATCTGTCAACCTGCAGCACATATTAGAAGAGAAACATAGAGGAAACCACAATAGGAGCAACAAACAGGAGAGGGATGGTCTTGCTTCACCATGTACATGACTCGGGGAACCGCTGGGGGGCGAAAGCATGGTTTGGCGTGGGAAGCTCGAGTGGCCGGCGACGACGGCGAGGCGACGGCACAGCGAGGCCCCAGCGACTCAACGACCGAATGCATGCGCTTGGCCACGCCGCTCGATCTGCCGGATCCGAGCTTCGGTGCGATGGGGAACGGGCTTTCGGTCGGCTCGTGCGACTCGGCACCAGATCCAGCACACCGGCCGCTGTTGTGCTGAGGCACAGCGAGACGACGATGAAGCGTGACATGGCAGTGAGACGACGAGGGCCTCACGGGGTGATTAATTAAGCGGTGACGACGCGAACGTAGCCAAGGGAATCCACCACCGTCGTGTTCGCCCTGCATGGATCTAGAGCCCGAGGGTGGCTGCCCGTCATAGACACCCACGCACGTAAGGCCATCGGGATGGGGAAGGGTGCAGTGGCTGCCGTCGGGAGGGGATGGGGAAGGACGCCGCCACCATGGTCGTGGGGAACAGGGCCAGCGGCGCGGCGACTTTTTTGTCGCACTTGTGGCGGGCGCGGGCGGCGGCGGCGAGGCCTGGTACGGGCGGGCACGGGCACAGGGTGGGCGCGATGGGGATGCGGCGGCGGTGCGGCCAGAATCACGGGAGCGGGTTTTGTTTTCTGAGCGATGTTTCTTTCGTTGGAAGGGAGACGGGCGTAGGGGGCGCGCAGAAAGATCGCACTGGCGGGGCGGCAGGCATGACGATGGACGAATGTCGCACCAAAAAGTGTCCACGCTTTGTTCTTTTTAGTTGTAGGAGATACTCCCTCTGTCCACAAAAGAATGCAATTCTCACTTTTCGAGAAGTCAAATAGTTTGAACTTTGACTAAATTTATATAAAAAAGTACTAACATTCATGATATAAAATAAGTATCATTGAGTTCGTTATAGGATATATTTTCATAATAAATTTATTTGGAGACATAAACATTAATACTATATACTATAAACTTGGTCAAACTTGAACTAGTTTGACCGGCACGAATCTCATAGTTGCATTCTTTCCTGGACGAAGGGAGTATCTAGAAAAACTAAGCGTCTTATAATTTGGAATAGAAAGAGTAGCTTTAAAAGTAAACAAAAAATTGTTGTTTTCTTTCTCTCCAGTCTTATTAACGTAGTTTTTTCCTCTCGTTGCAACGCATGGGCACGTTCGCTAGTAATAATCAAACGTCACAGGTTCAGAGATGACTGATTTTCTTTTCAGATACTCATGGAAAATTCTCTATTCTGCGATGATGAAGGAACTTTCTACATGTACACCGAATTATAACGCCTTTTGAATGATTATGTTTCTATATGACCTTATTACATTTTGACATGATTATTTCTAAATTTATACAAGGAAATATATACTCCCCCGGTCCAAAATAAGTGTTGTTCTTATTTCCTGAATAAATGTTATTCTTACTTTTTGAGAAATCAAACGTTTTTAACTTTAACTAAATATATATGAGAAAATATTAATATTTGTGGCACGTAATTAGTATCATTAGATGAATCATTATTTCATAACAAAATTATTTGGAGATATAAATGTTGCTACTACTTTCTACAAACCTAGTAAAAGTTGAGAAAGTTTGACAAACACGTATCTCATAGCAACACTTATTTTGGGACCGAGAGAGTACTAGTAAGAATGGTCCAACTTTATTTAATGAAATCAACAGAGTATTTGCCTTATGAACCATATCTTGTTAGGGCATAGTATACATGGAAACATATAATACTGTTGACACTAATTTGGTCACTAGACCAGTAATAAGAAGCTCGATCGTTCGGTATAGGCATGCCAAAGATCAACCTATCAGACCCTTAAGTTGGCTGGTGCCAGCCTCCAGCGATGAGCGCAATACGCAAGACACGCTGACGAGATTTCTTTAGAAACCCGAAACTCCACATGCTCCAGAAGGACCAAATCGGGGCATGCGGTGGTAGTGGGCTGCCCTAGCCACCTAACCGCTCTAGAACATCGTCATCGTTGATCCACTAGCCATGCAGCAGCAAAAAAGAATGAGGAGAGGTACTAGATGGGAAAGACAGGGTAAAAGAATAGTAGTTGTGTTTTTGACAGTTGTGTAGTTGGATTACCATAATCGACCATGATCCTCTAATATATAGAGAGGGGCTGGTCTTCTCCCAGTAGGAAACGTCTACAAACAAAATCTACACACCCAAACAAAATCTACATGTTTCCCACGACATTGGGCAAATTTCCATCGAGTTAGATTCAACTCAGGCTCGGACCAAAAAGTTTTCAAAATCGGCCTGGACGGCTTTTTTATCTAGAGCAAAAAAACTTCCAAAAATCAAAATTTATTCATCTGTCCAAATTGGGAAATCTATGTATGTTTCTTGATCTAATCAACGAGCGAAATGCAATGGTGAAACTCATTTTTCAATTTGAAGAAGTAAAAAACTGGCTAGCCGGTTTTGAAAAACCGGACAGGCCTGTTTTTCTTGGATCAACCCCCTCGAAATTGTGTTTTCTTTGTCCAGACTCCAAAATGAATAATCCATATATGTTTTTTCATTGTCTCAATGAGACGAACGCAATGGTGGGGCTCATTATACATCTTGACAAAGTGCCAAAACCAACTAATTAGCCGGTTTGGGAAACCTAGCTTGTTTCTGCTAGAAATTCTAGATCCAGTTTCTCTTGACACTTTTGGCCGTCAACGAATACATACTTTACACAATCATAGAATGCATACATGCAAAGATTTTGAAACATAATTATTGCATGCGTGATAGATAGGTAATAGTATATTTGGACGACAAGATGCATGGTCCCCACTGAACAAATGACCAAAGGCAAAAACAGTTCTTGTCCTAGCTAGTGACGAAAACTGATCATCAAGTAGTGCTCAAAGCATGCCGCTGCAGTAGTTGCATACCGGTTGATGGGGCATATATAAATAATTGACGTTTATGATGCTTGGAATGGGAGTTTTATGCTCTGATGAATCTATCATCGATCAGGAATCTCAAACTTGTCATGCTTCGAAGCAAAGAGATCCTCCATTGGCTTGCTTGATGCATGCATGGACCGGCCTGAGTGTGCATGCCCTCAATCATTGGTTGATATCTATGCATGCAAGCTATACGACAGGTAGACGCCAGATACTGTAGTATCTACTACTCGTAGATGCTTACTCCGTCGCTTAGTTTAGGTTGTTGCATCTGTTCTGATTTCCAGTGCAAGACACTTGACATGTAGCCAACCACCAAAAGCAGCAGCTTTTTTTTGTTTTTTATATCAATTATATAATGGCTTTAACGAACATATATCGTCAGATGCCAGATCAGGTGGTGTTAACTGCACTTGCACGGCAACATACATGGACGACACATGGTTACGTTGTCTCTCGATCATGAATCTGCAGAATTTGGGCGATCAAGAATCAAGATACATATATCATATCGTATCTTTGTGGATGGATTATTCTAGTAAAACAACACCTTTTGCATGTAATTTGAAAATAAAAGCAGCATACTATCTGTGTGGAAAAGCAGATGCATTTGCAAACATGACATAAAAACACTACGCCAGATTTGGACATCACTGCCGGCATCATTACTGCCGGATTTGTGAGAACCGGCAGTGATGTACTTTCACTGCTAGTTATGAGCTTGAAAATGAAAAAATGATTGGGGCTGAGCTAAAACCGGCAGTAAAGGACCACATCACTGCTGGTTTGTGGCTTGAACCGGCAGTGTTTTGACGGCCACTCATCACTGCCGGTTTAAGCCAAGAGCCGACAGTGATTGGGCTCTATCACTGTCGGTCACTAGTAAAAAAAGGGCTTCTATTCCCGACTGCCAACCCCCTTTATTCCCGGTTACGCAGCCGGGAATAGGAGTTCGGGAATAAAGGGTTATTAGCCGGGAATAGAAGTGGACCTTTAGTCCAAGTTGGTGATACCAACCGGGACTAAAAAGGTAGCCACGCCAGCGCCTGGGCTGGCCCCTTTATTCTCGGTTGGTATTACCAACCGGGACTAAAGGGTCTTTTTTTTCTTTTCCTACTTATTTCAATTGATGATTCTTTTTTGTTTTAATTTGGTTTTCGAATACGCATTATTCGCTGCAAAGTAATATACGTATACGCGCGCATACTGTAAAGTTTTCACTCGATCAATGCACGCAAGCAACACAAGTAAAAGTAAACTAAAACATAATATTACATTTCATCGTCACATGTAAAGTTTACATTGATTGTACATTTCATCATCACATGTTCTTTGGATCAATATAAAATTTGGCTTCCATCATCACATATTTGGGTCATAGTAAAACTCGCCGCCGGGAGTTAAGACCTGATCATTCAGAAATCCACCTATTGTCTCTTGGATTGCTTTGAGATGGTGTGTGTCCAGGGTTTTTTCCTTCAACCAACGAGTCTTCAATTTGAGATATGAGATAAAGAAAAAGTATATTAGTATATATATATATGTATCAAGAATAATGATAAATAAATTGTATCTATCACGAATATATATATATATATATAAATATATGTATGAAGAATATATATATATGTGTACACTTACCCTTTTTTCATCTAGACTAGTTCTTTTTTAGCACACTCTAATGAACTCGCAAACATAGTATCCACAGAGATTGGTCCTCTGGGGCTGCCGTAGAACTCACTTTACGAGAAAAAGATTCGTCATCATCCGAGCATAGGGAAATTGAACTAAGGTAGGTATATAGTACTTACTTTGTATAGCACTACTTTCAGTGGCACTTTGCGTTTCATATGGTGTTCTTGACAGACCTTTTCCCAACAACTACCAAATAATATAAAAAATATTTGGACCATTAATTTGCATGCAGAGAGACTGGAATAGTTTTGCTAGTGAGACTGCAATTACCTCTGAATAATATCTATCATCTCTTGGAACTCTTTTTGCTCTTTTCTCATCGAGTCCCAGATGCCTAGATGACCTTTCTCCAGATCGAGTTCCATTAATATCCAGTGTTCACTGCCATGTCCATTAACACTCATTAATTAGCTAACAGGTATAGTGAACATATATATATGGATACACGATCGTCGACATTATGAACACTTACCTGAAGTTGTAGGGGAAGAGTATACATTTCTTGTCACGTTGCTTCTCTAAGAACATCTTGATATTGGCCTCCGTTTCTGCTTTCCATGTTGGTTGGGGTTTAGGGTTTTTGAATACGATATGTGGATCAATGAAACCAATATCAGTACACCCTCTCTTTTTGCACTCTCCCATCTCAAACCTGCATCATATATATAGAGTGAGGATAATAAACACCGACATGTACGTACGTAGTGACTTATTATTAATTAGTAGAAAGAATCACTTACAGACAATAGCAACTGATGAGAGTCTTGTCGAGAGAGTTCCGGTGGACTAGTTGGTGTAATTTAGCTAACTCAATGTACATAACGTCATCGCCACGGAACCAATGGTCGTCTTTGATTCTGACAGAAATATAGAACTCGTTCCGGTGACACGCGTCGAGGTACAAGGTGTTTAGCTTGAACAATTGTGTACCCAGTTCATTGATGGTCTTAGGATTCCATAGACTCCTGCCATGCTCATATTTCTGCCATTCATCCACTACCGGCGCACTTTCGAAGAGGAAATCGCCAAGGTTGATACCTCTCATAGCATAAAAGTTAGCAAGTTCCGCCATATCCACTTCTTTATCAGCAGGTATTTCCATCATATCCAGCATATCTATGTTTGAACCATATTCATTAGCAATAACTAGAGGAGGGACTGATTGCAATTCTTGTTCTCTGAGTTGTGCAACAGTTTTCCCTGCTTTAGCGGCTTTCTTGATTATCTTGCTAAGAGTGCGGTCAAAGTCTGATGGTGGCGAGGGCTTACAAGCTTGCCGCCTCTTTTTCTGCTCAACTTCCACCATCCGCCTTAGTTTAGCTGGAGGTAGGTGGAAGTGCTTCTGCTCCTACTGCTTCCTCTTCCCTGTGCCTGAGAAGAATGCTTCGATGGTTTTTTAAACGCATCATCTAACTCCTCTTTACTCATTTCACCAGGCAATTTCTGTGGAATTGGCCTTGGTTTCACGGGGGCCTTCTTGGTCGTCTTCGTCGGCGGGGCAGATGGCTTATTTGTTTGCAGCCATCTTCCCTGGTTCATGGGAGGAGGTGGGGGAACAGGCGTTGGAGACCTTCGAGGCGGCGTTGGGGAACGCCTTGGAGGTGGGGGAACAGGCATTGGAGACCTTCGAGGCGGCGTTGGGGAACGCCTTTGAGGTGGGGGAACAGGCGTTGGAGACCTTCGAGGCGGCATTGGGGAACACCTTGGAGGCAGTGGCGGTGGTCGTGGAGACCGTCTTGGAGATGGTGGGGATGCAGCCGTGTCTTCTACCCCATCGTAACCGCCGCCCAGAGCACTATGCTTGTCTGGTGATTGTACTATTGGACTTAGGTTGGGGGAGGCCCTGCTGTGTGTGTACAGAAGACAATGAGTCAATTGTTATTTAAGAGGCAATATAAAATTAATAAAAAAAATTGTTTCGTTCACTTTCATCCGTACCTATTGTGCGGCAACGGCTTCTCGGGAATATTGATGTAGCGCTTGCGCCATGCAATGAATGACTTCTCTACTTCTCCCACGGTCTTCTCCCCATCACCTCCATGAATGTCAAGAGGCACATCGCTAAAACCTTCAATAGCTTTATCCACCGAGACGGTAGCATATCCAGCTGGTACTACTGCCCCATAGATTCTTGGTGCCTTGGTACGGTCGATAGGGTTTACAACACCAATAGCCACCTTCACTGTGTCATTATCTTTTGGAATGTGCAGCTCACATGATGTAAAAGGTTTAGTGATGTCATCCACGGGGAAGCACAGCTCTGCATCTTTTATGGCACCTGGCAGCTCTGTAGAAGCACAACTGCTTCTCAACTGATCGAAGCTAATGTTGATTCTCGGAGCTGTTGTAATCCCGTGGGTACTCAATTGTATTTGCACTTGCCTTGCGACTTCCTCTTGCATTTTCGCTTGCATTTCTTTTTATCACCTTTGTGATTCAAGCACCGCTTCCCGTGACTCAATAACATATTGCTGCAAGATGCGGATCCTCTCTGCCTCCTCATCCTTTCGTCTCTGGCGGCTTCTGTATGAATTGATCCATTCGGGGAAACCTTGCACCCACGGAATGGCCCCTTTGCCTCTAGTTCGTCCATAATGCTTAGTAGTCCCGATGGAATGTCAGTTCATCTTTCTCTCTGTTGGGCTGGAATAGTCCACTATCTCTAGCTTTTAGAATTTGAATCAACCTTTCTATTGCTCTTTCGAGTTTTGTGCCATGGACGAGCTTCCCGGTGACTGGGTCCAATCCTCCCCCATGACCTAAAAACCAACGCTTTGTGCATTCAGGCCATGGTGCTGATTCAGGTACGACCCCCTTGGCAATAAGGTTTGCTTCCATTTTTTGCCACTTGGGAACGAAAGTCGCGTAGCCACCTGATGCCATGTTATGGTGGTATTGCTTTTGTCTGGAATTCTCTTGGTTCCTTCTTGCCCGTTCCGCACCCTCTTCTGATGTCTTGTACTGTACAAATTCCTCCTAGTAGGGCCTTGCCTTCGTGATTGGGCCCTTATCGTTCCAATTTAGAGTCTTGTTCTTCTTGACGTATGATTTGTATAGCTGCTTCTTCCAAGATTGGAATTGGGTGGCCATCTTCTTCATTGTCCGATGCCTAACTCGCTCCATCAACCTTTCGTGGGTGATGTCTTCATGATAATCATCTGTTTGGAGCATGAAATGTGCAAGAACATCTTGCCAAATCAGCTCCTTGTCCTTATCAAAGACATAACGAATATGAGGAGCATTGTTATTTTTTTCCATTCATGAGCATTGATCGAGAGCTTGTCCCTTACAAGGTACCCACAGTGGTACACGAATTTCTGTGCATATTGTCCTAGTGGTTTGCCTGTAGCCACGTTGAATTCTAAGATGATGTAGTGGCCTTCCAACAGCTTTTTGACCCCTCGAACATTCTTTGTGTTCCCCGTCGTCGTCGTCGATCCAGACGGCTATGTACGCATAGAAACACAAAAAGTATTATAAAACGAAGGTCGATCCAGTGGGCTACATGTATGCATAATAAATAAATGAGAGCTAGATATTGAGAAATATATACCTCACCGGAATTATCTTCATGAACAACTTCCTGCTCAACAATATGATCGAGATTCAAGTATTGACTCCCGTCGTCTTCCTGCTGGTCATTATCAACATCGGCACAATGTTCAGTGCCGGCGTTGATAATATCCATCATTTTCGCCTCCAGGTCATCGTCTCTCGGGTTAGCCATAGAGAGCCTAAACAATTATAAAACAATAATTATGCAATTAGGGTTTCATAGACATTTCATACACATTTCGGGGCGGTGGTGCCTGCGCGGGGCGGCCGGCCAGCATCGGTGGCCGAGGAGGGTTTAGGGTGGTTTAGGGTTTAGGGTATAGGCCACATTGTATCAGAATATAACACAATTGATTTTTTTCCTGAGGAAAAAATTATACATGTATACATTAATTGACATATATATATACACACATTAATTTCATACATATATACATTAATTGATATATATATACACATTTCATACATACATAATTTCATATATATATACATTAATTGATATATATATACACATTTCATACATATATAATTTCATACATATAAACATTAATACACATTTTGTCAATATAATTCATAAATATAATATATATATACCGGCGGTTTAGAATTAATGGAGTGGCGACGGGCGGTGGTGGACAGCGGCGCTGGATCGAGGCACGGGGGCTCCTGGCCGGGCGTGGCGTCGTCGGGGCTACTCCGGCGAGGTGTGGGTGGGCGTCGGGATGCCCTCCGGTGAGGAAGAAGGTGCGGTGGCGTGGCGGCGGCGTGGTGCGCATGCGGCGTCGGGGGCAGCCAGGGGCTCCTTGAGGGGCGTGGCATCGGGGCTACTCCGGCGAGGTGGGCGGGCGTCGGGGTGCCCTCTTGTGAGGAAGGCGGTGTCGGGGGTGGCCGGGAAGGTGAAATCGGCGGCGGCATGGCGCGCGCGCGGCGTCAGGGGCGGCCAGGGGCTCCTCGGTGAGGGGCGCGGCGTTGGGGCTACTCCGGCAAGGTGGGCGAGCCTCGGGGTGCCCTCCGGTGAGGAGGCAGGCGGTGTCGGGGGTGGCCGGGGAGGCGAATCGGCGGCGGCGGAGATCTAGGGATGCGCTGAAGATGAAGATGATCGCTGAGGAGGAAGAGAGAAGGGAGGCGGCGGTATATAGGAGAGGGACCTTTAGTCCCGGCTCCATGCACCCCCGGGACTAAAGCACCTTTAGTCCCGGCTCTTGCCACCAGCCAGGACTAAAGGGGGGACCTTTAGTCCCGGCTGTTGGAAGGACCTGGGACTAAAGGATTTATTGGTGGGCCGCCAAATGCAGCCCACCTTTAGTCCCAGCTGGTGGCAGGAGCCGGGATTAAAGGTGGGCTACATTTTCATTTCCCGTCAACTTTTAAGCAGATCAATTTATTTTATATATGTTTTGTATTTAAATGTTTAAGTCTTATTATTTGGGCAGTAAATTCAATACTAGGCATAAATTTTTTTTAGAAAAAGTAATAAACTTTATTTTCATTTACTGCACACAAAAAAAATATGTGACCTAAACTATTGTGTTTTTTATTATAAATGTTGTACATAATGCAACTAATACTCACTATTTTCGTTAATGCAAAAATATAGACTTTAATTGAAATTATTAAATTTATTGGTTTTCGACAGGAAATTAGTTTTCACGTAATTGTAACATAAATCTTTAGGTTCTTCATTAATCATTGTATAATTAATCGGTGAGTTCGGGCGGAAATTCAATTAAAGTTAAAAAAGTACCAAACCACCTCAGAAAAATCTCAAACTTGGTGGTGGCTACACACAGGGCATTTGTAGTCTTGAGAAAAAGTTTGAGATGAATCCGGCACTGGAAAGCAAATGGACTTCAGAGTCCCAGAGAACCTAGGTGTATAGATAGGGTTCGACGAAAGGTTCTATATACCTCTGTGAAGCACGTCGACTCCGCCTATGTCAAAATGGCTTGAAATTTTTTTGGCAGTCATTTACACCCAAAATATGACCCCACACAAGATCTTAGATTTTTTTAATAATTATTTTTATTATTACATTTTTCTTTGTGCCGCTTGAGACGAAATACGGTGAATTACATATTGAAAACAATATAATTTTGCATCGACCTCCACAAATATTTGTCTCCTAGGACACAAGAGACCATTTGGCAAAGTTTGGTACCATTCCGGATCTTTTTGGAGGTGGACTCAGTTCAACGTATAATTAATCGGTGAAGTCGCGTGGAAATTCAATTAAAGTGAAAAAATTACCAAACCAATTTAGAAAAATCTCGAACTTGGTAGTGGCTTCACACTGGGCATTTGAAACCCTGATAAAAATTACGAGATCAATCAGGCACTAGAAAGCACATGGACCAAAAAATTCAAAGTATAGTTAACAAAAGAATATAATCAATTAAAGGGTCTTTTCTCTTATTAAATAAATATTTGGGTGCTTTCTTGTCGAGAAAGTGACTAAGTTCAGATGGCTAGCTAGTGCGCTGTGGTTTGGACCTTGGCTATGAGGTCGTGGGTTCAATGCCTGGCTGCCCTATTTTTTTGTCCAACGCGACTATATTATTTTATCAAGAAAGATTTTATCCCGGTTATAGCCCAGAGCCGGGACTAAAGGTCATCCTTTAGTCCTGGCTGGAGCCTCAAGCCAGGAGTAAAGATTTATTCCCGGTTGGAGGGTCCAGCCGGGACTAAAGTCCCGGCTCTGGGCTATAACCAGGACTAATTGTTGCCTGCCGTCGCCACACACTTGGGGCAGGAACTTTGTATCCTTGTTTGAGGATACAACCGGGACTAATAGTCCCTTTAGTCCCGAACACAAAAATACCGAGACTAAAGGTAAAAATAGAGGCGGGATGAAAGGTCTGTTTTCTAGTAGTGGGTTCTAGCCAAGAACCGACGGTGATAAGCCTACGACACAAAAAGGTTGTAGCCGTCCTCTCCTTCCTCCTCTCTTCCATCCCGAGAACAGAGGCGCGTGTTTGGGCCCTTCCTCCATTGTTGCGGCTGCTCTTCACCATAAAGCTAGTGCTTGGATTTTTAAGAATGGCTTGATCTTTTTGCTTTAAGGTTAGTAACAAACATCCACTCCTTTGATTTTGTTGCTTAATTAGCTTCGTTTTGATGGCTACATTACTTGATTCTCCTTCTAGTTCTTTCTCCAGTCTGGAGAGCATTTTTCCAATTAGACATTTGTGCAAGGCTCAAATTGTGGTGAATCCATCATCCAAACGGTTGGTGTCTATGAACACATTTAAATTCCTAGCTAATTATTCCATGGTGGTCGAGATCATCATTGTTAGTATGTGATGCTATAATTAGTTCTTAGAAGTAGAGTAGAATAGATGTTCTTCATTATTGTGCAATAATTGTTTTTTACTACGATTTTCAATTTATAGGGCCGGGGCTACCAATTTCAATTTTCCAATAATTAGTGTACAATAATATTTTCCAAAAATGGTACTTTCGGGCTACAATTGTTGTTCATGAAACTCGATTTCTTATTAATTCTTTGTAATTACTGTCTCAGTATTTTTTTGTGCAGAGATAGATCGAGAGTGGATGCATTTTCCCCGAATGGACAAGCGGTACATGCATGGCGTCAGCCAGTTTATCACCGATACCAAAGCCCATGTTGGGAATGGAAACCCTGTATTCAGCCCATGCAAAGATTGCAAGAATCAAAGGAACTTTTATCAAATTGAGTCTATACGAACATACTTGATTACCAGGGGGTTCATGCCAAACTATACGATATGGACTATGCATGGTGAGGTTGGTGTGAATGTTCTGTAGGGAAACGATGATGATGTGGACATGCCTGACATAGCCATCCACGATGCTGACGAGGAACCCGGTGTCAATACGGAACCTATGGCCACAGTTAATAATATGTTTAGGAACACGCTAGCTGACGACACCAAGGATAACGATGGCATTTCTCAGCTGCTACGTAATGTAGAGACCGGATATCTTAGTGAAAGATAGCTGAGAAAGCTAGAGAAAATGAGACAAGATGGTAAAACACCATTGTATAGGAATTGTCCAATGAGCAAACTAGAAGCCAACATCATGCTGTTAGAGTTCAAATCGACAAACGGATTGAGCAATAAAGGCTTCGATCAGTTATTAGATATAATAAGGAAAATGCTCCCAGAAAAAATGAGTTGCCAAAAAAGACATACTTGGCCAAGCAAATGATCTGCCCCATCAGCCTCGAGGTTGAAAAAATCCACGTGTGTTCCAATGATTGCATATTGTACCGTGGAGAAAAATACAAAGGATTTGATAAGTGCACCAAGTGTGAAGCTCCATGGTACAAGGAAGGGCCATCAGATGAGGGTACCAAGACCAGAGGAGGTCCCGTAAAGGTTGTTTGGTATTTCCCTATAGCTCCCCGGGTGCATAGGCTGTTTGTATGTGCAAATTCAGCTAAGATGTTGCGCTAGCATGGCGAAGAGCGTAAGAAAGATACAATGACGAGGCACCCCGCCGATGGGCATGACTGGAGAACTATCAATACTATGTTCTATAAGGACATCGGTGGAGAGGTAAGGCACCTTTGGTTTGCTTTCAGCATAGATGGGATGAATCCTTTCGACCAGGTTAGAAGCAATCATAGCACCTGACCAGTGACACTCTGTATATACAACCTTCCACCTTGGGTCTATATGAAGCGGTCGTACATTTAGATGCCACTACTGATCCAAGGGCTATGACAACCTAGGAATGACATCGATGTGTTTTTGGAACCAGTGATCGATGAACTAGTAGAGACGTTTGAAAAGGGTGTGCGGATGTTTGGGACGAGTACAAAAAGGAACATGTCACGATCAAGGGAGTACTTATTGCTACAATCACCGACCTGCCAGGTCAAGGTTCGTTATCTGGAGAGAAGACAAAAGGCTATACTGGATGTGTCGAGTGCTTGGACGACACCGATGCGGTAAATCTACCAAATAACTCAAAGATAGTTTATATGGGACACCGTAGGTTCCTACCTAAGGATCACCCTTACCGTAGGAACAGAAAAAGATTTCAACGGTACTATTGAGAAACGCTTAGCTCCAAAATATCGAGACGGGCCTACGATACTTCAAGAACTCAACAAACTGGAGGTTGTCCTTGGGAAGGGGGACAATACAGTAGCAGCGCCTGATGGGAGTGTTTGGAAGAAAAAACTAGTTTTCTGGAAACTACCTTATTGGCCATTTCTAAGTGTATGCCACTGTCTTGATCCCATGCACATCACTAAAAACGTGTGCGCTAACACTCTTAACGCCTTGATGGACACCGGGGGGACATCGAAGGATTCACTAGCCACACGCCTGGACATGCAACACTTGGGAATCAGGAAGGAGCTGCATCCCGTGGAGCTAGAGAATGGCCAGTTCGAACTTCCGGTTGCGTCATGGACATTGAAGAAGGAAGAAAAGCGTGTGCTTATTTCTTTCTTCAATGAACTCAAAGTCCCGACGGGCTACTGTGCGAACCCAAAGAGGCTAGTGAACATGAGAGAACTCAAGTTCAACTATGGCCCTATGAAGGCCCATGAATGTCATGTCATTATGACTCAGCTGCTCCCTGTTGCCCTATGTGGTATCCTCCCCCCAAAGGTCCACGCCCCAATCATAAAGCTTTGCTGGTTCTTCAACACGATCTCCAAAAAGGTCATTGATGTGTCCATGCTAGAGCAGCTGCAGTAGGACATAGACGAAACTCTCATTGGGCTTGAGATGAGTTTCCCGCTGACTTACTTTGATATCTCATTGCATCTACTCATTCATCTTGTTGACCAAATTAGAGCCCTTGGTCAAATGTACCTGCGTCAGATGTTCCCTTTCGAAAGATTGATGAAAGTTTTTAGGAGGTATGTTAGGAACAGATTCAGGCCAGAAAGGGGCATGGTTGAAGGATGGTCAACAGAGGAGGCCATTGAGTTCTTCACATATTATCTGGACATCAAAAGGGTCGGAGTTCTAGAATCTCGTCACGAGGGAAGACTACGTGGCAAAGGAACGATCGGGGAGAAATCTATTACAGTAGACGACCCTATTTCTTTCAGACAGGGACATTTCGCTGTTCTCCAGCAAGCCGAGGGTGTGATGCCATACATTGACGAGCACAGGCAATCGCTGCAAACTCTGTATCCGAGCAGGTCATAGGCTTGGCTGGATAAAAAACATAAGGAGGAATTTGTCAACTAGTTGCGACGTCGCTTGCTTGGAATAAAGTTGGGTAATCAACTGGATGCCTTAGCCATGGGACCTTCGAGTACATATCTTAAGTACCAAGGGTATGAGATCAATGGATTCACATTTTACACAAAAAAGTAAGATGCAAAGAGCACATACCAAAATTGTGGTGTTCGTTTTGATGCTCATGACGAAAACAACAACGTGTAGGCGACATACTATGGTTTCATAGAGAAGATATGGGAGCTAGCCTATGGTCTGTTGAAGGTAGCTCTTTTTCGCTGCCAGTGGGTCCAGCTCGAGGAAATCAACACTGACAGCGAAGGGTTCACTACCGTTGATCTCACTAAGACCACATACAAAGACGGCCCCTTCGTCATTGCAAGAGATGTTATGCAAGTCTTCTATGCAAGGGACAACAAGACAAAAGGAAGGCTAAAAGTAGTCCTAGAAGGGAAAAGGAAGATTGTCGGTGTCGATGGAGTGACGGACGAAGAAGACTACAGGGGCTATCAGGAAATGCCTCCATTCGGGGCGAACGTACCCCTACCTATCCTTCAAGAGGGTGACGAACCTGCTTACGCACGGCTTGATCACAATGAGGCCCTCATTGTTGATGCACCTAAAGATAGTTAGATTATTGTTAACTATGTAATCATTATGCACATAACCGTGAAGGATGTTTGATCCTGATGAAACTCTCATCTCCTCCTCGTTAATACTCTACCAACTCAGCAAATATGCCGACGTATCATAGCAATTAATGAGAATGAAAGTTATTTAAAACAACCATTGAGACTGGCCTTATTACTATTCAAACACTCGATTAGACACCGGATGTAACATTTCTAAACTTTACTCTCTAAATTTAAACACCAGCTAAATATAAATATAAATATATATGTCTTGAGTTTCGATAGAAGGACATTGGGGCGGCCCTTCTCTTCCGAGCTACTACTAGTAGTGAGGGATCCACAACTCCTCGGCGCCACTAGTCCCCAACCAGTTTGCAGTCCCTGCTCGCAATACTCGAAGGAGCCCAGGCCACAGTCAGCATTGAGAAAAGGTGTAGTAGCTCCATTCCTCCTCCAACCTTCATTGATCATTGATGTATGTGCTCCTGGAGATGTGAATGGGAATGCCTATGGCTTGTGTGTTGACTGTTGAGTGATCCATTTACATGATGCATGTACTGTTCCAGTCTACAGATGTAGTAGTAGTGCGTTACGACAGGATAAAAGAAAAGAACAACTAATTCTAACATAATCCTTATTCTAGCGTAGTGGTTAAGGCTCCAAACTAAGAACCCCGAGACCTGGGTTCGAATCCACGGCTCGGGAAAAAAAATTTATAAAAAGGCTACGATGGCAGGGCCCTTCACTGCCGGTTTTGGTTTTAAAATCAACAGTGATAGCGCTACGATGGCAGGCTCCAAACCGACGGTGATTTTTTTTTACTAAAAGGCTGTGATGGCGGTAGGGCCATTCACTGTCGATTTTGGTTTTAAAATCGGCAGTGATAGCTTCTATCACAGTCGGTTGCTCAAACCGACACAAAAGGCCCCATTCACTGTCGGTTCTTAAACTAAAACCGACAGTGATGTGTAGATGGTCCTCACGTGCCAACAGTGCTCCCACTGACCACACCAGTAGGAAAACTGCTCCCACCTACCCCGACAACTTTAGTTTAGAAACAAAAATGTACCACGAATGCTAGCCCCCTATAAAATGGCCCTCGGCCAGGAGTTAGCCTCTCCATGCATGTTGGTTTTAGCTAGGCCTTATCAGCCATGATACACTGTTTTCCTCTCACAACAAACCACAGATATTGTTATGCGTCGTAGTCCACCAAAATAGTGCACACAAGAGGTACTAGAAGAATGCTACTGAAGATAGAGCAACGCTGAAGATTGGAGATGCCACGAGGTTCACAAAGCCATCCGCTGCGGTGCGCATCTAGAAAAAGGCCATGTACAGACAAGGCGGATTCATCGATGCCACCTTGTCATCTCCAACTGGTATAGCTCGTAGACCACCTCGGTGCTGCTGTTTGCCCCTAGTTGGTGCTAGAAGAATGCTACTAAGGTGGTTACATTATAATGTGTTGATACACATTGAATGTAACATTGACCTATACGCAAATAAGTCTTTGTTATCGTATATGTAATTTTAGTGTAAGGTCTTTGTTATCGTATATGTAATTTATTTCTAATATCTTTGTTATTTTTTTATGTATTTCATTACTATCTAAATAAATATATCATTGTTGTTAAAACTTTCCCACTGTACTATCTAAATAAATATATCCTTTACATATATGCACCTTCACTGTCGGTTCTACTTACAAACCGGCTGTGATATTAACTTTCACCGTCGGTTCTATTTAAAAACCGACAGTGATATTAACTTTCACTGTCGGTTCTACTTAAAAACCGACAGTGATGTCCATGCCCCCTATATAAAACAAACCACCGGCCACATACATCGATCCCACCCACCCATGAACTCTCAGTCTCATTTCTCACGTTTTACTCTCAGTTCTCAAGAAATCCACTCTCTCTCCACGTGATTTGGTCATGGCTCCTGCATTTTTCAATGGTATTGATATGTTGTCTTCTCCAATATTCTATTTATATTCATTTGATCTATATTTATATTCATGTTTTTTGCATTCTACATTTATATATATTCTTATTCCTTGCATTCGATCGATATTTAATTATGTTGCCATATTTTACTTGGAAGAATTTTTTGTGCATATATTTTATGTTCATATTTTTTCTGGCATTTTATCGATCAGGTGGTATGAACAACGGACCTCCCCCACCACAAGAACCAGGTTTCCACCCTGGCGATGAGCCATTCGCTCCTAATGTGGCCATTCCATGGTTCCCTATTCCAGCTATTGTATGAAATATTTTCCAACATCTTTTGTTTTTTATGCTAACAAATAAGTGTAATTAGTTTAATATCATTGTTGCATACATATATGTCGCAGACTATATCCTCGATAGATTGGCTACGAACAACACTTAGCTGGTTCTTTATCTCGGACATCATCGAGAACACGACATCTAATGCAAGTGGTCGTCTATGGACGTGTGAACTCAGTTTTTCTATCCCTTTGAGGGTGCAAATCATCAAAACCATATCCATGAGACGGGAAGACATAGCCTGGACATGATAAGCGCCCAATTCATTGCTATGTGCATCTGTTTAGAGGCACTTTGACGTGTTTGCTATAATGTGCCTGATTTCTCGCACTTCAAGGCACTTGCTTTGAATGCTGGTGATATCCCCGTCCCGCAAGTAAGAGAATGGTTTGCAAGCTACAACCGTGCGGATGTGGTAAAATGGTCACTTATACCTGAGTCGTGGTTATTTGTTGTTTATTATTGTAATAACATTCTCTAATTTTTTTTCTTTTTCTCCGCATGCAGATTGCGCTCCAAGACCTTACCTATGCTGCATGTGGCTTGTGGGCCGTTCTAGACCAAGCTACGGAGCAACTCGGGTACGATTGGGACATCTGCAATGGTAACCTTGGCCAGCTCACTGTAGAAGGACGCCAGTACTATATAAGGATTACTAACAGGGGCAGTGGTCGTTCAGTAGGTTACATCTATGGTCGACCATTCTTTTAGTATTGTGAGGCATGAAAGAGTGCACTCATACGGGCATTGGTCTTCATCGATACAAGCGGATACATAATCCGTGACATCAATTACCATATATGGCTATAGAGGCATGTTAGTGTGCGTGGCCCGAACGAACCCGACAGTGATTCTGATAGTAATTAATGTTTATTAGGTTGTTTTCAAGGTCGTAGTTTAATTGGGTTCTAATTTTAATTTGTACAGCTTTGTGTGTATAATTATTGTCATGCATGTAATTCATGTAACATTTGTTGGGCAACTAGAAATATACATTCTGGTGTTGTATTCATCTTAAACTTTTTCTTAGGCTTGCACATGCCACGTGTGAAGGAAACACCCAGTTTGGGATTTTCCAGAGATGGTTTGCTACTTTCTAAGGTTTAATTGAATTTCTGCACGACGACACCGTTTAATTATAGGTTGAACTGAGTCTACCCACGAAAAGATCCACAATGATGCCAAACTTTTACACAGGCTCTAATGTGCCCTAGGAATAAGAATTTTGTGGAGGTGGATGACAAAATCTATTGGGTCCAAGATTAAATTCACACTCTTTTGTCTCATTTGGCACAGAGAAAAAAATAATAAATAAAAAAACTGATCAGAAAAACCTCAGATCCTATGTGGGGTCTTAATTTCGGTGTACATGCTTGCCAACAAAATTTCAAGACATTTCGATATAGGCGGAGTATACATGCTTCACAAAGGTATATGTGCCTTTTCATCGAACCATGACTATACACATAGGTTATCAAGGTTTCCGTGGTTCATAGGCATTCCGGTGTTGTATTCATCTCAAACTTTTTCTTAGGCTTGCACGTGCCACGTGTGAAGGAAACACCAAGTTTGGGATTTTTCGAAGATGGTTCGCTACTTTCTGAGGTTTAATTGAATTTCCGCGCGTTGACACCATTTAATTATAGGTTGAACTGAGTCTACCCATTAAAAGATCTAGAATGGTGCCAAACTTTTCACAAGCTCTAATGTGCCCTAGGGATAAGAATTTTGTGGAGTTGGATGACAAAATCTATTGGGTCCAAGATGAAATTCACCCTCTTTTGTCTCATTCGGCATAGAGAAAAATATAATAAAAAAACTAATCAGAAAAACCTTAGATCCTATGTGGGATCTTAATTTTGGTGTACATGCTTGCCAAAAAAAATTCAAGCCATTTCAACATAGGCGAAGTAAACATGCTTCACAGAGGTACATGTGTCCTTTCATCAAACCATAACTATACACAGGTTATCAAGGTTTCTGTGGTTCATATGTCTTCCGGTGTCGTATTGGTCTCAAACTTTTTCTTAGGCTTGCACGTGCCACGTGTGAAGGAAACGCCAAGTTTGGGATTTTCCGAAGATGATTTGCTACTTTCTGAGGTTTAATTGAATTTCCGTGCGACGACACCGATTAATTTTAGGTTGAACTGAGTCTACCCACGAAAAGATCCAGAATGATGCCAAACTTTTACATAGGCGCTAATGTGCCCTAGGGATAAGAATTTTGTGGAGGTGGATGAAAAAATCTATTGGGTCCAAGATGAAATTCACCCTCTCTTGTCTCATTCAGCACACAGAAAAATATAATAAATAAAAAACTAATCAGAAAAACCTAAGATCCTGTGTGGGGTCTTAATTTAGGTGTACAAGCTTGCCAAAAATATTTCAAGCCATTTCGACATAGGAATACATATGCTTCTATTTATTCAGTATATAAAAGAATTTTTTTAATATATATAAACATCACTGTCGGTTTCAAAAAAATCGGCATTGATGAGAATAAACCGACAGCGATGTTGGTTATCATTGTCGGTTTATTTTGAAAATCGTCCGTGATATATAAAAAATAAAAAAAATTGTGTCAGCCCTCGGGTTCGAGCTCGGGTCTCGGGCTGCAGAGTTCAGAGACTTAACCATTGCGCTAGTATAGGATGTGTGCCAAGGGTTATTTATTTTTTTTCCTTTTGACCTTTAGGCCGCTTAATAAATTATAAAATAGAATAAAAATTTGGGACGCCTAGGACTCGAACACAGGTCTCGGGGGCTAAGTTGAGGGGTCTTAACCGTTGAGCCAGTAGAAGGAGTTCGAAAGAAAACAAAAAGTTATCCTACTTAACACCTAACTGCTACACCACATCACTGCCGGTTTTGGGAATGACCCAGCAGTGATGTACCCCCATCACTGTCGGTTTACAATCAGAACCGATAGTGATGAGCTACTGGTATAAAAGAGGCGCGGGTTGAAATTATCCAAATTCATTTCAACCCCGCGCCAAACCCTCCCCCCGCGCCACCGAAGCACCACCCCGCGCCGGAGCACCGCCCCATGCCGTCCACCACCCCACGCCGGAGCACCACCCCGCGCTAGAGCACCGTGCCGTTCGTGCCCTCGTTCCTCATCCATGACGCCGGCTGTGCTCCTCCTCCTCCACGCCTACACTCCCACCGCCGAGGCCTTCAGGAGCGCGCGGACAGCTGCTTTCCCACCTCCACGATGAGTGCGTGGCTCACTGCCCGCTATGTGTCTGATGAAATGTCCCACGGTGTTGCTGCTTACTTGAATCAGTAGTGGTGTTGCTGTGAATCAGTAGAGGTGTTGATGCTTACTTGAATCCAATAATACTTATTTTGGGGGAACGTTTGTGTAACACATTTTTACCAATTCACTTCAAAGAAGAAAAAAGTTGACTTATGTCTACATTAAGTGACAGTATGTGATTATGTTTCTTGGCTATTCATGTACTGCTGGTTATGGACCAGGGTTTGCATCCCTATTGTTAGAAATCTAAAGAAGTAAATTTTGAGAGGAGGTTGTGTGCTGTGTTTGTCAACACAACAATTCAGACCTAAACAGGGACGCAAATGAGGTTGTAGTTATTCAAATATGTTTCAATTTATCTAGAGGATTTGTTCATGTTGAACACACATTAAATTATCTCATGCTTGCTGAGGATCTGGTCTAATAGAAGAACATGTGCTTTAGCAACCAACCTAATGTGAAGTTTGTGAATACTAAGGCAAAATCAATGGTTCTAATTTGTAAACAAGGAACAAGAGTTGTGTAGATTCAAAGTGTCACTAGTGGAGATTTGTTCCTTATTACTTTGAGGTGCTTTTACTTTAAGATCTAGAACTCCCTTTTTGATGTATGGAAACAGTTTCCATATCTAGAACTTCCCTGTACCATTCCCCATATTTACACAGTTACTATTGGATGTGATGTGTGCATTGGTTGCTCTGTAAAACTGCATCTGTTCACCAGTTTATGCTTGGAGCTTTCTATTTTATTTTGATGTTCCTAGTCTTTAATACGTTTCTATTACAGTGGTTTACAAAGTGAGTATTTTTATGTGCATTATGTGATTTAGTAAAATAGACTTTGCAGCCCTACAAAATTTTCATTTGAAATGTAACCTGGATTGCTTGGAGGATGAGTAACATGCTTTTATTTGTATTCCTAGCAACCTACTTCAATGTTTTGTTTGTTATAGGCTAGGGTGTCCATGTCTGTCCAAAGTAAAGTATGCTTGCTTACTTGAGAAATTCACATGAGCACCCCTATTGCTAACTATTAACCAATGACATATGATGCTGCATGCTAGCAAGTATGATTACTAAACCACTTTGATCTCCGAATAATAAACAGTCCCATTATTGAGGTAATTTTTTATCATGTCAAGGATAAAGAACATTAAGTAGATTTAGTTTCGCCATATAACTTGAATAATAACTCTTGTTCAGTGAGTTACCATTACCACTTACCACTTGCCTAATTTACTTAAATGTATAGGCAACCATGGCATGGTATGTAGTGCATGTTGGTCACATGCTTGGGATTTATCGAACCTGGGAAGATTGCTATGCTCAAGTCAATCGCTACCCTGGTAATTTGCACAAAAAGTACAACACAGAAGCTGAAGCTTTGAGGGCCTACTATAGTCATTCAGCCTACCTTGCAAACCATGGGCAACCGGCTTAGTATGGTCCAATGAATGCAAACCATGGCCATCCGCTGGCACTAGAGACTGAAGAGAAGCCACCCGCGGGAGATGTGAAGATTAGGAGAATTGCTCCTTGGTCTTGGAAAGATGTCATGCTTTTATTTATGGCTATGGTCATTGCTTTTCTTATTTTGAAGTTGATGTAGGCTTAGTTTCGTAGAACAGTAGGTGGACTTTGTTGTATGTGGTCAATCAAACAATGAATTTGTTCTAGGTGAACATATGCTATTATTTGACTTTGTTGTATGTGGACTTATTATTAGACTTTGCATTAAACATATTATATATATATGAACATATGCTATTAATAGTTGTCCGCAGCCAAAAGTAACCACGATCATCTCACAGCCATGACTCATCGTCGCCTGTTACCCCGTCACCGAAGAACAGATCGGCAACAAGAAGCGGCTGATATTGCTGGGATGGGAGAGCCACATGATCCGACAAACGGTGATGGTGTCAATCAGGACGGTGAGAACGAGCAGCCATGGACCCCGTCCGGCCTGCTCGATCTGGGTCAAAATGACCAAGATGGTCAGGTAACTTTGGTATCATGTGACTATGTTGCCACACACGCAAATCAATTGAGAGGGTCATAGCTTACTTGGTGTCTCTAGCAGGAGCCTCCGTTGGCCGAGGAGCCAGAGGGTTCAGGTAGTAGGAAGGCCAGATCCAAGCGAGGCGTGTCAAAGATTCCTGTTGGTAAGAATACACACTAGCACATTACTGAGTTCGATGAATTTGGGGATCCACTCTCACTGCCTATAGCTTTGACCAAATACAAGACTATCCTCGGGTTACTTGTTAGGCACTTCATCCCGATTAGGTACATGAAGTGGATTGGGAAAGATGATGACCCATGGAAGGTTCCCAAAAGTAAGAAGGATTACATATGGGATATCAAGATCCCAGAGTATTTCACTTTCCCAACGGAGTATGACAAGGAGTTAGTCAAGAAAAAAGTAAAAGAAATCATGGGGACATGCTTTAAGAATTTCAAGGGGACATTGTACAAGAATTTTGTCCTCCAAAATAAAGAGCTAGATTTCGATGGTGGATAGTTTAGCAAGCAGAAGGACTTCTGGCAGGATTTCAAGGAATACAGGTTATCCAAGGAGTACTTAGAACTGAGCAGGAAGAATAAGGAGAACTCGCACAGAAGCGACGAATCCTCATCATCTCGGCTCTCGTGGCTACGCCAAAAAGATGCCAGAATTTGAAGCAGAACTTGAAATGATGGATCGCCTTGCTGAGGAAGGCGTTTAGGTTGAGACCACCGATTGGGAGCCAAGATCGATAATATACTGTATGAGGAATGTACGCCACGCAGAGGACGGGAGCTTTAGCTCCACAAATCAACCCATGAGCGAACTCATCAGAGGATCTCCTAGGTAACTAAGGAGGTGAGGCAAGGGACTCGCACTTCTAATAGGGAGAAAGACGAGCTCACCCAAGCACTCGAAAACCAAGGAGCACACTGGTCGTACTAGAAGAACCGGTGTTGTTCCTTGGAAACTAGCATTCCCCCAAGAATCTAACACTTATCGGAGCCGCTCAAGGGGTAGAGCGGATCAGGCGGCAGAGTATTTGAGGCGACTCAAAGAGATGGAAGAAAGAATGGACGCATGAATTGAGGCGATTGTTGAAGCACGAGTCCAGCAAATTTTGCTATCCAAGGGGTCAGGAGTACCACAAAACCCTACTCCTACTGCCTTTAGCCCACAATGTAGGGGGTCATAGCAGCTGCGGATCAACCCCACTCGATGAAGAAGATGCAAATGTGCCTCATCCGGTGGACGGCATCACTGAACCCATCAATGTCAAGTTGTACATCCATCAAGAATGGACTAAGAACAAGGTGGCACTCGGCCAGGCCTTTCTGTGGGAGACGGGACCATTAATGGCCGCCCAATTCCACAGGGGTATACTCATGTCACCATTGACAGAATACTTGATAAGAAGTATAACAAGATACACATTGAGTACCCCGTAGAGGAAGATAGGCCGAAACTTGGTCATAACAAGGGCTCTCAAGTGGCCTGGCGCAAGCGCTTCATTAAGCTTGACCACAAATTGTCCTCTAATGATGAGGATGACGGCGAGTCTTCGCCCACCCACGATGATCACTCACCATCTCCCAACAGAGATCACTCCCCTCCTCATCCCTTGCCATCACCCCTGAGAAGACAGAGGTCTCCTTCTATTCCACCTTGTCCGACTCCATCTTCATCAGCCCTGAGAAAAGAGAAGACTCCTCCTCCATCTTCATCAGCCCCAAAAAAATAGAATTCTCGTCGTCATGCTCCTCCTCCACCTCAACCCAAAACAAGATCAAAGGCATCCTCGTAGTCACAGAAAAGCTCCTTGGATTCGGTTGCTAATGCTCCCAAAGTGGACCAACAAAAAAGAAAAAGGCCATTCAGTGGCAGCGTTACAAACTTGATGTAAGGAAAATTTACAGCACACATCTCAAAGGAAGATTTTATTAGTTTCTTCGATCTCTGTGCCTCACTGCCTCCGTTTTTGTTGAAGTCCAAATTCGAAAGGCAAACATAGAATCAGTACACTACAACAAGAGCCGATGAAATACACAATGAAGATTTAAGGAAGATATAGAAGTTCATCAAAGACAACCCTGAATTAACCTTGGAAGAGGCCGCGAACATCTATTATGATATACAAGGGACAGGAACACCGGCAATGAAGTATGAGAGGGGCAATCTTTTGGTTCCCGATCACGAGTATAAAAATTTGACAACATATATGCGCCAGTTGCATGAATATTACATGGCTCAAACAACAGAGATGGAGGACTTTGGTTTTGAGGTTATTATCCGTTCGCCACATATTTTTAATTATCCTGAAGAAGAGAAGTTCGATGTCGAGTGGGAGTGCTTGTTCCAGCTATACCAGAAATGCTCTCTCGATACACAAATGTTGACGTTGTGGACTATGTAAGTACCCTACACGCACGATATTACAATTAACTACTCTCTCGGACACAAATTGTTAACTTTTGAGCACTTCCCATGATTTTATGTAGGTGTATAGCAAAATTTTGCATTCTAAAAAGCAAATGGGATAACATAGGCTTCTTGGACCCCTTGCGAGTCAACGAGAAGACATGTCTAAGCCTTCATGGATGTGACGTAGAAGACCTAAAATAGAGATTGATTGCTGTTTTCGACGACTTTAAGATGAAGAACAAAACCCACATACTTCTAGCCTATAACTGCGAGTATGTGTTCTTGGGTTTTAATTTTATGCTTCTTTTTTTGTTAAGATTATTCGATAATTAGGATTCTGTGATTGCAGCCACCATTTCATCTTCATTTGTGTTAATCTTGCCAAAAATCTTATCGAGGTGTCGGACTCAAAGAAAAAACTATTTCATCATCTAGATGCACTGGTGGTAGTGCTGAATTAGTAAGCGATCCTAATAACATATTATTTTCTAATCACACATACCGCTTTCTAACGTTTCTCCTTTTAATGTTGCTCAGTGTCTGAAGAAGACATATCGGTGGGACGCAGGTCCCATTCAAGGTTGTCGAAATGGAGGGGAAGTACCTAAAATAGCCGGCAGAAAACAATGAATGCGGATTTTATGTAATGTGGGCAATGCTTCGCTACATCGGCGGGAAATCGGAAGAAGCCGAGAAGTTGACGTGTATAATCCCCATTTCATTTATGTCTGTTAATCATTCAACAAAATGATTTACTGATTACTCTTTGGATATCATTTTTTTTGAACGACGGGCAAGAAATATAACCTTGAAAGGCTGTTAGACATGGAGATCGTCGCGCTGCAATTGGAGCTGGCAAAATTCATCTTAGCCGAGGCATTGGAAAAAGATGGAGTATTTTCCATTGCACAATCCATGAAGTTCAATGACCAGTATGGCCCAGAGCGGCTCGCCAGATTATTATAAGAAGTCCGAGAAGTATTGCACAATCTGTAAAGTCCCGAGAATATTTCTTTTTTATTTTGAGAGATCAAGATCTTGATAAGAACATTTGAACTGTAACCGTAACATTTGTAATGTTTAATATTGATGCACCTGTCGTCTAAGTAGCGTATATAAAGCGAAACCCGATTCCACGAAAAAATATAGATTAAAATAAATTATAAAACAATAAAATACGAATTGTCGTAAACATCACTGCCGGTTAGCAACAAATCGGCAGTGGTGGCACTGCCGGCTGGAGCCACAAACCGGCAGCGTTGGCTTAACCATCACTGCCGGTTCTTGTCACAAACCGGCAGTTATTCATACGATAACATTGCCGGTTCAAACACAAACCGACAGTGTTGGTGGAAATGAACTCTACTGGGTGGTCTTATGAACCAGCAGTGTTGGTGGAACTGAACTCTGCCAGTTGTGTAAAGAACCGGCAGAGGAGTTGAAGAACACTGCCGGTTTGTAGGAACCGACAGTGATAGGTTACCCTCATCACTGCTGGTATGGTTGTGCCGGTTCAAAATCCGGCTGTAATGGGGTATTTTGAACCGGCATTGAAGTGCAATTCTGATGCAGTGAAAGGAAACAGATAGCATGCATGAGGGCATGTCGAGCGAACTCTCATCTCGCCGTCTCCTGCAGCTGACCCGTTACAATGTCAGCTAGCTCGTCATCATTCATAATTTCATATCACTCATAAGATGTGGATATGCTGCACGTTGATTCGGTCTGCTTTTTGTCGGACCGGCCGGGTGGCATTTGCATGTGATACATCTGGAAGGCAGACCTATTAATTTCCGTGTACCGCAGCGGCCACGGCACGTCCCTATTCAACGTGCTTTTGCACGACATGATGTACATCGACATGGACGCCAGCGACACTTCGACAGATCGATAGCGACAGACAGAATGCATGCGCAGCCCTGACACAGCCACATGCATCCACCAACCTCTTCCCCCAAAGTAACCTACGTGTCGTTTTAGCTTTATCCTGAGTCTAGTTTTAATAAATTTTATAGAAAAATAAAGAAACATCTACTGTATCAAACTAGAGTTATCCTACTACAAAGTGAAATTTAGGGCCCGTTTGGCACGGCTTCCGCCGGCTCGGGCTTCGCCTGACAAAATCTGCGTGATCACTGTAGCGATGAGCCGGTTTTCTCTCTCCACCTTTTCTGTCTCACTGTCGCGTGGGTACTGTAGCATGCGGGAGATGAAGCCGAAGAAACCAGGAAAACGAGCTTCTCCGGCTCCGATGAACAGTGCGAGTGTCAGTGTGAGGGGGGAGGAGGAGAGAGGAAAGCCGCTTCTATGAACAGTACGGTGCAGTGTCGGTGTCAGGGAAGCCCGAGCCGGCGGAAGCCGTGCCAAATGGGCCCTTAGGAGTCAGAAACCCCCCTCCCCCAATTAATAGATGTGGGCATTTTAGGAGCCGCCTTTGCAAATGATTAGGTGTGTCATAGGAAAGTTGTCATCTCTATTAATCATTTATATATGTGGATATCTTAAGGACATTGTCTTTGTTAATCGACTATTTACATAGACGGTTGCCTTAGGACGTTGAACTTATTAACATGCCCGTCTCTAAAAATGGATATTAACAGAGTCGGGCATTCTAAGGTTACTCCTAGGAATGGATTAACACAGGGAACACTCTTTAGAGACCCACCACTCAAAATAGTTGCATAAAAAATAATTTATAACTTTTTCATATTCATAGATGAACATGAACTTTATACCGAACTGTAGAGATTGTCGTGACTATAACTTTGCAGTTGATAAGTACTAATTTCTCATAATTGTAAATTCCATTTTAAAATTTGTTGTTTGGTCCTAGATGTTGACATGGTCTACACTAAAGTTGTAGTACTCAATGTAATGTGGCCTGCAACTTTCTAGTGGCCAAATATGTGTTTGAAATTATTAGATTTTAAATTTTAAATTTTCTTAAACGCCTTGAATATTGGCATGGTCAAAATCAAATTTGTATTGGTCGATGACATCTACATTTTGTAGTTGACAATTTTTTATTTGAAGTCATTTAGAGTTTCAAATATTGGTTTTAAGTTGTCATATTTTGAGATTCAAATTTTTAAATTTTTTAAACAATCTCATATGTAGACACGCCCTATAACAAATTTGTAGTGCTTGAAAAGATCTAAAACTTTATATTTCATTTTTTTATTTCAGATAACATAGTGGTCAAAATATTAAAACGAGACGATGAAAAGTTAATAAAAGAATAACATCCTATCCTCACTCAGTAAAGTTGTCTTGCGAGACTAGAGGTCATGGGTTCAAATCCTAGAAAGCACCCTGCTTTGGTTTTTATTATTACTAGGTAGCGTGTCCGTGTGTTGCTACGGGATAGCTAATAATTTATACTAAAAACATACGGATCACACGATAAGATAACAATACTGTAAAAATTAAATATCAACGTTAAAGTTACAGTTAATCCAAAATGCAAAGTTTGTGAAATTAATAGTCACGGAGAGCGCGGCGTCACAGGCTTACAAACTCTACTTTATAGACCTTTCCGTGATGCGCGTAAAATAATATTTTATATCGACAGGAAGAAATCTCCGATATCCATTTCTTTCGTGCGCCAATAAATCCACGAATAAGTTCCGCCGTATCTCCATACTATCCTGTACACAGGCTCGAGTATATATGTCAATATTAGTGCCTGTCGCATGGGTAATACTACGTCTCTTGAAAAATCTTCCATAAAAACTTAAAACAAAGTGTTATACTCACCGTATAAATATGTGTGGATTTTGGTCAATTCCACGTAGACATATACTATAGAATAAGATATCTACTTAAGTGTTTATGAAAAGATTCATGATCAGCGATATATAGAAATAATTAAATTGTAGGTATTATTATTGCAAATCATAGTGACTCTGAGTTAGTTACCCATCTATGTCCTCTACAATGTTTCCTTCCCGTCTGAATTTTCATTTGAAGACATCCTCATTCCATCCAGGAATATATACATTCACTGTGTCCGTGTACTGCAAGGTAAATCCAAGAGTGTACCTGGCATACATCAGCGCTGGTGTGTCTTTACACCAGTCTTCAATAGGTCTAGGATCAATCATGATAAGCATCTTCTCCTTCTGATCGAAAACATAAAGCATATACTTTCGAACGTGCAGTCATGGCAAAAGAAACTGCAAACATGGTAGCGTTTAGAATAGTATATAGGAAACAAGTAATAAAAGCAGGAGCAAGCGACTTACGTATCTTCATTGTGCTAAGTTGTATTCCATGTCCTCACATACACCAATCGTAGCAACCATTTCTTTCTTAGTGTATTTTTATGGTATTCTGGCTTTTTTGTTAAAGCACACATTTTCTGGAAGAGAAGGATATCGAGAGTCAGGATTAGTATAACTTGGCCTACTTTATACAATTAGGAGAACAACAAATAAGACAATATAACATAGCACGATAAGAATTTTAAAAATGTGCTTACACAAAATCTCAGGTCCATGTGATGCTTCGTAATACTATTGTATTTTTTCATTGTATTGTACTCTCGAGCTACTTGAAAACGGACACATAAGTTGAAATAGTTCTCAGAGATGTCTCGATTGTTCATTAACAACTCTTGTAGGTCCTTGACACTTAGGGCAATCATGGAGGAATGAAAACCTTTAACCCAAGGCTTCCTGCAAAGCATTAGACACTGATGATTGTTTTCATCATATAAGATAGCACACTATTATTAGTAAATAAAGTAATTAAAATAAGCATGTAGCTTACTTCAACGTCGCTTCATCCTGAATTGCCATGACGTAATCATACAGTAACTCAGTCATCTCTTCCTTGTTCATTAGCTTGTCTTTCATGGCCTCAAATGCCCAAAACTCATCAGAGTCTTGGTTGGTATGGACTTGTGGGGATTTTTTCTGAGTTTGTATGTGTTGAGGGGTGCCCGTTTGAACCACTAAGCATTCGGCTCCTCGTAATGTTTTCTCTTTTTCGTGGACACTTGATTAGCCATCTTTGGATTCTCTATTATGGCACAGTCGCTTGGGCTTTCAATATTTTCATCCCTATCAAGATATGGAGCACCCTTTCGTTTGTTTAACTCTGACGATAGCAAGATCGCCGCAAGCTTCAATCTAAATTCTTTCATATCATCTTGCACGATAGGATGAAGCTAATTAATTATTAATTAAAAACCCATAGCTAGTGCACACTCATAACTTGTGGTAAGACGCATAGTTTACCTGATTGAACTCGTCTGACAAATCATTCCCAGTCCAATACTCCATAAAATTTATTAAAAATAAACCACATGAAAAACTACATACAACATTAATAGAGGTTCACGCTCACATTGGATCAAAAAGGCAAAGACACATAAAATTCAACTTATATAGCATGCCATTATTTCTGACATACCCATCTTTTTGTAATAATTTGCCGCAGAAAATCTCCCTAACTGGCCAAGTATCAACCTCAACATCTAGCCATTTGTGCTCTTTCGGGCCTGTCTCCTCCAATATGAAATCTATCTGTTGTTTTCGCAATCCACCTCGCTATTTGTTCATAGAAGAACGAATCAATCAGCATTTCTAAAATATAAAATGTGTACAAATAGCTATGTTAGGAAATACCCACAATTTTATTGAGGTTAGCATGTCCGAACATCTCTCCTAAAGAGTTTAGCACCTGAACCTCACGTTTGTCGGCATTTATAACAGCAAGGTACCAATATGTATTTGTAACATTTATTGGAAGGAACACCTATCAAATCAAATAATAAACATTTTGCCAGGATATAAAAAATTGATAATGAAAGACTAATAGATGGTTTAAAAAAATTGCTACCATGTAATGCTTCAAGTAAGCTAGCACCCTTTGAACTAAACCAGGACGCTGTGAAGTGCCACGGTTTGGGTAATTGGCTTCAATGGTCTCATCCTTTTCTCCATTCCGCTTCATGATTGCAATTAAGCATGAAGTTTCAAGATAGACTGTACCTCCTGGCCTCTTTTTCAAACCCTCTTGGGCCTTCAGCAGTTTAATATAAGCATCTATGACTTGTATACATTTCGCCATTAGAGAGAAAGGGCATTGAAGTTGGTAATGTTTGATTGTGTATTATGACTTGCATCTGTTACCTCGTCACAGAAGTATTCATACGGCTGAAAAAGACATTCCATGTGGTTTCTCGACACCGGAACATCATCTATGAGCACAAGCTCCTCATTCCCAGGTGAAGATGGAATTTTTTTGATGGATTCAATTATGGCTCTATCAGTATCGTTACAAACATAATCTGAAAAAGAGGATTAAATTAAAGTATACAATAATAGTTAGCAGTTTTTCTAGGTTAATCCATCAAAGAGAAAATATCCATACCTTTTGGGGTAACCGGTGAAGACATGGATTTTTTGGGTTTATTTTATACGATTATGATTTCCAAAAGTCCTTTTTCTTCCGTCGGATCTACCCTAGAAGTTGATAGGACCTTTTCATCATGGGTCGTGTGAAAGCCGTGGTCAACTGGTAGAGCTTCTTTGGTAACTTTTATACTCTTGCTTTCTTGCAACCATCTAGAATCATCCATAGGCTCACTGGATTTTTTTGTTTGTACAATATCTTATAAGGGGCCTCCATTTTCCTTCAAAACATTTGCATCTGAACTATCCATCGAGACCTAAAAGACATACATATTAATTTGCTTTAAATAATTAAGGTATATGAAACATGGAATAAATTTTAACTAAAAGGAGCTAAGCCTTGCATTAGATAGAGATCCCAACACGCATCACATAGCCTCTGCACGTATCTATCCAAGACTCTTAAAGAGGCATGATTTTAGATCACACAAGCATTGGAGGCAATAACAAATAAAGAAACACATCAGGGCAGGATGGGATTCACTAATAGGGTGTACGTTTGTGCAAGATAGAAGATGTTGGTAGCTCCTCATGGCAGTCCGTAGTCCTCCTCAAGGGCACAGCAAGACGGCGAAGGCAATGGCGGCAGGCGACGACGATGGCGACGCGCTATGGCAAAGCACAACCGGTGTGTGAGGGAGGGCGCGAGGGCGGAGGCCAGTGTGAGCTCAGCTAGCAAGGGTGGGCGCTACGGCGAGGCCACAGGATTTATAACAGATGATTGATAGCAGTCTCTCTCTTTCCTTTTGTCTTAATTCTCTTTCCTTATGTGTTAATTCTCTTTTCTTGGAGCAAGGCGTAGGGGAACCCGGAGAGACTCGTTGCCATGTATGCTGGTGCATGCAAACATGCAATGTGTATTTGGATAACATAATAATTTTCTACTTCCTATTTTGTCGTGATTCCATGTAAAAAAAATTTGCAATGCAATGCAAGTGCTAGCTTTCTCCCACGATGCAAATATGCTAGTGCTAGCACCCTTCTTCATCCACATTACAATTTACAAACAACAAAATGTAAAAAAAAATTATTTCTATAATTGTATCACAATACTAAACAAAGTAGCATAGTAGCATGGCCAAATAAATTTGCTTATAAATTGCATTAAACACATAGTGTTTCCCTCCAAATTCATCGATCAAGATTGTGATTCATTCTAAATTAGAGAAGAAAATGGAATCTTTACCTGGTGCATGGATCTCGAGGGGACTTGTGCCTTACTAGCTCCAACGCTTGGTCACTGGTCACTAGCGAGAGTCGACGAAGAGGGGCCGAGTTGAGGCCTCAACGTACCCGACCACTGCAGTCCGTGATCGTGATGCGCATGCGCTGCTTGCCTGCTGGTTGCTGCTAGCTACCGGCTGCTGCCGCCGCAATGCAGAACCACAGTCCACAACAGCTTCCGCCCTTCTGGAATCCGGATGCAGATCGCAGGCACGCAGTGAAGATCGCCGGGTGAACGAAAACTCTTGATGCTTTTTTAGTTGTGTTGTATTGTATGTACAAGATAGTAGAGATAGAGATTAATCTCACACGTAGTTGTCATCAAGCGTTCAGATGAGCGCCATGCACAAGCGGCCATACATAAAAACTCAAATGTAATATTCGAGTAAATATAAATGTGTTACATGACATTTTTCTTGAAATGTAAATCTAACAAGGAATATGACTCAAAAACACATGGAACATAAATGATCATTTTATTATTCTCTAGCCAATAATCCAGTGATTGAGTCCTATGCAAAACCGGAGGACTAGAAGATGTTTTAGTTCAGGAATGATGAGACTCGCAACAAGAACTCGGAGTACTCATGCCTAATCCTACAGTCATCACTACAAAATACAGCGCAGCCACCGGTCCATCCTTCCGCCACGCCGCAGCCGCTGCCCTTCCAACCTACCTCCGGCTTGGCTATATGCTCGAATTGGCCGTGACGCTCACTCCCCTCAACCCAAACGACGGCCACCTCTAATGTCAATGGCAAGCTATATGTTCTCTGGTCAAGGCGTTGGTCAAGGTTCAACTCGATCCGGTAATCCTCGAGGTTTCCAACGTGTCCCATACCTCCTAGTTGCTGAGAGTAGGGATTCCCATTAAAGATACTAAACAATTGCTCTATAACTTCTGTATCTTTTTGGGTGCATTGCTCACAGCACTTGCTCATCCGATGCTCGAGGGACGGATCGTCGTTGTAAAAATAAAGCTCAAGGTGTTTCTTTTCAACACTCTCCTCTTTACCAAATGATCGTATGTTATGGTAAATCTGGCCATGGGCAGGGAACGTGTAGACACCGCAGATTCACATCTTAGAGCGGTCACATGATCTAGGTGGCAGTACAGAGAAGTGAAAGAGAAGTGGCCGTTGAAATATCTGATGTTTGCACGAAAGTGCCTAGCATCAGCGTCCAAGCTTGACCACAAATTCATGAGCTCTGGTGGTGTCTCAGGAGTTGAAAGATGAATCTTTCCACCCCGACAATAGAATTCGGGCGGTTCACCCTCGAATTTCTTTGTGTTGTAGTGCTTGTAGTTCGGCACCGACGGTAGCATGTGTGACTCTGACGGGACATTAGCGTAAACCCTGTCATATGGATCTGAAACATTAGGCTCACTGTTCTCTTGCTCATCCATGTCGAGATCTAGCTTGACGTCGGTTCCCTCCTCATCGTCTTCTGACAAAATGTTGATGTCTTATGTGTTGAAAGAAAGTTTGTGAAAAAAATGTTTTGACTATTACACGGTGTACCTTGTCCGGCGAAAAAGTACGCCTCATCCTCTTCCTCGTCCTCCTCAAATTTCACGTCCTCATCATAGTTTGTGCAACACGGTCACATATATGATGAGAGAAACATAATGGCATACAAAAAGAACAAAAAATGGATAAATTTAATAAAGAAAATACCATCCTCGACCATAGAGTCTGGTGTATCAGCTTGTGCACCGTTTGGAGGCATTGAAGAGGTACCGTCAACTACAGACGGTTGTGTCTGTGTACCTATGCAATTCTTAGGTGGTGGAACGGGAGTTTCTTGGGTGACACCACCTGTAGTAACAAAAGGTATGAGTTTTTGGAATAGAAGAGCGAAGGTGAAAGTACAGACAATATATACTGATAAAGGCTAATTACCGTTGTAAACCACACTCGGTTGAGTCAGGTCGTTTGAATCATTGCACTTTCCATCCGCACACCCTCTACCCCTTCTTCCAATGTTTGCTTCAAAAGCCCGATTGCAACGGGATAGAAGAGCATTTCTCTCCCCAGTGGTCACTCGATGCCTATGTACGGTCTGTGACGTAGCCATTTTAGGGGTTTGGACTTCTAGATTTTGAACTACAGACGGTGCGATGTCAGCAGTTGTGCCCCTCAATTCAGGTATTTTCATATCGTGTGAAGGCGTTTCAGGAGATTGAGGTGAAGAAGGGAAAATAAGCTGAGGGTTAAAGTGAGGGCTCTCCATGGCTAATGAGTCTAGATGCAAATTCTTGGCTCGGTGTTCTCTCATCATCCTATTATAGTTTTTCTTCATCTCTTCTCGCTTCTCCTTCTTCTCTTGTGGAGTCATTTGCAGTTTTCTTGCTGCATTTTTTGCCGCATACAAGTCACGCCGTCTCTTGTTTATTAGCGTCTTTTGTTTAGGAGACAGTGCAGCTCGTCGTGCTCTATCTAGTTCACGCTTACGCTCTTTTGGACACGTGACAATATTGTTGATGGAATTGGATGCATTTGCAGCACCTATATATTGATAAAAAAAGTATGATCTCAAATAAATTACAAAAGGGCACATATTGCAAGAACATTAATTCCTTATTACATTGTCATGAACGACATTTGGGTTGCCCACTATATTTTTTCTTCTCAAATAGATAACATTAATGAAAAAAACAATGTACTTGGGTTTAGATCAGGAGATGTATCAATCAAGTCAATTATGCCACTTTGATCTATACATCTATTGGAGTAGTCATCTACAAATATATAATAACATGATATTAACCTTGGCCTCAGCATCATACAAACACAACAAAAAAATAATTAGTATTAGGAACAAAAGAAACCAAAATGGTACATGTGTTATTTTTATCAATCTGCATGAGTTCGTATGAGTTGTTTCGATGTAGCCGGTCACTATCTTCATAGCCATCAGTGTTTTCCATGGTTGATTCAACTCTAACTGGTACAACATAATTACACAACAAATAAGCGAACCAATGACTGATGCAAGTAGGTGGTATCATTCATACACAGCAAAAAAACTTTTCTTAATTTGCAAAGTTTTAGTCCATCTGATTTTTTCCTAATTTGCACAAAACTTTTAGCTCAATGTATATGCATTTACAACATATACATCACTGTACATTAAATAAACTAAAAAATGGTAATACTGAATTCAGAAACGGAAAATCAGAATGTGGTGGACCTCTCGACCCAGCAGCTAGTGCAGTTTCCATCTTTCTCAGAAGATACTTTTCTCTACATTTTTTATTTTTTTCATCCCTTTCTTCTTGAGTCATTGTTGCATGTCGTGCTTTTTCTCTTTCCCTTTTACGCTGCGCACGTTCGTCAACTTGCGCTTGTGAATTTGATGTTGTCTGACCAGCTGTTTGTTAATAAGTTGATAGATATTTACTTAATCACCATAAATAATATAAGTGAAAGCGTCTATTCACATGTGTATAAACAATTACCTCCATTGATGTTTGTCTGTTTGGTGTCAAGTTCATTATTTTGCATAGGTTCCAAAATGGTGTACACAAAAATTAATCCCAAGTTTCATTAATTTTGCATTAGGTTCCATTTCAGGTTAGACCACAATTTGTTCGAAACTGAATTAACAAACTGCAAAAATTCAACAGTGCTCTAACCGAATATGAACCAATTCCCAAATCTTGCTTTCAACTACTTAATCAGTTCAGAATCTTTTCTACTATTGCCAGAATCTTGGAGAACGAAAGAGTGAAATAAAAGGCCTTTCAAGATGATAACCATTAGAACATATTGTCAACAAGCATTCTGAAAATACACATGACTACGGTATGTAGTGTTTAGTTCTTTAAATTTTTTTATGCAAGACCATTAGAACGGTTTGATTGTTTCTACAGCTTGTGAATCTTTTATACAAAAGAAATGAACAAGAAAACACTAATCCACAACGAGCAAGACTGGTAGAAAACGAGAAAAAAATTGAGGATCTAAACAACACCATAGATTTCAAACCTACCCATACCCAAGCATAGAAAAGCATGGCTGAATCTTTTGTTTTTTAGAGGTGGTTGCAATAGTCGGGGCAGATGAGGTATATTAACAACTACTAATTTGCCAGTGATCACAACTTTGGATTAAAATCAATTTCAACAGAGAAGACTTATTGCAGCCAATTTTGCATATTTTTTTATCTGAAGATATTCGTCTCAGTCGTAGCGTTACTTGCTCCTAACTGGATTTTGATAGAAAAAAAATGGAGGCCTAAAGAAAAAAATGAAAGCTGGAGAAGCAACCTGAATACTACAGGGAACGAAACAAAAGGTTGAAACAAGGAAAAAGAGTCAATTTCAGATTGGCATTTAGATGTTCGGAGAGCACTGCCAACGATGACTAAGTAACTAACAAAGGATGTACCAAAGACTATGAAAACTATTAAAGTCGTCTGCAACAAACAAATTAAATTAATTCATAGCTATACACGTATGGAGTGGATTGTATAAGCAAAAGTTCATAATAGATATGCTGACTCTGGTAGTCTGGATGGCAGATGGCTCTATTTTTTTAGAATCATGTTCGTATGGACAGAGGAGTAGTGCATTCTCGAACATATAAATTGCTCATGAAGCTAAGCAATTACACAAGTACATAGGAAACTTTGCCTTGCCTGTGGGCCCTGGTGGTGTAGATGACTTTCTGGAGGTGGGCAGCAGCGAACTGGTTACTGGATCTGCAGACAAAGAAAGCAAATTTGAAACGTCCCCCTTGGTGAAATCTGAAGGCAATGGATACTAATCTGAATGCAATGGATATTAATCTGAAGGCACATGACAAATAGCCTGTAAATTTTCCTTGTTTTTCAAAGCCTTTTGTTGATGATATATATTAATATCTGCATTACACTTTTACTATTTCAGATATAAAAAAGGGCAATTGATGATATTGAAACAATCACAGCAAAAACAGGAAATGCACATATCTAAAACATGGTCATGTGCCTCTTTGTTGTAGGATTAAGCATATCAGGTGAGGTTAGAGGATTAAGCATATCAGGTGAGGTTAATCAATAGAGAATGCTTTGCTTTCCTGAGAAGAAATTTACAGGTCCACAAAGGATTATTTGCAGCAAAGCAAAGGTAATTTAAACTAACACACAAAAAATTTACTAAATCAGGTCTAGAAGTCATGCATGCTATCTTTGAGAAGTTAGTCTACATGCTATGTTTCACACCAAAGGTTAAAATGTTACACAAATAAGTAAAGGAGAAGATTAGAGAAGTTAATCTGCTAAAACCATCCCCATAATTAGATTGATGGGATGCTATATTATTTGGGGGCAAAATTGATCCTTGGAGAGAAAAAGGACCAACTATTGTTGTTTTCCTATCACTGTTCTTATCTTGAAAGGCAGGATAAATGAAATAAACATACTCCGTTCTAATCTCCATGACGACGGTTCATACACAAAAGAAATAAATGCAGAGGGAACGGAATATCCAAATAAGCATGCTTGTGAATGTTTTTTTTACCAACATGCTTGTGAACAGGGCTTTGAGAATAGAGAACTGACATATATTAGCTTGTCCTAAATATCATATAATTACAAACAAAGGGTGTACTTGGCTAGAAATATATAATTAGTTCCTTTCACTAAAGGAAGTATCAAGGAAGAATGACCTAGAAATATGCACTAGACTATAACACCCTGTGGTAATACATTATTTTGGAAAATAATAGATCATTAGAGTACAGTAGTGAATCGAAGACACATCGACGAAACAGACATTTTTTGGTCGACCAAAAATAGAGTTTTAAGCCTCTAGCACATTTCAGTCCTCTTAGCAGCAGGTCGACCAAAAATGGAGTTTTAAGCCTCTAGCACATTTCAGTCCTCTAGCAGCAGAAAACACACATCATCAGCAACCTATTTTCCATTACATCTTCATTGAATTATGCTGCACTACAACTTAAGGAAGCTCAACCGTAACTGCAAAATCAGATTGCATTTAAACCCTATATGTATATCGTAGTCCTAACACCAAACGATGAGCTCCTAATTTCTAAGAATACATCCCAATCCTATTCCCATCTTGGTAGCCTGGTCACTGCTAGAACAGCGCCCTTCAGATATAAGCTGCTCAGACTTTCTAGCGAGTACAGCTCCATAAGACATAAGAGCCGATGAACTGAATCACATGGCCCGTAAGATATGATTACATGAAAATTTAGGTGGTTTGCATATGATGCATGACATATTGATCCTTTAATAGATCTAAAATGGTCCATCTTGTTACGATGCAAATAGCTCATGGCTAGACACAAAGGTCTCTTATTTTAGTGCTAGATTGAGTTTTCTTCATCAGGTTGTTACTAAAGGGCACATACCAACACAGAAGGCAGTATATCCACGTTGACAATGTTATCATCGGGTGAAGCAGAATTTACAACCTGCCCTGATTTGGACTTTTGGTGGGTAACCATCAGGGGTCAGTAGTGCAAATGAGAAGCAAACATTTAGTAGGGCTATAAGCAATCAACCATAGACAAGTCAAGGAGCTGTTACTTAGTCGTAGGGCTAAATGGATTTAGTAACTGCATGAGAAAAATGTTTTCAACTAATGCACCAGTATACTGAATTTGGAACTGTTACTTAGCGGCAGGAACTATTACATAGGTAGGTTTGCTCTAGACAAATATACTGAATTGTTAAAAATCATATAGGTCAATCTTATTTTGCATTCAGTGCATTAGGTACTGATCAGTTTCAAAGACCATTTTCTAAGTTGGGCTGACTGGGTATGGTAATCTACTGAATAATATAGACCAAGCTGCTAATGCACTGCAAGTCTGCTAGTAAAACCATTTTAGACAACAAAAATGATAAACTAAAATGTTTGTGATGCCTTGAACAGCAACATTGATCTCATACAGTAAACCCAAGTGCTTAGATGCTATGCCCTAGAACTCTGATCAAGTGATGAAGTGAATGATGATAGTTATACAATTATTTTCATAGCAGGATAGTTTCATATAGCAACTAAGCATGCAGTAATTGAAGCTCAGAGAGTACCTTATCAGAAGGACACAACTTGCTATGGGTTAATCCCTCAGAAACATAGAAAAAATTAGCAGTTAATTGGAATCACACATCTAGAAAGGTCAACCAGGAACCCTGTGTCAAGCGATAAACAGAACCAATCCTCTTGAGAAGCAGTCCAAATAAATGTACACAATACTTGAATCCTCATAATAACCTTTGAAAGGGATCGAAGTTAGCATGCATAATACATGTACACACATGTAATTAGATCGAAGTTAGGTAGGGTTTGGGTGCTCGGTTTCACACAGCAGGAAGGGAAGAGAAGGGATTGGCACACCTGGTGGTGCTCCTCGCAGGACGGGAGGGAGGTGGAAGTGCGGCAGGAGCGGAGGAATTGGCAGCACAGCAGGACCGACGAAGACACGAGCCGGCTTGGGGGTAGGGACGCGCGGGCGCCCTCTCGGCTTCTGCTGCCGTGGGTCTTCGTCGCTGGTGAAGGGCCCGATGAAGATCTGGCAATGCAGATGCGAGCGAGCCAAATCAGGGATGCAGATATGGACACCGACGTGGATGCTGGTGGTCGGCAAGAACCAGGAGCCGGGAGCGACGGCATGACGACGGTCCTCGGTGGCGGCGGTCCGGCTCCCTAGTCACGTGGGGGTCGCAGGTGTTGGTGCGGGCGGTCGGCAGAGGGGTGCTACGGGGAGGATTGGAGGAGAGTGGGGAGGAGATTGCACGGGCGGGCACGAGCGGTGGCTTCCCGGCCAGCTGCGAGCGGGCGCGGGAGCCGGGCGGGCGCGTGCGGCGGCGGCACGGTGAGGGCAATGATGGGGCGCGGTGGATGCGTAGCCGTGCAGATGAATCACGGGAGCGATCCTTCCTTTTCAAATCACGGGAGTGAGGTTTGAAGCTAAATCACAGCAGCGGTTTCATTTTAGCTCTTTCCTTTTAAATATCACAAGGGACAGCCACGCGTCGGAGCGAGGATGCGGGAATGCAGCAGGCAGGACGATGGACCCACGTTGGAATGTGGCACAAAAAAGTGTGTCCACGCTTTGTTCTTTTTAGTTATATTAGATTAACAGAGATGAGCATCTAAACACGCCAGGCTGGAAACTTATACCCACCAGAGACAGAGACAGATAGGATAAGTTGCCTGCTCATCTTTGTAAATAAAAAAATGACTATCTTTGAAAATGCTTTAGTAGATAGTATTTTTAAATTACATCATAAAATGTATCTTGATAGTACTTATGATATCTAGTTGATACATTTTTTCTATAAACTTGTTTAAAGTTAGACAAGGTTGACCTAGGACAACGGTAAAAACAGCTTCAATTGAACCGGCGGGGGTAGTTAATGTGTTTGGCTACATTATGTGGAATTCAACATTATAATATTATATGTAGTTATAGCTTCCCCAGTTACATTGTTTCAAAAAAAAAACTTCCCAAGTTAGTGGCTGCAGCATTTTGTAAAACAGCATCCGCTGTTTGTATAATTGATGCTATTCTATCACCAAGAAGGGATCGGAACGCTGGGTCGAAAGAAGATTTCGTTCCAGCAAAAGAGACATGATCTGGTTCTGTTCCTGACGTTATTCCCACTTCACACGCCTAGGTAAAAAGCGATGGAAAAGATCAAATCTCGTGGGAGCATTTGCCAATGGTTTTGAAAGAAACTACGAAATTAGGATCGACATGCATAGTTGCTAACAGGCTATATTCTGCATTTGCAACGTTAGGAAAGGTCGTTACTCTTGTAGCGTAGTACATCTTGCTATCCATGGCCTGTTCAGTTAGGCTAAGGATAACCATTAGCCATAGCAAGCCACCTAACTATTAGCCACTACGGGATACACCCAAAAACACTCGACAAATGCTTTGCCAAGTGTAACACTCGGCATACAACACTCGGCATTGATTTGTCGGCAAACAGTAGTTTGCCGAGTGTTTTTTATCGCGCACTCGGCAAATAGTTTGCCGAGTGTCAGTAAACACTCGGCAAAAATAAACCCTCGGCAAAAATATGTTAACGGGATGGCATGGTGACGTCGATTTTGCCGAGTGCACGCTGGAAAAACACTCGGCAAAGTTTCTCAAGTTTGCCGAGTGTCAAGCCGAAAACACTCGGCAAAGTTTAGACACTTTGCTGTCACGCTCAAAACACTCAGCAAACAAGCGCGCAACGACCAGATTTTATGGTCACTTTGCCGAGTGTCCATTATAATACACTCGGCAAAACCAAAAACACTCGACAAAGAAGGTTTTCAGAATAACAGAAAATGGCCTCTTCGCCGAGTGTTTTTCCTTGACACTCGGCAACTCCTCTCTTTGCCAAGTGTTACACTCGGCAAAGCGGCCAAGATCCCCCCCCCTTTTTACTAATATGTCACGTATAACGGACCCCTCTCAATTTGCAATAAACCATCACAATTCACAATAAAACATTATCATAGGCATAATTATATGTCACATGCATAATAAACCATCATCATAATTCACAATAAACCATCATCACAAGTCACAATAAACCATCATCATAATTCACAATAAACCATCATCACAAGTCACAATAAACCATCATCACAATTCACAATAAACCATCATCACAAGTCACAACTAAGTCACAATAAGCCACAAATGCAAAAGCAATCACTACGGAGGCCCTTGGAACTGCTGCGACAAATTCCGGGTCTTGAGACTGATTATTTGATGCCGCCGATTGATTCTGTACAAAAGAGAAGTATTCGAAACAGTGTTAGCTTCCTTTTTAAGTTGCAAGAAAATGATATATAGGTTAGTACTAACAACTCTAGCAATGTTTACTGACAATAAAACATACAAGCACTATCATATTGCTGGCATATAGTAGTTGGCATACAACCTACAAGCATTAGAAGTAGCAGGAAATGAAAAAAAAGAATTGTAGTTCCATACAGCATAGCTAGCTAGCTGGTCCAGCTTCTAGCAAAGCTAGCATGCATTCCATTTGGATCATGCTTTTGTGTGATGATGAGCAAGCATGCAGCACCCCAATTCTCTAAGTCCTGGTCTTGAGGCTAACATCTAAAGTTCTCTAAGTCAAAGTATTCAATCTGCAGTATAAGGTGTGAAGTGACTCATAGGAGTAGTTGTGGGTGGCTGAGGTGGAGGGAATAGCACCAGTGGCGGTGGCAAAGCTTGATCCATACTCGATGCAAAATTCTGCATGTATTGGAACATTTGATCCATCCTCAACCGATTTTCTTCCTCTATCCTCTGCATTGTCCGTCGTTGTTCTTCCTCCATGTTCTGCCGCTCGGCCGCCACCCTCTGCTGAATCATGTCCTCCATCCTCGCCTCCATCTCCTCCCGTTGCTTCGTTTCTGCTTCCACCCGGGCCTATAACATTTCATCCCAATGTTACAATGCAAAGCTAAAGTACGTAACAATCAACGAACAATGAATAAAACAGAAATAACCTAGAGAGCCTACATCTCGAACTGTGTAGTGGTTGGCCGTGGGCGTATCACCGGGCTCGAGCTCGTGCTCCTTGCTCGGATCAGGGAGAGAGTGGGAGTAGAGGCCGTGTCGATTATACTGTCGCCAATCCAGTACCGGCCATGCTTCTTGCCTCCTCCCACCCTCATCATGATTTCTCCATCAAGATCCTGGGTGCTCGGATCGAACTGTGGCCCATGAACCTGCCTTGCCATCGTTGTGTACTCACTAACGCGGCTATGGATGCTGGGATCGCTGTACGCCGCGGGTGGGTCCTCCGGGTTGAAGTCGATGTTTGTCGTCGCCTTGGCCTTTTTGGACAGAACCCATGCCTTGAACTGGGAGCAAGGCTGGCCATCATGTGATGACGACTGCGGCAAAAATGCAAAATGATTAGAAATTATGAAGAATTGAGTGTTAGAATAAAGAAATGAATTCGCGTACCCATTTTTCCCTGTATTCGTCGAGGCTCAAGCTGCCTTGATGCTGTGATGCACGTGGCATCAGCAAACACCGGTCCCGGCAAGCGGTGTGCGTCTCCACCCACCCGGGCTCCAACCACTTGTCCACCATGTATTCCCAACACTGGGTATGTTGGGCGCACCAGTACGGAGGCACCTACCTGATCAAGTGTATGACATATGAAAAAAAATGAAATTAAGCGTAATTAATCTCATAAAAAGTAAGTATTAATGTTCTATATTTACCTGCAAGAATTGTTCCCAGGTCAGGTTCATTGTTCTTGCCTCTTCTTTTTTAACATTCATCCCTCTGTGTTGAGCATAGTAGTCGATGATGGCCTGAACGCGCGTCTCGTAGTGCATGTCCTTCACGAGCTTCTTGGCGGCTTATTCAGAGATGGAGGCCGCCTTGGCCTCGTACCCCTCCTGGCATCTGTAGAAGTCCTGCATATAGATGCAATGTATACAGTCATTACTTCAAGAATGTCTAGTGAATGTGATGTATTGAGCAATGTAGTGCGAGAAATACTTACCCACAGCTCGTCCTTCACCCGCTCCACCTTGTTGGGGAATACCCTGCCATCACGATCAGCGGCATCGAGGGCGGTGACGTAGTGGTCCCACGTGTAGGCCGGCAGCAGCTCTTCGCGGAACTGCACTAAGCCAGGGAAGTGTAGCCTGCACAAAAGGCCAAGGATGCCGTTGACCTTGCGGTTCTTATCACCCCACTGACCTTAATCCAACCCCTGCAAGAGTGATTAACATAAATTATTAGTTTCCATTGTAATTTTCAACATATCAAACAAAAAATTATTGAGAATATCTAAAGTTACTTACTTTTTCCCAGAGGGTCGAATCATCGGGAGACTCTCAAGAGGTATCAGTCGCCTCGGGAGGGTCGAGGGACCTCGAAACTACACCTGGGAACCCACTGCCTCCTCCACCTGCTCCTGCTCCTCCTGTACCTCCTCCTCGTCACCAGAGGCGTGCGCAGAAGGTACCTCCTCCTCATCACCAGAGGCGTGGGCGGAAGGTACCTCCTCAGACGACGACGAGGGATCTACAGGCGACAGGGGCCTCGCCCCTTTACCCTTCCCTCCAACCTTGCCTCGACCCATCCCTGAAGCTGACCCTAAAGCTCTGATCTTTCCATAAAGCGCCGCGATCTTCCTTGTACCGCCCACCATTGTTCAATCACCTACAATTAAAAAGAGTAAACCAATCAGCACAGATAAACAAAACATACTTAGAAAGATATGACAAATAATAAATAAATTAGTATGGCTCATACATATATTAGAAATAATCATCATGATCGGGGATTAGCTAGATCATAAGTCTCATCATCACTATCACGCGTGTCGATATAATCATCATGATCTATCTCAAAACTCCCTTCGAGCCCATCTTCTTGGAAGAACTCTCCATCATATGTGTTGGGTTCTATGTTATAATCTTCATTGTTTGGTACAGGTAGTTTACCGTGTGGTGATACCTTGTACACAACATCCCAACCCTTAAGACGGTCGTCGGTTTGGCATGGGTATGAGAGATAATCAACTTGCGTGGCTTGTTGAGCCACAATATAGACATCGTCTCCTGGTAAGATGGATGATTGTCGAATTTCGACTAGCCCAAGATTAGGTGTCCGTCTCACTACTGATGGATCAAACCAATGGCATTTGAATATGACTGGATTAAGAGGTTTGCAACCATGAAACATGAGTTCGTATATTTCTTCAATTCTTCCGTAGTACTCGACCCCATCAAAGCCTAGCATAAAAACTCCAGTATTTGTGGTTCTTCGATTGGGCCGACTCTGCTCATGGCATGTTGTGTGAAAGCGATAGCCATTGATGTCATAACCGGTAAATGACTTCACCCTATAGGCACAGCCATCGGCAACCTGTCTCAACTCGACACTCATAGACGCATCAGTTTGGCCCTACAAGTTCAAGCAGGGTGGTTTGTTATATTATTCGCATGTACGAGCAACTTGTAATGTCAAACTAAGTACGAGGTAAATTGGACTGTACCTTCTATTTGAACCAAGAAATGAAATTGGGCATTCCATTTCCCGCACCCTCTATGAGAAGGGTCTCAGCTTCCTGTGGGGTAGGTTCCCTTGATTCACGCCTGAATTCACGATGAAATTCCCTGTATCAACAAGAAACATGGGAGTTGGACACATAATAGTGACTACTTGAGAACAAGTTTGTTGAGAACTTACAGCATGTACGGCTCCACTTCGGATAGGTTGGTCAACACATACAGCATGATAGTGTGCCACTCTTCATGTTTCAAGGTCTTGTGGGCCGCACCACTTGCACTTCCGAGTTGCCCTCGAAAAATGCTAAGGCTCGATCCATCTTCGCGGTATTGTAACGAGAGGGTGGATTATGCACGCTAGGAAGGTTGTCAGCATAGTATTTTGTTGTGAAGTTTGACACCTCCTCCAGAATGTATGCCTCTGCAATGGATGCTTCCATTTTGCATTTATTTTTACATTTAGTTCGAAGAACCTTTTGACATCTCTCAATTGAATAGCACCAACGGCCCTGCATAGGCCCCCCCATTCGTGCTTCATACGGGAGGTGCAGAATCATATGCTGCATTGGATTAAAGAAGCCAGGTGGAAAATCTTCTCCAACTTACAGAGCAACACAGGCGCCATTCTTTCCATTTCTGCAACCACGCTACGAGATAACTCCTTGGCACATAGCTGGCGGAAGAAATTACTCAACTCCGCTAGCACCTGCCAGACATGCTCAGGAACATAGCCTCGAACCATCACCAAAAGTAGGCGCTCAAGCCATATGTGGTAATCATGACTCTTGAGCCCGTTGATTCGCATAGTAGCTAAGTTCACTCCCCTCTTTAGATTCATTACATACCCATCAGGGAACATTAACGTTTGGAACCATTCTAGTACCTCCCTCCTTTGGGCCCTCGTCAGGACGAAATCAGCCTTAGACTTTCTCCATGACTTACCGGCTCTGGAGGCGCCATGTTCAGCTTTGGTCTATCGCATAACCTCTCTTGATCCACTCTAGCCTTAACATTATCCTTTGCCTTCTCAGGAATGTCCATGATTGTACCAAAAATTGCCTCGACGATATTCTTTTCAGTGTGCATTACATCAATGTTATGTGAAAGAAGAAGATCATCAAAATATGGGAGGTTCCACAAGCACGACTTCTGAGTCCAGGCATGTTGCTCGCCATATCCCACAAAACCACCTTCTTGTTTATTGACCTCGAGAGCGTCTAACTGAGCACGAACCGCGGCTCCTGTCATCATCTGTGGTGCAAGGTCTTTAACTACGACATCTTTCATAAAGTTCTTGATGTCTAGTCTGAATGGATGGTCAGGAGGGTGGAATTGTCGATGTTTTTTGAACGAATAATACTTGCCACCATTCATCAACCAAATGAACATCAGAGAAGCCTTGCATACCGGGCATGGGAACCTCCCATGAACACACCAGCAGCAGAAAATCCCATATGCCGGCAAGTGATGCCGGGAGTACTAGTACCAAACATGCATCTTGAAGTTTGTCTTTGTAGCTCGGTCGTATGTCCATACCCCTTCCTCCCAAGCACGGACCAAATCATCAATCAGAGGCTCCATGTACACACTCATATTATTCCCCGGATGTTCTAGAATTATCAACTACAAGAATATGTTCTGTCGTTGAAAGAGGACGCCAGGGGGAGATTGAGAGGGATAGCGAACATGGGCCAACAGGTGTACGGGGCAGACGCCACTCCATAAGGATTGAACCCATCTGTTGCCAGCGCAACACGTACATTACGAGCCTCTAGAGCTTTCTCACGATGAATCTCATCAAACCTTGTCCAGGCTTCACCATCAGATGGGTGTACCATCTTCTCAGGGTTGTATCAACGTCCATTTTTGTGCCATGTCATCTATTTCGCGGCTTCCTCAGTCATGTAAAGCCGTTGGATCCTCGGTATGAAAGGAAGGTACCGTAGGATCTTCATGGAGATTGAGAGCTGCCTCTTCTGACCATCACCAGAGTCTACCTCCAGGAACCTACACGATTCGCACTTCACATAGTACTTTCCTTCCGCATACTCTTTCCTAAATAAGATGCACCCCTTCGGACAAACATGTATCTGCTTGTATGGCATCTTAAGTGCACGAAGGAGTTTTTGTGCCTCATACATGCTCTTTGGCAAGATGTGACCATCCGAGAGCAGGCTGCCAACAACTGTGAGCATAACATCGAAGGCGTCTCGACTCAAACTAAACTGGGACTTCACGGCCATTAGGCGTGCAATGGCATCCAGTTGAGAAACCTTGGAATACCCGTGAAGGGGTTGCTGTGCCGCAGACAACATGTCGTAATACGCCTTTGCGGTAGCCTCTGGCTCCTCCTCCCTACATCCTTCATCGAAGTATGCTTCATGATAGTCGTTTAACATGTCTCCTACCTCGGCATCCCCATCATATTCCTCGATGCGTTGTCTCACGACCTCATCTCTCCCACGATCGGCTTCACCATGCTAGATCAACCTGGTATAGTCTGATGTAAACCCATTCTTGCAAAGATGTTTACCCATGACTAGCTTGGTTTGCCGACGCGTGTTTGCACATTTGCTATAGGGACACCAAGTGACACTAGCTCCTTTAACCCTTGCAAATGCCCGTTCCAAGAAAGCATCGGTCTTGTCAATCCATTCTTCGGTCCACGAACTCTAACTAAAGCGGCCTATGTACATCCACTCACGGTCATCCATCCTCTAGCATATCAGCGAGTAATATAAAAAATCACGTTGCATCTACATGTTCTTATACTATCTAATAGGTGAAGATAGGTCCTAATCCCACCCGAGGATGTATAGATGGGGTTAGTTTCCATGCTCTACTTCTATCCGAGATAAAATTTCAGTAGCACCTCCCCGTTGTTCTCCAAATACACGTCCTGAAAGGGAGATTGTGTATCCGGAGAACAACAGGGAGATGCTGCCAAAACTCTATCACGGATCGGAGTAGAGCATGAAAACTAACTGCATCTACACATCCTCGGGCTGTCCAAAAAACATGGACAATTCGAAATAGATACGGTTATAGATATGCAAAGATCTGCATATTTCCAACCGTATCTCTTTCGAATGGGAGACACCTAGCTAGGTTATGTGATATACGAACATGATACGGAAAGAAGGGTCTTTTATGCCTCACCTTGCTGTCCTGCAAAGTGACGAGTCGAGGACGTTGCAATAGCCTCTCCTACAATAAAAGGAACATAATAGTGTCAAATCTAAATTTCAGCAGCACCTCCCCTGTACGGGGAGGTTTCCAAAACCTGCAACAAATAAAATGGCACGATGGCCGACAACCACATACACTCGGCAACAAACGGCATGATGGCCGACAACCAAATACACTCGACAACTGAATACAGTGATTCAAATCAACAAGATTAAATTTGATGGGCTTGATGCATAAATGTAGACTTTATAGATTACATAATTAAAAGTATACAACTTTGTTTCACAATATGGTATAGGTTGTGGGCTTATAGTGCAGTTTTTCTTATCCTGTGGAAATTTTCCTGACTGTGAGTACTCGTATATCTAGCTTAGTTGTTGACTTGTCAGAACCAATGCTGAAGTCCTTTCTCAACTGTGTGCATAAATGGTTATTGAACTAATGCTCTTCCAGTGCATAAATAAAGCACTCTACATACTGAGAAAGCATGATGCACTTTCAAAGCAATACAGAGACATTTGCACCATGACAGTAAGAGTGTTTACTGAAACATAAAGCTTGAATATGCCTTTTTTCAAAGCTCGTGACTAAACCTGTATAGCAATATTGGCCATGAAGTAACAGAATCTCTACTATGCCACTTTCACACAACATGCAGTAAAGTAACTTTTGAATTACAGCAGTACAGGAACCAAGAAGGCCACGCACGGCCAGGAGCAAGCACAGCTCGGTGCACGCACTCACGGTGCAGAAGCGCTCGGTGCTGGTTACAGCTACAGATACTGCTCGGCCAGGTGCGCACGGCTGCCAGAGAAATCAAGCAGGGTCTGCTCTGCTCGATGCCTACCTGCAGTGCGGATCGAAGAGAGGGAGAGAGGAATCGAACCAGAAAGCAAGCAACAAACAGAGAGACAATGAAATCGAACACGAACTGCTGTACGCCGCAGTCCAGGACCGAGCCTACAGGGCGCGACCAACAAGAGGTGCTCCACGCCACGCACAGGAAATTGGGGGGGGGGCTACCCGGTGAGGGGGGCCAGGCGAGGGGGACACTCCGGCGGCTGACGATGGGAGGCAGGGGCGCCGGGTGGCCGGGTGGCCAGGCCGCCGTGCGGCGGCGGGAGGGGCGTCGCGCCGGGGGCCGGGAGTCACGCCAGGGGGCCGAGAGTCACGCCGGCACACCGGGATGGTGGGGGCCGGCGGCAGCACGGGAAGGCCGGGATGTCGCGTCGGTGGCGGGGCGCGGTGGGGCGGGGAGGCGGCGGCGGCGGCGGCGTCGCGATGCAGTCTGCGGTGCGCGGGGGCGCGGGGGGGGAGGCGGCGCGGCGGCGTGCTGTGCGGCATGTTGTGTGCGCGAGGGTGAGGGCCGGGGGTGCGGGCCGCTGGGGGCATATGAAGGATGCCGAGTGCCAAGATCTGGAGCACTCGGCTTTGTTTTTTTTTATTTTCATTACGGCCCGATACTGTGCAGTGGGGCCGGGTCGACGAAGTTGCCGAGTGTCCCCTATATGACACTCGGCAACTATTCTTTTCGTCGAGTGTCAGGTATAAAACACTCGGCAAAAAAGTTTATATTTCATGCTCCACTGTCCCCCTTCTTCATAGCGTGTTCTACTAAATTTGTTACGATGTCATTTAAAAATACCTTGTCAAATTCACTCAACAATGCATATTTAATTTTTCTACTAATATTAATCCATTATTTCATGCCGTTATAGCTCAAATTCAATTTATATCAATTAAAATTCTATAATTGTGGTTAATAAATTAAAATTATCAAACGGATCCGAAAATTTACCAAAATTTGATGTAAACCAATCTATGTTGTCTATTGCCTATATAAAAACTTTTGAAGTCAAACCCCAATTCGACCGTCACTTTGACTCCAAATCTTACCGGATCCATCTCAACGCTACGATTCTTCTTCGGAGATGCTTTGGTTTATAAAGGTCGTACGTGACAAGTTGTGCGAAAACCTTCTCAATTTTTTTCCACAGTCTCCACGTATGATATCATGAGATTTTGACAAATCTCGTGATTTTCAGACTTCGTTTGCTTTTTTTAGAATTTAAAAACTATTCGGCCACACGTTCGTGATCGTGTTTCCTCAACAAAATGTTCGAAAATTATTTTCATTTCCCGAGTAAGGCCCCAAAATGGACTCAATAACATGAATATGATTACTCCAGTCAATTTATTCCATTATTTGAATCACTTGCAGTTCAAATTTGACTTAAAAAAAATTCCACTAAATGCAATAAATTAATTAAATATAGCAAACAGATTGAGAAATATGCCAAATTTTAACATGTAGTACCACATGTTGTATGTGGAAAGTAGAAAAAGTTTGGAGGGCAGGAGAAAAAAAATTATTATTTTGCCGAGTACCAATAAAAAACACTCAGCAAAAATATCAGTTTCGAGTGTCAAACAAAAAACACTCGACAAACATATAAGTTTGCCGAGTGTCAATAAAAAACACTCGACAAATCCTGTCTTTGCCGAGTGTCTCTAACGGATACTCGGTAAAGTTATAACAGCAGGGCGGCGCACCCAACGGCCATCACATGGCCGCCGCACGCCTAGCGCACGTGCCTCTACTTTGCCCAGTGTCTGTGTTTGCCGAGTGTTTCGTTCTAATTTGCCGAGTGTTTTTTATTAGACACTCGGCAAAGTTGGATTTTGCCGAGTACTATATGCTTGCCGAGTGTTTAATTAAAAACACTCGGTAAATAGGATGTTTGCCGAGTGCCCTATGGAATGCACTCGGCAAACCCTCAGGCACTCGGCAATTCTACTGTTTCCGGTAGTGAGCCCGCCGTAGAAATAAACTATTGGTCCTTATTAGCTGTTTGTATTTGGCTAATCACCAATTCTGAAACTATTGTAATCTCTAGCTTCCAAGATGACAGAAATTCCATGCTTTGGGCATTGCAGCACTGTGATGGGTCATTTGGAAGTCAAGAAACAAAAGCCACTTTTGTTGCAAGATTGGAAACTATAAATTAGCCTAGCCTTTGGCTAGCCCCCTTTTGGATTACCTATAGAGAGCTATTTTTTAGCAGTTAACAATAATTAGCCCTTGTGTCAAACATATCATAATAAACTAACAGCTACTGGTTGGAAACATTATTGATCATGCTGCTCACTACACTACTACTATTATAGTATGTTTTGGACCCCAACATTCCAAATTCCAAATGCAGCTTATACCATGTAATCTAACTCGGTGGTCGTAGCATTTCAAAAAGGTTGAGATGCAGTTCTGTCGATCCCTCGTTTGTGCATGCCATGATCACTAGGCCGGTATGCCTTGTTAAAAAATCATAAAAAAATTTCACTGCCACCAATATTAATGATATATGCTGCGGGTCCGGCCCTAACGTTTCGGCATAACATACCAAGGTAATAAAGTGACAATATCTAAAATAGCGTGCATTTGCATAAAAAGCTAGGTTTCGTTGTGGAGGACCCCCACACCACCTAAGCAAAAACCATGATACGCTACTAAGGTAAGTGACATGCGCAGTGATGTCATTTTCTGATACCTTATTCGGAGCAGATTCTTCCATTCATATGCATAGGTTTGTTGTAATTTGGGGGGAGGGGGTGAACGAAAGCTCAAAGGTAAAAAGTGTCCTCCTTTCCCCGGCACCTTTATTATATTCTCTTGCTTATTACACCTTGATCCATCCTACTGGCCACTTACCGGCAGTGCCGTCATGTCATCACCACAGATCAAGTGAGTAAGCATCAGGTTTTTCTAAATCAAATGACCACCAACCGTTCCCTCTATTGGCCGCGCGTGTTAACGCTAACAATTAACTAATGATCAAGCTAATTTATGGATAGTCGCGCGCGTGTACAGCAAGGTTGTCAGGATTGTGGTACTACATACATCCTCTGTTTCGAAAAGAATATAGTTCTAGCACAGTACCAAGTTAGAGTATCTCAAGTTTGACTAACTACATATAAAAACGATAAAGAATTATGATATGAAGTAAATATGTTATTATATTTGTCATGAGATATATTTTTATAATATACTTATTTTACATTATAAATATTAATATTTTTATCTATATATTTGATCAAACTTTGGACACTTTAGAATTACATTCATTTCTAGACATAAGTAGTACGTGTAAGACCGTTGACCATGGTAAGTGGACCATTACTACCTAGAAAAATGTAGTAAAGATATTGTGCATGACCAAAGTGATCCTACAAATTAAACAGCTGTGAGAAGAAACCCAGTGCACAAATGGATTAGGACACATATATTTAATAAAGCATGACCAAAGTCATCCTACAAAAAAGTATGCATTCTAGAGGCTAAGTCAGTTGCTGTCCCATATATGAATGGTTTGTTAGACTACGACATTATTTCACTTTCACCCCATTGTTTCTCTTTGGGGTGTTCTTTCCCACCATATATATGTGTAGTATACTCATCCTCTAATTTTGTGCCTTTTGTGCTACATTTTTTATATTATACCTCTAAATTGAATCTAACATTGACACGTTTCAGCTCATTCACTATTCATGCTTGGTTCACTGCTCGCACTGGCTACCTAATCTGATCTACTTGCCATAGCTATCGTGGCAGTGTTTTGTTAGTACCTTGTACGTTGAGTAAATTACACGGCCGGTCCTGGATTGATTTCGTCTGGGTCCCCAAACTATAAAATCGCACTCTTGGTTCTTCAATCTACTTAATTCGTTCCATGTAGGTCCTAAACAGCCCAGGCGCTGTCAAGCAGTCGACGTGACTGCCCTCGTACACGGAGGCGGTGCAGGCGGAGAGCGAGGAGCCTCAGGCTCGGACAGCCGTTTGCGCCTCCAAGCCTGCCGCGCAGCAGGACTCCGAGCCTAGGGGAGGTTCTTGCTGACCTCCAGGAAGCGGAGATTTGAGCACGACGCAAGCGACGCCGGGAGCTCCCCCTCGACGTGCCCGGGCACGAGCGAGAGCTCGGTGAGCGCGGACAGCCGGCCCAGCACTGGGTCCAGCCGCCACCCTGTCCCCGTCGCAGAACACGCCGGGGAACCCGCACGGATCGGCGGTGAAGTCCCAGCCGTCGAAGAACTCGGAGCCGGGCATGTCGTCCAACGACCGCCGCACGGCCTGCAGCGCCAGGAAGTCGACCGGGTCAAGGATCCCCGCCGCCGGCCGCGGCGCCACCGCCACGGCCGCCAAGACGACGCACGCCACGACGGCGCCGAGCCGCGCGGTCACCGCCATTGTCGTTCCTCCTCTGCTTTCGCGCGTGCGCGACGGCTCTGACCTCTGTTACCTCTGCAGCTGCAACAAGAAGGAACAGATCAAAAGCACCGATCAACCGCGTCGGGCCGTGGCGCAAAGAGCAGCGCGAGCGGCAGCGTGGGAACCTTTAAGCTTGTCGCGCGCTGTCTTTAAAGGCGCACGGCGTGGGGTGGTGCAGCGAGGGGGTGCTGCTGCCTGCTGGGCGTTGGTGAGCTGCCTTCGTACGTGGCTGCCCCCGTGAGGGGAGGAAGTGTGGAGGAGAGAGATGGCATTGACGACGGAGGTCGCGTATGATGCCCTCACTCCCTCTCTCGCCTCGCTTTCTCGTGGAGGCGGAGGCGGCGAGTAAGCGCCTTTAATGGAGGTGGTGGTGGGTGGTGGCTTCCTCACAGCACTGCAACACGCACACGTACCGCCGCCCTGCTCTCTGCACTCCAGTACCCGCAACCGCCACACTTCGCCGTTCGTAGGGACACTGCCAGCTTACCGGAAACAAGGAATGATGCGTCGGCTGATGAACGCTGTCGAGCAGGTAGGTGCACGACACTACTGTCACCAACTCACTCGCTACTCTGTCCGTCAGTGATACAATCTCTATGAATGAACCAGGTGCTGGCGTCAGTGCAAGTGGAGAAGCTGGTGATACCGGCCATAGCTGCTATGGTGGACACCTGGAAGAGGTCCTTCTCCTTCAGGCCTCTAGACCCCGAGTCGAGGGAGGAAACCAAGAGGCAGAGCCTGGTGGTGATCACCGGCACTACCCTGCTCCACAAACCCGTGGCCGACGCGCCGCCGTCTCCGTCGCCACACAAACAAACCGAAGCAGCAGCGGCGAAGAGTGGAGCAGAGCCATGGTGGTGGAAGTACACGTACGGGGCGCCGCCGCTGACGGACGACGAGCGGGCCTTCCTGGAGACGGACACGGGCACGGCGTCGCTCGGCTGCAGCTTCACCGACCTGGTCACCGGCAAGGTGTCGTCCCTGCACAAGGCGATGTGCGCGGGGAACTCGTCGACGTCGGTGCCCTGCTGCTCCTCCGGGTCTCCCGCGGCCAGTCCTGGGAGCGGCGGCATGCCGCGGCTGTCGTTCGTGCGGTGAGGCGAGCGCGACGGGTGCGTGCTTGCTTTGCCGACATTCGCTTCAGCTCTGGAAAATGGAGACCGAGGTGGAGAAGATGAGATCGTGCCGGTTTTTTTTTTTTTGCTAAAAAACCAGTGGCTGCCGAGGTTCACGTGGGCCTCACATGCCTCCCCTGCGTCCGTGGACAGCCACGTTGACTGCTCGACACCGTCTAGGTTGTTTAGGACCTACATCGACCGAATTAAGTAGATTGGGAAGTCAAGAGTGCGATTTTATAGTTTGGAGACCCAGACGAAATCAGCCCAATACTTTAAGGACCGGCCGTGCAATTTACTCTCGTACATTCAGGGATCCTAAAGGATAAAGTGATGTAAAGGCATGGGGCTGAACTGCTCAACTGGGCCGGTTACGGCCCTGTTTGAATACAAAGTATTTTCGGAGTTTTAGAAAAATACCATGGTTTTGTGAAATACTTTGATTTTAGAGTGTCATGAAGTATTTAGGTGCAACAAACTTTATGATTTTGAATATCATGATATTGCTGAAACTATAGTCTTATTGGAGTTTTAAAATACTCCACTTACTCTAGACCCTTTTTTCTTAACCACTTAAAACTACAGTTTCTTGATAGTATGGTTTCTTAATTAATACTACAATATCCAAACAAGGACTATTCATAATCAGAATTTTAGACTTCTCCTAGTGATGTGGGCTTCTCCTAGTGTTTTAGCATTCAAAATTTAGTATAAATTTTCCGTACTAAATGTCTCCTAGTGAGATTCTCAAGTGCTATGATTAGTAGTAGTGTTTTACTACTACCTAAAAACACGAGGAGAAGTACATCCACCATTTTGGTAGTGACTTCTCCTTGGGTGTACAAACACGATATCAACAAAACTTTGATCATCTACAAACTGTGCTCAAGTTAGGCCCACGTAATATAAACTAATCATGCCAAATTTAATTTACCATGTCATATTATGTTAACAAAAGTTAAAATGGTGGTATGCCTACATAGGATGGAATTTTTTTTTTATGATTGGAGGGATATGTCTAATAAGTTCTTGTGTAGCATCGACAATTATGTTTTATAATAAGATGGTTTTTTTATTGTAAAAGTTGATTTAGCAACCAATTATGTACGACGCATATGAAATCGAATCAAAGGCATCTTTTTTTAAAGGACTGAACAGGCTACAAGGAGGCTAGTATCCAGTACATTTACAGTAGCTCCTGTGATATCCAAAGACTACTATTGACACTACTATTTAATGTGGTTCATATAGTCTCTTGTTCGCATACAACTTCCATTATTATAAATCCCGTTGCGACATATATACCAATATGATGACATACTCCCTCCATTCTAAATTGTAAGTTGTTTTGGTTTTTTTAGATACACAATAAAATATATATCTAAAAAGGCCAAAAACGGTTTACAATTTGAAATGGAGGGAGTTGTAAAAATAATAGCACACAAAAAACGTATACCTAGCAATTAAATTTAAATGTCCTCAATCAAGGTCCTCCATCAATTTGTAGTTGGCAAACGTAAAGATAATGTCATGCCACACACATGCTAGGATGCAATTTTTTTATCAGAAGTATTCTAAATTGTAAGTTGTTTTAGCCTTTTTGGGTACACAGTTGTTCCTATATATGAATTTCAATATATGCTATGTCTAGATACATAACTTTTACTATGTATTTAGAAAAGCCAGAACGACTTACAATGTATTTAGAGTGGAGGGATTAGTAAATAATAGTAGCACTACCAAAATCCTACGCCTACTAAGTAAATTTAAATGTCCTCCATTAGGGTCCTAAATTATATATTTGTAGTAGTTGTCAAACCTAAAGATAATGTGATGTGGCGCACACACACATGCATGCTAGTTGCTAGGACCCAATTTGTTTTGTCAGAAGTATTCATGCATGCAGGTCTCTGACAAATTGATATCATGCATCCCGGCCTTGTGTTGTGCTACATATATAATGCAACGCATACAAACTTTGTGCTGAATGGTACTTCTGAACTTCCACTCATCATGTTGCGAATGCGGTACTAACCACATAATTTTCGCAAATTGCACACTACTGTCCAGTCGCTCGGCAGGCATGTACTCCCTCTGTCCCAATTTATATTTCGTTTTCGATTTTCGTGCCGCAAGTTTGACTCGATTTATAAAAAATGCGTGCAACATTTGTATTTTCAAATAAATTTATTAAAAAACTAGATTCAAAGATCTTTCCAATGATACCAATTATGTACCATAAATATTAATATTTTTAAATATATATTTTATCAAAGTTGTTTCTCGGAAAACGAAAACGGTAGATATTTTAAGAGCAAGTACGTTGCCTTGCCCCTGTTTGCAGTCTGCATGGCCGGCAATAAATACCCCGCACATTTCATTGTCCAGTACTCCAGTCGCTTGCCGGCCGGCCGGCCGGATCATACAGATTTGAAAGGCGGAATAGAACAAGTGTGCCACTGAAGGATGTATAAAATGATTCACATGTCAACTACAGTACGTGTGTGCTATTCGCCTAAGCTCATGAACGACACTGCTTTTGCAAGGCATATAATAAAGAAATGCCTCAATATCATCCAATGTTAGCCTCTGATCGATACATAATGATATTGTAGCTTAAAAGCAGTGGACCATAGCGTGACATCCTTGCACCACCGTTAGTGCTAGCTAGCTGCCTCTATTTTACACGTGTGAGTGACCATAATAATTCATGCATATGTCCCTCTTTTCACGAATAGTTATATATTCGTGCATGTCTAATACTACAACACACATTTATGTTTTTTCTAAAGTTTTAGTCAAGCTGGTCAAGAACGAGAAGTAGCATTGTTTTGGTCGTACATTTGAATTTCAAAGCGAGTAAGCGATATACATGTCCAAATGGGCTGCCCTGCACGACACGGCACGGACATGTTTAGGCATGGCACGTTAAGACATGGGCACAAAAGACACAACTAGCTAGCTACCAGCTGGGGCGGAGGTAGGCCCCTTTGTTGGGGTCCGCTGACCCCGATAGAATTTGGCAAATCAGTGGAAGTGTCCAGGGTCAGACCCAGGCATGGCACTAAGAGCATGTAACCGTGTCGTTGCAGCCAGATAAGTCCGCCCACTGTAGCCCGAACAGCAGTTCGTCTTAGCAAAAAAACATGTAAAAAAAAATCAAAAGTTCACAAATGCACTTGATTTTACACAGATCGAACACAAGCACACACAGAACCACAAATCATGCTGGAACTCACTGCTAGTCGATCCTAGCTTATGTGACCGCCCACGGGGCTGGGGACGGTGGCTCAGCAGCTCCTAGTTGCCGCCATGGCTCCTAGCTGGGAGCGAGATGAGCGGCCTTGGGGTTAGGGCCTTGGGGTTAGGGAATGAGCAGCACCCGGCACAGGTGAGGGATAGAGAGAGAGGCACTCGACGGCCGTTGGCAGCTCAATGGCTCGACAACGCTGATGACAGGGGTGGTATGGAGGCACTACAAGAAATGTGCCATCTTATGACATTTACCCCATGACATCTCATCTAAATGTCACTAAATCAATCAAATTATGACATTTCTTTGGAAGCCATATCAACTTAGTGACATAAAAGATTGCACGTCACAAAAAATACGTCTTAAAGGTAGTCAATTTTCATATTGTGACAGTATTTACCATGTCATAAAGACCAATTTGCAAATGCCAATTTTTCAGGTTTTATGACCAATATCAAATGTCAAAAGATGACACATTTCTTGTAGTGAGGAGACATCGATGGCCGCTAGGAGCAAAGAGGCCCGATCAGTGTGGAGGAGACGGTGGCGGGGATTCATTTTGGGGAAGATGGCGGCGGGTATTCCAAGAATTGAGAGTCGTGAGGAATGGTTATTAGGTGACCATAAAAATTATAATCATGTCCCTTTTCACGAATACTTATATATTGGTACATGTCTAATACAACACACATTTATTTTTTTCTAAGTTTTAGTCAAGCTGTTCAAGAATGAAGTAGCATTGTTTTGGTCGTTCATTTGAATTTCTAAGCGAGTAACGGATATAAATGTTCAATTGGGATGCCTGGCACGACACGGCATGGGCACGTTAAGGCACAGGCACGAAAGGCACGACTAGCTAGCTAGCCATGTCATGTCATGGCGGCTGTCATGCCCAAGGTCAGACCTAGGCATGGCACTAAGAGCATGCATGTAACCATGTCGTGGCAGCTAGATAAGCCTAGTGGCCCGAAAGCCCATTATAGCCTGAATAGCAGTCCATCAAGCAAAAAATCAGAAAAAATAAACAAAAAATCAAAAAGTCATTGATGCACTTTATTTTACAGGATCAAACACAAGCACATTCACGGAGCCACCAATGAAGATGGAACTCGTCGCTAGTCGATCCTAACTTCTGTCGCCGCCCCCAGGGCTAGGGAACGGTGGCTCGGCCGCTCCTCATTGCCACCATCGCTCCTACTAGCTGGGAGCAATGGGAACGGCCTCAGGGTCAAGGGACGAGCAGCACCCGACACTGGTGAGGGACGGAAAGAGAGGTGCTCGACGGCCCCTGAGAGCTCAATGGCTCGACAACGCTGAGGACAGGGGCTGTGTGGAGGAGACATATATCGTTGGCCGTTGGGTGGAGAGAGGCCCGATCTGTGTGGAGGAGATGGCGGGGGGGATTCATTTTGGAGGAGACAGCGGCGGGGATTTGTTTTGGAGGAGCCGATGGGGATTCGTTTTGGAGGAGATGGTGGCGGGTATTTGTTTTGGAGGAGATGACGAGGTGACAGGGATTCGAACAGTCAAGAGTCACGAGGAAAGATTGGGTGAGAGTTACATGTGAGAAAAGAATAAAAACGTGTTATAGCTATGTGGCAAAACCGCCTAATCTAATGCCTCTCAGGAGTGCTTGTCTTGTATTAGACACTAAGCACTCAAGGGAGAACACTAAATTACACAGTTCCGTCGGGCACACCCCAAGGGAGAATCCAAAAATCCATATTTTTCCATCAGGATCACAAATGAGAGAATAAAGCTTACATCATTCTTAACCATTTTTTACATCACTTTTAATACAACATCAGATTATAATATTTATTATTATAACAGAGGAATGTAATCATATTATCAGAGTTATGAACAATTTAATTTAACAGCGAAATATAAACATGTGATCAGAATTACAATAGAAATAATTATCTATTCATGGCATGATGAAGCATTGATATGTAAACTATGACAACAGATGATAAACTTTCATTTATAAAAAACATTTGGTAATAGTTATAAATAAAAACTATAATCGCAGCGTAAAGGAAATCCTCTCGGAGCCCACCAGGAGGAATCCACACACAAAGATCAGCTTTAGCATGCACCTGGCACCTGCAACAGGGGGAAATAAAACCTTGAGTACTCAATTGTACTCAGCAAGACTCACCCGACAGGAGGAAAGAAAAGACTCCATGGATATGCAAGGCTATCTAGCTTGTGGGTTTATTGCATCTGTAGGAAGCATTACTAAGCGTGCGTCCTTATATTCGATTTTTATTAACAGCCGCATTAGTTCATTAACCGACCATTCTATGTAAGCACCTGTGCTACTTTCAAGCAGGTGGTAAGCAATCAGATTTCCTTTTTTTCATCTTTCATCTTTCAGTTCTTACTACGGTGCTAGAGTTAAGACAAGTTATGCGAACGCCGGTGATTCGCGAATCAATGCCCCCAGCTCGGTACCCTGAAAACACACGCCCCGTTTGTACCCCGGGCACAAGCAGGACCAACCCATTACCCTTCTGTCACGGGGTCCAGGTCCCTGTCCAAACTGGGACTCCAAGCCCCCGCTCCTGAGTCCCGGATTCAGTGCGGTGCAAGGGATTGAAGTTAGCAGGAATAATACATGTACACACATGTAATTAGATCGAAGTTAGGTAGGGTTTGGGTGCTCGGTTTCGCACAGCAGGAAGGGAAGAGACGGGATTGGCACACCTGGTGGTGCTCCTCGCAGGTCGGGAGGGAGGTGGAAGTGCGGCAGGAGCAGAGGATTTGGCAGCACAGCAGGACCGACGAAGACATTAGCCGGATCGGGGGGAGGGACACGTGGGCGCCCTCCTGACTTCTGCTGCCGCGGGTCTTCGTCGCCGGTGAAGGGCCCGATGAAGATCTGGCGACGCAGATGTGGGCGAGCCGGATCAGGGACGCAGATACGGACACCGACGTGGATGCTGGTGGTCGGCGAGAACCAGGAGCAGGGAGCGATGGCGTGGCGTCGGTCCTCGGCGGCGGCGGTCCGACTCCCTAGTCACGTGGGGGTCGCAGGTGTTGGTGAGGGCGGTCGGCGGAGGGGTGCTGCGGGGAGGATTGGAGGAGAGCGGGGAGGAGATCGCACGGGCGGGCGCGGGCGGCGGCGGCACGGCCAGCTGCGAGCGGGCGCGGGAGCCGGGCAGGAGCGTGCGGCGGCGGCGCGGTGAGGACAAGGTTGTTGATACATTTTTTCTATAAACTTGTTTAAAGTTAGACAAGGTTGACCTAGGACAACGGTAAAAACAGCTTCAATTGAACCGGCGCAGGTAGTTAATGTGTTTGGCTACATTATGAGGAATTCAACATTATAATATTATATGTAGTTATAGCTTCCCCAGTTACATTGTTTCAAAAAAAAAACTTCCCAAGTTAGTGCCGCAGCATTTTGTAAAACAGCATCCGCTGTTTGTATAATTGGTGCTATTATATCACCAAGAAGAGATCGGAACGTTGGGTAGAAAGAAGATTTCGTTCCAGCAAAAGAGACATCATCTGGTTCTGTTCCTGACGTTATTCCCACTTCACACGCCTAGGTAAAAAGCGATGGAAAGGATCAAATCTTGTGGGAGCATTTGCCAATGGTTTTGAAAAGAATCTACGAAATTAGGATCGACATGCATAGTTGCTAACAGACTATATTCTGCATTTGCAACGTTAGGAAAGGTCGTTACTCTTGTAGCGTAGTACATCTTGCTATCCATGGCCTGTTGAGTTAGGCTAAGGATAACCATTCGCCATAGCAAGCCACCAAACTATTAGCCCGCCCTAGAAATAAACTATTGGTCCTTGTTAGCTGTTTGTATTTGGCTAATCCACAATTCTGAAACTAGTGTAATCTCTAGCTTCCAAGATGACAGAAATTCCTTGCTTAGGGCATTGCAGCACTGTGATGGGTCATTTGGAAGTCAAGAATCAAAAGCCACTTTTGTGGCAAGATTGGAAACTATAAATTAGCCTAGCCTTTGGCTAGCCCCCATTTGGATTACCTATAGAGAGCTATTTTTTAGCAGTTAACAATAATTAGCCCTTGTGTCAAACATATCATAATAAACTAACAGCTACTGGTTGGAAACATTATTGATTATGCTGCTCACTACACTACTACTATTATAGTATGTTTTGGACCCCAACATTCCAAATTCCAAATGGAGCTTATACCATGTAATCTAACTCGGTGGTCGTAGCATTTCAAAAAGGTTGAGATGCAGTTCTGTCGATCCCTCGTTTGTGCATGCCATGATCACTAGGCCGGGATGCCTTGTTAAAAAATCATAAAAAAAATTTCACTGCCACCAATGTTAATGATATATGCCGCGGGTCCGGCCACTACTACAGGATTGAATTTGCACAGCGTGCACTTTTGGCCTCCGTGGCGGGCACTGAGTTTGCCCGCCACGGTACATACAGCGATTTATCGAGGCGGGCATTTTTTATTTACCATGACAAAGTTTTTTTGCCCGCCGCAGTAAATCGATTTACCGCGACGGGCGCCTAACGACGTCCGCCACGGAAAATAACCTATTTACCGTGGCGGGCGCCTTAAGGCGCTCGCCACAGTAAATCGATTTACCGCGGCGGGCGCCTAAAGATGTCCGCCACGGAAAATACCCTATTTACTTCGGCGGGCATCGTTTAAGGCCCGCCACGGAAAATCGGAGGCCCAATAACAAAGCGAGGCCCACTATTTCCGTCGTCATATATATACACAGACTCGCACTCCCAGCAGCCGCGCCTCCCTCTCTCATCTCACTCTCTGCTCCGCGACTCCCTCCCCTCCCCGACTCCCTCTCTCTCTCCGCATGGGGCAACGTCGGCGCGCTGGGCGATGGCGCGCGTGGGGCAACGGCAGCATGCTGGGCGATGGCACGTGCGGAGCAACGGCGGCGCGCGGGGAGACGGCGCGCGCGGGACGACGGCATGCGGGTCGACGGCGCGGGGCTAGGGTTTCGGATCCGGCAGGCCAGCGGCGCGGAGGACGTCGATCCAAGGTAGGTGAGTTCATCTCCCTCTTCCTCTCCATCTACCTCTTCCTCTCTCCATCTCCCTCACTCCTCCCTCTTCCTCTCTCCAGATCCGACGGCGGTGACTTCCTCCTCCACGGATCGTGGGATGGCAACGACGAGCCCGTCCTGAGGCGGATCTGGCCGGTGGCGGCGCGCGGTGACCGGATCCGGCCGGTGACGGCGTCCCGAGGCGGATCCGGTCGGTGGCGGCGCGCGGTGGCCGGATCCGGCGGGCGAGGACGGTTCGGCGCGGCGGCCTCCCTCCACCACGGCCTCCTCTTCTCCCTCCCCGAGCGGCACGGATCTGCAGCCGTGGGAAGCCCAGATCCGTCACCGGTGGGCTCGCCAGTGGGCTCGAGAACGGGCTCACCGACGGGCTCCTGGTTTTTTTTTTTTTTTAAATGATTAACCGAAGCGGGCATCCTAACGTGTCCGCCACGGTTAAGCCACGATTTACCGTGGCCTCTAGGCCACGGCGGACGGCTTTGCCCGCCGCGGAAAACCAAAACGCCCGCCTCCAGTAAAGTTTGTGTAGTAGTGGGCCCTAACGTTTCGGCATAACATACCAAGGTAATAAAGTGACAATATCTAAAATAGCGTGCATTTGCATAAAAAGCTAGGTTTCGTTGTGGAGGACCCCAACACCACCTAAGCAAAAACCATGATACGCTACTAAGGTAAGTGACATGCGCAGTGATGTCATTTTCTGATACCTTATTCGGAGCAGATTCTTCCATTCATATGCATAGATTTGTTGTAATTTGGGGGGAGGGGGTGAACGAAAGCTCAAAGGTAAAATAGTCCTCCTTTCCCCGGCGCCTTTATTATATTCTCTTGCTTATTACACCTTGATCCATCCTACTGGCCACTTACCGGCAGTGCCGTCATGTCATCACCACAGATCAAGTGAGTAAGCATCAGGTTTTTCTAAATCAAATGACCACCAACCGTTCCCTCTATTGGGTGCGCGTGTTAACGCTAACAATTAACTAATGATCAAGCTAATTTATGGATAGTCGCGCGCGTGTACAGCAAGGTTGTCAGGATTGTGGTACTACATGCATCCTCTGTTTCAAAAAGAATATAGTTATAGCACAGTACCAAGTTAGAGTATCTCACTAGTAGAAAACAGACCTTTTGTTTCGTCACCATTTTCGGAGTTACTCCTGGCATTTTGTGAACCCGGGAGTGAAGGAGATTTAATCCTGGCTATACCCTCGAGCTGGGAGTAAAGGTCGCTGCCCAACGCTGCTGGCTCGGCAGGTATACCTTTAGTCCCGGTTAGAGGCTATAACCGGGACTAAAGATCGACATTTAGTCCTGGCTAGAGCCACTAACCGGGACTAAATATTTAGTCCCGGCTGGAGGCTTTAGACGGGAATAAATATTGCTCATTGTTCCTGGTTATAACCTTTAACTGGGAATAAAGCTTCCGCCAGTAGTTATTAAAAAAACAAATAGTTTTAGTTTATTAGTTTCATTTATATTCTTTTCTTAAGTATACTTTGATTTTTAGAGTATTTTGTTGAAAAAATAGTTTTAGATTTTAGGGGAAAAATATAATTTTCACACATAAGTTTTTCAGTTTTATTTTATCGTATTTCGACGCAAAATTCTAGTGTTTTCAATCTATAATTCACCGTATTCCATCTCACGCGGCACAAAGAAAAATGTAATAATAAAAATAATTATCAGAAAAACCTAACATCTTGTGTGGGCCCATATTTTGGGGGTAAATGACTGGCAAAAAAATTTCAACCCTATCTATACACCTAAATGACATAGGCGGAGTCGACGTGCTTCACAGAGATATATAGAACCTTTCGTCGAACCCTATCTATACACCTAAGTTCTCTAGGATTCTGAGGTCCATGTGCTTTCTAGTGCCGGATTGGGCTCAAACTTTTTCTCAAGACTGCAAATTCCCTGTGTGAAGCCACCACCAAGTTCGAGATTTTTCTGAGCTGGTTTGGTGCTTTTTGCACTTTAATTGAATTTCCGCACTAATTCACCAATTAATTATACATTGAACTGAGTCCACCCCCGAAAAGATCCGGAATGGTGCCAAACTTTGCCAAATGGTCTCTTGTGCCCTAGGAGACAAATATTTGTGGAGGTTGATGCAAATTTTTATTGTTTTGAATATGTAATTCACCGTATTTCGTCTCACGCGGCACAAAGAAAAATGTAATAATAAAAATAATTATCAGAAAAACCTAAGATCTTGTGTGGACCCATATTTTGGGTGTAAATGACTGCCAAAAAAATTTCAACCAATTTCGACATAGGCGTAGTCGACGTGCTTCACAGAGGTATATAGAACCTTTCGTCGAACCCTATCTATACACCTAGGTTCTCTGGAATTCTGAGGTCCATGTGCTTTCTAGTGTTGAATTGGGCTAAAACTTTTTCTCAAGACTTCAAATGCCTTATGTATAGCCACCACCAAGTTCGAGATTTTTCTGAGCTGGTTTGGTGCTTTTTGCACTTTAATTGAATTTCTACGCGAATTCACCGATTAATTATACGTTGAACTGGGTCCACCCCCTAAATGATCCAGAATGGTGCCAAATTTTGCCAAATAGTCTCTTGTGCCCTAGGAGACAAATATTTGTGAAAGTTGATGCAAAATTATATTGTTTTGCATATGTAATTCGTCGTATTTCGTCTCACGCGGCACAAAGAAAAATGTAATAATAAAAATAATTATCAGAAAAACCTAAGATCTTATGTGGGGCCATATTTTCGGTGTAAATGATTGCCAAAAAAATTTCAAGCCATTTCGACATAGGCAGAGTCGGCGTGCTTCACAGAGGTATATAGAACCTTTCATCGAACCCTATCTATACACCTAGGTTCTCTGTGACTCTGAAGTCAATTTGCTTTCTAGTGCCGGATTGGGCTCAAACTTTTTCTCAAGACTACAAATGCCCTGTATGTAGCCACCACCAAGTTTGAGATTTTTCTGAGATGGTTTGGTACTTTTTTAACTTTAATTGAATTTGCGCCCGAACTCACCGATTAATTATACAATGATTAATGAAGAACCTAAAGATTTACGTTACAATTACGTGAAAACTAATTTCCTGTCGAAAACCAATAAATTTAATAATTTCAATTAAAGTCTACATTTTTGCATTAACGAAAATAGTGAGTATTAGTTGCATTATGTTCAACATTTATAATAAAAAACATAATAGTTTAGGTCACATATGTTTTTGTGTGCAGTAAATGAAAATAAAGTTTATTACTTTTTCTAAAAAAATTATGCCTAGTATTGAATTTACTGCGTAAATAATAAGACTTAAAACATTTAAATACAAAACATATATAAAATAAACTAATCTGCTTAAAAGTTGGCGGAAAATAAAAATGTAGCCCACCTTTAGTCCCGGCTCCTGCCACCAGCTGGGACTAAAGGTGGGCTGCATTTGGCGGTCTGCCAAAAAATCCTTTAGTCCCGGCTCCTTCCCACAGCCGGGACTAAAGGTCCCCCCTTTAGTCCTGGCTGGTGGAAGGAGCCGGGACTAAAGGTGCTTTAGTACCGGGCGGTGGATGGAGCCGGGACTAAAGGTCCCCCCTTTAGTCCCGGCTGGTGGCCGGAGCCGGGACTGATGGAGCCGGGACTAAAGGTCCCTCTCGTATAAACCGCCGCCTCCCTTCTCTCTTCCTCCTCATCGATTGTCTTCGTCTTCAGCACGTCCCCAGAGCCCCGGCCACCCCCAACGCCACCTTCCTCACCGGAGGGCACCCCGAGGCTCGCCCACCTCGCCGGAGTAGCCCCGACGCCGCGCCCCTCACCGAGGAGCCCCCGGCCGCCCCCAAAGCCGCGCGCGCGCGCCACGTCGCCTCGGACGCCGCACCTTCTTCCTCACCGGAGGGCATTGTCCCGACGCCGCGCCTTATCCATGACATCCTGTTGCTCGTAAGCTCGATCGTTTTCCCAGTCGTGGCCGCCATGGTCATGTCAGAGTGTGTCTCGCCGCCGTGGCCGCCATGGCTGATGTAGAGCTACCTCCGGTGCGTCTGCTGCTGTTCTAGGTGTCGGGGTAAGTTCGCGGGGTGGTGTTGGTCATGCTGTTGCGGTCCGCCTCGCCGGAGCCTCGCCGCCAGCGAGTTTGGTCGGCCAGAGTCGGCAGCACCGCCGTGCGCTCTGTTTGGGTCGCTGACATGCGGGTCCGGGTCGTTAGTGAGAGAGAGGGAGAGAGAACACGGAGATTTCTTATTTTCTAGATTTTAAATAGTGCAGCAACTTTGCAAATTCATAGGAAAATAATTACAGCTCCAAAAATTCTGAAAATTTGTGTGTAGCTTCTGTACATGTTCTATTATGGTTTAAAAATATGAAACTTGAAATTTGAATAAATTTTTAATGTTCAAAAATTCAGTCAATTAATTGATAAATGTAATTTCCATCATTTTTGTAGGCCACTGTATAACTCCAAAAATTATGAAATTTGTTTTGGTACACTAATTTGTCATGAGGAAGCTTACATAAAATTTTGAGGTCATTTGGAACAAGTTCGTTTTGAGCTTATTTCCAAATTAATTCAAAAATGGATAAAAGCAAACCCTAAGTGTTAGGTTTAGGGTTTGATCTTGTTTTGGTCATATTTCATGCACCATGAAAGCATCATGTTTACATTATCATCATGTTGAAGCATATGTTATTATTTCATGTAGAATCCAAGAGTGAACCGATTCTAGTTGAGCAAGTTGTGGAAGAATGCCCGGTTGTCTCGGGATTCGATAATTGTGGTATTGATCCGGAACCCGAGATCGTCAATGAAGGCAAACCCCGGTTTATGCATTAAACCATTACCTTGTTTACTTTAAAAAGTTTATCACCTATGTTACCTATTGCATTAAGTTGATTAATTCAAATGTTACCTACTTGATGCATTGCCTACCTTGTTAATTGTTTACCATCCTTGAAGATGATTTCATTTACAAAGACGTAGAATTGCTTAGTATGCTTTATGGTAGGCTTTCAAAGTAAAAGTTTTGATACAATCAAAGATGGCATACTGGCCAAAGAAAGAAAGAAGATAAAATCAATTGTGTTATATTCTGATACCATGTGGCCTATACCCTAAACCCTAAACCACCCTAAACCATAAACCCTAAACCACCCTAAACCCTCCCCGGCCACCGACGCTGGCCGGCCACCCCGCGCAGGCACCACCGCCCCGAAATGTGTATGAAATGTCTATGAAACCCTAATTGCATAATTATTGTTTTATAATTGTTTAGGCTCTCTATGGCCGACCCGAGAGACGATGACCTGGAGGCAGAAATGATGGATATTATCAACGCCGGCACTGAACATTGTGCCGATGTTGATAATGACCAGCAGGAAGACGACAGAAGTCAATACTTGAATCTCGATCATGAAGATAATTCCGGCAAGGTATATATTTCTCAATATCTAGCTCTCATTTATTTATTATGCATACATGTAGCCCACTGGATCGACCTTCGTTTTATAATACTTTTTGTGTTTCTATGCGTACATAGCCGTCTGGATCGACGACGACGACGGGGAACACAAAGAATGTTCGAGGGGCCAAAAAGCCGTTGGAAGGCCGCTACATTATCTCAGAATTCAACGTGGCTACAGGCGAACCACTAGGACAATATGCACAGAAATTCGTGTACCACTGTGGGTACCTTGTAAGGGACAAGCTCCCGATCAATGCCCGTGAATGGAAAAAAATAACAATGCTCCTCATATTAGTTATGTCTCTGATAAGGATAAGGAGCTAATTTGGCAAGATGTTCTTGCACATTTCACGCGCCAAACAGATGATTATCATGAAGACATCACCCACGAAAGGTTGACGGAGCGAGTTAGGCACTGGACAATGAAGAAGATGGCCACCCAATTCCAATCTTGGAAGAAGCAGCTGTACAAATCATACGTCAAGAAGAATAATAATCCAAATTGGAACGATAAGGGCCCAATCGCGAAGGCAAGGCCCTACTAGGAGGAATTTGTACAGTACAAGACATCAGAAGAGAGTGCGGAACGGACGAGAAGGAACCAAGAGAATTCTAGACAAAAGCAATACCACCATAACATGGGATCAGGTGGCTACGCGACTTTCGTTCCCAAGTGGCAAAAAATAGAAGCAGACCTTATTGCCAAGGGGGTCGTACCTGAATCAGCACCATGGCCTGAACGCACAAAGCATTGGTTTTTAGGTCATGGGGGAGGATAAGACCCAGTCATCGAGAAGCTCGTCCATGGCACAAAACTCGAAAGAGCAACGGAAAGGTTGATTCAAATTCTAAAAGCTAGAGATAGTGGACTATTCTGGCCCAACAGAGAGAAAGATGAACTGACATATTCCATCGGGACCACTAAGCATTGTGGACGAACTAGAGGCAAAGGGGCCATTCCGTGGGTGCAAGGTTTCCCTGAATGGACCGATTCGTACAGAAGCCGCCAGAGACGGAAGGATGAGGAGGTAGAGAGGATCCGCATCTTGCAGCAATATGTTGTTGAGTCACGGGAAGCGGTGCTTGAATCACAAAGGCGAGAAAAAGAAATGCAAGCGAAAATGCAAGAGGAAGTCGCAAGGCAAGTGCAAATACAATTGAGTGCCCACGGGATTACAACAGCTCCGGGAATCAACATTAGCCCCCCCGGTCAGTTGAGAAGCAGTTGTGCTTCTATGGAGCTGCCTAATGCCATAAAAGATGCAGAGCTGCGCTTCACCGTGGATGACATTACTAAACCTTTTACATCATGTGAGCTGCACATTCCAAAAGATAATGGCACAGTGAAGGTGGCTATTCATGTTGTAAACCCTATCGACCGTACCAAGACACCAAGAATCCATGGGGCAGTAGTACCAGCTGGATATGCTACCGTCTCGGTGGATAAAGCTATTGAAGGTTTTAGCGATGTGCCTCTTGACATTCATGGAGGTGACGGGGAGAAGACCGTGGGAGAAGCAGAGAAGTCATTCATCGCATGGTGCAAGCGCTACATCAATATTCCCGGGAAGCTGTTGCCGCACAATAGGTACGGATGAAAGTGAATGAAACAATTTTTTTATTAATTTTATATTGCCTCTTAAATAACAATTGACTCATTGTCTTCTGTACACACACAGCAGGGCCTCCCCCAACCTAAGTCCAATAGTACAATCACCAGACAAGCATAGTGCTCTGGGCGGCGGTTACGATGGGGTAGAAGACACGGCTGCATCCCCACCATCTCCAAGACGGTCTCCACGACCACCACCACTGCCTCCAAGGTGTTCCCCAATGCCACCTCGAAGGTCTCCAACGCCTGTTCCCCCACCTCAAAGGCGTTCCCCAATGCCGCCTCGAAGGTCTCCAATGCCTGTTCCCCCACCTCCAAGGCGTTCCCCAACGCCGCCTCGAAGGTCTCCAACGCCTGTTCCCCCACCTCCTCCCATGAACCAGGGAAGATGGCTGCAAACAAATAAGCCATCTGCCCCGCCGACGAAGACGACCAAGAAGGCCCCCGTGAAACCAAGGCCAATTCCACAAAAATTGCCTGGTGAAATGAGTAAAGAGGAGTTAGATGATGCATTTAAAAAACCATCAAGCATTCTTCTCGAGCATGTGAAGAGAGAGAAGCGAGAGAGAGAAGAACACTTCCACCTACCTCCAGGCTAAACTAAGGCGGATGGTGGAAGTCGAAAGCGTAAAAAAAAGAGGCGGCAAGCTCGTAAGCCCTCACCACCATCAGACTTTGACCGCACTCTTAGCAAGATAATCAAGAAAGCCGCTAAAGCAGGGAAAACTGTTGCACAACTTAGAGAACAAGAATTGCAATCAGTCCCTCCTCTAGTTATTGCTAATGAATATGGTTCAAACATAGATATGCTGGATATGATGGAAATACCTGCTGATAAAGAAGTGGATATGATGGAACTTGCTAACTTTTATGCTCTGAGAGGTATCGACCTTGGCGATTTCCTCTTCGAAAGTGCGCCGGTAGTAGATGAATGGCAGAAATATGAGCATGGCAGGAGTCTATGGAATCCTAAAACCATCAATGAACTAGGTACACAATTGTTCAAGCTAAACACCTTGTACCTCAACGCGTGTCATCGGAAAGAGTTCTATATTTCTGTCAGAATCAAAGACAACCATTGGTTCCGTGGCGATGACGTTATGTACATTGAGTTTGCTGAATTACACCAACTAGTCCACCGGAACTCTCTCGACAAAACTCTCATCAGCTGCTATTGTCTGTAAGTGATTCTTTCTACTAATTAATAATAAGTCGCTACATACGTACATGTCTGTGTTTATTATCCTAACTCTATATATATGATGCAAGTTTGAGATGGGAGAGTGCAAAAAGAGAGGGTGTACTGATATTGGTTTCATTGATCCACATATCGTATTCAAAAACCCTAAACCCCATCCAACATGGAAAATAGAAACGGAGGCCAATATCAAGATGTTCTTAGAGAAGCAACGTGACAAGAAATGTATACTCTTCCCCTACAACTTCAGGTAAGTGTTCATAATGTCGATGATCGTGTATCCATATATATATGTTCACTATACCTGTTAGCTAATTAATGAGTGTTAATGGATATGGCAGTGAACACTGGATATTGATGGAACTCGATCTAGAGAAAGGTCATCTAGGCATTTGGGACTCGATGAGAAAAGAGCAAAAAGAGTTCCAAGAGATGATAGATATTATTCAGAGGTAATTGCAGTCTCACTAGCAAAACTATTCCATTCTCTCTCCATGCAAATTAATGGTCCAAATATTTTTTATGTTATTTGGTAGCTGTTGGAAAAGGTCTGTTAGGAACACCATATGAAACGCAAAGTGCCACTAAAAGTAGTGCTATACAAAGTAAGTACTATATACCTACCTTAGTTCAATTTCCCTATGCTCGGATGATGACGAATATTTTTCTCGTAAAGTGGGTTCTGCTGCAGCCCTAAGGGACCAATCTCTGTGGATACTATGTTTGCGAGTTCATGAGAGTGTGCTCAAAAAGAACTAGTCTAGTGGAAAAAAGGGTAAGTGTACACATATATATATATATATTCTTCATACATATATTTATATATATATATATATCGTGATAGATACAATTTATTTATCATTATTCTTGATACACATATATATATACATACTAATATACTTTTTCTTTATCTCATATCTCAAATTGAAGACTCGTTGGTTGAAGGAAAAAACCCTGGACACACACCATCTCAAAGCAATCCAAGAGAAAATAGGTGGATTTCTGAATGATCAGGTCTTAACTCCCGGCGGCTAGTTTTACTATGACCCAAATATGTGATGATGAAAGCCAAATTTCATATTGATCCAAAGAACATGTGATGATGAAATGTACAATTAATGCAAATTTTACATGTGACGATGAAATGTAATATTATGTTTTAGTTTACTTTTACTTGTGTTGCTTGCGTGCATTGATCGAGCAAAAACTTTACAGTACGCGCACGTATACGTATATTACTTTGCAGCGAATAATGCATATTCGAAAACCAAATTAAAACAAAAAAGAATCATCAATTGAAATAAGCAGGAAAAGAAAAAAAAGACCCTTTAGTCCTAGTTGGTAATACCAACCGGGACTAAAGGGTCTTGCCCAGGCGCTGGTGTGGCTACCTTTTTAGTCCCGGTTGGTATCACCAACCGGGACTAAAGGTCCACTTCTATTCCCGGCTACTAACCCTTTATTCCCAAACTCCTATTCCTGGCTGCGTAACCGGGAATAAAGGGGGTTGGCAGCCGGGAATAGAAGCCCTTTTTTTACTAGTGTCTCAAGTTTGACTAACTATATATAAAAACTATAAAGAATTATGATATCAAGTAAGTATGTTATTATATTTGCCATGAGATATATTTTTATAATATACTTATTTGACATTATAAATATTAATATTTTTTATCTATATATTTGGTCAAACTTTGGACACTTTAAAATTACATTCATTTCTAGACACACGTAGTACGTGTAAGACCGCTTGTATGGGACCGTGACGTCTAAGAGAGGGGGTGAATTAGGCAACTTAACACTCTAACTCTAAACTATGGCCTCTTTTTCTATCCTTAGCAAACACCTATGCAAAAGATAAACTATTTAAATGTGCAACTACGGTTTTGCTAGTGTGTTGTTGTCTCTACTGCAAAAAGGAGTTATGCAACCTTGGTTCTAAACCTATCAACTAGCCTATCACTAAGCTAGTAAAGTAAAGCACAAACCAAGATTGCAATGTAAATGCGGAAGCTAAAGAGTAAGGTAGAGATATGCAAACTCCCGTCAACGACGCTAGTATTTTTACCGAGGTATCGAGAAGTGCGTAAGCTTCCCCATAGTCATCATTGGAGCCCCTCGCAAGGGCCAAGCTCCCAGTCGGGTAACTCCGTGGATAGCCCTGGGCCTTCTCCACACGCAAGTGGGTCTCCGGTGTGCCTTTCGGCAAGTCTCTCCTAGATCGCTCCCCGCCATCTTCACTATCAAGCTTCCGGTCGAACCGTTGTGGGCCTTGTTCCCTTCGGTACACGGTGGCGGCCACACCACAAACACGGTTGTAGTGATCTCACAAGACTACAAGCCCCTCCGATGTATAGCAATGGTATGCACAAGCACCGAGTGATAAGATGTGTGCAAACCTCAATAAACACTAGGCCTAAACCTAGAGCAAGCGCATAAGCGGTGGTCTAATCAATCTAAGCACTTCACAAAGCACCTACGCTAATCACCTAATGAATCACTAAGCACTATGCAAGTGGAGATGACTAAAATGGTGTATCAACAACCTTGGTATGTTTCCTCAACTCTCCACAACTATCTTAGCCGGTGAGGGGGTGTCTATTTATAAGCCCCATAGAGAAAGTAGCCGTTGGGGACGAAACTTAGTTTTCTGTTACTGACCAGACGCTGCTGTCGTCTTGACCAGACGCGTCTGGTCGTCCCGACCATTGAGGCGCGCGTGTTGATCGGACTCTGGGCCGAGTCTGGTCACACTCGTTCGGACGCGTCCAGTCATGTTGGCGCCGCTCTAGAACCTCTATGGTCTCGATCGGACGTTGTTGTTCCCCCGTCCGGTCGATCATCCGCCAGCGTCCTGTCGCGCTGAAAATGTTGCCGAGATGATGACCAATGCCATCGTCGCGTCCGGTCCTATTTCTTCTTTAGCGTCCGGTCGCCTATTGACGCTTACAGCTATCTCGAACTGCCGATTGGATGCGTTCGGTCCTTATAGTGCCGCGTCTAGTCACCTCTGTCAAGCTTCGTTTCTTCGCGATCTTGCGTCCGGCTTGGTTCCCATGTTCGTGCTTAGACTTTACTTGATATCTTGGATCTTCTCTTGTGCTTCTAGGGCCTTGCTTATGGTGTTGATCGTGGGATCATCATGTCGACTTCGTCCTAGTCACGTCTTGCACTCTATTGAACTACAAAATAATTACTTATAAATTCATTAGTAAAATTTGGTTGTGTTGGTCATCAAACACCAAAATCCAAAGTAAATGGGCCTAGGGTCCATTTTCCTTAGACCGCTGACCATGGTAAGTGGACCATTACTACCTAGAAAATTATAGTAAGATATTGGACCATTACTTACCTAGAAAAACCCATAGTAAAGATATTGTGCATGACCAAAGTCATCCTTCAAATTAAAATAAAGTAATTCTAGAGGCTGTTAGATTGCATTATATTATATTATATTTCATTTTTCATGTGCATATATTTTTACAAAAGATTGCATTCCGGGACTAAAGGGGTTGTTGTGATATATAAACAAGTTTGCCTCTCATCCTCTATTTTTAGTCCCGGTTGGTAATACTGACCGGGACTAAAGGTTTTTTTCTTTTTCTTTTCTTTTCATTTTTTTTTCTTTTCAAAATAGGTTTTCGAAGTAATTATACATTTATACTTTCGGCTTCAAGCATAGAAATATATATATATATATGCATGCATGCATGCATGCATATGTGTATTTTACATTATATTATTTCAAGTGCATATATTACAAAAGATTGTTGTTGTGATATATAACAAGTTTCCTCTTATCCTCTAACTTGGCTTCCATGGCGTAGAACTCGCCCTTGGAATCGATGACCTGCTCATTAAAAAAAATTCGCTATAGACTCTTGAATTGCTTTGATTTGGTCTTGCCGTATGACCTTTTCCTCCAACCATTGAGCCTACAGGTTTTGAATTAAAGGAAAATAAATTAATATATGTACATATATATATATAAAGACATAGTAATACAATCAATAATAATAATTAAATGAATATATAGTGTATTTTTAACGTATTTCTTTGAGTCTCTCTGTAGGAGTTCTTTGGGAGACCACCTTGATAAACTTGCAAACATAGTAACCACGATGAGTTGTTCCCTGTTCTCTCGCCTTAGACACCACTTTACGAGAAAAAGATTTGTCATCCAATCTGGTGATCCGGTGAAAGCTATATGTTTAATTAATAAAGATGATGCGATTTAGGGACTTACTTTCAAAGGGATTACATTCAAGTGGCTTTTTGCATTTTCCCATGTGTTGCTTCTCAATAAAGGTTTTCCAAACACTGCCCAATAAAAAATTTGCCACGTCATCAGATATAGTTAATCATCATGTTTGTGTGTATATATAGTTGCTAGAGATACTGAAATTACCTCTGGATAATATCTATCATATCTTGGTAGTCTTGTTGTGGTTTTCTCATCGAGTCATAGATTATCATGTGACTTTTCACCAGATCGATGTCCATCAATATCCAAAGATTGTTGCATGTGTTTATAGGATATAACGCATAACACTCATTAATTAACTAGAATCAACATATGAGTCATTAAGGATGATCGACATTATTAACACTCACTTGAAGTTGTAGGGAAAGAGTATATCCTTCTTGTGGCATTGGTTTACTAAGAAGTTCATGAGGTTACTCTCTCACTTCGCACTTCCAATTAGTCTTTGGAGTAATCGGATCTTTGAATACTATATGGGGATCAACAAAACCAATTTCATTGCAGCCTACCTTTCTCGAAAGCTCATCATTGTAAATCTTCATATATATAGTACTTGTTAGGATAATTTATTTGCATATACACACATATGATGAGTTTAATAATAGATCGAAAGAATTATTACTTACAGGCAATAACAGCTAATGATAACTTTGTCCAGAGAGGTCAGGTGGCATAGTTGATGAAATTCTGCAAAGTCAACATACATAACATCATCGCCACAGAACCAATGTTCGTCTCTAATTCTGACACCAACGTAGAAGTCTCCACTGGTAGACGCCTGCATGTACCACTTGTTTAGCGGTGTACATTTTAAGCGCCCCCGCATCGAGATAAGGCTTGAGGGTTGTATAGACTCGCCTAGTACAAATTTTTTCTTCCAAATATCAACCTCCGCCGCACTCTCAATGTTTCCATCACCAAACATCTGGTAAAGGTCGAGACCAGTCTCATCAATAAATTCACCAAGGTGATCCAAATCGACATCCGGAGGTATGTTTGCCTGATGCATTAATTCTAATTTCAAACCATATTCATTACCAACAACTAGCGGGGGGACTAATTGGTGCGATTGTTGTTCGAGTTGGGCAACTCCTTTCCCTGCCCGCTTCTTTTTCTGTGCCGCCTCAATTGACTTGGTGAGAGTGCGGTCATAGTCCGTTAACGTTGATTTGGACGGCTTATGAGATTCCCGCTGTTGTTGCTGGTAAGAAGCCAACTTTTTTCTTAGAATATCTGGAGCTACGAAGAAGTACAGTTTCTCTGGGTTTCTCCTTGCTTCTTGATTCTTTTTAAGTTTGTCATAGAATCTGGACATATCTTTTTTATATGCATCAGTTCCTTCTTCCTTCTCTTTAGATGTTATTTTGGGAATAGCCCTTGGTTTCACGGTGGCTTTCTTTCTTTGTCAAGGGACCGGTTCTTCGCTTATGGGCTGGCCTCTTGCTAGCACTTGGCTTCTTGGTAGGCGGGGGCGGGGGAGGCGTTGGAGACCTCCTTGGAGGTGGTGGCAGCGGCGTTGGAGACCTCCTTGGAGGTGGCGGCTGCGGCGTTGGAGACCTCCTTAGAGATGGTGTGGATGCAGCCTCGCCTTCCAACACAATGTTATCGTGTAGAGCACTATGATGATCTGGCGATTGAACAATTGGATTTAGGTTGGGGGAGGATCTGCTACAAGGAGGAAGAACGCAAGGAAGAAGATGGCAGTGGTATATATATGCCACACCCCTTTACTCCCGGTGCCATCCCCCCACCGGGAGTAAAGGTTTATAAGCACCGGGAGTAAAGGTTTTTTTGACGGGCCACGAAACTGCAGCCCATCTTTACTCCCGGGTGGGCTTCCAACCCGGGAGTAAAGGTGGGCTACAGTTTTGTTTTCCGCGTGTTTTAAGCAAATTTTTTTAATAGAAATGCAATAGTCTTGTTAAATACATAGTAAATTAAATAAAATTCATAAAATTATTTTGTTAAAAATATGGATTTTCTTTTTCTTTATTGCACATAGGAAAAATCTATAACCTAACTTTTTTATTTTTTGTTACAATTATAAAACATAATATAACTAATATTTATTATTTCGTTAATGCAAAAATATAGTGTTTAATTAAAATTATTAAAACTATTGGTTTTGGATAGGAAATTTGTTTTCACATCATTTTAACGTTAATATTTTAATTTTTCATCACTCAATATCCTAATTTACCTTTTTGAGAGAGAAATCCCACCAAATCAAACATTGATTTAATTTGAAACATGACATAATAAACATCTGAATTCACAATTATTACATAATATCTCAAACACACACTACATTAAATCACTATATCATCAAGTGGGCACAGCAGTGAACTTCTTCTTTACGTATGTCCCTTGGTTATGATCGCGTCGTAACCATGGTGTGTCCTCATCATTTATCAAGATGCTAGGGTCTTTGTTCACTTTGAAGGGTGGAATTCGGTCATTCTTTTCATAATCTTCTGACATGTCCGACTTGTCCTCAATTCCCACGATGACTCTTTTCCCTGAAAGAACTATGTGGCGCTTTGGCTCTTTGGTTGAGTCATTATCCTTTTTCCCTCTTTTTGGTTTGGTAGACATATCATTGACATAGAACACCTGATTCACATCCTTGGCAAGGACGAATGGTTCATCTTTGTACCCAATATTACTAAGGTCTACTGTTGTCATTCCATACTCGTTGTCTACTGTTACCCCGCCTCCGGTCACCTTGACCCATTGGCACTTGAACAATGGGATCTTCAAAGTAGGTGCATATTCTAGTTCCCATATGTCATCTATGCGTCCATAATATGTCTGCTTATTCTCATTCGGGTCTGTGGCATCTATGCGGACACCACTGTTTTGGTTGGTACTCCTTTTATTTTGGGCTACTGTGTAGAATATGTTCCCATTTATCTCGTACCCTTTGTATGTGACGATATGCCATGATGGTTGCATAGCCAATAAATACAGTTGCTCATGGATGCTCTCATCACCTTGACATTTTTTTCGCAACCAACCACCGAAAGTTTCCATGTGCTTACGCGTAATCCAAGCTTCAGTCTTCCCTAGAAACTCGGATCGTAAGAGATCCTTGTGTGTCTCAATATACGGATCTACCAAAGAGGAGTTCTGTAGAACTGTGTAGTGCGCTTTATTGAAATAATCATCATCCGTACCAATATATGTTTTCCTCCCTAGTGTCCCCTTTCCGCTTTGTCTCCCCTCATGTCTCGATTCAGGAACACCAATCAAGTCAAGGTTGGGAATAAAGTCAACACAGAACTCAATGACCTCTTCTGTTCCACAGCCCTTGGCGATGCTCCCTTCTGGGCAAGCACGGTTGTGAACATATTTCTTTAGGACTCCCATGAATCTCTCTAAGGAGAACATGTTGTGTAGGAACACAGGACCTAGAATGAAAATCTCCTTGACTAGGTGAACTAGGAGGTGTGTCATGATATCAAAGAAGAAAGGAGGGAACACCAACTCAAAGCTGACGAGACATTGAACCACATCATTCTGTAGTTTGGCTAGATCAGTTGGATCAATTGCCTTCTGAGAAATTGCATTGACGAATGCACATAGCTTCACGGTGGCTAGACGTACATTTGGAGGTAGAATTCCTCCTAATGCAACTAGAAGTAATTGCGTCATGAGAACGTGACAGTCATGGGACTTTAAGTTACAGAATTTCTTCTCTGGCACATTTATAATACCCTTTATATTCGAGGAGAATCCAGATGGTACCTTGATGTTGTTTAAGCATTCAAACATGATTTCCTTCTCCTCTTTGCTTAGAGTGTAGCTGGCAGGACGTAAGTAATGGCGTCCATCATCTGTCTTCTCTGGATGCGTGTTGTCTCTTTCTCTCAAACAACGCAGTCCCTGTCGTGCTTTAAATGTGTCCTTAGGCTTTCCATACACACCCATGAAGCCTAGCAGTTCACACAAAGATTCTTCGTCAGTGCATCACGTCGATCGAGCTGCGGACCTCTAGGACTTGCCAATAGGGTAGGTCCCAAAATATGGACTTCTTCTTCCACATGGGTGCGTGACCGTTAGCGCTCTTTTGGAACAGGTTGGCTTCCATGTCCTTTTCCAAAGACGACTTTCACATCATTGACCATATCGAGTACATCCTCACCGGTTCGGTTATGCGAGGCTTGGTCGTGGTCTCGCCTTCCTTTAAAATGCTTGCCTTTCTTTCTTACGGGTGATTTGCGGAAGAAATCGACGATGGCCAAGGTACACGACCTTTCGACATTTTTTCAAGAATACACCTCTAATATCACCGAATCAAAGGTGTGCATGCATTATAACCCTTGTTTGACTCTGAAAAGATTACTTAGAGCAGGCCAATCATTGATTGTTACGAACAACAATGCTCATAGATCAAAGTGTTCCTATTTGTACTCATCCCACACACGCACACCTTCTTTATTCCACAAAATGAGAAGTTTGTCAATAAGTGGTCTCGGTACACATCGATGTCATTGCCAGTTGCTTCGGCCTTGGATGAGCACAGCATCATAATGAACTTCCGCTTCATGCATAACCAAGGAGGAATGTTGTAGATACTTAGAGTAATGCCAAGTGCTATGACTACGCTTCGCTCTCCAAAAGAATTGATACCATCTGTACTTAAAGCAAACCTTAAGTTTCTTGCGTCATTTGCAAACTCTGGGAATTCTCTGTCGATTGCTCTCCACTGGGACCCATCAGCAGGGTGTCTCAATATATTGTCTACCTTACGGTCTTCTTTGTGCCATCGCAACAATTTTGCATTTTCTTTGTTTCTGAACAGACATTTCAAGCGTGGTATTATAGGAGCATACCACATAACCTTGGCAGGGATTTTCTTCCACGGACGTTCGCCCTCAACATCACCAGGGTCATCTCGCCTGATCTTATACCGCGATGCATGGCATACCGGGCATGCATCCAATTTCTCGTACTCTTTGCCATGGTACAAGATGCAGTCATTAGGACATGCATGTATCTTCTCGATTTTTAGCCCCATAGGACAGACAACTTATTTTTCTTCGTAGGTAGTGGCGAGCAATTCATTGTCCTTCGAAGCATCTTCTTTTGGATTTTTAGTAACTCTCCAAATCCCTTGTCAGATACACCATTCTTTGCCTTCCATTGCAGCAATTCTATTGTGGTTCCCAACTTTTTCTGCCCATCATCACAAGTTGGGTACAACAATTTGTTGTGATCTTCTAGCATCCGCTCGAACTTGATCTTCTCCTTTTCACTTTCACATTCTCTTTGTGCGTCACGAATGACCTGACAAAGATCATCAGCAGGCTCATCTTCTGTGGCTACCTCTTCTTTAGCTTCTCCCATTGCAGTATCATTGAAGCATGCACCATCAGGAATAATATCATTGTCGTCCCATTGTTCTTCTTCACCTTCTTCCATTACAACGCCGGTTTCTCCGTGCTTCGTCCAACAAATATAGTTTGGCATGAAACCTGACTTGAACAAGTGTGAATGAAGAGTCCTTGAGCAAGGATATTCCACCGTATTCTTACATATGGCACATGGGCAGCACATGAAACCGTCGCGTTTGTTTGCCTCGGCCGCACTTAACAAAGAATTCACGCCGTCAATGAACTCTTGGGAGCGGCGATCAGCATTGTACATCCAATGCCGGCTCATCTGCATTACATGACATAAATACCATATTAAAACCTAGATCATAATTAATTATTTATACAACATGTGTGCCACTATAAAAGGTACAAATTTATGAAAGCATCGCTACAATGTAGACAATCCCAACTACCACTAAAAGAACTAAAGCTAAAATACATTTTAGGAGCACAAGGATTTCGCGACCAATCTCAACTAAAACAGACAGATCCCCTGATTGTGCAACATCTTTGGGCTTCTTCGGCTGGATCACTGCCTCATTAGCCACCGTATCTGCCTGTTGTGTAAGATATTTTTGCACGAGTTCAACATACTCTTCCTCCCAGTAGAAGCCTGAACATCGTCCACTGCCATCCCACTGAAATTAAAACAAAAAATTAGAACTTTAATCACAACCATCATGAAAATAGGTATAAACTAACCATAATCATTAAATACGATAAAATAACTCACATTGCGATCCGGACACTTGTAGAAGATACGATCCTTGTTGGGACCCTCCTTCTTCACTCGGTACTCCATCACAATCTTCGTCTCATCACGACACTTGCCGTATGGAATGAGAGGGAGGCCCGGCCTAAGTCGCTTTGGAAACCTATGAGAGGCCGAGGACCCGGAAGCAGTTGCCATCTACTCTCTATACTCATTTTTTAATACACTATAAATTTCTCATTTTATAAACAAATAAAATTCAGAAACTATAAAATTATCTATATCTCAAAAACATGTTTTAATAAATAACCATCCATTCTAGTTGACCTTGCTTACGTGATCATCTCGGCGAGCATTTCTCCACCGGACGGCACCATACTTGGTCAAGGAAGAGCTCCGATTCTACGAGGAAGGGAACATGCTCGCTGAGATGAACACGGTCCGCAAGTTCAACTAGCTACTTTAACCTTCTTTCATGTAAATATACAAGCTTGAAGTGATTTTGAGCTCAAATTGCTTACAAATAAAAAAACCACAATAAAGAACCATATATATATAGTGAACAAAATGAGATAGGACAATGGTGAAAAATAAGAGTATGAGATTGGTAACCTTTACAACTGAAGAATCGATGGAGGAATCGAAGAATGGATGAAGGAACAATGGAGGGAGGGAGGAAGCAAGAACACTAGTGCAGTGAGCTTCAAAATGTGCTGAGCTCGGGCTCGGGGAGGAAGAAGGAGACGGTCGAGATATAAAGGGGGACCTTTAGTCCCGGTTGGTGGATCCAACCGGGACTAAAGGTAACTTTCCAACCCCGGGCGCAGTCACGACTCGGGAGTAGACCTTTACTCCCGGTTGGAGCCACCAACCGGGAGTAAACGTATACCTTTAGTCCCGGTTGATGGCTCCAACCGGGACTAAAGGTCCCTGCCACCTCTGCCTGGCGCAGTAGCCGTTGGGCAAGGACCTTTAGTCCCGGTTGGAGCCACCAACCGGGACTAAAGGTATCTCTAGTCCCGGACGTAAAAAATGACGGGACTAGAGCCCATTTTGGCCGAGGATCAAAGGTCTGTTGTCTACTAGTGTCACTATTCATGCATGGTTCACTGCTCGCAGTGGCTACCTAATCTGATATACTTGCCATAGCTATCGTGGCAGTGTTTTGTTAATATCTTGTACATTCGAGGGATCCTAAAGGATAAAGTGATGTAAATTAAGGCGTGGGGCTGAACCGCTCAATTGGGCAGGTTACGGCCTGTTTGAATACAAAGTATTTTTGGAGTTTTAGGAAAATATCATGGTTTTGTGAAATACTTTGGTTTTAGAGTGCCATGAAGTGTTTGGGTGCAACAAACTTTATGGTTTTGAATATCATGACATTGCTGAAACTGTAGTCTTATTGGAGTTTTAAAATACTCCACGTACTCTACACCTTTTTTTCTTAACCACTTAAAACTACAGTTTCTTGATAGTATGGTTTCTTAATTAATACTACAACATCCAAACAAGGCCTATTCACAACCAGAATTTTAGACTTCTCCTAGTGATGTGGGCTTCTCCTAGTGTTTTAGCATTCAAAATTTAGTTTAAATTTTTTCTACTAAATGCCTCCTAGTGAGATTCCCAAGTGCTATGATTAGTAGTAGTGTTTTACTATTACCTAAAAACACTAGGAGAAGTACATCCACCATTTTGGTAGTGACTTCTCCTTGGGTGTACAAACACGATATCAACAAAACTTTGATCATCTACAAACTGTGCTCAAGTTAGGTCCACGTAATATAAACTAATCATGCCAAATTTAATTTAACAAGTCATATTATGTTAACAAAAGTTAAAATGGTGGTATGCCTACATAGGATGGATTTTTTTTTTTATGATTGGAGGGATATGTCTAATAAGTTCTTGTGTAGCATCGACAATTATGTTTTATAATAAGATGGTTTTTTTATTGTAAAAGTTGATTTAGCAACCAATTATGTACGACGCATATGAAATCGAATCAAAGGCATCTTTTTTTAAAGGACTGAACAGGCTACAAGGAGGCTAGTATCCAGTACATTTACAGTAGCTCCTGTGATATCCAAAGACTACTATTGACACTACTATTTAATGTGGTTCATATAGTCTCTTGTTCGCATACAACTTCCATTATTATAAATCCTGTTGCGACATATATACCAATATGATGACATACTCCCTCCATTCTAAATTGTAAGTTGTTTTGGTTTTTTTTAGATACACAATAAAATATATATCTAAAAAGGCCAAAAACGGTTTACAATTTGAAATGGAGGGAGTTGTAAAAATAATAGCACACAAAAAACGTATACCTAGCAATTAAATTTAAATGTCCTCAATCAAGGTCCTCCATCAATTTGTAGTTGGCAAACGTAAAGATAATGTCATGCCACACACATGCTAGGATGCAATTTTTTTATCAGAAGTATTCTAAATTGTAAGTTGTTTTAGCCTTTTTGGGTACACAGTTGTTCCTATATATGAATTTCAATATATGCTTTGTCTAGATACATAACTTTTACTATATATCTAGAAAAGTCAGAACGACTTACAATGTATTTAGAGTGGAGGGATTAGTAAATAATAGTAGCACTACCAAAATCGTACGCCTACTAAGTAAATTTAAATGTCCTCCATTAGGGTCCTAAATTATATATTTGTAGTAGTTGTGAAACCTAAAGATAATGTGATGTGGCGCACACACACATGCATGCTAGTTGCTAGGACCCAATTTGTTTTGTCAGAAGTATTCATGCATGCAGGTCTCTGACAAATTGATATCATGCATCCCGGCCTTGTGTTGTGCTGCATATATAATGCAACGCATAAAAACTTTGTGCTGAATGGTACTTCTGAACTTCCACTCATCATGTTGCGAATGCGGTACTAACCACATAATTTTCGCAAATTGCACACTACTGTCCAGTCGCTCGGCTGGCATGTACTCCCTCTGTCCCAATTTATGTGTCGCTTTCGGTTTTCGTGTCGCAAGTTTGACTCGATTTATAGAAAATGCGTACAACATTTGTATTTCCAAATAAATTTATTAAAAAACTAGATTCAAAGATCTTTCCAATGATTACAATTATGTACCATAAATATTAATATTTTTAAATATATATTTTGTCAAAGTTGTTTCTCAGAAAACGAAAATGGTAGATATTTTAAGAACAAGTACATTGCCTTGCCCCTGTTTGCAGTCTGCATGGCCGGCAATAAATACCCCGCACATTTCACTGTCCAGTACTCCAGTCGCTTGGCGGCCGGCCGGCCGGATCATACAGATTTGAAAGGCGGAATAGAACAAGTGTGCCACTGAAGGATGTATAAAATGATTCACATGTCAACTACAGTACGTGTGTGCTATTCGCCTAAGCTCATGAACGACACTGCTTTTGCAAGGCATATAATAAAGAAATGCTTCAATATCATCCAATGTTAGCCTCTGATCGATACATAATGATATTGTAGCTTAAAAGCAGTGGACCATAGCGTGACATCCTTGCACCACCGTTAGTGCTAGCTAGCTGCCTCTAGTTTACACGTGTGAGTGACCATAATAATTCATGCATATGTCCCTCTTTTCACGAATAGTTATATATTCGTGCATGTCTAATACTACAACACACATTTATGTTTTTTCTAAAGTTTTAGTCAAGCTGGTCAAGAACGAGAAGTAGCATTGTTTTGGTCGTACATTTGAATTTCAAAGCGAGTAAGCGATATACATGTCCAAATGGGCTGCCCTGCACGACACGGCACGGACATGTTTAGGCATGGCACGTTAAGACATGGGCACAAAAGACACAACTAGCTAGCTACCAGCTGGGGCGGAGGTAGGCCCCTTTGTTGGGGTCCGCTGACCCCGATAGAATTTGGCAAATCAGTGGAAGTGTCCACGGTCAGACCCAGGCATGGCACTAAGAGCATGTAACCGTGTCGTTGCAGCCAGATAAGTCCGGTGGCCCGATAGCCCACTGTAGCCCGAACAGCAGTTCGTCTTAGCAAAAAAACATGTAAAAAAAAATCAAAAGTTCACAAATGCACTTGATTTTACACAGATCGAACACAAGCACACACAGAACCACAGATCATGATGGAACTCACTGCTAGTCGATCCTAGCTTATGTGACCGCCCACGGGGCTGGGGACGGTGGCTCAGCAGCTCCTAGTTGCCGCCATGGCTCCTAGCTGGGAGCGAGATGAGCGGCCTTGGGGTTAGGGGATGAGCAGCACCCGGCACAGGTGAGGGACAGAGAGAGAGGCGCTCGATGGCCGTTGGCAGCTCAATGGCTCGACAACGCTGATGACAGGGGTGGTATGGAGGCACTACAAGAAATGTGCCATCTTATGACATTTACCCCAAGACATCTCATCTAAATGTCACTAAATCAATCAAATTATGACATTTCTTTGGAAGCCATATCAACTTAGTGACATAAAAGATTGCACGTCACAAAAAATACGTCTTAAAGGTAGTCAATTTTCATATTGTGACAGTATTTACCATGTCATAAAGACCAATTTGCAAATGCCAAATTTTCAGGTTTTATGACCAACATCAAATGTCAAAAGATGACACATTTCTTGTAGTGAGGAGACATCGATGGCCGCTAGGAGCAAAGAGGCCCAATCAGTGTGGAGGAGACAGTGGCGGGGATTCATTTTGGGGAAGATGGCGGCGGGTATTCGAAGAATTGAGAGTCGTGAGGAATGGTTATTAGCTTACCATAAAAATTATATAACCATGTCACTTTTCACGAATACTTATATATTGGTACATGTCTAATACAACACACATTTATTTTTTTCTAAGTTTTAGTCAAGCTGTTCAAGAATGAAGTAGCATTGTTTTGGTCATTCATTTGAATTTCAAAGCGAGTAAGGGATATACATGTCCAAATGGGATGCCTGGCACGACACGGCACGGGCACGTTAAGGCACAGGCACGAAAGGCACGACTAGCTAGCTAGCCATGTCTTGTCATGGCGGCTGTCGTGCCCAAGGTCAGACCTAGGCATGGCACTAAGAGCATGCATGTAACCATGTCGTGGCAGCTAGATAAGCCTAGTGGCCCGAAAGCCCATTATAGCCTAAATAATAGTCCATCTTGCAAAAAATCAGAAAAAATAAACAAAAAATCAAAAGTCATTGATCCACTTGATTTTACAGGATCAAACACAAGCACATTCACAGAGCCACCAATGAAGATGGAACTCGTCGCTAGTCGATCCTAACTTCTGTTGCCGCCCCCAGGGCTAGGGAACGGTGGCTCGGCCGCTCCTCATTGCCACCATCGCTCCTACTAGCTGGAGCAATGCGAGCGGCCTCAGGGTCAAGGGACGAGCAGCACCCGACACTGGTGAGGGACGGAAAGAGAGGTGCTCAACGGCCCCTGGGAGCTCAATGGCTCGACAACGCTGAGGACAGGGGCGGTGTGGAGGAGACATCATTGGTCGTTGGGTGGAGAGAGGCCCGGTCTGTGTGGAGGAGATGGTGGAGGGGATTCATTTTGGAGGAGACAGCGGCGGGGATTCATTTTTGAGGAGCTGATGGGGATTCGTTTTGGAGGAGATGGTGGCGGGTATTTGTTTTGGAGGAGATGACGAGGTGACAGGGATTCGAACAGTCAAGAGTCACGAGGAATGATTGGGTGAGAGTAACATGTGAGAAAAGAATAAAGGCCTGTTATAGCTATGTGGCAGAACCGCCTAATCTAATGCCTCCCAGGAGTGCTTGTCTTCTATTAGACACTAAGCACTCAAGGGAGAACACTAAATTACACAGTTCCGTCGGTCACACCCCAAGAGAGAACCCGAAAATCCATATTTTTCCATCAGGATCACAAATGAGAGAATAAAGCTTACATCATTCTTAACCATTTTTTACATCACTTTTAATACAACATCAGAGTATAATATTTATTATTATAACAGTGGAATGTAATCATATTATCAGAGTTATGAACAATTTAATTTAACAGCGAAATATAAATATGTGATCAGAATTACAACAGAAATAATTATCTATTCATGGCATGATGAAGCATTGATATGTAAACTATGACAACAGATGATCAACTTTCATTAATAAAAACATTTGGTAATAGTAATAAATAAAAACTATGATCGCAGCGTAAAGAAAATCCTCTCTGAGCCCACTAGGAGGAATCAACACACAAATGTCAGCTTTAGCATCCACCTGGCACCTGCAACAGGAGGAAATAAAACCCTGAGTACTCAATTGTACTCAGCAAGACTCACCCGACAGGAGGAAAGAAAAGACTCCAAGGATATGCAAGGCTATCTGGCTTGTGGGTTTATTGCATCTGCAGAAACCATTACTAAGTGTGCGTCCTTATATTCGATTTTTATTAACAGCCGCATTAGTTCATTAACCAACCATTCTATGTAAGCACCTATGCTACTTTCAAGCTGGTGGTAAGCAATCAGATTTCCTTTTTTCCATCTTTCATCTTTTAGTTCTTACTACGGTGCTAGAGTTAAGACATGTCGTACCGGAACACCGGCGATTCGCGAATCAATGCCCCCAGCTGGGTACCCTAAAAACACACGTCCCGCTTGTACCCCGGGCACAAGTAGGACCAACCCATTACCCTCCTATCACGGGGTCTAGGTCCCCGTCCAAACTGGGACTCCAAGCCCCCGCCCCTGAGTCCCAGACTCAGTGCGGTGCAAGGGATCGAAGTTAGCAGGAATAATACATGTACACACATGTAATTAGATTGAAGTTAGGTAGGGTTTGGGTGCTCGGTTTCGCACAGCAAGAAGGGAAGAGCAGGGATTGGCACACCTGGTGGTGCTCCTCGCAGGACGGGAGGGAGGTGGAAGTGCGGCAGGAGCGGAGGATTTGGCAGCATAGCAGGACCGACGAAGACACGAGCCGGATCGGGGGGAGGGACACGCGGGCGCCCTCCCGGCTTCTGCTGTCGTGGGTCTTCGTAGCCGGTGAAGGGCCCAATGAAGATCTGGCGACGCAGATGCGGGCGAGCCGGATCAGGGACGCAGATACGGACACTGACGTGGATGCTGGTGGTCGGCGAGAACCAGGAGCCTGGAGCGATGGCGTGGCGTCGGTCCTCAGCGGTGGCGGTCCGGCTCCCTAGTCACGTGGGGGTCGCAGTTGTTGGTGAGGGCGGTCGGCGGAGGGGTGCTGTGGGGAGGATTGGAGGAGAGCGGGGAGGAGATCGCACGGGCGGGCGCGGGCGGCGGCGGCACGACCAGCTGCGAGCGGGCGCGGGAGCCGGGCAGGAGCGTGCGGCGGCGGAGCAGTGAGGGTGACAATGGGGCACGTTGGATGCGTAGCCGTGCAGATGAATCACGGGAGCGATCCTTCCTTTTCAAATCACGGGAGCGAGGTTTGAGGCTGAACCACACCAGCGGTTTCGTTTTAGCTCTTTCCTTGTAAATATCCCAAGGGACGGCCACGCGTCGGAGCGAGGATGCGGGAACACAGCAGGCAGGAAGATAGACCCACGTTAGAATGTCGCACCAAAAGTGTCCATGCTGTGTTCTTTTTAGTTGTAAGAACAGACGAGCATCTAAACACGCCAGGCTGGGAACTTAAACCCACCAGACACAGAGACAGATAGGATAAGTTGCCTGCTCATCTTTGTAAATAAAAAAAATGACTATCTTTGAAAATGCTTTAGTACATAGTATTTTTAAATTACATCATAAAATGTATTTTGATAGTACTTATGATGTCTTGTTGATACATTTTTTCTATAAACTTGTTTAAAGTTAGACAAGGTTGACCTAGGACAACGGTAAAAACAGCTTCAATTGAACCGGCGCGGGTAGTTAATGTGTTTGGCTACATTATGAGGAATTCAACATTATAATATTATATGTAGTTATAGCTTCCCCAGTTACATTGTTTCAAAAAAAAACTTCCCAAGTTAGTGCCGCAGCATTTTGTAAAACAGCATCCGCTGTTTGTATAATTGGTGCTATTATATCACCAAGAAGAGATCGGAACGTTGGGTAGAAAGAAGATTTCGTTCCAGCAAAAGAGACATGATCTGGTTCTGACGTTATTCCCACTTCACACGCCTAGGTAAAAAGCGATGGAAAGGATCAAATCTTGTGGGAGCATTTGCCAATGGTTTTGAAAAGAATCTACGAAATTAGGATCGACATGCATAGTTGCTAACAGACTATATTCTGCATTTGCAACGTTAGGAAAGGTCGTTACTCTTGTAGCGTAGTACATCTTGCTATCCATGGCCTGTTCAGTTAGGCTAAGGATAACCATTCGCCATAGCAAGCCACCAAACTATTAGCCCGCCCTAGAAATAAACTATTGGTCCTTGTTAGCTGTTTGTATTTGGCTAATCAACAATTCTGAAACTAGTGTAATCTCTAGCTTCCAAGATGACAGAAATTCCATGCTTAGGGCATTGCAGCACTGTGATGGGTCATTTGGAAGTCAAGAATCAAAAGCCACTTTTGTGGCAAGATTGGAAACTATAAATTAGCCTAGCCTTTGGCTAGCCCCCTTTTGGATTACCTATAGAGAGCTATTTTTTAGCAGTTAACAATAATTAGCCCTTGTGTCAAACATATCATAATAAACTAACAGCTACTGGTTGGAAACATTATTGATCATGCTGCTCACTACACTACTACTATTATAGTATGTTTTGGACCCCAACATTCCAAATTCCAAATGGAGCTTATACCATGTAATCTAACTCGGTGGTCGTAGCATTTCAAAAAGGTTGAGATGCAGTTCTGTCGATCCCTCGTTTGTGCATGCCATGATCACTAGGCCGGTATGCCTTGTTAAAAAATCATAAAAAAAAATTCACTGCCACCAATGTTAATGATATATGCTGCGGGTCCGGCCCTAACGTTTCGGCATGACATACCAAGGTAATAAAGTGACAATATCTAAAATAGCGTGCATTTGCATAAAAAGCTAGGTTTCGTTGTGGAGGACCCCCACACCACCTAAGCAAAAACCATGATACGCTACTAAGGTAAGTGACATGCGCAGTGATGTCATTTTCTGATACCTTATTCGGAGCAGATTCTTCCATTCATATGCATAGATTTGTTGTAATTTGGGGGGAGGGGGTGAACGAAAGCTCAAAGGTAAAAAGTGTCCTCCTTTCCCCGGCACCTTTATTATATTCTCTTGCTTATTACACCTTGATCCATCCTACTGGCCACTTACCGGCAGTGCCGTCATGTCATCACCACAGATCAAGTGAGTAATCATCAGGTTTTTCTAAATCAAATGACCACCAACCGTTCCCTCTATTGGGCGCGCGTGTTAACGCTAACAATTAACTAATGATCAAGCTAATTTATGGATAGTCGCGCGCGTGTACAGCAAGGTTGTCAGGATTGTGGTACTACATGCATCCTCTGTTTCGAAAAGAATATAGTTCTAGCACAGTACCAAGTCTGGAACCTCTCTGGTCTCGATCGGACGTTGTTGTTCCCACGTCCGGTCGATCATCCGCCAGCGTCCTATCGCACTGAAGGTGTTGCCGAGATGATGAACAGTGCCATCGTCGCGTCTGGTCATGTTTCTTCTTTAGCGTCCGGTCGCCTGCTGACGCTTGCAGCTGTCTCGAACTGCCGATTGGACGCGTCCGGTCCTTATAGGGCCGCGTCCGGTCACCTCTGCTGAGCTCGTTTCTTCGCGATCTTGCGTCCGGCTTGGTTCTCATCTTCGTGCTTGGACTTTACTTGATATCTTGGGTCTTCTCTTGTGCTTCTAGGGCCTTGCTTATGGTGTTGATCGTGGGATCATCATGTCGCCTTCGTCCAAGTCACGTCTTGCACCCTATTGAACTACAAAATAATTACTTGTAAATTCATTGGTCCAATTTGGTTGTGTTGGTTATCAAACACCAAAATCCAAAGTAAATGGGCTTAAGATCTATTTTCCTTAGACCGCTGACCATGGTAAGTGGACCATTACTACCTAGAAAATTGTAGTAAAGATATTGTGCATGACCAAAGTGATCCTACAAATTAAACAACTGTGAGAAGAAACCCAGTGCACAAATGGATTAGGACACATATATTTAATAAAGCATGACCAAAGTCATCCTACAAATAAAGTATGCATTCTAGAGGCTAAGTTAGTTGCTGTCCCATATATGAATGGTTTGTTAGACTACGACATTATTTCACTTTCACCCCATTGTTTCTCTGTGGGGTGTTCTTTGCCACCATATATATGTGTAGTATACTCATCCTCTAATTTTGTGCCTTTTGTGCTACATTTTTTATATTATACCTCTAAATTGAATCTAGCATTGACATGTTTCAGCTCATTCACTATTCATGCATGGTTCACTGCTCGCAGTGGCTACCTAATCTGATCTACTTGCCATAGCTATCGTGGCAGTGTTTTGTTAATATCTTGTACATTCGAGGGATCCTAAAGGATAAAGTGATGTAAATTAAGGCATGGGGCTGAACCGCTCAACTGGGCAGGTTACGGCCTGTTTGAATACAAAGTATTTTTGGAGTTTTAGGAAAATATCATGGTTTTGTGAAATACTTTGGTTTTAGAGTGCCATGAAATGTTTGGATGCAACAAACATTTATGGTTTTGAATATCATGACATTGCTGAAACTGTAGTCTTTTAGGAGTTTTAAAATACTCCACGTACTCTAGACCTTTTTTTCTTAACCACTTAAAACTACAGTTTCTTGATAGTATGGTTTCTTAATACTACAACATCCAAACAAGGCCTACTCACAACCAGAATTTTAGACTTCTCCTAATGAGGTGGGCTTCTCTCCTAGTGTTTTAGCATTCAAAATTTTGTATAAATTTTTTGTACTAAATGCCTCCTAGTGAGATTTCTATGTGCTATGACTAGTGGTAGTGTTTTACTACTACTTAAAAACACTAGGAGAAGTCTACCATTTTGGTAGTAACTTCTCCTTGGGTGTACAAACACGATATCAACAAAACTTTGATCATCTACAAACTGTGCTCAAGTTAGGTCCACGTAATATAAACTAATCATGCCAAATTTAATTTACCAAGTCATATTATGTTAACAAAAGTTAAAATGCAGGTATGCCTACATAGGATAAATTTTTTTATGATTGGAGGGATATGTCTAATAAGTTCTTGTGTAGCATCAACAATTATGTTTTATAATAAGATGGTTTTTTATTGTAAAAGTTGATTTAGCAACCAATTATGTACGACGCATATGAAATCGAACCAAAGGCATCTTTGTTTAAAGGACTGAACAGGCTATAAGGAGGCTAGTATCCAGTACATTTACAGTAGCTCCTGTGATATCCAAAGACTACTATTGACACTACTATTTAATGTGGTTCATATAGTCTCTTGTTCGCATACAACTTCCATTGTTATAAATCCTGTTGCGACATATATACCAATATGATGACATACTCCCTCCATTCTAAATTGTAAGTTGTTTTGGCTTTTTTTAGATACACAATAAAATATATATCTAAAAAGGCCAAAAACGGTTTATAATTTGAAATGGAGGGAGTTGTAAAAATAATAGCACAAAAAAACGTATATCTAGCAATTAAATTTAAATGTCCTCAATCAAGGTCCTCCATCAATTTGTAGTTAGCAAACGTAAAGATAATGTCATGCCACACACATGCTTGGATGCAATTTTTTTATCAGAAGTATTCTAAATTGTAAGTTGTTTTAGCCACTTTGGGTACATAGTTGTTCCTATATATGAATTTTAATATATGCTATGTCTAGATACATAACTTTTACTATGTATCTAGAAAAGCCAGAACGACTTACAATATATTTAGAGTGGAGGGATTAGTAAATAATAGTAGCACTACCAAAATCCTACGCCTACTAAGTAAATTTAAATGTCCTCCATTAGCGTCCTAAATTATATATTTGTAGTAGTTGTCAAACCTAAAGATAATGTGATGTGGCGCACACACACATGCATGCTAGTTGCTAGGACCCAATTTGTTTTGTCAGAAGTATTCATGCATGCAGGTCTCTGACAAATTGATATCATGCATCCCGGCCTTGTGTTGTGCTACATATATAATGCAACTTATACAAACTTTGTGCTGAACGGTACTTCTGAACTTCCACTAATCAAGTTGCGAATGCGGTACTAACCACATAATTTTTGCACATTGCACACTACTGTCCAGTCGCTCGGCAGGCATGTACTCCCTCTGTCCCAATTTATCTGTCGCTTTCGGTTTTCGTGCCGCAAGTTTAACTCAATTTATAAAAAATGCGTGCAACATTTGTATTTCCAAATAAATTTATTAAAAAACTAGATTCAAATATCTTTCTAATGATACCAATTATGTATCATAAATATTAATATTTTTAAATATATATTTTGTCAAAGTTGTTTCTCGGAAAACGAAAACGGTAGATATTTTAAGAGCAAGTACGTTGCGGCCTTGTTTAGATGAGTGTTAGAAATCAGTATTTGGCACTGTAGCACTTTCGTTTGTATTTGACAATTATTGTTCAATCATGGTCTAACCAGGCTCAAAAGATTCGTCTCGTAATTTACAATCAAATTGTGTAATTAGTTATTTTTTATCTATATTTAATACTCCATGCATGTGTCAAAGATTTGATGTGATAGAGAGGGAGTGAAAAAAACTTGCAATCTAAACAAGTCCTGCCTTGCCCCTGTTTGCAGTCTGCATGGCCGGCAATAAATACCCCGGACATTTCACTGTCCAGTACTCCAGTCGCTTGCCGGCTGGCCGGCCGGATCATACAGATTTGAAAGGTGGAATAGAACAAGTGTGCCACTGAAGGATGTATAAAATGATTCACATGTCAACTACAGTACGTGTGTGCTATTCGCCTAAGCTCATGAACGACACTGCTTTTGCAAGGCATATAATAAAGAAATGCCTCAATATCATCCAATGTTAGCCTCTGATCGATACATAATGATATTGTAGCTTAAAAGCAGTGGACCATAGCGTGACATCCTTGCACCACCGTTAGTGCTAGCTAGCTGCCTCTATTTTACACGTGTGAGTGACCATAATAATTCATGCATATGTCCCTCTTTTCACGAATAGTTATATATTCGTGCATGTCTAATACTACAACACACATTTATGTTTTTTCTAAAGTTTTAGTCAAGCTGGTCAAGAACGAGAAGTAGCATTGTTTTGGTCGTACATTTGAATTTCAAAGCGAGTAAGCGATATACATGTCCAAATGGGCTGCCCTGCACGACACGGCACGGACATGTTTAGGCATGGCACGTTAAGACATAGGCACAAAAGACACAACTAGCTAGCTACCAGCTGGGGCGGAGGTAGGCCCCTTTGTTGGGGTCCGCTGACCCCGATAGAATTTGGCAAATCAGTGGAAGTGTCCAGGGTCAGACACAGGCACGGCACTAAGAGCATGTAACCGTGTCGTGGCAGCCAGATAAGTCCGGTGGCCCAATAGCCGACTGTAGCCCGAACAGCAGTTCGTCTTAGCTAAACATGTAAAAAAAATCAAAAGTTCACAAATGCACTTGATTTTGCACAGATCGAACACAAGCACACACAGAACCACAGATCATGATGGAACTCACTGCTAGTCGATCCTAGCTTATGTGACTGCCCACGGGGCTGGGGACGGTGGCTCAGCAGCTCCTAGTTGCCGCCATCGCTCCTAGCTGGGAGCGAGATGAGCGGCCTTGGGGTTAGGGGATGAGCAGCACCCGGCACAGGTGAGGGACAGAGGAAGAGGCGCTCGACGGCCGTTGGCAGCTCAATGGCTGGACAACGCTGATGACAGGGGTGGTATGGTGGCACTACAAGAAATGTGCCATCTTATGACATTTACCCCATGACATCTCATCTAAATGTCACTAAATCAATCAAATTATGACATTTCTTTGGAAGCCATATCAACTTAGTGACATAAAAGATTGCACGTCACAAAAAAATGTCTTAAAGGTAGTCAATTTTCATATTGTGACAGTATTTACCATGTCATAAAGACCAATTTGCAAATGCCAATTTTTTCGGTTTTATGACCAATATCAAATGTCAAAAGATGACACATTTCTTGTAGTGAGGAGACATCGATGGCCGCTAGGAGCAAAGAGGCCCGATCACTGTGGAGGAGACGGTGGCGGGGATTCATTTTGGGGAAGATGGCGGCAGGTATTCGAAGAATTGAGAGTCGTGAGGAATGGTTATTAGGTGACCATAAAAATTATATAACCATGTCCCTTTTCACGAATACTTATATATTGGTACGTGTCTAATACAACACACATTTATTTTTTTCTAAGTTTTAGTCAAGCTGTTCGAGAATGAAGTAGCATTGTTTTGGTCGTTCATTTGAATTTCAAAGCGAGTAAGGGATATACATGTCCAAATGGGATGCCTGGCATGACACGGCATGGGCATGTTAAGGCACAGGCACGAAAGGCACGACTAGCTAGCTAGCCATGTCGTGTCATGGCGGCTGTCGTGCCCAAGGTCAGACCTAGGCATGGCACTAAGAGCATGCATGTAACCATGTCGTGGCAGCTAGATAAGCCTAGTGGCCCGAAAGCCCATTATAGCCTGAATAACAGTCCATCTAGCAAAAAATCAGAAAAAATAAACAAAAAATCAAAAGTCATTGATGCACTTGATTTTACAGGATCAAACACAAGCACATTCACAGAGCCACCAATGAAGATGGAACTCGTCGCTAGTAGATCCTAACATCTGTCGCCGCCCCCAAGGCTAGGGAACGGTGGCTCGGCTGCTCCTCATTGCCACCATCGCTCCAACTAGTTGGGAGCAATGGGAGCGGCCTCAGGGTCAAGGGACAAGCAGCACCCGACACTGGTGAGGGACGGAAAGAGAGGTGCTCAACGGCCCCTAGGAGCTCAATGGCTCGACAACGCTGAGGACAGGGGCGGTGTGGAGGAGACATCGTTGGCCGCTGGGTGGAGAGAGGCCCGGTCAGTGTGGAGGAGATGGCGGAGGGGATTCATTTTGGAGGAGACAGCAGTGGGGATTCGTTTTGGAGGAGCCGATGGGGATTCGTTTTGGAGGAGATGGTGGCGGGTATTTGTTTTGGAAGAGATGACGAGGTGACAGGGATTCGAATAGTCAAAAGTCACGAGGAATGATTGAGTGAGAGTTACATGTGAGAAAAGAAAAAAGGCATGTTATAGCTATGTGGCAGAACCGCCTAATATAATGCCTCCCAGGAGTGCTTGTCTTCTATTAGACACTAAGCACTCAAGGGAGAACACTAAATTACACAGTTCCGATCGGGCACACCCTAAGGAAGAACCCGAAAATCCATATTTTTCCATCAGGATCACAAATGAGAGAATAAAACTTACATCATTCTTAACCATTTTTTACATCACTTTTAATACAACATCATAGTATAATATTTATTATTATAATAGCAAAATGTAATCATATTATCAGAGTTATGAACAATTTAATTTAACAGCGGAATATAAACATGTGATAAGAATTACAACGGAAATAATTATCTATTCATGGCATGATGAAGCATTGATATATAAACTATGACAACAGATGATAAACTTTTATTTATTAAAACATTTGGTAATAGTTATAAATAAAAACTATGATCGCAGCGTAAAGGAAATCCTCTCTGAGCCCATCAGGTGGAATTCACACACAAAGGTCAGCTTTAGCATCCACCTGACACCTGCAACAGGGAGAAATAAAACCCTGAGTACGCAATTGTACTCAGCAAGACTCACTCGATAGGAGAAGAGAAAAAACTCCATGGACATGCAAGGCTATCTGGCTTGTGGGTTTATTGCATCTGCAGGAAGCATTACTAAGCGTGCGTCATTGTATTCGATTTTTATTAATAGCTGCATTAGTTCATTAACCAACCATTCTATGTAAGCACCTGTGCTACTTTCAAGCAGGTGGTAAGCAATCAGATTTCCTTTTTTCCATCTTTCATCTTTCAGTTCTTACTACGGTGCTAGAGTTAAGACAAGTCGTACCAGAACACCGTCGATTCGCTTATCAATGCCCCCAGCTCGATACCCTGAAAACACACGCCCCACTTGTACCCCGGGCACAAGCAGGACCAATCCATTACCCTCCTGTCACGGGGTCCAGGTCCCCGTCCAAACTGGGACTCCAAGCCCCCACCCCTGAGTCCCGGACTCAGTGCGGTGCAAGGACCTCCTAACCCAAAAACCACCAAAACAGTCGGTCCGGTAAAAGCCGGAACCCATGACAAATGAGTAACAAGTCTTCCAAGTGCCCATACCCAAGTATGTGCTCGGGATAATAAGTTTGTGACTTGCCTAGCATCTTATGCAATGGCTGCTCCTTAACCGATACAGACAGGGAAAGCAGTGTAACCAAGCTATGCCCCGTGGTCGCATGACACAACCTCTTACACCCACCAATACCGAAACCATGTCCCTGCCCGGTCACCATTTGCCTTTCCACCATTTATATTTTCCAAGTGATAGTAATAATGTAATATATTTCCTATCTTTCGCGAGTGACAGGCAATCACTCGACTTCTATCGAGTCCTGTTACATAGCAATCTACATGATCCTGTCATACTAGTAAGACTCATAGGATAAGGATATATATATATATATATATGCAAGTGGGTTCCATTCAACTCCTTAAAACTTAATGCACAAATATAATTTAAAGCACAGAATAATAGGGGTTATGCACCGGGACTTGCCTGGGTAAAATATAACCAAACGTTATCATTCCATTTTGGCGGCATGATCCTTGGCACCATCTTTTTAGCTACTCCAGTTGATACCATCGATCCACCGTCGTTGTTCCTATTATGATATGCAATGCGATGTAGAGATGATACAATAGTTAATTAACACGACAACAACAACTCTTAAATAGAGTACATACTATTAACTAACAAGCTAGCTCTAATGACTAACATGCTAATCTACGTATCAACATCATCAAGAAAGACATCGTTTCCCAAATAGTTTTTCAGTTATACAAACCCCGTTGTTTCGTTATTTCATTATATCAATTTAATCTTTATTCGAAATAGGGCATCATTATCTACCTAGCAAACTAATTACTCTGGAGTTACCAAAATTACAGTGAGCAGCTCATAATATTAGTAATTTACTGTAAAATTTTTAGAGCTAACACTATCACCGATTTATCACGAAAATTCCTACAAGTTTACATTTTTACAATATTAAGTATCTCAATTTAATTATATAGCTTCCAAGAATATTATTAAACTATGAGAACTATACTAACAGATAGATCTTGATTTTAGGAGCCTAACAAGATTGGTTTCATAATTTTTGGGCCACTACACAATTTTATATTGATTTTATAAGTTTGTTTCCGAAACTAATTAACACTTGCTTTATAAAACTAAATGGGCCAGCGGCCACCTATTCGGCCCAGCGGACGCGCGGCCTAGGCATTCAGCGTGTGCACGCGGCCCAGGCGCGGAAGGCACCAGGCCGACCCAGGCGGGCATGGGCGTGAGCGGCCTAGGCACACGCGGCCCAGCTAGCCAGACTGGCAGCCCACCGGCGCGCTCGCTGCAGCGGCCCGAGGCCGACCCAGGCGCGTAGGCGCGGACGGCCCACAAGCGCGCGCGGCAGTCCCGGCAGTGCAGGGTGCGAGGCCCAGCGGCGCAAGGCCACCCCAGATAGGGCGCGCGGCCGGCGGCCCAGGCGGCAAGCAGGACGCAGCCCAACAAGCTGGCCCACGCGGAAAAACCTAGCGGCGGTACTACTTTGCGAGAAGGCCCCTGGGTTTTCTCTAAATCAACTAAGCCCCTTTTTATGAATCGACGAGTCTAGCGTTCTTACAAAATGGACACAGTAAAAATCTCTATTTGAGTTCAAGTCCTCTTCTACCTTGAAACAAGCACCGATCGGAGGCACCGGCCGACGGCGGCGGCAACGGTGCTGTGGGGCCAGGGAAGGCACGGTGATGGTGGACAACCCATCGGCGAGCTGCACGGGGCCCCACGCGACCTCGGACTGGCCGCGGCAAGACCCGAGCTGGCCCACGGCTGCCTGCCTGCACGAACCGCGGAAGGCCGCAAATCGGTAGTGGCGGCTCCGACCGAACGGACGGCGGCAACGGCGCTCCTGGCACGGTGGCTACGCAGCGGTGGTGCGCGCACTCGAGGAGGAAGGCGCTGGAAGGGCACAGCATGGCAACGGAGCACGGCACTAGGCAACGGAGGTGGAGCAGCGTCGTGCGGGTCGTGGCAGGAGGCGGAGCGGCGCAACACGGGGATGCGCCGGCGGCGAACTGCAGAAGGCACAGCGATGGCGGAGGGAGGGCGAGGGAAGCGGAGTAGCTTGGTCTTTGGCTTAAGGCACCCGAGGGCAGCAGACAAGGGCACGAGGGCAGGGCATGGGCTGCCGGGGCTTCCCTATGCAGTGCAGCGAAGGGACAATGAGAGAGAAGAGAGCACAGGCAAGCAACACAGCAGCGGCAGACAACGCTCGGCCACGCGGCATGGGCTGCGGCAGGGGTAGGTGGTGATGGGCCGGGCATGAACACTGCGGTTGCTTGACTTGGCAGATGCAGACATAGAGGCAATCAAGGCTGAGAGAGAAGCAAAAGAAAAGGCCGGTGAGCATGGATGCGGATGGATGAGACTTTGCAATGCAGAGAAATGCAGAGCCAGGCAAGGACAAGCAAAGCAGAGATAGACAAGGACAAGTAGAGATAGACAACAGCTCGACCTTGGCGTGCACAAGAAGGAGCATAGGGAGAGGGAGCAGGGAGGCTTGGACACGGCAGAGCCACGTGCTCCCATAAAATATTGGACACAACGTACGCGAGGGAGGGAAGATAGGGGCGCAGGCAACGGATGCGTCGGGGTACAAAGCCACGACGGGAGACGAGACAATGCATAATTGCATAGCAAGGCGATTACGCCATACGCCATGCCAGGAAAAGTAAATGAAGCTACTGCGCTATCACTCGTTTGTTATGGTCTTTCACACTAATCACTCGAATTTATGAAGCGGCCAGACGGCAAGTATTGCGGGTACATTACCAACTTATCCTAGAGACTAAAATGAGTCTATATGTAAAAACATGTCACTAGGCCAAGGCTTTTCAACTGAGCGTGCTTCTCAAAATAAACACATGAGTATATCTATATACCTATAGATATTTCTATCAGTTTACTAATTTAGACAATTAGCAACAACTAGGCACAAGGAGATCTTCAACAAAGCTCGAATGTAAATTAGATTCAACAGCTATATATATATATCATTCTATTCATTAATGGATTTATTTTATTTATATAAGTTGCGTTTCATGCTTAATCTAATAAAACAAACCGTTCGCTATCTATTTGTTAGAATTGTTGTCCAACATTCCTAAATGTCTTTACGCACTGAATAATTTCACCTGGGCATTTATGTGAGTCCACAAAACTGAGTCACATAGGATTCGTTTATCACATCAAGTATATTTTAAATAAAAAATCTGAGAAAATCATTTCGGAAATTTTTCTTAGGCCTAAATCGTGGTGCTAAACAAGCTCGTAACACCAGAGGTGTTACAACCAACCCCCCCTAAAAAGAATCTCGTGCCGAGATTCGAATCAAGAACCAGAAGAGGGGAAACGCGATTACATTCCGTAGATCAGGTATTACACGAAAGGTAACATGACTTCGAATACTAAACCACACAGGGATTAGGAATACATGGTTAAGAGCAACCTAATACAACCGAGACTTAATCTAGAAATCAAGATAGATGAGGACAATGTAGAAACAGCAGGAAGATGATTATCCAAATCATGGCGTAGGTCCAACACATCTAGAAATAGTTGACTAAGAAGTCAAACATCGTGAACCTTAAGATCGACTAACCAACGGTAGACTTGAACTTCTTCGATGAAACCAGATCCTTTCTTCTTCCCACATTACACCATCACCCCAGACTGACGAACCTAATTCCCCGGATGATGACTGGATTTCTTAGCTCTGGTCCGAATGTGAGGGGAATGGGGATGAAGAAGAAGAGCAAGGACCAAAGGTATTTTATAGTGGTGAACGGTGGTGGGGTGCAACACACCGGAAGTGGAGGTGGCGTGAATGCGATACACAGATGAGTCATGCTGTGGGGATAAACACGGCCATGGTGCGCTCCCTGCGTAAATGAGTGGATGAAAAATAAAGGAGAGGAGAGGGGAGGGTTGTCCGCTCGACGAGGCAGGCGTGCGGTCGCCGGGTTCCCAAGAGAAGAAAAAGGAGAGGAAGGGGGTCCAGAATGGGGGACGCGAGAATGGGGATCTAAAGGGGCCAACACCGACGGCGTCTGTAGGGCACGCAGCAAAACAATCTGGCAGGCGTAGCGCGGTCAACTAAACACATGGCTTGGGATATGATGTCCACTCAGGCTTTTCCAAGCACTCCCTACTACCCGAGACTAACTTTCCTTACTACTCTTCTTTTTCTTTTCCTTCCTTGTCCACCATGTGTACCAACCTCTGTATGAACTGAGAGCATGACATACACACTTCCTCCAAAACCACGTTCTCTTGCTTTCTTTGAGAGAACACTATTTTATCAACCTGTTGTGGATTTCCTGTTTGAACACCCGAATATTTCTAAAGAGAATATTTTGTAGCAAAAGCAGTACAGCGGTGTAACTTGGTAAAGGTACTTGGTTAACAACCTCGATACCAGCGCGTACCGAGCAGCATCACCATGTGGCAGCTGTTCCATAGGGAGCCATCGGTTTTGTCGCGACACCATAAGCTTTTAACCAGGCAACTATTATCAACTTACAAGCCATGAAGGCAGTGGGGTCATAGACCACAGAATAAGAGGAGTATTGCAAGAGAACATTCAAACAACAAGGGTTCCCTTCACAACAAGGGATAAAGAATTCAAATCCAACGGCGGATTTGATTTAAAGAGATTCAAGTGTTCTGCTGGGACATCCATAATTAGTCGATATAGTGCCCAATGTTCTCCAATCACGACTGGTTTGCTGGTATCTGAACAGCAACTTCTCTTGTAACCCACTTAACATCGCCTTTGAAAACCTTAAGCACGTCTAACGGGACTTAAAGTAGATGGACGCAATAAACACAGTAAAATAAACAAAATGCATATTCCAATGATCTTATACGGTACAACGTACAGGCATTCAGTCTCCCATTCACGACACATCATTCTCTACGGTCGGACGATCTCAACAACTACGGATGACAACAATGGTAAGAGTACAATACCGGAGAATGGCGATGAAAAGCACTACTACTATGAGTACAGCATCCCAAGGCAACTAATCTACTTGGAACCACGCATCTTCATTCTTGGGCTCGGTGGATTCTTCTACCACCCTGGCTATGGATCTACATCTTCTCCTGGCAATGGCTGAGTGAGAGGAACCAAGGGCTCTACTTCTGACACTTCCGAGGGTGGAGGTGCTGGCGGCACTGCAACACTAGTTCTCCTTCTTTCTAGTGGGTGGACAGGGATCCCCTCCAAGATCAAGGGATCCTACCGTTCCGCAACCAGCGTCCTCCACTTGGCCCTGGTGGCAAGGTAGGCCTCACCCAGCTGATGAACATGCTGGTCTTCAGCCTCCTTTAGAGCTTCTGACATGGTAGTTGACTGGCTCTCAGCAGCTGCAGCACTGGCATGTGCTACGGCAAGTTGCACCTGGAGCATCCTGGTGAAGATCTCGGCTTCCTCGGCTTGATGGAGACACTTCCTCATCTCCGAGGCTTGCCGGTCATACTGCACATCCAAAGCAATCAGGTACGTGGTCAAGTGCACCACTATAGGACTGTCCTCTTGCGCATCCCACCCTTGCAAAGCCTCCATGCGAGCCCTCCATGCCCGCCGATTCTTGTCCAAAGGTGGAAAGAACCTCATGGGGGTACGGGCACTGGGCTCCTCATAGATCTGGCAAAGGTACCATAAGGCTTTGCGGGCCACAACCTCGTAGGTGTCGATGAAGTGAAACCCGGTTGCGGTCACATTCTATAGTTCAGTGAGGTCGGGGAACTCTTCACTCATCCCGATGTAGATGGTAACCTCACACTGCTCAGTGCCATGCTCCTCATACTCACGGCCCTCATACTAGGGACGATCTTTGACTCCGAGCTTTTGCAGGGTGGCATGTAGGATTCTGGGAAAACCCTCAACGTTCAGGCAGTAACTACTAACCCAGGCTCCTGCCATTCCTAACGATGGTTGCAAGGAAGGTTGAGCGAAAAGCTTGCTCAAAAGAAAAGCTAAGCGAACTAAAGTGCACCGAGTGGTGGTACCAATGGCTAAGCCAGACTCTCTTATAAAGGCAGAGCGTTCAATGGTTTGGCACGGTCTACTAGGGTTCCTGCGCAGGATCACTATGAATCAATCGACCAAATTCCGCGTGTTCGAGGCGAGCTCGTCCGAGGCCATTACTGACTAGTATGACTGCAGGGCAAGGGTCCGACAAGAGCATAGAAAAGGGATACGGGGAGACATGGGTCACGACTGACGTGAACCCCAGGCAAACACGGAGCACGAAGCCAAAGTTCAGCGGTAACTCCAGAACAGGAACGAGTTAGTCGTGCACAATACGACACGCGTGACACCTATGGATGGCGTATCCGCAAGCAATACGAGCGCTACAATGCACAAACAGGATGTGCATGAATGCACGTCCTATACGTCCTTCCACTGTTGCCAACATATAGGGCAACCATTCTCAAATTTTTGGCACATCGTTTTCTTTTTGTAACTAATCGATACTATCGGACTATGCTCGAGTTAGTGTACCTACAGAAAAATTGATTAAGCCTATCTAAGTCAGCAGAGTGCCATCTATCCTGGATACATAACCATATTAATAGGGCTACTTATATAGCTTCACATACAAATGTCCTATTCTTTTGAAAAGAATTTGTTGTCAAATTTTCCTTTTGAGAAGGTTTTTGAAACCTTATTTCCTCATTTATTCTCTTATACCAACTGTGGCAGAACTGCCTAATCTAATGCCTCGCAGGAGTGCTTGTCTTCCATTAGACACTAAGCACTCAAGGGAGAACACTAAATTACACAGTTCTGTCGGGCACACCCCAAGGGAGAACCCAAAAATCCACATTTTTCTATCAGGATCACAAATGAGAGAATAAAGCTTACATCATTCTTAACTATTTCTTACATCACTTTTAATACAACATCAGAGTATAATATTTATTATTATAACAGCGGAATGTAATCATATTATCAGAGTTATGAACAATTTAATTGAACAGCGGAATATAAACATGTGATCAGAATTACAGTGGAAATAATTATCTATTCATGGCATGATAAAGCATTGATAAGTAAACTATGACAACAAATGATAAACTTTCCTTTATAAAAACATTTGGTAATAGTAATAAATAAAAACTATGATCGCAGCGTAAAGGAAATCCTCTCTGAGCCCACCAGGAGGAATCAACACACAAAGGTCAGCTTTAGCATCCACCTGGCACCTGCAACAGGAGGAAATAAAACCCTGAGTACTCAATTGTACTCAGCAAGACTTACCCAACAGGAGGAAAAAAAAGACTCTAAGGATATGCAAGGCTATCTGGCTTGTGGGTTTATTGTATCTGCAGAAAACATTACTAAGTGTGCGTCCTTATATTCGATTTTTATTAACAGCCGCATTAGTTCATTAACCAACCATTCTATGTAAGCACCTATGCTACTTTCAAGCTAGTGGTAAGCAATCAGATTTCCTTTTTTCCATCTTTCATCTTTTAGTTCTTACTACGGTGCTAGAGTTAAGACAAGTCGTACTGGAACACCGGCGATTCGCGAATCAATGCCCCCAGCTGGGTACCCTAAAAACACACGTCCCGCTTGTACCCCGGGCACAAGTAGGACCAACCCATTACCCTCCTATCACGGGGTCTAGGTCCCCGTCCAAACTGGGACTCCAAGCCCCCGCCCCTGAGTCCCAGACTCAGTGCGGTGGAAGGGATCGAAGTTTGCAGGAATAATACATGTACACATATGTAATTAGATTGAAGTTAGGTAGGGTTTGGGTGCTTGGTTTCGCACAGCAGGAAGGGAAGAGAAGGGATTGGCACACCTGGTGGTGCTCCTCGTAGGACTGGAGGGAGGTGGAAGTGCGGCAGGAGCGGAGGATTTGGCAGCATAGTAGGACCGACGAAGACACGAGCCGGATCGGGGGGAGGGACACGCGGGCGCCCTCCCGGCTTCTGCTGTCGTGGGTCTTCGTAGCCGGTGAAGGGCCCGATGAAGATCTGGCGACGCAGACGCTGGCGCGATCTCGGATCGAGACGCAGAGCACGACAGCGACGATGCCGGTGGTCGGCGAGAACCGGAGCTGGGAGCGATGGCGTGGCGTCGGTCCTCGGCGGTGGCGGTCCGGCTCCCTAGTCACGTGGGGGTCGCAGGTGTTGGTGAGGGCGGTCGGCGGAGGGGTGCTGTGGGGAGGATTGGAGGAGAGCGGGGAGGAGATTGCGCGGGCGGGCGCGGGCGGCGGCGGCACGACCAGCTGCGAGCGGGAGCGGGAGCCGGGCAGGAGCGTGCGGCGGCGGCGCAGTGAGGGTGACAATGGGGCACGTTGGATGCGTAGCCGTGCAGATGAATCTCGGGAGCAATCCTTCCTTTTCAAATCACGGGAGCGAGGTTTGAGGCTGAACCACACCGGCGGTTTCGTTTTAGCTCTTTCCTTGTAAATATCCCAAGGGACGGCCACGCGTCGGAGTGAGGATCCGGGAACGCAGCAGGCAGGAAGATGGACCCACGTTGGAATGTCGCACCAAAAGTGTCCACGCTGTGTTCTTTTTAGTTGTAAGAGATTAACACCGACGAGCATCTAAACACGCCAGGCTGGGAACTTATACCCACCAGAGACAGAGACAGATAGGATAAGTTGCCTGCTCATCTTTGTAAATAAAAAAATGACTATCTTTGAAAATGCTTTAGTAGATAGTATTTTTAAATTACATCATAAAATGTATTTTGATAGTACTTATGATATCTTGTTGATACATTTTTTCTATAAACTTGTTTAAAGTTAGACAAGGTTGACCTAGGACAACGGTAAAAACAGCTTGAATTGAACCGGCGCGGGTAGTTAATGTGTTTGGCTACATTATGAGGAATTCAACATTATAATATTATATGTAGTTATAGCTTCCCCAGTTACATTGTTTAAAAAAAAAAACTTCCCAAGTTAGTGCCGCAGCATTTTGTAAAACAGCATCCGCTGTTTGTATAATTGGTGCTATTATATCACCAAGAAGAGATTGGAACGTTGGGTAGAAAGAAGATTTCGTTCCAGCAAAAGAGACATGATCTGGTTCTGTTCCTGACGTTATTCCCACTTCACACGCCTAGGTAAAAAGCGATGGAAAGGATCAAATCTTGTGGGAGCATTTGCCAATGGTTTTGAAAAGAATCTACGAAATTAGGATCGACATGCATAGTTGCTAACAGACTATATTCTGCATTTGCAACGTTAGGAAAGGTCGTTACTCTTGTAGCGTAGTACATCTTGCTATCCATGGCCTGTTCAGTTAGGCTAAGGATAACCATTCGCCATAGCAAGCCACCAAACTATTAGCCCGCCCTAGAAATAAACTATTGGTCCTTGTTAGCTTTTTGTATTTGGCTAATCAACAATTCTGAAACTAGTGTAATCTCTAGCTTCCAAGATGACAGAAATTCCATGCTTAGCGCATTGCAGCACTGTGATGGGTCATTTGGAAGTCAAGAATCAAAAGCCACTTTTGTGGCAAGATTGGAAACTATAAATTAGCCTAGCCTTTGGCTAGCCCCCTTTTGGATTACCTATAGAGAGCTATTTTTTAGCAGTTAACAATAATTAGCCCTTGTGTCAAACATATCATAATAAACTAACAGCTACTGGTTGGAAACATTATTGATCATGCTGCTCACTACACTACTACTATTATAGTATGTTTTGGACCCCAACATTCCAAATTCCAAATGGAGCTTATACCATGTAATCTAACTCGGTGGTCGTAGCATTTCAAAAAGGTTGAGATGCAGTTCTGTCGATCCCTCGTTTGTGCACGCCATGATCACTAGGCCGGTATGCCTTGTTAAAAAATCATAAAAAAAATTTCACTGCCACCAATGTTAATGATATATGCTGCGGGTCCGGCCCTAACGTTTCGGCATAACATACCAAGGTAATAAAGTGACAATATCTAAAATAGCGTGCATTTGCATAAAAAGCTAGGTTTCGTTGTGGAGGACCCCCACACCACCTAAGCAAAAACCATGATACGCTACTAAGGTAAGTGACATGCGCAGTGATGTCATTTTCTGATACCTTATTCGGAGCAGATTCTTCCATTCATATGCATAGATTTGTTGTAATTTGGGGGGAGGGGGTGAACGAAAGCTCAAAGGTAAAAAGTGTCCTCCTTTCCCCGGCACCTTTATTATATTCTCTTGCTTATTACACCTTGATCCATCCTACTGGCCACTTACCGGCAGTGCCGTCATGTCATCACCACAGATCAAGTGAGTAATCATCAGGTTTTTCTAAATCAAATGACCACCAACCGTTCCCTCTATTGGGCGCGCGTGTTAACGCTAACAATTAACTAATGATCAAGCTAATTTATGGATAGTCGCGCGCGTGTACAGCAAGGTTGTCAGGATTGTGGTACTACATGCATCCTCTGTTTCGAAAAGAATATAGTTCTAGCACAGTACCAAGTCTGGAACCTCTCTGGTCTTGATCGGACGCTGTTGTTCCCACGTCCGGTCGATCATCCGCCAGCGTCCTATCGCACTGAAGGTGTTGCCGAGATGATGAACAGTGACATCGTCGCGTCCGGTCATGTTTCTTCTTTAGCGTCCGGTCGCTCTGCTGACGCTTGCAGCTGTCTCGAACTGCCGATTGGACGCAATAGTCTTGTTAAATACAATAGAAATGCAATAGTTTTTGTTAAATACATAGTAAATTAAATAAAAGGCATAAAATTATTTTGTTAAAAATATGAATTTTCTTTTTGTTTATTGCACATAGGAAAAATCTATAACCTAACTTTTTTATTTTTTGTTAGAATTATAAAACATAATGTAACTAATATTTATTATTTCATTAATGCAAAAATGTAGTGTTTAATTAAAATTATTGAAACTATTTGTTTTGGACAGAAAATTTGTTTTCACATCATTTTAACGTTAATATTTTAATTTTTCATCACTAAGTATCCTAATTTACCTTTTTGAGAGAGAAATCCCACCAAATCAAACATTGATTTAATTTGAAACATGACATAATAAACATCTGAATTCACAATTATTACATAATATCTCAAACACACACTATATTAAATCACTATATCATCAAGTGGGCACAAAGAAGAACTTCTTCTTTACGTATGTCCCTTGGTTATGATCGCTTCAGAACCATGGAGTGTCCTCATCATTTACCAAGATGCTAGGGTCTTTGTTCACTTTGAAGGGCGGAATTCGGTCATCCTTTTCATATTCTTCCGACATGTCCGACTTTGTCCTCAATTCCCACGATGACTCTTTTCCCTGAAAGAACTATGTGGCGCTTTGGCTCTTTGGTTGAGTCATTATCCTTTTCCCTCTTTTTGGGTTTGGTAGACATATCATTGACATAGAACACCTGATTCACATCCTTGGCAAGGACGAATGGTTCGTCTTTTGTACCCAATATTACTAAGGTCTCTGTTGTCATTCCATACTCGTTGTCTCATCGTTACCCGCCTCCGGTCACCTTGACCCATTGGCACTTGAACAATGGGATCTTCAAAGTAGGTGCATATTCTAGTTCCCATATTTCATCTATCGTCCATAATATATCCTTATTCCCATTCGGTCTCATGGCATCTATGTGGACACCACTGTTTTGGTTGGTACTCCTTTTATTTTGGGCTCTTGTGTAGAATATGTTCCCATTTATCTCGTACCCTTTGTATGTGACGATATGCCATGATGGTTGCATAGCCAATAAATACAGATTGCTCATGGATGCTCTCATCACCTTGACATTTTTTTGCAACCAACCGCCGAAAAGTTTCCATGTGCTTATGCGTAATCCAAGTTTCAGTCTTCCTGAAACTCGGATCGTAAGAGATCCTTGTGTGTCTCAATATACGGATCTACCAAAGAGGAGTTCAGAAACTGTAGTAGTGCGCTTTATTGAAATAATCATCATCCGTACCAATATATGTTTTCCTCCCTAGTGCCCCTTTCCGCTTAGTCTCCCCTCATGTCTCGATTCAGAACACCAATCGAGTCAAGGTCGGGAATAAAGTCAACACAGAACTCAATGACCTCTTCTTCCATAGCCCTTGGCGATGCTTCCTTCTCAGTCGAAAGCACGGTTGTGAACATATTTCTTCAGACTCCCATGAATCTCTCTAAAGGGAACATGTTGTGTAGGAACACAGGACCGAGAGTGAAAATCTCCTTGACTAGGTGAACTAGGATGTGTGTCATAATATCAAAGAAGGAAGGAGGAACACCAACTCAAAGCTAACGAGACATTGAACCACATCATTACAGTAGTTTAGCTAGATCAGTTGGATCAATCGCTTTACGAGAAATTGCATTGAGGAATGCACATAGCTTCACGGTGGCTAGACGTACATTTGGAGGTAGAATTCCTCTTAATGCAATCGGAAGTAATTGCGTCATGAGAACGTGATGTTATGGGACTTTAAGTTCTGAAATTTCTTCTCTGGCACATTTATAATACCCTTTATATTCGAGGAGAATCCAGATGGTACCTTGATGTTGTTTAAGCATTCAAACATGATTTCCTTCTCCTCTTTGCTTAGAGTGTAGCTAGCGGGGCGTAAGTAATGGCGTCCATCATCTCTTCTTCTCTCTGGATGCAGGTTGTCTCTTTCTCTCAAACAACGCGCAGGTCCCTGTCGTGCTTCAAATGTGTCCTTAGGCTTTCCATACACACCCATAAAGCCTAGCGAGTTCACACAAAGATTCTTCGTCAGTGCATCACGTCGATTGAGCTACGGACCTCCGGGACTTGCCAATAGGGTAGGTCCCAAAATATGGACTTCTTCTTCCACATGGGTGCGTGACCGTTAGCGTCTTTTCGAATAGGTTGGCTTCCATGTCCTTTTCCAAAGATGACTTTCACATCATTGATCATATCGAGTATATCCTCACCGGTTCGGTTCGCGAGGCTTGGTCGGTGGTCTCGCCTTCTCTTTAAAATGCTTGCCTTTCTTTCTTACGGGGTGATTTGCGGGAAGAAATCGACGATGGCCAAGGTACACGACCTTTCGACATTTTTTTTCAAGAATACACCTCTAATATCACCGAGCGAAGTGTGCATGCATTATATCCCTTGTTTGACTATCCCGAAGATTACTTAGAGCAGGCCAATCATTGATTGTTACGAACAACAATGCTCGCAGATCAAAGTGTTCTGTTTGTACTCATCCCACACACGTACACCTTCTTTATTCCACAAAATGAGAAGTTCGTCAATAAGTGGTCTCGGTACACATCGATGTCATTACCAGTTTGCTTCGCCTTGGATGAGCACGGACATCATAATGAACTTCCGCGTCATGCATAACCAAGGAGGAATGTTGTAGATACTTAGAGTAACAGGCCAAGTGCTATGACTACTGTTCTGCTCTCCAAAAGGATTGATACCATCTGTACTTAAAGCAAACCTTAAGTTTCTTGCGTCATTTGCAAACTCCGAAATTCTCTGTCGATTGCTCTCCACTTTGGGACCCATCGGCGAGGTGTCTCAACATATTGTCTACCTTACGGTCTTCTTTGTGCCATCGTAACAATTTTGCATGTTCTTTGTTTTTACGAACAGACGTTTCAAGCGTGGTATTATAGGAGCATACCACATAACCTTGGTAGGGATTTTCTTACGGACGTTAGCCCTCAACATCACCAAGGTCATCTCGCTTTGATCTTATACTCATGACGCATGGCATCTGGGGCATGCATCCAATTTCTCGTACTCTTTGCCACAGTGCAGATGCGATCATTAGGACATGCATGTATCTTCTCTATTTCTAGCCCCATAGGACGGACAACTTGTTTTGCTTCGTAGTAGTAGTGGCGGGCAATTCATTGTACTTGAAGCATCTTCTTTTGGATTTTAGTAACTCTCCAAATCCCTTGTCAGATACACCATTCTTTGCCTTCCATTGCAGCAATTCTAGTGTGGTTCCCAACTTTTTCTACCCTGCATCACAAGTTGGGTACAACAATTTCTTGTGATCTTCTAGCATCCGCTCGAATTTGATCTTCTCCTTTTCACTTTCACATTCTCTTTGTGCATCACGAATGACCTGACAAAGATCATCAGCCGGCTCATCTTCTACGGCTACCTCTTCTTCAGCTTCTCCTATTGCAGTATCATTGAAGCACGCACCATCAAGAATAATATCATTGTCGTCCCGTTGTTCTTCTTCACCTTCTTCCATTACAACACCGGTTTCTTCGTGCTTTGTCCAACAAATATAGTTTGGCATGAAACCCGACTTGAACAAGTGCAAATGAAGAGTCCTTGAGTAAGGATATTCCACCGTATTCTTACATATGGCACATGGGCAGCACATAAAACCATCACGTTTGTTTGCTTTGGCCGCACGTAACAAAGAATGCACGCCGTCAATGAACTCTTGGGAGCGGCGATCAGCATTATACATCCAATGACGGCTTATCTGCATTACATGACATAAATATCATATTAAAACCTAGATCATAATTAATTATTTATACAACATGCGTGCCACCACAAAAGATACAAATTTATGAAAGCATTGCTACAATATAGACAATCCCAACTACCACTAAAAGAACTAAAGCTAAAATACATTTTAGGAGCACAAGGATTTCATGACCAATCTCAACTAAAACAGACAGAGATCCCCGATTGTGCAACATCTTTGGGCTTCTTCGATTTGGATCACCGCCTCATTAGCAGCCGTATCTGCCTTATTGTGCAAGATATTTTTTTGCACGAGTTCAACATACTCTTCCTCCCAAAGAGAAGCCTGAACATCGTCCCTTTGCCATCCCAATCAAAATTAAAACAAAAATTAGAACTTTAATCACAACCATCATGAAAATAGATATAAACTAACCATAATCATTAAATACGATAAAATAACTCATATTGCGATCCGGACACTTGTAGAAGATACGATCCTTGTTGGGACCCTCCTTCTTCACTCGGTACTCCATCACAATCTTCGTCTCATCACGACACTTGCCGCATGGAATGAGAGGAAGGCCCGCCTAAGTCGCTTTGGAAACCCATGAGAGGCCGAGACCCCGGAAGCGATTGCCATCTACTCTCTATACTCATTTTTAATACACTATAAATTTCTCCTTTTATAAACAAATAAAATTAACAAACTATAAAAATTATCTAGATCTCTAAACAATGATATTTTTAATGGTCATTGTGTTCTCGTCTTTTATCACGCGCGTAATTCACATGATATTTCCGTAAATTAACGTAAGAATGGGAGTGTACACACATGATGACTATTGCGATGATATCGGGACGTGTGAATAAATAACCATCCGTACTAGTTGACCTTGCTTACGTGATCATCTCGTGAGCATTTCTCCACCGGACGGCATCCATTGGCCGCGGAAGAGCTCCAATTCTACGAGGAAGGGAACACGGTCTTCCACGACTGCTGCTCTCCTCGTAAATCAAAGCTCCTCCTTGACGTCATCATCTCGGCGAGAACAACATGCATTTCAACTAGTAATGCGGATTTTCTATAATTTCTAACTATTTTCTAAGTTTTCATTTCATAAAAAGTTAAAATTAAAAGTACGGTGATTGACGGACTACTGCGGCGATATCGGGACATGTGAATAAATAACCATCCGTACTAGTTGAACTTGCTTACGTGATCATCTCGTGAGCATTTCTCCACCGGACGGCACGAGGTCAAGGAAGAGCTCCGATTCTACGAGGAAGGAACACGGTCTCCCACGACCGTTGTCGCTCCCCTCGTAGAATCAAAGCTCCTCCTTGATGTCGCTACCTCCGACGAGAGAACATGCTTGCCGAAATAGCTGAACACGGTCCGCAAGTTCAACTAGTCTGTCTATAATTTTCTAACTATTTTCTAAGTTTTTATTTATATATACTACGTTTAGCTACGGAGAACATGCTACTACGACGATATCGGGACATGTGAATAAATAACCATCCGTACTAAGTTCAATCTCGTGAGCATTTCTCCACGGATTTGATTCTACGAGGAAGGAACACGGTCTTCTTCCACGACCGTTGTCGCTCTCCTCGTAGAATCAAAGCTCCTCCTTGACGTTTCTAACTATTTTCAACTAGTTTATTTTCTAACTTTTTATTTATATTTATATATACTTTAACCTTCTTTCATGTAAATATGCAAGTTTGAAGTGATTTTGAGCTCAAATTGCTTACAAATGAAAAAAAACCACAATAAAGAACCATAAATATATATAGTGAACAAAATGGCATAAGAAAATAGTGAAAAATGAGAGTATGAGATTGGTAACCTTTACAACTGAAGAATCGACGGAGGAATCGAAGAAATCAACGGAAGAATGGATGGAGGAACAATGGAGGGAGGGAGGAAGCAAGAACACTACTGCAGTGATCTTCAAAATGTGCTGAGCTCGGGCTCGGGGAGAAAGGAGGAGACGGCCGATTTATAAAGGGAGAACATTTAGTCCCGGTTGGTGGATCCAACCGGGACTAAAGGTAACTTTCCAACCCCGGGCGCAGCCACGGCCCGGGAGTAGACCTTTACTCCCGGTTGGAGTCACCAACCGGGAGTAGTAAAGTATATTTTAGTCCTAGTCGGTTGGTGGCTCCAACCGGGACTAAAGGTCCCCGCCACCTACATGCAGTGCAGCAGATGGCCGTTGGGCAGGGACCTTTAGTCCCGGTTGGATCCTCCAACCAGGACTAAAGGTATTTCTAGTCCCGGGGACAAAAAATTCCGGGACTAGAGCCCATTTTGACCGAGGATCAAAGGTCTGTTCTCTACTAGTGCAAATTCCAAATGGAGCTTATACCATGTAATCTAATTCGGTGGTCGTAGCATTTCAAAAAGGTTGAGATGCAGTTCTGTCGATCCCTCGTTTGTGCATGCCATGATCACTAGGCCGGTATGCCTTGTTAAAAAATCATAAGAAAATTTCACTGCCACCAATATTAATGATATATGCTGCGGGTCCGGCCCTAACGTTTCGGCATAACATACCAAGGTAATAAAGTGACAATATCTAAAATAGCGTGCATTTGCATAAAAAGCTAGGTTTCGTTGTGGAGGACCCCCACACCACCTATGCAAAAACCATGATACGCTACTAAGGTAAGTGACATGCGCAGTGATGTCATTTTCTGATACCTTATTCGGAGCAGATTCTTCCATTCATATGCATAGATTTGTTGTAATTTGGGGGGAGGGGGTGAACGAAAGCTCAAAGGTAAAAAGTGTCCTTTCCCCGGTACCTTTATTATATTCTCTTGCTTATTACACCTTGATCCATCCTACTGGCCACTTACCGGCAGTGCCGTCATGTCATCACCACAGATCAAGTGAGCAAGCATCAGGTTTTTCTAAATCAAATGACCACCAACCGTTCCCTCTATTGGGCGCGCGTGTTAACGCTAACAATTAACTAATGATCAAGCTAATTTATGGATAGTCGCGCGCGTGTACAGCAAGGTTGTCAGGATTGTGGTACTACATACATCCTGTGTTTCGAAAAGAATATAGTTTAGCACACTACCAAGTACCAAGTACCAAGTTAGAGTATCTCAAGTTTGACTAACTATATATAAAAATTATAAAGAATTATGATATCAAGTAAGTATGTTATTATATTTGCCATGAGATATATTTTTATAATATACTTATTTGACATTATAAACATTAATATTTTTATCTATATATTTAGTCAAACTTTGGACACTTTAAAATTACATTCATTTCTAGACATACGTAGTACGTGTAAGACCGCTTGTAAGGGACTGTGACGCATAAGAGGAGGGTGAATTAGGCAACTTAACACTTTAACTCCAAACTTTGGCCTCTTTTTCTATCTTTAGCAAAAACCTATACAAAAGATAAACTATCTAAATGTGCAACTACGGTTTTTCTAGAGTGTTGCTATCTCTACTGCAAAAAAGAGTTATACAACCAAGGTTCCAAACCTATTAACTAGCCTATCACTAAGCTAAGAAAGTAAAGCACAAACCAAGATTGCTATGTAAATGCGGAAGCTAAAGAGTAAGGTAGAGATATGCAAACTCCCGTTGATAACTCTGATATTTTTACCGAGGTATCGAGAAGCGCGTAAGTTTTCCCATTGTCATCGTTGGAGCCCCTCGCAAGGGCCAAGCACCCGGTCGGGTAACTCCATGGATCGCCCCGGGCCTTCCTTATGCGCAAGTGAGTCTCCGGTGTGCCTTCCGGCAAGCCTCTTTCGGACCGCTCCCCGCCGTCTTCACTATCAAGCTTCCGATCGAACTGTTGTGGGCCTTGTTCCCTTCGGTACACAGTGGCGGCCACACCACAAACGCGGTTGGTGTGATCTCATCGAGTGATAAGAGGTGTGCAAACCTCACTAAACACTAGGCCTAAACCTAGAGCAAGCGCATAAGCAGTGCTCTAATCAACCTAAGCACTTCGTAAAACACCTACGCTAATCACCTAATGAATCACTAAGCACTATATAAGTGGAGATCACTAAAATGGTGTATCAACACCCTTGGTATGTTTCCTCAACTCTCCACAACTGTCTTGGCCGGTTAGGGGGTCTATTCATAAGCCCCATAGAGAAAATAGCCGTTGGGGGCGAAACCTAGTTTTCTGCTACTGACCGGACGCTGCTGTCGTCCTGACCGGACGCATCTGGTCGTCCCGACCGTTGAGGCGCACGCGTTGATCGAACTCTGGGCCGAGTCTAGTCACACTCGATCGGACGCGTCCGGTCGTGTTGGCGCCGCTCTGGAACCTCTCTGGTCTCGATCGGACGTTGTTGTTCCCACGTCCGGTCGATCATCCGCCAGCGTCCTATCGCACTGAAGGTGTTGCCGAGATGATGAACAGTGCCATCGTCGCATCCGGTCATGTTTCTTCTTTAGCGTCCGGTCGCCTGCTGACGCTTGCAGTTGTCTCGAACTGCCGATTGGACGCGTCCGGTCCTTATAGGGCCGCGTCCGGTCACCTCTGCTGAGCTCGTTTCTTCGCGATCTTGCGTCCGGCTTGGTTCCCATCTTCGTGCTTGGACTTTACTTGATATCTTGGGTCTTTTCTTGTGCTTCTAGGGCCTTGCTTATGGTGTTGATCGTGGGATCATCATGTCGCCTTCGTCCAAGTCACGTCTTGCACCCTATTGAACTACAAAATAATTACTTGTAAATTCATTAGTCTAATTTGGTTGTGTTGGTTATCAAACACCAAAATCCAAAGTAAATGGGCTTAAGATCTATTTTCCTTAGACCGCTGACCATGGTAAGTGGACCATTACTACCTAGAAAATTGTAGTAAAGATATTGTGCATGACCAAAGTGATCCTTCAAATTAAACAGCTGTGAGAAGAAACCCAGTGCACAAATGGATTAGGACACATATATTTAATAAAGCATGACCAAAGTCATCCTACAAATAAAGTATGCATTCTAGAGGCTAAGTTAGTTGCTGTCCCATATATGAATGGTTTGTTAGACTACGACATTATTTCACTTTCACCCCATTGTTTCTCTGTGGGGTGTTCTTTCCCACCATATATATGTGTAGTATACTCATCCTCTAATTTTGTGCCTTTTATGCTACATTTTTTATATTATACCTCTAAATTGAATCTAGCATTGACATGTTTCAGCTCATTCACTATTCATGCACGGTTCACTGCTCGCACTGGCTACCTAATCTGATCTACTTGCCATAGCTATCGTGGCAGTGTTTTGTTAATATCTTGTACATTCGAGGGATCCTAAAGGATAAAGTGATGTAAAGGCGTGGGGCTGAACCGCTCAACTGGGGCAGGTTACGGCATGTTTGAATACAAAGTATTTTTGGAGTTTTAGGAAAATACAATGATTTTGTGAAATACTTTGGTTTTAGAGTGTCATGAAGTGTTTGGATGCAACAAACTTTATGGTTTTGAATATCATGACATTGCTGAAACTGTAGTCTTTTAGGAGTTTTAAAATACTCCACGTACTCTAGACCTTTTTTTTCTTAACCACTTAAAACTACAGTTTCTTGATAGTATGTTTTTTAATACTAAAACATCCAAATAAGGCCTACTCACAACCAGAATTTTAGACTTCTCCTAGTGAGGTGGGCTTCTCTCCTTGTGTTTTTGCATTCAAAATTTTGTATAAATTTTTCTTACTAAATGCCTCCTAGTGAGATTCTCATGTGCTATGACTAGTTGTAGTGTTTTACTACTACTTAAAAACACTAGGAGAAGTCTACCATTTTGGTAGTGACTTCTCCTTGGGTGTACAAACACGATATCAACAAAACTTTGATCATCTACAAACTGTGCTCAAGTTAGGTCCACGTAATATAAACTAATCATGCCAAATTTAATTTACCAAGTCATATTATGTTAACAAAAGTTAAAATGCTGGTATGCCTACATAGGATGGAAATTTTTTTTATGATTGGAGGGATATGGCTAATAAGTTCTTGTGTAGCATCGACAATTATGTTTTATAATAAGACGGTTTTTTTATTGTAAAAGTTGATTTAGCAACCAATTATGTACGACGCATATGAAATCGAACCAAAGGCATCTTTGTTTAAAGGACTGAACAGGCTATAAGGAGGCTAGTATCCAGTACATTTACAGTAGCTCCTGTGATATCCAAAGACTACTATTGACACTACTATTTAATGTGGTTCATATAGGCTCTTGTTCGCATACAACTTCCATTGTTATAAATCCTGTTGCGACATATATACCAATATGATGACATACTCCCTCCATTCTAAATTGTAAGTTGTTTTGTCTTTTTTTTAGATACACAATAAAATATATATCTAAAAAGGCCAAAAACGGTTTACAATTTGAAATGGAGGGAGTTGTAAAAATAATAGCACAAAAAAAACATATACCTAGCAATTAAATTTAAATGTCCTCAATCAAGGTCCTCCATCAATTTGTAGTTGGCAAACGTAAAGATAATGTCATGCCACACACACGCTAGGATGCAATTTTTTTATCAGAAGTATTCTAAATTGTAAGTTGTTTTAGCCTTTTTGGGTACATAGTTGTTCCTATATATGAATTTCAATATATGCTATGTCTAGATACATAACTTTTACTATATATCTAAAAAAGCCACAACGACTTACAATATATTTAGAGTGGAGGGATTAGTAAATAATAGTAGCACTACCAAAATCCTACGCCTACTAAGTAAATTTAAATGTCCTCCATTAGGGTCCTAAATTATATATTTGTAGTAGTTGTCAAACCTAAAGATAATGTGATGTGGCGCACACACACATGCATGCTAGTTGCTAGGACCCAATTTGTTTTGTCAGAAGTATTCATGCATGCAGGTCTCTGACAAATTGATATCATGCATCCCGGCCTTGTGTTGTGCTACATATATAATGCAACGCATACAAACTTTGTGCTGAATGGTACCTCTGAACTTCCACTCATCATGTTGCAAATGCGATACTAACCACATAATTTTCGCACATTGCACACTACTGTCCAGTCGCTCGGCAGGCCTATACTCCCTCTGTCCCAAATTATCTGTCGCTTTCGGTTTCCATGCCACAAATTTGACTCGATTTATAGAAAATAGTGCAACATTTGTATCTCCAAATAAATTTATTAAAAAACTAGATTCAAAGATCTTTCCGATAATACCAATTATGCACCATAAATATTAATATTTTTAAATATATATTTTGTCAAAGTTGTTTCTCGGCGAAAATGGTAGATATTTTAGGAGCGAGTACGTTGCCTTGCCCCTGTTTGCAGTCTGCATGGCCGGCAATAAACACCGCACATTTCACTGTCCAGTACTCAAGTCGCTTGCCGGCCGGCCGGCCGGATCATACAGATTTGAAAGGCGGAATAGAACAAGTATGCCACTGAAGGAATCGAACAAATCTAGTGGCATTTCTATAAATACTGAAAACGTCTTTTGAACTAAAACAGTTTAAATTACGTTTTCAAAAGGGGAAAGTGTACTCTGGAAATGTGCTTTGGACTGCGGGTTAGGACTTAGAAAAGCTTAGGGTCTCTTTAGCAAATTTACCCGCGAAGGGGTATCTTCTAATCATGGCCGCAGATCTAGAGATGGACGGTTGTGGTGGCTTGGGGGAAAGTTGGCCGGCTAGAATAGTAACTCCGGCGCGGCTGAGCCATGGACGGCGGCGAGAGCAGGCCGGCGCGTGCGGAACTCGGCCCACGGGCCACGGTTCGAAGAACCGAGGGCACTGGGAGATGGCGGGGGTGAAGGAGACCTCGTCCAGGCCGATACGGAGGCCGGAGGACGCGGCCGAGGCGGCGGTTGCCATGGCCGGCGGCCGGGAGCTATCGGGAGCACGCGAATAGGGCCCTAGAGGCCGTGAAACAAGGAATTAAGGGCATGGCGAGAAAGAGGGGAGCACGGGGATTCTCACCGCGGGGAGAAACGGAGTTGACGGCGGACCACGCGGAGGTCGGACAGCGGACCACGGTGTCCTCGGAGCAGCGGTTGCAGCCTCCTCGTGCACAGGCGAGCGCGGAATAGAGCGGGGAGGGCAGCAGGGGGTGCGCGCGGAGGGTCTCGACTCCCTTTTGTAGAGGCCGGGGCGCGGGGGGGCGCTCCCACGATCGAAGACGTGGGCGCGGCGGTGGTTGCGCATTGACAGGCGCAGGACGCGCGGTTGTGGGAGGAGGAGGACGGCACCGACAGGTGGGGCCAGGCGGTCAGCGGCTGAGAGCGGGCGAAGGGCACGCGGCAGCGATTGCTGGCGCACGGTGCTGGGCCGCGCGGAACTGGGCCGGCGCGGAGGGAGGAAAAATGGGAGGAGGGGAAGGAAGGCGCGCGCGGCTGGGCTGGCGGGCTGGGCCAGCAGGCCGAATTGAGAGAGAGAAGGGAGTGAGAAGGATTTTTCCTTTTCTTTTTCCAAATAGATTTCCAAAAATACTTTCAAATATATTTTAAATTCATTTGAACTTTGAATCAAACCAATCATCACAAAAATAAATATGCAGCAGCATGTATGCATCAAGAAGTTTCTAACCTTATATTTGATTTTAATTTCCCAAAAATTATTAATTTTCTATATTTGAATGCGCACATGATAACATAATTAAATCGAATTTTTCTTATTTCAAAAGACTGAAATTTTTTGGTGTTACAGTCCTCCATCAATTTGTAGTTGGCAAACATAAAGATAATGTCACGCCACACACACACACACACACGCTAGGATGCAATTTTTTTTATCAGAAGTATTCTAAATTGTAAGTTGTTTTAACCTTTTTGGGTACATAGTTGTTCCTATATATGAATTTTAATATATGCTATGTCTAGATACATAATTTTTACTATATATCTACAAAAGCCAGAATGACTTACAATGTATTTAGAGTGGAGGGATTAGTAAATAATAGTAGCACTACCAAAATCCTACGCCTACTAAGTAAATTTAAATGTCCTCCATTAGGGTCCTAAATTATATATTTGTAGTAGTTGTCAAACCTAAAGATAATGTGATGTGGCGCGCACACACATGCATGCTAGTTGCTAGGACCCAATTTGTTTTGTCAGAAGTATTCATGCATGCAGGTCTCTGACAAATTGATATCATGCATCCCGGCCTTCTGTTGTGCTACATATATAATGCAACTTATACAAACTTTGTGCTGAACGGTACTTCTGAACTTCCACTCATCAAGTTGCGAATGCGGTACTAACCACATAATTTTTGCACATTGCACACTACTGTCCAGTCGCTCGGCAGGCCTGTACTCCCTCTGCCCAAATTATCTGTCGTCGATTTCCATGCCATAAATTTGACTCGATTTATAGAAAATAGTGCAATATTTGTATCTCCAAATAAATTTATTAAAAAACTAGATTCAAAGATCTTTCCGATGATACCAATTATATACCATAAATATTAATATTTTTAAATATATATTTTGTCAAAGTTGTTTCTTGAAAAACGAAAACGGTAGATATTTTAGGAGCGAGTACGTTGCCTTGCCCCTGTTTGCAGTCTGCATGGCCGGCAATAAACACCGCACATTTCACTGTCCAGTACTCCAGTCGCTTGCCGGCCGGCCGGCCGGATCATACAGATTTGAAAGGCGGAATAGAACAAGTATGCCACTGAAGGATGTATAAAATGATTCACATGTCAACTACAGTACGTGTGTGCTATTCGCCTAAGCTCATGAACGACACTGCTTTTGCAAGGCATATAATAAAGAAATGCCTCAATATCATCCAATGTTAGCCTCTGATCGATACATAATGATATTGTAGCTTAAAAGCAGTGGACCATAGCGTGACATCCTTGCACCACCATTAGTGCTAGCTAGCTAGCTGCCTTTATTTTACACGTGTGAGTGACCATAATAATTCATGCATATGTCCCTCTTTTCACGAATAGTTATATATTCGTCCATGTCTAATACTACAACACACATTTATGTTTTTTCTAAAGTTTTAGTCAAGCTGGTCAAGAACGAGAAGTAGCACTGTTTTGGTCGTACATTTGAATTTCAAAGCGAGTAAGCGATATACATGTCCAAATGGGCTGCCCTGCACGACACGGCACGGACATGTTTAGGCATGGCACGTTAAGACATGGGCACAAAAGACACAACTAGCTAGCTACCAGCTGGGGCGGAGGTAGGCCCCTTTGTTGGGGTCCGCTGACCCCGATAGAATTTGGCAAATCAGTGGAAGTGTCCAGGGTCAGACCCAGGGACTAAGGGCCTGTTTGGTTTTGACCCTGGTGAAGGCGCCTAGGCCAGGCAGCTCCCCAGGCCGTCGATTTTGAGCGCATGGCGGCCGGATCGAGCTGCCTGGGCGAGCACCCCCAGGCCATGCTGTGAACCAAACAGGCCCTTAAGAGCATGTAACCGTGTCGTGGCAGCCAGATAAGCCCGGTGGACCCATAGCCCACTGTAGCCCGAACAACAGTTCATCTTAGCAAAAAAAATGTAAAAAAAATTCAAAAGTTCACAAATGCACTTGATTTTACAAAGATCGAACACAAGCACACACAGAACCACAGATCATGATGGAACTCACTGCTAGTCGATCCTAGCTTATGTGACCACCCACGGGGCTGGGGACGGTGGCTCAGCGGCTCCTAGTTGCCGCCATCGCTCCTAGCTAGGAGCGAGATGAGCGGCCTTGGGGTTAGGGGATGAGCAGCACCCAGCACAGGTGAGGAACAGAGGGAGAGGCACTCGACGGCCGTTGGCAGCTCAATGGCTCGACAACGCTGATGACAGGGGTGGTATGGAGGCACTACAAGAAATGTGCCATCTTATGATATTTACCCCATGACATCTCATCTAAATGTCACTAAATCAATCAAATTATGACATTTCTTTGGAAGCCATATCAACTTAGTGACATAAAAGATTGCACATCACAAAAAAAACCGTCTTAAAGGTAGTCAATTTTCATATTGTGATAGTATTTACCATGTCATAAAGACCAATTTGCAAATGCCAATTTTTTAGGTTTTATGACCAATATCAAATGTCAAAAGATGACACATTTCTTGTAGTGAGGAGACATCGATGGCCGCCAGGAGCAAAGAGGCCCGATCGGTGTGGAGGAGACAGTGGCGGGGATTCGTTTTGGGGGAGATGGCGGCGGGTATTCGAAGAATTGAGAGTCGTGAGGAATGGTTATTAGGTGACCATAAAAATTATATAACCATGTCCCTTTTCACGAAAACTTATATATTGGTACATGTCTAATACAACACACATTTATTCTTTTTCTAAGTTTTAGTCAAGCTGTTCAAGAACGAAGTAACATTGTTTTGGTCGTACATTTGAATTTCAAAGCGAGTAAGGGATATACATGTCCAAATGGGCTGCCTGGCACGACACGGCATGGGCATGTTAAGGCACAGGCACGTTAAGGCACAGGCACGACTAGCTAGCTAGCCATGTCGTGTCATGCCAGCTGTCGTGCCCAAGGTCAGACCTAGGCATGGCACTAAGAGCATGCATGTAACCATGCCGTGGCAGCTAGATAAGCCTAGTGGCCCGATAGCCCATTATAGCCTGAATAACAGTCCATCTAGCAAAAAATCAGAAAAAATAAACAAAAAATCAAAAAGTCATTGATGCACTTGATTTTACAGGATCAAACACAAGCACATTCATAGAGCCACCAATGAAGATGGAACTCGTCGCTAGTCGATCCTAGCTTCTGTCGCCGCCCCGAGGGCTAGGGAACGGTGGATCGGGCGCTCCTTGTTGCCACCATCGCTCCTACTAGCTGGGAGCAATGGGAGCAGCCTCAGGGTCAAGGGACGAGCAGCACCCGACACTGGTGAGGGACGGAGAGAGAGGTGCTCGACGGCCCCTGGGAGCTCAATGGCTCGACAATGCTGAGGACAGGGGCGGTGTGGAGGAGACATTGTTGGCCGCTGGGAGGAGAGAGGCCCGGTCGGTGTGGAGGAGATGGCGGCGGGGATTCATTTTGGAGGAGACAGCGGCGGGGATTCATTTTGGAGGAGGCGGTGGGGATTCGTTTCGAAGGAGATGGTGGCGGGTATTTGTTTTGGAGGAGATGACGAGGTGACAGGTTTTCGAACAGTCGAGAGTCACGAGGAATGATTGGGCGTGAGAGTTACACGTGAGAAAAGAATAAAGGTGTGTTATAGCTAGGGTTAGGTTGTGCCTTCGGAGCTGATCTAAACAGACCAACCTCTTTATCAAGATGTGCTGTTGCTGGCACGCCGTGCCAAGGTTCAGGCCGAGGCACGACACTAGATTGCAAGCTAGGCCAACACGGGCTTTAGCAGGTCATGCCCCGTGCCCCCATTAGGGCCTCGCCCTATTGGACATGTATAGTAAGAGACAACTCCCCCTGTGCTTGGCACGATACCTTTAAACTAGTTAAAACTAACGGGTTTTCAAAGAGGGTCATTGCAATGAGGGTCTTCATAATACTCTCTCCGTTCTACACCATAAGACGTTTTAGTTTTCTTAGATACATAACTTTTACTATATGTATTTAGATGTACACCATGTATAGATACATAGTAAAATATCTAGTGAGGCTTTTGTGGTGCATGGCCTACACCAGGCTCTCGTAGGATCCGCGCTTTCTTGTCAATGGTAAACACAACGGATCTGACCAACCAGGGGCGGATCTGCCACCGGGGCTGGGGGGGCTCGAGCCCCCCTACCGTGGCTGAGCCTGTGGAGCGCCCCCCCCAAAATTTATTCTGCCATTGGAGGATGGAAAGGGGGAGCTTGAGCGTTGAGCTGAAGTTGAAGACGATGCTAGAGTGTTGAGCTGAGCTTGATGCCTTCGTCCCCGTGTGAACTTAAACCCCCCTAGATTTTCATCCTAGATCCGCCACTGGTTCCGACAGATGGAATAGAGATACGACATGATGGGAGATGAAAACGATCGAAACATGCATATAGCCGTCATATATACATGCATCGACCAATGCAACGCATTTCGGCATTTGTCTTCCGGCCGTGGCTTCGCTTCATTCGCCAGCTAGTGCGCGCGCGCGCGCGCGTGTACGTGGTGACCACACCACCACCAGCACCTCGCGCGCGCGGCGGCGGTGTGCATGCATGGCCACCGCCTGGAAGACACGTAGAAAGCGCGGGGGACACGCGGCGGCGAAATGCATGGAGACGACTCTGTGGACTGTGGGGGTGGATGGATGGTGACGCGCGTCGACGTCGCACGCCCATGATGGTGCGTGTGGTGGTGTTCAACTGTATAGGAGTACAAACACAGTACATACGAGAGCTGCATGCAGGTAGTGTGTACAGGATAAGCTACGTAATACGACTTTTCTCCCATCTCTGCAATACTTCACGTATACGTACGTACCGGAGTGTAGTGGTGGTGGTGGTGTGCCTAGGTATATATGCACTACCTGACTGCAACGAATAATTGGAGCTAGCGCTGGATTCTTTTCAGTTTTGATCCGTCCCATTCCCATGCATGTGTATACGTGACGTGCGTCGTTCTTATATTATCGGATCGGAGAAGAATACGTACAGACTACAGAGAGAGAGCTGCACGCAAGCACGGACATGCACCGGCCGGCCGGCATGCTAGCATCTGACGTTTTGCGCTGGCAAGCTGCTGAGCATTTGTGCCAGTCCAATGCAGGCGAGGAGGCGACTGCGTGGAATATGCAGGTGCAGCATCATGCGCCTTGCGAGTTGACTACTCTTGCGTGCGGGAACCAAGTGCAATATTAGCCAATATGTAAGCTTCAGATGCATGCAAAGCTTTCTGGGTTCTCCTGGTTTGGCCACGGCCAATGAGTGTGTCTGTGTCCCGTCCACTACGTTCTTTATTTTGTGGAGCGTGATTACTTGTCAAGGATATGATGGACAGGTAGATTGATGACCATTCAACGTACGTACGACGTGCAAATGCTAGCTTTCGTCATAATTCCTACGCCCATTCAACGTACCTGCTTCTGTGGTTAGCATTATATTGTACTCAACGACCATTCCAACGTCGGACAAACTAATGCTTTGTCGCTCGTGTGCGATCTGCGTATGTAGCACCTACTGTTATTTTCCGGTACACGCGCGGCTTTATCGGTGGGACTAGCTACCACCTTTGCAGTAAAGTACTGGCTCCGTGACGGAAACTAATTAAGAACACCGTCCATTCCAAAAAAAGGTTAGCAGCAGCATGGCAAGAGAAGAGCCAAACGACGCAACACCCAAGAAGAAGAGGTATAAGTCTAATGATCTCGTTTACTCATGCAAGCAGGCGACCACCATCGTCCAGCCGTCCGGTACGACCTAGTGTGCCAGTGCCGGCGCTACTAGCCATGGATCGATTCGGCGTGTGTGCTTGTCCCGCTTGCGTGCTTCACATTGTCCTGCGTGGCCCGTCCACTCACCCACTGCACGCAGGCACCGGTGGTGGTGTTGGTGGTGTGGCGCATCTGCATCCATCCATCCATCCATCCCCTTGTCGTCGTCTTGTCGATCCATGCATGGAGACCTGGATGTGTACGTAGCGTGCAAGGCTACAACTCGCTAAGCTCGTTGCCGGCCGCCGCCATCGTAGCTAGCATAGGTAGTCGTCGTACGTAGAATGAACCTAGCTTGTCGCTGAGGTGGAAAATACCTTCTTCTTTTTTTTGGTAATGGAGCTGCACATGCAAAAGAACCCTCCCCGATTCACCAATTTGTAGCGTTACCACGCACCTTCGTTGTTGTCGTATCCCTTACGATCCGATCGTATATAGGTCAAGAGTCAACGGATGATGAGAAGATAGACAAACTAAAACGGTCGATGGAGAAGATGCCGCTACCACACAACAGACAATCGCTATCGAAATATCACTATCAGTTGCTTGAAACCATCGGTGATGATAATGTGTATCACTGCCGGTTCGTGGATTCAACGGACCATGATAGTAAAATTGGTAATAAAATATCATTACCGGTTCATGGATACAAACGGTAGTGAAAACTACCTATCACGGTCAGTTTGTCTACAACCGACACTTATAGTCCATTTTGCATAAAAAAATCCTTAGCTTTTTTATACGACGTTAAATCCAGAGAAACTTTACATTAAAATTGTATATCTCAAAGAGATCTAAAACTTTGTAGTTGAAATTTTTTCAATTTTAAATGGTATATATGTCCAAATATTTAATATAAGTTCTCGGATCGGATTTGAGATGGTTGAAAATGTCGAATGAAGACAAAGTCAAAATCAAATTTATAATACTCGACGTGGTCTACAACTTTGTAGTCAACAACGTTTTCATTTGAGCTCAGTTGAAGTGTCAAATCTATAAATATAAGATTCGAAAAAATATGCAGTTAAAAGAATATCATCGGCTGTATATTCACAATTGTTGCGTATAGCTCAGATGCTATAGACGCTCGAGAGAATGTTGAGGTCTTGAGTTCGAATTCTCAAAAGACATATTTTTCTGGGCAGTGATGCCATAATCTGGTGTAATGTACAAACCATGCACAAGCGCACTATCATATATAGAGCCCTATTTGGGAGTACTACTCCATCAATTCTACTCATCGACTCCACATGGAGTAGCTTCACACCTGAAGTTTCTATAATACCCTTCTAGGTGCTTCAGAAACTCCACCTTTCTCAGCGGGTGGAGTTGTCCTTTTTGGCTAGAAAAATTGGGAGTAGAGCTGAAAAAATTGTCCCTGTTTAACTTACGAAGTTAAGAGAAGAGCTAGAAAAATAGAGCGGAGTAGTCCTAAACATGCCTATATAATCGTCTTTTTATGTTTAGGAACTTGATCATAATACTATAGTATTACATGTTCACCTCAGCTATCTACTTTAGATACTTTTATGATTTTATTACTCCTTTCCACCAACTAAAAAAATTTTAGGGGCAATGCAAAATGATCTTCGTATAATTCATTACGTACGTGTATTCATATGGGTGAGTGTGCGTGCGTGTTGTGGGCGTCTTCGTTGTACTGTGTAATTTAAAAAAAAAATAGAGACGTAGAATATGTGCGCGTCCCGGCGGACCGGTCAACTCGAGAGCGACGCCACGTGCATGTGTGCAGTCTCCGTTCCGTTGCTCGCTCCTCAGTTGCATTCTGAACGACGCGATGAGTGCACGCATGCATCGATGCCATCTCGGTCCAAAAAATAGCATTATCTAATTTTATGGAAATTCAAATTATTATAAGCTTGACTAATGTTTTATATTTGACTATGCTTGCATAGGAAACTAACAACATTTATATTCGGCAAAAAAAATCAAGTAGTTAAAAATATATAAATATATATTTTATAACAAATCTAGCTAGTAAATGCCAATAATTTTTGGCATTATGAATATCGGTTAAGTTATGTAACAAATTTGACTAATCATCCAATGGTTTGAATTTTTACCGCAAAGCTCGAATATATGACATTTTTGGACGGAGCTATAGTCAAGGTCAAACCAAATCCACTGGAGCCTATCTTTATGGGGTTTATTTTTTTAGGGGAGCCTATCTTTATTTTTTTTAGGGGAGCTCTAACTTTATTCAAACACCAGAGTAAGAGTTACAAACTCCATCAGGAGGCTCAGAAACCACACGTGTCTACCTTTCGATAAAATTACAGAGCTTCTAGTAACTAAATGAGCATCGTCATTTGATCTTCGCCCTTCGAGAAAGAACTCTTCACTTGTGGAACTCTGTCTTCTGTCATTGATCTCCTGGACTATGGGTCCATACCTGCTATGCCCCTTGCTTGTGAAGCTCCTCACCGCGTTGGCACACCCGGAATGAGTGCAACCCAAGACCACTAGCCAAAGCTAGCCCTTCACGGCGAGCCATTGCTTCGACCACCTCCGTGTCATTATACCCTTTTAGCACCAGGGCTGAAGTAGTGGCCATGCTCATCGCGAGCCACAGCGGCAGCTGGTGCACGTGCATCATGTTATGGTAGCAAATAAACTCTTGTCCATGATCAATTCGATCCAGCTAAGATCAACCTAAGGCCCAAGGGTTTGAGGAAGTCCTCCAAAGCCCAAGAACCGCATGCATGCACGCACTGTGCTGCGAGGAAGCTGAAACCCAAAGTTTGAGCTTTCGATGGATGGCCCACTGAAAGAAAACTAGATGACCTCTCTGGCTACGAGAGTCACAGATGGCCTACACTCGTGCCTTGTCTCAAACAACTCTGTCGGGCCGATGGAAAGTTCTCCGGTCAAGCCTCGGGCCGGTGTTGCAAGGGAATCCGACATGCTTTGGCTCTGTAGCTTGCCATTATTTAAGTTCAGAAATAGTTTCCATCCTAATGTTTTAAATTTGTTCTAAGTCAAACTATTTTAAGTTTAACAAGTTTATAGAAAAGAATATTAATATTTATGGCATTGAATAGGTAGAATATTAAAATATATTCTATAATAAATTTAATAATACTCACTTGGTATGACAGATATTCATACTTTTTTTTTATAAGTTTGGTCCAATTGGAAATAGTTTGATCAAAAATATTATTTATTTTGGGACGGAGGAGGGAGTACTCTGCTTTGTTGTGTGCTCAGACTCCTCTCTTGCCTAGCGAACGGGGAAATCGCAGCTCTACGATTTGTTGTTTGGAGGAACGTCATTGTCAAGCCGGTGCCGGCCGTGAGGATTTCAGAGCCTCGAACCGAACTAAAACTCAGAACACCTTCCTTTATAAATATGATAAAAATAGTATTCAAATATGTATATTTAAAATAGGGAGCTACACCTAAGAGTAGTTACTCCCATCTTCAATAAATCACAATGCGTATATGTGCATACTCGTTTTTCAGTTTGAGTATGTTTATAGAGAAATTTTACAATGGTTGGAAAAAAAAATGAGTTAAATATACCGTAGATCCATTAACTTTTGGTGTTGTGACATCTGGGTCCATCAACTTTCAAACTGTATTTTTGGGTCCATTAACTTTTAGTGGTGTCTCATCTAGGTCCATCAACTTTCAAACTGTATTTTTTGTTCCATTAACTTTTAGTGGTGTGTCATCTAGGTCCATCAACTTTCAAATTGCATTTTTTGATCCCTAAACTTTTTAATTGGTTCACCGTAGATCCATACCCCTTTGTTTAGCGAATAGATCGGACATGGCATGCCAAATAAGCAGCCATCGTGGAGTAGGTGATGAGTCCATAGCTCCTCAAGATATTCATGGAGACTTATCTAACAATAATTCAAATGTAGCAGCTGGTAATTCGTTAATATCCTCTGGTCTTAAATTTGGGACTATTACTTTTAAGGATAAATATATCATGAACATGGAAAAATTTACAACTGATGAACTATCATCAAAGATATTTTATAGAGGTGCCTTATTATTGCGTGGAAAGGAGGAGAAAATGAAGCCAACAAAATACATCAGTACTAATTCTAAAGAGGTTGAAATCATCAATGGAATTTTCCCATCGTGATTAGCATCCTTGCCGTAGTATTTAATTATTTTCATGCATTAGTTTCCTATCCAGTTGTGACACACGATCTTTTATCTAGCATCTAGCTTCTAGTGCCTACGTGAGTCAAATTGGTGGCTGTGTTTGGACGTGCCGTGCATGTTAGCCGAATCAGGGACTTAGGGTCAATCAGTCCTAGTTGGGCTGGTGGAGTTCGAGTTTTGATTGGGTCAGGTGGCCTACGTGCCTATACCTATGGCATTCGTCCTTGTACCGGGTAGATTAGACTAGATGTTATTGTGGAGTTTATTCCCCGTCGAGCCGCCGCTCGAGAAACCCTAGATGGTGATCCCATCAGGTTCTTCATATTGAAGATTATCTTCAGATGGTGATCTCGTCCTGTACTCCACGGTGGCTGTTTTTTTGGCGTGCCATGTCAGATCTATTCGCTAAACAAAGGGGTATGGACCTACGGTGAACCAGTTAAAAGCCATCTATTGGGCGAGATCGAACAGTGAAAAAATAGGAGGTACCCAAATGAAAGAACCTAAAGGTACCAAATTAGGTGGGGACATTACCAAATTAGATGGGGCACTACCGGGAACAGGATCTTTGCTGTAACACCCCAGGTGTTTGTCACTAGTTAAGCAATGGGTTGAGCTCAAACATGACATGTCGAGTGGTAATGAAGGTGTCAAGATCAAATCTACATCATGGAGCTCCAACTTAAACTTGGGCCACGCACAATTGCTTACATATGGACCCTTGTTAAGATTATGCAAGAGTAATTCTAAACATGCTTCTTCCATGTACATTACATCCACATGCATCCATCTAGACCCGTGGAAAAGTTTCATGAAGTTTGGAATCAAAAAGTCACATGAAATGATAAGTCATATCTTTGCATGAATTGCTTTATCAAGTGAATGGAAACATATGAAGTCAACCAAACCTTGTAACCTTGCTCAAACAACTCTAATTGAACTCTACAACAAAAGTTATGAAGGGTTCGTGTTGAGCGAAGGTGGAGAAAATGTCCGAAAATAATGGAAACCCTATATTTTGTAGCAGAAAGGACTTTGCGTTGACCGAGAAATAAAGTTGACTTCTGGACTAGATATGAGGTTTGACCAAAAATGAAAGTTGAAGAAAAGTTTGAGTATAACAAACTTTGTTAAAGGACCAAGTCATGATTTAGCTTCGAAATAGATCAAAACAGTGCTCAAAGTATAAGAGAAAAAGCTGAAATCAACCCGACCGTGTTTGCAGTCCGGATTTCACCGACATCGACGTTGACATCCCACGTTCTCCAAATTTTGTTAAGCAACATGAGTTGGTCCAAAAATAAAAGTTCAAGGTTATGTTATGGAGAAGAGAATGCAAAAAGTTGCACTAAGTTTGATCGAGTTTCGACCTCCGAAAGCGAGTTTCCGTGATCGCTGTTAACATATTGACACTATCATCTTGGAGCTTAATTATCCGCTGTTACAAAGCTCAAATGGCCGGGCACCTTAAATAAGAAACGTAGAGCAGGCCGTGGTGAACAAACTTCGTTTATGGCCCAATGTCTAATTCGGCCTGGAAGTGGCCCAAAACATCGTCCCACCTTCTTCACTCTGGTGCACGCCACCTGTTCGCTGGATTGGCCGAACGGCGACGCGCGTCTAGGAGCGTGGCAACCATGCGCGAGCAGGGTGCCCCTGCCGCTGCCGCGTGCCTGCCTCTCTGTCTTGCCGCCTCGCGCCTTGCACCTCCAAGACCGAGCGCCTGAGCTCTCCACTTCCTTCCTCACTCACTCCCTTGACCGCTGCTCTCTCCTCGCTTCGCTTCGCGCCGCGTGTGTCCGCCATGGCCGGCTGGCCAAGCTCGCTGATGCCGCATTCCGCTGCCCCCGTGCTTCCTTGTGTCCCTCCGCGTGCGCCACCGGCTCAACCGCCCTCTCTTTGGCCTTGCGAGCCACTTCCCGGCCCTTCTTCGCGGTCGTAGCGCGCTGCCACAGGTGCCGTGGCCGGCGTGGGCGCCTATGCGCGCGGCCAGGCCGTTCTGGCCCATCTCAGGACATGCAAGATGGTCCTACGAGTCCGCTATGCTCCCTTGGTGCTCGTCCACCCCCCCCCTTTGCCGCCGTTGAGAACCACGGTGGCCGGAAGAGCGAGCGCCGGCGAGGCTGCCGCGGCCGTCGCTGGCTCACGTGGTCGGCCCTCCACCGGCAGTCTTCATCCGAGTTTGGACCTCCTACAGGTAAGGCTGGGTACATTGATGCTCCGGGACCCCTCCTTCGTCGCTGGCGATCACCACGGCGGCCGGAATCACGAGCTCCGGCGAACTGCTCTGTTTCCGGCCGAGGGATGAAGCTGATGGACTTCGCGCTCACATTCGACAAAGTGAAGGGGCCTAACTACGAAGTCAGTGACTCATGTGAATAGTGCCGTAAGGGGCCTAACTTCTCTATATACTAGATCTATAATATTACATGTTTTACTTTAAAGTTTTGGCTGTAAAAATATATTTATGCAGCTAGGTTTGTAATGCTAGTGGTATTTGTCTTTTTCATAACTGTAGATCTAGGGCTCCCAATGAAGTGAAATTTTTGTGGCATGATACTCATGTGATAGTTGATGTGTGGTAAAAATTTCATGAGTATTGGATGAAGTATGAGTGAGTTATTGGTTTATCTTGCTCTCACATGATTTCTTGCTTTAGCAACTTGTCTTTTTCATAGAGGTTGTTATACATATTCAAATGGAGTGAAATTTGTACAGTAAACTATTGAGAGGATATGTGAGCTACTGTAATTTTTGTAGAATTTATTGTGCATTTTTGGTATATGTTCATAAATACACCTTGATGTCTAAATAAATTAAGAAATACTTTAAGAAAATTTATTTAGAGGTGAGCACCATGTTTTTTGGTGTTCTTTAGTCATGTGTGACATGTTGGTAAAGTTGGTTTTGCCCAATTATGTGTTCACAACATAAGTTAATAATTATTTTCTTGCCGATGTGGTTTATGGACAGATCTGGGAACTTAGCAAAGTTCTTCATGATAATGTGCTTTGTTGTGAAACTTGTTTATATAAAAGTTGTAGATAATTCATGTATCTAGCTGCTGTTAAAATTTGGTGCCATTTGGCCAAGTAGTTTAAGAGTTACAGTTGTTCAAAGTTGGGTTATACAATTGATTGCTCTCTGTCTTGTTTAGACCAGTTTCTGTAAATGTATAATTTCGACCTACTTAACTTGGGAATCATGCTGTGATGGTTATAGATGAAATGTACATAATTTCATAAGCTTTCCAAAATGTCTTCTTTCAAGTCATTTGGATTTGTGTAACTCCAGTTATAGCTAAATCTTGTAGCTGTTGTTTGCATGTCCAGAAATTGACAGATTCCAATTATAGTTGTTTGCTTGTATATTGCTAAGTGTGGCTCAAACCTTTGATGATGGTTGAGTTAGAGTACCTGAGATCTTGGGAAACTTGTGTCATGCTTGGTGTTGTCGTCTTCTTTGCTATCGTGGGATGATAAATTGTGCGATATTTAAAGTAGGCAATGCGAAGTGCTTGTGCATGATTAATGTAACCTTGTGCTTGTCTTACTTACTGCATGCGATGCATTGTCTATTGCACTTCCATGTATTCATACACTTGCATATTGCATCTCATCTAGGTACGCTAGATGCACCACGTGAAGGATGCGATGTTGGAGCCAAACCCGAAGACTTCGTTTGATGGATTTATCCCGAAGATGGAAGGACTAAGCAAGTGCTAGGACCTGAGATGTCACCAGGACGGTGCAACCTAACTGAACTGACTTGTGTCGGATCCCAGGCAAGCCCCGGAGCATATTAAGCCTCCTAATTTCCGAAATGCGCTTCTGATATTATTGTTACATATATATATATTGTTGCATTAAGTTTAGGTGTTGGATGCAAACAATTGCTGCATTGGTTACCCAATCCTTGTCCAGATATTGTTACCCTGAATCCTATGTAGCTCAGGCTCGAGTAGTGCTTAGCCCAGCTTAAACACGGTAGAAGTCGGTGATTTCTGTCACCGCGAGAGATATAGGAAGATACATGTGTACACGGTTGGCTATACTTGCTATCGTGGAAAAGAACCAGTCTTAATTTGAAATGAAGACCGGACGGAGGCTTGCCGGTTTTGCGGTGACTCCGTCAGTCGCTTAAGGACTGATTCTTGGAGCCTTTCCTGCTCATGTTGAACGATGCCTCTCTCTTAGTTGGCCGTGTCCGATGACCAACCGAAGCCGCCGTAGCTCACCTCAGGCCGGAGTCGATAAGTATAAAGTGCGCCTCGAAGGGAGCCGTAGGCATGAGTCCAAGGGCAGGTGATTTAAAAGTCCTGATCGTCCTGGCGTAAGGGTAATCCCGAGAGTGTCAAGCGCCGATCGAACCCGCAAATTTGGTTCTGAGATGTTCCAAAGGTGACCCACAGCTACCATTGCAAAGTATGCTAGGGTGAGAGTTAGGAATATCCCCTCAGCTGAGTTGTAATTCGATTCGAGTCGCCGTCTCTCCTGGTTAGTGAGAACTTGACGGGCTTATCTCCAATGTAGATACACTAAATAACCTAATGGTTCGGAAATGATGATATGATGATGACAACCTTATTATACCTGCTATGGTTAATATTGTTTGCTCCTAATAAGTGAGTGCTCTAGTACAAAAGCTAATCTAGTGGATGGTAAATGATGATAAGCTTGATGCTATGTTTAAATTGGTTACTATGCTCATAAGCTCTTTTATGCAAATGTGTCAAGCTAGCCCACCTCATAAGCCTTGCATGACCCTTGGTGTCATTTGTTTTGGTTTCAAGCCGGGTAAGTCCGGCCGAGTACCCTCTCGTACTGTGGTTTATCCCACCATGTTGCAGGTGAAGTTCTTGGCCTGTTGAAGATGGTGGTTAACCGCCGGTGGCTCGGTGATTCTATAGTTACTTCTCATCTATATGCTTTTGTCGGATAATGTCACTTATGCTAGCAAGGTATTTGGAACATATATTAATGTAATCTTTTGAAAGCTATGTTGTTTTCACTAATCGGTTTTGAAACCCAAACTTGTACTATTATTTGTGAATCCATTTATAATATTATTTTCCGCTGCAACCCTGCGTATGTGATGTGTATTTGCTTAATCGCGCGATCTTGGTTGTGATGTTGATTTTCTGAGGTCTTTCGGGACACTCGGCGGACTACCGGGTTTATATGAGTGAAAGTATGTGTGTGTCAACGTGTTAGCGAGGATAGCCGTACTTGATCTTGTATAAATTGGGCGGTTCTGTTACAGCTGGTATCAGAGCAAGATTAAGCATAATACTGTCATCTACGTCATTTTAAAAACAAAGTTTTAGTTTTAAAAAGCCTATTTTGACTAAAACTTTAGCTACAGGCAAATTTGTCAAAACTGATTTGCAAAACTATGCTAGCGACATCCTCCTTTATGCCCAATTAATGACTATTAGGTGGCTATCTAAGTACTAACATGGGGATTTTTACTTTCGTCGTCCATACGGCGTGCTATTGTATGGATGCCATTCGTTGAATGGTAATGTATGGATCAATTGCCTCTACGCCCAGGTAAAAGGTAAGTGGGAGTTGTGAGAGCATGACCGTCCAACTATCGGTCTAGGGGAGAGTTAGCTGTGGTTACTGGAATATTTACATGTCACACACATGTATATATAAAGGTACTTAATTGCGGGTATATTTATCGGATAGCTATGGATATCGAAGTATATACATTTGGGGATGTATATATGGAGAGTATCTTAGTTTACTGCTTTCATTGTATGCTTATTTATCTCTTGTGGGGATGGGCTGCAATGAATTTGCCTGCAGGTACGCTAACCACGAATGCGTAGATTGAATATAGCTGACGACTAGCTATATATCGAGAGAGTATGTGTTATGCCACCGACATAGAACGTGATTGCCACCTTAGGCTGGCAATTTCGTGAGGACGAATAGGACGAGCATGCATCATGATTGTGCTTGTGCATAAATATGCTTCCCTCACCTTGTTCTAATGCTAAGTAACTTGTGATCAATGTGATGTCACTATTTTCCCTGTGTGAAGCTAGCCAAAATGCCTTGTCCCATGCTGCTTGAATAGCTATGCTTGAAGTTAGTGAGTGATTAGCTTTGCCTCGTATGTTGGCTTCCAAAGGAAATAGATGACGAGTTAATAGTTAACAAAAAGTTCACCCCTTTGAAAACTAAATTGCTAAATGTAAGTAAAACTTGTTTTGTAGAGATATCCACCTACTCAGTAAAAAGGGAAATAAAAGATAACAGTACCTTACCACCATGTTCGCATGTTTGTGTGTAGTGGTGTTGTTGTAGGTGACTACTTGTTAGGTGTGAGCTTTGTGCTTAGTAATAGTCGCTTAAGCTAATCGAATTGAGTGTTTCGAAATGATCGCTTAAGACCATTATGTAGGCGTGGATGCTCGTTATCTAGGTAGTGCCGTAGTTGTCACCCTTTTGTCCTCGGTAAGCATACGAGTGTCAAATAGCTTTATCCTAAAACAATGCTCAAATTACGTAATCGCACAGTTGTCGTCTCCAATTAGGTTCTCTCTTGGGAGCCTGAGCCTGTACACGTGGTTGCTAGCCTTGAATGTTGTGCTACGAAGACTTTATCTATTCCTTTGCTTGACCTTAGGCCCAAGCTTAGTTCCCTTGAATGCTTGCATGTTTTGTGGTTGTCCCGCTCCTGTGTGGGAGGACCCTGCTCAAAAATCATTGTTAGATCTTATTGCTCCTTCTTTTACAGATGATCTGGTGCAACGCTAATCGCTATCTATCCTAGCTTTGGAACCTTTTCCTCACAGATCATGTCATTGCTTTATCAACTCAATCCCTAGTCAGTGCAATGGCTCTGTCCCTTGAATCTCATTTATATTGCCTCCAACCCTTTCAAGTCTCTGGATGTTTATCAGTCTTGAGCTCATGTTGCTACTCGACAAGACCAAATCTCATGTTAATCTTTATCTGGTAATCACTTTGGTGGACACGAGGCGTATATGGAAATTAAGCAAGAGTCTCCTGCTTAGTTGCCTTCGGCAATTAGGCTATGTTCTTTTGCGCTGTGTTTTGATCTTCTAATCGCCTCCTTGTTGATTCCTAACCTTGTGACTATCCTTGTTTGCTATCTCTCTTTTGCACAATGCTTGTTCTTACAATCTAATTGGTGCCACTGGAAATTTCACTTTGCTTGTATGATCAGTAATGGTGTCACAATTAGCAATCTATGGTGCCGTGACGGAACCTAGGGCCTCCTTGTGGCCGGCCGACGCATGGTTGTGCTGCTGGGTGCGCGCTGGTATCGAGGTTTCTAGTCATGATCCATTGCCGAACTGTACCGATGTGTTATTTTCACGTGAGCTCTTCCTTGGTTATCTCTCCATATCTTATCGAAGATCCATATATCTGACCGAAAGTAGTAGAGCTTCCTTTTGAAGTCACAAAAAGGATAACCTTTGAAGAACTGGTCACCGACATAAACATTAACAGACTACAAGAGGTGGTAGACAAGTGACTCCACTTGGTTGTCCCAATATTGACGTCCGTCACCTAGTGAACAACTTATGTCATCACTGTTGGATCAGAAAGGCACACAACAATTAGTGTTGGACAAGTTGTTAGTCAGATAAGAATCAAACGTCACATTATGATTATGACCTGGCTATCCAAGTCTTGATTATTATGTGCATGCTGATCACACAGTCGAGATCAACATCTCTAGTGTGACTCCTTATCCGCAGACTTCGATGGCGACCGTCTGTTTGTGCCTTGATTGCAATTATTGTTGTGGTCAAGAGTAAGAATTTGGAACTTTTAGTGTTGAGAGCCAACTGATTAGTTACTAGTATGAAGCTTCACCTCCCACTAGGTGACAACTTTTGCTAATTATGAAGGCTATGTCTCACAGAGCAATGTAAGCAACGGAACAACAAGTCATTTGGCAATGCAACTACTGCTTTGTTCCCAAAACCTGTGCTATCAAGTCAACTTCATCTTGGACAATCACACAGATAGTACAAGACGTTGTATCAGCTACGTAAGGAGCTAGCGAAAGCACATTCCTAGTTTCAGTCAGCATCTTTGTGCCCTAGGTACCATAAACGGGTTTGTTCAAGGCTCTATTGGATGAAGTGCTAGAGAATATTCAGAAACAGTTCCTTATCTATATAGGAATGCCCTCCATGTGGAGTAATGCTTTGCGCCCTAGGAAAATAGCCCACAAGTCCAATGCTTGTGCATAGTCAAGTTGCTGTCTAAATCAAATGATTTAAGTTGTTTCCTGAGAATCATATATGGAAAAACTTAGTCTACATCCTTAGAGAAAGGAGCTGCTGCTGCTGCTATACAAAGAGATCGAGAGTATAAAACACACACCTCAATGTGTGAAGTAAAGAAAAGAAAGAACACAAAATCTGTCCAGATTTTGTGGCACTAAACCGGTTATCTTCAAGTCGGCGATTAGTGACTCAAACGAAGTTGGATTTACTTCAAACTTGGTGATATCATTCCTTGCTTAGGACCCTTCAATGTCTTAAGTTAGTTTGAGTAAAACATTGGATTTGAGAGATATCTTGTCATCTTGGTTTGCTGCCATTTCAGAACACAGCAGTTTTGGTAGATGAATTGTTTGGATGATCAAACGGTGTCTAGTTGAGTTGAATTTTGGTGAGTAGTTAGAAGACCCATGGATCTACATGCCCACCAAAAATTGTGCATATTGGAGCAGTAGTTTGTGAGATATGAATAGAAAAAACAAAAGGGTATAGAATCTGCAATTTCGCTGTGACTACGATCATTCTTTGCATTAGACGGTTGTGTTTGTAATTCATGCTAAGAAATTACAACTTGTAGGTGTATTGCTGATTAGACAACCCTCCATACCCTTGAGAAGATAAATTGCACCCCTATGTGCCTTGCTTTTGCCCTCTTAGATCAGCAATGCGTGAACAGTCAAGGTGCTCTAGAAGTCAAATTGGGCCCTTGCAATTCGAAAGTAATTGGAAAGGTGTCAAACCATAGATTTTTGGATTATGGTTTTTGAGATATTGATTGGCCTAAGAATAGAAGCCTCAACGTCAAATATAGTTTAAGAAAGCTGGTTTTGCTACAATGCAAGTCAACCAACTTGCTGTGCAACTGCACCACGAAGGCAAATTTTACTTAACCTGCTTGGTATTGAACTAGTCCCTAGTTTTGTGATTACTTGCAACTTATGTTGTCCTCCAAGTCTCGCTAACATCCTTCTGCATCAATGGTTCTCCAATGCTGACATGCCTAAGGTGTCTTCAATGTGTTTTACCCAAGGGGTTGCCTCAGATACAACTCGGATAACTGTTGCCGTTTGGATACGAGAATTCCCTTAAATAATGGTCGTCGAAAACGCTGAGTCAACAGAGTCAGCTATCACATTCACCGCTCACTCAACTGACTCAGGTACTACAGTATTGTTATCAGAGAAAGAGCACTGCACACATGGAACATTATGTAGCTTTCCATCAGTTGACATATGAGTGAGTGCACCGCTACAACCAGTTTGGATATTGGTTAACTAGCTTCTCATTCCCTCAAAGGATGTTTACCCCATCTGTGATCACATCCTTTATGAGAAGTTGTGCTCAAGCCACTTTAGTAAAGAACTGCTTTTCAAACCTTAGGAGCAAATATAGCACCGTTGCAAGGAATATCCATCAACCGACTGCGATCTAGTGCAAAGTCCATGAGTTATGTGCTATATCCGCTGGGGAAGTAGATGTTACAAGTATTGAGTCTACGCTTGTATCACTCTTCGTACCTCAAGGACGACGTACGTAGGACAATGCTATCTTGGATTCCTTCCAATGTAATAATGCTTTATGGACGCCAAAGAAGGAAATTCTTTAGACAACAGCTTACGACGAAGAGCAAGTACCAGAAAGTGTCGTGACCAAATTAGCCTCTCTGATACTTCGAAGTTAAGTAGCCTAATGCTATCACTGATGTTGGAAACTGGATCACAAGTTTCTCTTCCCATAAAAGTCTTTCGCACCGAATCTCGGGACACGATTCCTTTAAGGGGGGAGGGCTGTAACACCCCAGGTGTTTGTCACTAGTTAAGCAATGGGTTGAGCTCAAACATGACATGTCGAGTGGTAATGAAGGTGTCAAGATCAAATCTACATCATGGAGCTCCAACTTAAACTTGGGCCACGCACAATTGCTTACATATGGACCCTTGTTAAGATTATGCAAGAGTAATTCTAAAAATGCTTCTTCCATGTACATTACATCCACATGCATCCATCTAGACCCGTGGAAAAGTTTCATGAAGTTTGGAATCAAAAAGTCACATGAAATGATAAGTCATATCTTTGCATGAATTGCTTTATCAAGTGAATGGAAACATATGAAGTCAACCAAACCTTGTAACCTTGCTCAAACAACTCTAATTGAACTCTACAACAAAAGTTATGAAGGGTTCGTGTTGAGCGAAGGTGGAGAAAATGTCCGAAAATAATGGAAACCCTATATTTTGTAGCAGAAAGGACTTTGCGTTGACCGAGAAATAAAGTTGACTTCTGGACTAGATATGAGGTTTGACCAAAAATGAAAGTTGAAGAAAAGTTTGAGTATAACAAACTTTGTTAAAGGACCAAGTCATGACTTAGCTTCGAAATAGATCAAAACAGTGCTCAAAGTATAAGAGAAAAAGCTGAAATCAACCCGACCGTGTTTGCAGTCCGGATTTCACCGACATCGACGTTGACATCCCACGTTCTCCAAATTTTGTTAAGCAACATGAGTTGGTCCAAAAATAAAAGTTCAAGGTTATGTTATGGAGAAGAGAATGCAAAAAGTTGCACTAAGTTTGATCGAGTTTCGACCTCCGAAAGCGAGTTTCCGTGATCGCTGTTAACATATTGACACTATCATCTTGGAGCTTAATTATCCGCTGTTACAAAGCTCAAATGGCCGGGCACCTTAAATAAGAAACGTAGAGCAGGCCGTGGTGAACAAACTTCGTTTATGGCCCAATGTCTAATTCGGCCTGGAAGTGGCCCAAAACATCGTCCCACCTTCTTCACTCGGCACGCCACTGTTCATTGGATTGGCCGAACGGCGACGCTGCGCGTCGGGCGTGGCAACCATGCGCGAGCAGGGTGCCCCTGCCGCTGCCGCGTGCCTGCCTCTCTGTCTTGCCGCCTCGCGCCTTGCACCTCCAAGACCGAGCGCCTGAGCTCTCCACTTCCTTGCTCACTCACTCCCTCGACCGCTGCTCTCTCGCTCGCTTAAGCCCGCAGTCGTCGTCGCCATGGCCGGCTGGCTGCTTCGGCGATGCCGCATTCCCGCTGCCCCGTGCTTCCTTGTGTCCCTCACAGTGCGCCACCGCTCAACCGCCTCTCTTTGGCCTTGCGAGCCACTTCCGGCCCTTCTTCGCGGTCGAAGGCCAGCCGCCACAGTGCCGTGTGGCGGCGTGGGCGCGCCTGTCTTGTGCGGCCAGCCGTGCTTCGCCCATCTCAGGACATGCAAGATGGTCCTGCGAGTCCGCTATGCTCCCTTGGTGCTCGTCCACCCCCCTTGCCGCCGTTGAGAACCACGGTGGCCGGAAGAGCGAGCGCCGGCGAGGCTGCCGCTGCCGTCGCTGGCTCACGTGGTCGGTCCTCCACCGGCAGTCTTCGTCCGAGTTTGGACCTCCTACAAGTAAGGCTGGGTACATTGATGCTCCGGACCCTCCTTCGTCAGCCGGCGATCACGCAATGGCCGGAATCACGAGCTCCGTGAATCGCTTCTGCTTCCGGCCGAGGGATGAAGCTGATGGACTTCGCGCTCACATTCGACAAAGTGAAGGGGCCTAACTGCGAAGTCAGTGACTCATGTGAATAGTGCCGTAAGGACTGGTTTGTAATTATTTTGCATGAACTTTGAAAATTCATAGTAAATCGTAGAAAATTCGTAAAATAGTAAATGTGGACTTTTTGGAATCCTTGTGAAATTCTCTATGTACTAGATCTATAATATTACATGTTTTACTTTAAAGTTTTGGCTGTAAAAATATATTTATGCAGCTAGGTTTGTAATGCTAGTGGGTATTTGTCTTTTTCATAACTGTAGATCTAGGGCTCCAAATGTAGTGAAATTTTTGTGGCATGCTACTCATGTGATAGTTAATGTGTGGTAAAAATTTCATGAGTATTGGATGAAGTATGAGTGAGTTATTGGTTTATCTTGCTCTCACATGATTTCTTGCTTTAGCAACTTGTCTTTTTCATAGAGGTTGTTATACATATTCAAATGGAGTGAAATTTGTACAGTAGACTATTGAGAGGATATGTGAGCTACTGTAATTTTTGTAGAATTTATTGTGTATTTTTGGTATATGTTCATAAATACACCTTGATGTCTAAATAAATTAAGAAATGCTTTAAGAAAATTTATTTAGAGGTGAGCACCAGGTTTTTTGGTGTTCTTTAGTCATGTGTGACATGTTGGTAAAGTTGGTTTTGCCCAATTATGTGTTCACAACATAAGTTAATAATTATTTTCTTGCCGATGTGGTTTATGGACAGATCTGGGAACTTAGCAAAGTTCTTCATGATAATGTGCTTTGTTGTGAAACTTGTTTATACAAAAGTTGTAGATAATTCATGTATCTAGCTGCTGTTAAAATTTGGTGCCATTTGGCCAAGTAGTTTAAGAGTTACAGTTGTTCAAAGTTGGGTTATACAATTGATTGCTCTCTGTCTTGTTTAGACCAGTTTCTGTAAATGTATAATTTCGACCTACTTAACTTGGGAATCATGCTGTGATGGTTATAGATGAAATGTACATAATTTCATAAGATTTCCAAAATGTCTTCTTTTAAGTCATTTGGATTTGTGTAACTCCAGTTATAGCTAAATCTTGTAGCTGCTGTTTGCATGTCCAGAAATTGACAGATTTCAATTATAGTTGTTTGCTTGTATATTGCTAAGTGTGGCTCAAACCTTTGATGATGGTTGAGTTAGAGTACCTGAGATCTTGGGAAACTTGTGTCATGCTTGGTGTTGTCGTCTTCTTTGCTATCGTGGGATGATAAATTGTGCGATATTTAAAGTAGGCAATGCGAAGTGCTTGTGCATGATTAATGTAACCTTGTGCTTGTCTTACTTACTGCATGCGATGCATTGTCTATTGCACTTCCATGTATTCATACACTTGCATATTGCATCTCATCTAGGTACGCTAGATGCACCACGTGAAGGATGCGATGTTGGAGCCAAACCCGAAGACATCGTTTGATGGATCTATCCCGAAGATGGAAGGACTAAACAAGTGCTAGGACCTGAGATGTCACCAGGACGGTGCAACCTAACTGAACTGACTTGTGTCGGATCCCAGGCAAGCCCCGGAGCATATTAAGCCTCCTAATTTCCGAAATGCAGTTACAGTATTATTGTTACATATATATATTGTTGCATTAAGTTTAGGTGTTGGATGCAAACAATTGCTGCATTGGTTAGCCAATCCTTGTCCAGATATTGTTACCCTGAATCTTATGTAGCTCAGGCTCGAGTAGTGCTTAGCCCAGCTTAAACGCGGTAGAAGTCAGGTGATTTCCTGTCACCTGCGAGATATAGGAAGGTACATGTGGCACGGTTGGCTATTCTTGCTATCGTGGAAAAGAACCAGTCTTAATTTGAAATGAAGACCGGACGGAGGCTTGCCGGTTTGCAGTGACTCCGTCTGTGTCGCTTAAGGACTGATTCTTGGAGCCTTTCCTGTTCATGTTGAACGCATGCCTCTCTCTTAGTTGGCCGTGTCCGATGACCGACCGCGAAGCCGAGTAGCTCACCTCAGGCCAAGAGTCGATAAGTATAAAGTGCGCCTCGGAAAAGAGCCGTAGGCGTGAGTCCAAGGGCAGGTGATTTAAAAGTCCTGATCGTCCTGGCAGAAGGGTAATCCCTGAGAGTGCTGGCGCTGATCGAACCCGCGAATTTGGTTCCTGAGATGTTCCAAAGGTGACCCACGGCTACCCTTGCAAAGTATGCCAGGGTGAGAGTTAGGAATACCCCCTCAGCTGAGTTGTAATTCGATTCGAGTCGCCGTCTCTCCCGGTTAGTGAGAACTTGACGGGCTTATCTCCAATGTAGATACACTAAATAACCTAATGGTTCGGAAATGATGATATGATGATGATAGCCTTATTATACCTGCTATGGTTAATATTGTTTGCTCCTAATAAGTGAGTGCTCTAGTACAGGTGCTAATCTAGTGGACAGGTAAATGATGATAAGCTTGATGCTATGTTTAAATTGGTTACTATGCTCATAAGCTCTTTTATGCAAATGTGTCAAGCTAGCCCACCTCATAAGCCTTGCATGACCCTTGGTGTCATTTGTTTTGGTTTCCGACGGGTAAGTCTGGCTAAGTACCCTCTCGTACTCAGGGTTTATCCCACCATGTTGCAGGTGAAGTTCTTGGCCTGTTGAAGATGGTGGTTAACCACCGGTGGCTCGGTGATTCTATAGTTACTTCTCATCTATATGCTTTTGTCGGATGATGTCACTTATGCTAGCAAGGTATTTGGAACATATATTAATGTAATCTTTTGAAAGCTACGTTGTTTTCACTAATCGGTTTTGAAACCCAAACTTGTACTATTATTTGTGAATCCATTTATAATATTATTTTCCGCTGCAACCCTGCGTATGTGATGTGTATTTGCTTAATCGTGCGATCTTCGTTGTGATGTTGATTTTCCGAGGTCTTTCGGGACACTCGGCGGACTACCGGGTTTATATGAGTGAAAGTATGTGTGTGTCAACGTGTTAGCGGGGACAGCCGTACTTGATCTTGTATAAATTGGGCGGTTCTGTTACATTTGCCGTGTGCCAAGGCACGAAAACACTCGGCAAACCCTTTGCGTAGTGTAATGGCACTCGGTAAATTTCTTAATGGCAAACAGTCTTTGCCGAGTGTTTTTTGTCGGGCACTCGGCAAAGACTTTGTCGAGTGCCCAAAAAACACTCGGCAAATATTTTTCCAAAAAAAACAGCACCACCACGCTAGCCCCTCCACTAACAGCGCCGCCGCCATCGCCGGCGAGCTCATCGCCTCCTCGTGCTCGACTGGCTCGCGCAGCTCCTGCGCCTGCCGCCACGCCCGCCGCCGACACACCAGTCGCCGCCACGCCCGCCGCCAACATGCCACCACCACCACCACGCCTCCCACCGATGCCACGCCACCACCACGCCTCCCGCCGACGCCATGCCACCACCAGCACCACACCGCCATCGGGAGAGAGGGGGGAGCGGCGGCGGCCAGATCCGGGGAGGAGGAGGGGAGGGGCGGCGCCTAGATCCAGAGAGTGAGGGGAGGGTGGGGCCACGTCGGAGAGGGAGGGGAGGGGCACGCCGGAGGAGGGGAGGGAGGGGAGCGGCGCGGCAGCGTCGGAGAGAGGGCCTCGGGCGGGCGGATCTGGGGAGGAGGCAGGGAGGAGGAGAGGAGGAGAGTCTTGCCGGATCTAGTGAGAGGAGGAGGAGGGGGCGCGGAGAGAGGGGAGGGAGGGCGGGGCTGTGCTGCGTCGAGAGGAGGGAGGAGGGGAGGAGGGGAGGCGCCAGAGAGAGGAGGGGGGGGCGCCACTGGCTGGAAAGGGAGGAGGGTAGGGAGGGAGGGGGCGGCAGCCGGGGAAGGTGGGGGTGGCGTCGGCGGGAGGAGGGGAGGGGCGCGGAGGCATCTAGGTGAGGGGAGCGGCGGGCAGGGAGCGGGGAGCGGGGGCAGGAAAGGAGGGGGTGTGCGTGCGTGTTAAGTGTGCGCCGGGCGGGGGCTTTGCCGAGTGCCCTAGATCTGGCACTCGGCAAAGCAGTGTTTGTCGAGTGTCCAAGACCTGAGACTCGGCAAAGGATTTTTTTTATTTATTTTTCTCTTTTCATGGAGGGACACGTGGCGCGATGTTTGCCGAGTGTTTTTCCCATATTTGTCGAGTGCCGGAGTTTGCCGAGTCTTTTTCAGTATAATTGCCGAGTGTCAGAATGTTTGCCGAGTGTTTTCTAGTAAGGCACTCGGCAAATAGAGAGTTTGTCGAATGTCATAATCTTTACTGAGTATTTTTTGTTTGGCACTCGGCAAAGAGATGGTTTGTCGAGTGTCCGATAAAATACACACGGCAAAGAATATGACACTCGGTAAAGCCTTTGATTTCAGTTGTGGGGCCAGTATCCAAATATGTGAGGCAAGATCTATTTTTCATTTTATATTTTATTTTCAAATAAGGGTAAATCAGTCATCTTCTTGACAAACCATGGGCACCGCGAGCGTGTGTGCCTGCGGCCTTCCTCCGAGGCTAGCACCGCGTCGAGCACAACCAGTGCCTTCCCGGACATGCTCTTGTCGGCGTCTACAAGAGCCTCTACAAGCATGGGGACGAGCCCCGCGGTGGCAAGGCGCACCGCGATGCGCTCAATGTATAGCACCAGGTGATAGGTGGCGACCATGCCGGCCTTGGTTGCCTGAGGGCAGAATGGAGACTTGATGATCTTTGCCAGCGCGTCTATGACCTCGTCGACCGTTAAGCTCATATCAGTGAACGCCCTGTCGCATGGGACGACATCCTTGATCGCCAGCACAATGTTCAGCCTTCCAGCCAAGCTGTCGTTCTCCGCAATGCAGACCAAATGCCGCCAGGAATGCCTCATGGATGCGCCCCGTAGGTGCGGCGTTAGTAGCAGTAGCGAGCGACTCGAAGAGGAGCTTGGAGGCCTGGACGGGCGTGACAAGGATCTTGGGCGTGGGGATCCGCTCGACGTCGCGAGAGTGGTTGGCGACGCACTAGTCCTGGATGACGCGGCGGATGGCATGGTTGGGGATGAGGACCTCGTGGCGGAACAGCGCCCTATCGGCCTCTATCGGGTCTAGATTCGGAGCTGAACGATGTCGCAGAGGGGCCAGATAGAGGGTTATGCGAAGGGCATAACCTCAGTTATGAAAATACCCTCAATATTACAAATTATATTTAATAAATAATGTTTCTCAATTAGTTCGTTAAAAAAAAGAAAAAAATGAAAGTACCGGCAAGTACCAAGGTACTTTCCCAACCATTGTAAAAGATCTCATGTTTATATACTCATTATAAGATACTCCAAATCTTACTACGCCATTTTTTTTGAAATAGCCTATATTTTTTAATATATTATTATAATACCATTATAGTAGTATATAAAATAAGGATAACCATTCTATGTATACTTGCAAACTTGATGTACATACTACCATAGATGATCTAGTAAGATCGTATACTCTGTCTATATGTACTTCATCGAGCCATATATACCTTAAATCTAAAGATATAAACATGGGAGTAGTTACTCCCTAGGAGTAGAAAATAATTGCCCTATAAAATATTTACTATAGTTCATATTTTTATAAAAGTAATTTTCATAAAAAATAATTATATATATTAAATTAGTTTAAAATTACATTCCTTGATGCAAAGACGCCACGTCGAACCTCCATGCTGCCAAGATCTCCAAGGTCAGCGCCATAGCATGCGGCACCGAGCTGTGTAACCTCGACGCCAAAGGTCACGGCGCCGACCCAAGGTCCAAATACGGGAAAAAGGCAACCAGTGGTATAAATGTGAATATTTTTTTTGTAAGAAGGGTTATATCGGTGCAGAAAGTGACCAATACATAAATATTTGTAGTTTTATCGTACGTTGTGATCGGATGTGGCCTAACACTCAATGACACAGGGTTTATACTGGTTAAGGCAACGTGTCCTACGTCCAGTTTGAGTCTATCAGTGACTTTATTCCTGAGCCCAGGTGCTCGAAGTTTGCTGTGGGGTTACAAACGGAAGGGAGTAAGATGGGGGGTGCAAGAGGTCCGGTCGGACTTGGAACCCAAGGGCCAAGAGTGACGGGAGCTCCTGCGTGCACTAAGTATTCGAGCATGTGCTCTGTGTAGCTTTAGAGTGTCTAAAGCTAATAGAGGATGAATCAATCGTTGGTTGTTTGAATCGTTGGAGAGTCCTTGGCGTCCTCTAAAAAAATCCTCCTCATTGAGAAAGAGCGCGCCCCCTTTTATAGATGAAGGGGACGGCCTTACAAGCGAGAGAGAGAGTGCGAATGCTACTAAGTCTTGTTGCCCATGTCATTGGGTACAAGATGATGGTAGGCGCCCACAATACTGTTTTGTGGCAGACGCATGTGGGAGGTTTTACCGTATTCACCATGTATGGCAAATGACGGCGCCCACAACACTGTCGATGTCTAGAGGCATGTGGGGGGTTTACCGTGTTTGCCTGGTATGGGAATTGATGGCGCCCACAACAATGTAGGGCAAATGTTAGCGCCCACAACACTGCTTGGGTTCTGACATGCCTCGAATGTCGTAGGGCACCCTTCTGACGTGTCATGTCGGTACTGTCCTGTAGGTGTACAGGGTACGGTCCTTGGTATTGTGGTTTACTGGAGCGCCCTGCCTTACTTCCTCTGCCCGTTTCCTGGGTCCTCACCTAGCGGGCGTCCCCGATCGGTTGGTCCTAGTCGGCTCCGACTACGCCAGTCGGAGAAGAGCCATAAGCACATGTTCGGTGCATCCCCATTTGAAGACGTGGGTCGGAGTTGGAAGCGAGCGACGTTCCTCCTTGGCCAGGCCTTCTAGTCGGAGATGCGGTCCATAGTCAGAAGCGAGCGTTGTTCCTCCTCGGCCAGGCCTTCCGGTCGGTGTGGCAGGCCGGAGTCAGAAGCGAGGCCTTCCGGTCGGAGATTGGATTGTCCTTCTATCCTGCCATTAGGTTTTTGGGCCGGCCCAGGAGTTGCGCGTCGTTCGCAATCATTGTCTGCTGGGCTGAGCTTTTGCTGGGAAGCAGGTCCACGAGGGACCCCAGGTTTATGAACCCGACAGGAGCCCCTGAGCCCCCGAGCGATTCGGGTAGAATCATCTGGGGGATTTTTGTCTTGACAGCGGGTGCGCTCGAGCGCACCCACGGGTATAGCCCCCGAGCCTCTGGGCGATTTGGGTAGAATTGCCTGGGGGGTTTTCGTGTTGCCACCGGGGGAATTTTTTGTTTTGTCAGCGGGTGCGCGCGAGCGCACCCGCGGGTGTAGCCCCCGAGCCCCCGGGCGATTCGGGCATAATCGCCAGGGGGGTTTTGTCAGTGGGTGTGAGTGTGTGCACCTTGGTGGGCGTAGCCTCCTCTTCCGAGTTTCTTATCCATCATTTCCAAGAGCGTGGTCCTAGGCGTTTGGTCACGACCGAGGGACTAGGTGAGACAGAGTCGTTAACCGGGGCGTCGGGCGCGCCAAGGGGCAGCCGAGGGATCGAGCAAGACAGACTCGCGGACCAAGGCATCGGGCGCAGCTGAGGGACAGCCGACGGATCAGGTGAGATAGAATCGCAGACCAAGGCGTCGGGCGCAGCCGAGGGACAGTCGAGGGATCAGGCGAGATGGACTCGCGGACCAAGGTGTCGAGCGCAGCCGAGGGACAGCCGAGGGATCGGGTGAGATGGACTCACGGACCAAGGCTCAGGCACAGCCGAGGGATAGCCGAGGGATTGGGCGAGATGGAGTCGTGGACCTAGGCATCGGACGGGCCAAGGGATTGGGGGAGTCGGAGTCGTGGATCCAGGCGCTGGGCGCAACGAGGGATCAGGAGAGTTAGAGTCATGGATCCAGGCATCGGACGGGCCAAGGGACAGCCGAGGGACCAGGCGAGACGGACTCGCGGACCTAGGTATTAGACGGGCCGAGGGATCGGGCGAGTCAGAGTTGCAGATCCAGGCGCTGGGTGCAACGAGGGATCAGGCGAGTCAGAGTCATGGATCCAGGCATCGGACGGGCCGAGGGACAGCCAAGGGATCGAGCAAGATAGACTCGTGGACCAAGGCATCGGACGAGCCAAGGGATCGGGCGAGTCAAACTCACAGATCTAGGCTCTGGGCGCAACGAGGGATCAGGCGAGTCAGAGTCGCGGATCCAGGCATCAGACGGGCCGAGGGATCGGGCGAGTCAGATTCGTGGATCTAGGCGCTAGGCATAGCAAGGGATCGGGCAAGTCGGAGTTGTGGATCCAGGTGTCGGACGGGCCAACGAACAGCTGAGGGATCGGGCAAGATGGACTCGTGGACCAAGGCATCAGATGGGCCGAGGGATTAGGCAAGTTGGAGTCACGGATCCAGGCGCTGGGCGCAATGAGGGATCAGGCTAGTTAGAGTCATGGATCTAGGCGTCGAACGGGCCGAGGGATCGGGCGAGTCGGAGTCATGGATCCAGGCACTGGGTGCAATGAGGGATCGGGCGAGTCAGAGTCATAGATCTAGGTGTCGGACTGGCCGAGGGATCGGGCGAGTCAGAGTCATGGATCTAGGCGTTGGGCGCAATGAGGGATCGGGCGAGTCAGAGGCACGGATCCAGGTGCTGGGCGCAGCCGAGGTCGTGCCGAGGTGTTTGGGCGTCTTGAGCCCCCGAGCCCCGTTGGGCTCGGTAGGGATCAGTTTGAGTTTTCGTGTGTTACCCCATCCGTAGTTTTCGCAACCAGAGGGGCTGAGCTAACGTTGCTTGCCTCGATGGCTGGAGTGACGCGCTCGGTGAGCTCGCTAACGGGCATGTTCGAGTGAAATCTGGGTCCGTCGTTCATGATGGGGTCGGCATAGCCCTCATGTGGCATTCCACTGTTCCTTAACCCGCATCCTAACAGATGCCTAGGTCGTTCCAGAGACCGACCCAGGTGGGCCGTTGGCCTCCCCTCGATGGAGATTCTGTGGGCATAGCTCGAGGTTAGAATCGAACAAGAAGGTTGAGATGACCCGGTCTGCTTCAGAGTAGACTGGGCGAGGGCCACTCGGGGCTCATCTGTGTTTTCACCCCTGGCTCTGTTTGACGCCGGGCGGCCTCGAGCCCTTCGTGGGCTGGCCTTCGAACCCCGATCGGTCGCTGCTCATGTTGAATGAGGCAACTGCCACTTCATGATGCAGCATGGAGCGTTCTGATGCATTTAACTGCATATGTGATGCTTCGGAACGTATGGGATGAATGAATGTGTGTATGGATGAAATGTGTGAATGCGTGCATGAATGTATGAATGATTGCAGATAAATGAATGATCATATAAAGAAATAGTGGGGGTTGGTAATGTTACCTTGATGACTCGAGTGATGGGGTTTGAGGAGCTCCTATTGGATATGTCCGATCAGGATCCGCGTTCGTCATTCGTGATGGAGTCAGCATGGCCCACATGGGGCATCCCTCTGCTCCTTACTTGTCTCTCGGCGTTCGCCTGAGCCGTCCGATTAACTCAGGAAGCCCGTTGGTCTCTCCTGGGCGGAGATCCCGTCGTTGGGCCCTTTCATGTCTTGCCTAGGAAGGTGGAGGGACACCTACGTGTGGTTGTGCCTTGTTTCCCACTCCCAGCGTGCGGTAGTGGCAGGCCATACCCAGGCCACGTCCCGTCTGACCAGGCACCGTTTCATCGGGTAGGGCGCGTCCCATCGGTCAGGGCATGTCCCGTCGTATCCCATCCACATTGAATGGGGGAAGGGAGAGGGTTTCTTGCCCCAATCCCTCGCCTTTCCCCAATTGCTATGGCTTCTCCTTAAATAGGGGAAGGGAGAGGGCTTTCGTCCTGTCCCTTTGTCTATTCCTCATCTGCCGCCTCTTCTCCTAATTCCTTCTCACCAGGAGCGTTTGAGTGTCGTGGTAATTCCTAGGAGAAAAAAGGGGAGAGCGAGGGAGAGGAGAAAGTCACAGATCCATTCATGAATTCGAAGCGCAATGTCGAGATGGAGGTCATCTGTTGTGAGCGAGTCGGTGCTGGCCGCCTTCGCTGAGAAGGGGGTTCCACCGCCGAAGGAGGTGGCGCACTAGAGGGCTCCTACGGGGGAGGATTTCCTGCGACCTTAGGATGGCAAGGTTGTCTCCTTCCTCGCATTCCACGAGCACAAGTTAGGATACCCCGCGCACTAGTTCCTCTATGGGCTCCTTAATGATTGGGGCCTGGAGCTGCAGCACCTCAATCCGACTGGGGTGTTGCACATCGCTGGCTTCATCACCGTGTGCGAGGCCTTCCCCGGGATGGAGCCGCATGTGGATTTCTTCCAGCGGATGTTCTCTGGGCAAGCTTTGTTGAAGGGGAAGCTGCTTAGGATTGCACCGGTGGGGGGCTTCGCGATGCAGAAGAAACGGAGCGTGTTGGGCTCGTACCCTGTGTACACCCCCTACGATTCCAATCAGGGGTGGCATGGGGAATGGTTCTACATCAGGAACCCGGTGGAGGCACCATTCCCGCCTTTCACGGACAGGAGGCCGGAGAGGCAGGATTGCTGGTCATGGGGCCCCGCCAGCTGACAGAACAAGAAGCTGGAGATTATCGGGGCGGAGCTCCAGAAGCTGATGCGGCATGGCCTTGATGGGGTGCGGGTGTTCCACACCTTCTTCCATGATCGCATCACCCCACTAGCAGAAAGGATGCGGTCGATGTGGATGTACACCGGTTCGACGGACCCCGACCGCGCGTCGCCGGAGGAGTTAGCGACGGACGAGGTCTGGAGTTGACTTGATCGGGTGCTGCAACTGAGGGCCAAAGAGACCCTTGATGGAAAGCCTAGACCTCTTTACGCGGTGAAGCTATCCAATCTGGTATGCTCCCTTCTCCTTACTTCGTGTTTTCCCCTTTTGCTCTCCTGTATCTTGTCTGCGAGTTGTCCATTTCGTAGGGACTCGGAGTTTACAAGTCCCAGCCGCATCTTCCGAAGGGGCCAAAGGGCGTGGCTTGACAAGCCACCATGAAGGAGGCAGCGGACGCCAAGAAGCAGAAGAGAGCTGAGAAGGCTCGAAGGAGGTACCAGAAGGAGCAGGATATCGCCCGGCGCGTGCGGGCCGAGGAGAATAGGAGCGACGTCGAGGCAGAGCTCGAGTCAGCGGACCCCACGGAAGTGGGTGATGACGTGATCTCCTCTAAGGAGGAGGGCGGCTGGGAGGTCACTGAAAGTTCCTAATGGCTAGAGGGGGGGTGAATAGCCTAATAAAAATCTACAACAACACTTAACAAAATGTGTTAGACAATTTTGCGGCGAAGCGAGTGTTGCGCTAGCCTACTAAAATGCAAGCCACCTACCACAATTCTATTTCGAATAGTGTATATCCACACAATAGTTATGACACTTAGCTAAATTAGTGTGCTCTCAAAGACTAACTAAAGAGCAACACTAATCAAACAAACAAGCTCTCACAACTAGCTACACTAAAGAGCTTGATAACTAGTTTGCGGTAATGTAAGAGTGAGCAAGAGAGTTATACCGCCGTGTAGTGGTAGGAACCAATCAATCACAATAATGAATACCAATGTAGACCAATCACCTCGGAATCAAATGATGAACACAATGATTTTTACCGAGGTTCACTTGCTTGCCGGCAAGCTAGTCCTCGTTGTGGCGATTCACTCACTTGGAGGTTCACGCGCTGATTGGCATCACTCACCAAACCCTCAATAGGGTGCCGCACAACCAACACAAGATGAGGATCACACAAGCCACAAGCAATTTACTAGAGTACCTTTTGGCGCTCCGCCGGGGAAAGGTCAAGAACCCCTCACAATCACCACGATCGGAGTCGGAGACAATCACTTCCTCCACTCAACGATCCTTGCTGCTCCAAGCCGTCTAGGTGGCGGCAACCACCAAGAGTAACAAGCGAAATTCACAGCGAAACACAATCACCAAGTGCCTCTAGATGCAATCACTCAAGCAATGCACTTGGATTCACTCCCATTCTCACTATGATGATGAATCAATGATGTAGATGAGTGGGAGTCCTTTAGCTAGGCTCACAAGGTTGCTATGTCAATCAAAATGTGCAAGAATTCACCCTTGATCCGGCCATGGGGCTATAAATAGAACCCCAGTGAAATAGAGTCGTTGTACCCCTTCACTGGGCACAACGCGGGGTGACCGGACGCTCCGGTCCGATCGACCGGACGCTGGCCCTCAGCGTCCGGTCACGTGATTCACGCCACATGTCCCCTGCTTCAAATGCTGTTCGTCAGATTTCAACAGCTGCGAAGCTGACCGGATGCTCCGGTAAAACTGACCGGACGCTAAAGCCCCAGCGTCCGGTCGTTTCTAGTAAGCTCCCCGAGGCATGTTTTTTCGACCGGACGCGTCCGGTCCACCTTGACCGGACGCAGCCAGCGTCCGGTGCTCAACCCTAGCCACTGTGCCGTCTGACAGCTCGACCGGACGCAGCCTTTCAGTGTCCGGTCGCTGAGTGACCCAGCGTCCGGTCAGTAGACCGACGCCAGCATCATTTCGATCAACTCCATTTCAACTCTTACTTCTTCACCCTTGCTCAAGTGTGCCAACCACCAAGAATTTTGCATCCGACGCAATAGAAAATAGACATTTTATTTTCCCGAGAGCGCCGAATCCCGCCTCGCAAGCGAGGCGGGAGGGAGAGAGGGACCCAAACCCATCTCAACCCTACAAACACCTTGTGCACATGTGGTATCATATTTACACAAATATTATCAAGGGTGTTAGCACTCCACTAGATCCTAAATGCATATGCAATGAGTTAGAGCATCTAGTGGCACTTTGATAACCACATTCCGATACGAGTTTCACCCCTCTTAATAGTACGGCTATCAAACCTAAATGTGATCACACTCTCTAAGTGTCTTGATCACCAAAATAAAATAGCTCCTACAAGTTATACCTTTGCCTTGAGCTTTTTGTTTTTCTCTTTCTTCTCTTCAAGTTTAAGCCCTTGATCATCTCCATGCTATCACCATTGTCATGTTATGATCTTCATTTGCTTCTCTACTTGAAGTGTGCTACCTATCTCATGATCACTTGATGAACTAGGTTAGCACTTAGGGTTTCATCAATTTACCAAAACCAAACTAGAGCTTTCAGTCACGACTTCGACGGTCCGTCGCAAGACTGTGGCCGCGTCTGCCAGCGGTGGGCATGAGGCGGAGAGGCATGGCGATGTTGCCGCGCCAAGGAAGCACACAGCGAGCTCAGACGCCATCGGCGAGCGGGAGGCGAAGTGGACGCGGGCGTCGTGCTCTTCGGAGGCGTCGCCGGCCTTGTCCCCACCTACTCCGAGCGCAGCGGGGTAGGCTAGGTGGTCGGAGGAGCGAGCTCGCACCCACGTGTCGTCGGGGCTGGTGGTAGCGCACGGCCCACAACGAGGGGATGCCCCACCAGCTGCTTCAGTCGGCGTGCCCTGAGCTGGATTGACCCCCTAGTCAAAGTGAGGGGGCAACCCACAACGAGGGGATGCCCCGACAACCCGCAAGTGGTCCCCGTCCGGTGGGCCTGTTGTCGGCGGGTCGGGGCTTCAGATCCTTGTCGCTTGCATCCCGGTATGTATTCTTTGTTTCTTTTTTATCTCATAGTTGAGTTTTTTGAGCGACTGACCTATTCCTTTTGACAGGGGGGCAAATGCGGATGGGGTTGAGCATCGCCTCGGCTCCCATGCGGGTGGAGTGGACACCCATCCTGCACCGAGCCACGACGAAAGGCAGGGAGAGTAGGCCGGTGGCGGCGCATCCTTTCCCTCTAGGGGTGGTGCCTTCCTAGCCGACCATAAGTACAGTGGTGGTGGCAGCATCGGTGTTGGCGGCGATCCCGGTGAGAACGATAGTTGGGTCGGAGGTGACCCTTGTGGCCCCTCCCCCACCGGCTACGGCGGAAGAGGAGAAGGACACCGGGCTCCCTGTCTCGCCGACCAGAGGGCCGCATGGCTCACCCTCTCGATCAGAGCCGGAGGTGTTGGGGGAGACGCGGCCAGGCCGGTGGGCCGTGAAATCGAGGTAGTGGAGGCCTCCTCCGATGGCGAAGCAGGTGACGGGGTGGAGCCGTTGGCGCCGTCGCAGGAGCTGGTGGTGGTTCAATCGTCGGCTGGGCCTTCCAGCAGGCTAGGGGCAACCGACCTAGTATGGCCCTGCCCCGAGGACCCAAGGAAGGTTTGGTTCATCCTTTGGGATGAGCAGGAGGATCAGCTCTGGGACATGCTTAGGGGAGAAGACTTGCGATGGAGTCCGATCTCGCCTATTCCAGGGTGAAGCTGGAGGAGGCCCTGGAGTGGGTCAAGTCTGTCCAGCATGTGGTCATAGTCGACCTGCCCTGCGTTGTAGAGGTGAGTTTTCTATGTTCATCCTTGACTCCTTGGTCTTTCATCGGTTGCCTCAGAATGCTTGCTTCTCGTTTTTGCAGGGTCTGTAGGAGATGTCAAGCCATAAGTCCAATTTCCTCCGAATGGAGCATGCTTGGATGGAGCGTGAAGCCACGGCGTCACAGTGGGTCGCCGAGCTCGAGCGCGAGCTGGAGTTCGCCCACTGCGAGTCCCTAGACCGGGCGGTGGAGGCGACCGAGGCACGGGTGGCGAAACTGCTCACGGCGGAGCGGGCGACCACCGCCGAGCGGGGGCTTGAGGCGGCGAAGGTCCTCTAGGAGGAGATTGAGGCAACTCCCCAGAAGTCTTTGGTGGATACCAAGGCGGCGCTCCAGGGTTCCCTTGAGGCCCTAGAGTCGGAGCGAAAGGCCCTAGAGTCAGAGCGGAAGGCCCAGTCGGAGGTCGACCAGGAAGTGCTCGCGCTCCGGGGCCAGGTGCTCAGGACGGAGGAGGCGAACGCTCGGTTGTGTGAGCAGGTGACTCGGCAGGAGGAAGGGATTTCCATCCTCGAGAACACCCGCCTCAGTACGTACCTTTTTCCTATTTTGGTTGATGTCTTTTTTCCTTTAACTTGCTTCTGAGCTCGTCATCCTTCTTCCAGAACTGGGCACAAAGGTTGGGCTACTAGAGCAAGACCTGGAGACGGCTAGGGCAATGATTGGCTAGAATGCGGAGGCACTGGCCAAGTCCCTTGAAGAGAGATGTGCTCACAAGGGGGAGCTCGACCAGCTTCGCAACGTCGCCCAGGTTGTCGTCTCGGAGGTCTTCGGGTCGGCGCCAAGTACCAGCACGGTCGCCATCCGGCTGGTGGAGGTTCCGAATGAGGTTCGGGCCCTCATCTCGGATGGGATGTTCTATGGGACGTCGGGGGTGCTGACCTCGGTGGCGATGCACCACCCGGGCCTGGACTTCGCCGCCATCTGCAGCGGGTATGCCGACGGATGGAGCACGGAGGACATCCATGCGCTCGGGGAGAGCTTGCTGCCACACGCATAGTTGGTGGCTGAAAAAGTCTCCGCGCAGTGGGTGATGGATGCCCACCGTGCGAACGTGGCCGAAGGCTCGCACCAGGAGGATCTCGCCCAGACTGCAGATGGCGTGGAGCCTGGGTCGGAAACGAACGTCGCCCCGCCTCTGTCCGAGCCAAGTGTTGTCCAGCCGGAGGGCGAGCAGCCCCTACCTTCGCCGGTCGCGCCGTCAGCCAATGCCACCGGGCAGCCACAGTAGGATTTAGAGTAAAAGTAGTTTAGCAGATGTAAAAGTTAAGTTTGTGGGGGAGCCCCTGTGTAAACATTTTTGTGTATTAATGAATACAACCAGTTCCTTTTTGTGAAGGAATCACTTCATTCAGGAAAGCTTGTCCCATTCGTTCCTTATTTTTACCTTAGCATATTTTTTAATTCTTTCTTTTTCGCACCTGCCCGTTCGTCCTGTAGGCTGCAACCTTAAGAGCTCGGGCATGGCCCGTGAGGCTCAGCTGCTCGTAACCGTAGGTAGAGGCGGGGTGCGATCGGTCAGAATATTTAAAGCAAAGTTTACGTAAGGTAATTAAAGGAACAGACTACCCTTTCATTCGGATAGAAAGGTATTTTACCATATGATTGTAAACAAAAAAGAGAGGTGGTGCTGCACCACCGTGGAGCCCCTGAGCGACCCGGGCCAAAAGTGTTCGGGCCGGGGTGCTCTGTAGGAGCGAACGTTGAATGAAAAAATGGTAAGACCAAATTTTTTAGGGAAGAAACGACGTAATTGTCCGATGTTCCAAGTGTTGGTGAGAACGTCGCCGTTGTGATCCTTTAGTTGGTAGATGCCTGGTCGAATCACTTCGGTCACCGTATAGGGTCGATCCCCACCGCCTTAGTTTCCTCGAGTGGGTGGAAGGCCGTCGAGGAGGTTGGTTTGTTGCAGTCCGGGACTGCTAGAGTCGACGACTCCCCAAGCCGCGGGATCTTGGATGAGTTGATGACCGCAGTGGCGAGCCCGAAATGCTCACGGTCGCACGTGAAGGCGTGCGAGAAGGTGCTACCCACAGTGATGACGCCGTTCGGTCCTAGCATCTTCAACTTCATGTAGGTGTAGATGGGGACCGCCATGAACTTGGCATAGCATGGCCGCCCCAAGATGGCATGGTAAGACCCCGGGAAGTCCACCACCTCGAAGGTAAGCCCCTCTGAGCGGAAGTTGGTTCAGTCGCCAAACACGATGGGCAGGTCAATCTGCCAGAGCGGGTATGCCTGCGCTCCTAGGATCACACCGTGGAAGGGAGAGCTCGCCGGTTGGAGCTTCGACCGGGGGATGCACATGGCGTCGAGGGTGTTGATGTAGAGGATGTTGAGGCCGCTGCCTTCGTCCATCAGCACCTTGGTGAAGCGCTTCTTGCGGACGATGGGGTCGACGACGAGCGTGTAGCGTCCCGATCTGGCGACGTGGGACGGATGATCCCTCCGATCAAAAGTGATCGGAGATTTCAACCAGCGAAGGAAGGACGGGACGGCCGTTTCGGTGACGCACGCCTCTCGGTAGCGCACTTTGTGTTGGCGCTTGGAGTAGACGACATCGGATCCCCCAAAGATCATGATGCATTCCTCAGGGTCAGGGAAGCCGTCCCCATCCTTGCCCACCGTGCCTCCTTTCATGGATGCTGCCTCCTTGCCTTTTCCTTCTTTTGCCCCGCCAGCCTATCGCAAGAAACGCTTGAGGAACTCATAGTCCTTGTAGAGGTGCTTGACGGGGTAAGCATGGTTGGTGCATGGGCTATCTATGAGCTTGTCGAAGTGGTTAGGCAGGCCCTGCTGGGGCTGCTTGCCCTTGCGATCGGCTGCGGCGACCAACGTGGAGTTGGTCGTTCGGCGCTGATCCTTCTTGTTCTTATTACCCCTCTGCGTGGAGGGGCCCTCATCTTGGTCCTCGCGCTTGGCCTTGCCCTTGTCCCGGCCTCTGTTGAATACTGCTTCGACCGCCTTTTTGCCAGAGGCGTGGTTCGTGGCGATGTCGAGCAGGTCGTGGGTGGTAAGGGGCTTTAGGCAGCCAAGCTTGTGGATCAGGGACTCGCAGGTTGTCCCGGAGAGGAATGCGTTGATGACGTCCACGTCGACGACATCTGGAAGGGAGTTGCACCACTTTGAGAACCTACGGATGTAATCCCACAGAGACTCGCTGGGCTCCTACTGGCGGCTCTTGAGGTCCCAGGAGTTCCCAGGGCGGACATATGTCCCCTGAAAATTCCTGACGAAGATCCTTTTGAGGTTCGCCCAGTCATGGATGCTATCGTGTGGGAGGAATTTGAGCCATGCTCGAACATGTTCCCCCACGCAGATGGGGAGGTACTGAATGATGAAGTGATCATCATCCACTCCCCAGGCTCGATAGGCGAGCCAAAAGTCTTCGAGTCATATAACGGGATTTGTCTCCCTGGTATATTTGGCAATATTGGTCGGCGGTCGGAAGCGCTGTGGGAACGGCACTCTCTAGATGTGCCAGCCAAAGGACTGTGGTCTCAGGCCATCCGAGCTGGGACTCCGGTCGTTGGGTTGGTGACCATGCCTGGGGTGCATTTCACCGGTCCCCTCGATGGTTCGGCCGGAGCCCGTGTCATCTGCTCTCACCACCGCCCGATGGACATCTTCATCATGCCGGACCCGATGCTGGTTGCTGATGACGCTGTGAGCGTCTTGGTTCGACCCGAGACATTCACGCATAGGCGGTCGGTGTGGAGCGGGTTTTGGGTCAGGCTGTGGCGCAGCTGCGCCCTCCTGTTCCACGCCTGGTGGCCGTAGTGGCGAGCGGATGGAGCGATGCGTTTGGTGCATCCCCGCCCCCCTGGTGGGGAGAGAAGCCGCGAGTCGGTGTCGCGACGCAGAGCTCTCCGCCTGTTGAACGGTGCCGGTCTCCACCAGCGCCAGGATGTTTCAGTGGACCGCCTGCTCCTATGGGTCGAGCGGCTCGGGAAGGCCGTGCAGAAGTATCGCTGCCGTGGAGATGTTCTGACCAGCCCAAGGGAACTGTGGGGTCGTTCCCCCCGATGATGTTGTTATTTGACATAGCGGGCGCGACCCCGGGCGTCGCTCGCCGAGTTATGTGCACGGGGCGCATCGTGGTGTGCCGAGTGCACCAGCGCAGGTGGCGACTAGTTCTGTTGCCTTTGTTGTAGCTCTTCACCGTGCTCCTAGGCACACGCGAGGGCCTCCACGTGAGGGTCCGGAGGGGGTGGGTCTATAGAGACTCCACTACCACCGGCGGCTATCCTAGGGCGTCCGCCATAGCGCACTCCCAGGATAGAGGGTGGCTAGGTGCCACCTCATCGCCGATGCTAGAGCCGTCGCTCTCAACATCTTCATCCATGAGGTCGTGAAAAGATGCGGGAGCGTAGCTCGCCATCCCCACGAATTTGGATGTGAGAGGGGGCGGCGCCAGCATCCTTCGGAGCCCCCGGGCGTATCGTTCTGCGGGGGACGCGAGGCCATAGGGGAACCGGTCGCATAGCGGTCGCGGCAGGGACAATGGGATCCCTCTAGAGAATCGGCGAAGGACAGTAAATAGCGAGTAAATAACAAAGCGTACGTTACTCATAGTTGGGTTTGAGCCCTACGCGGGCTCAGAGCGAAGCGCAGGCGTCTCGTTGTTGAGGTCGCCGGGAGTCCTGGAGCCGACGGAGGGCATGCCTCCTTCGACGGGTGCCGAAACAAGTGCCTCCCCACGGAGGTGTAGTACGCCGAGCCGTTCGACGACGAAGTCCAGGCTTCCGAAGACGGAAGGAACCCACATCCCAACAGGTGGGAGTACGGGAAATCCTAGTGAGCCGAAGCGAGTCGTATCGCTTGAGCCCGCCATGGCGAAGGTGGCGGAAAAAGTGGGCCATCGATGACCAAAAAGCGTGAACGTACGACGTCTCCCCCATGGACGGCGCCAACTGTCAGTGCAGAAAGTGACCAACATGTAAATATTTGTAGTTTTGCCATACGTTGTGATCGGATGTGGCCTAGCACTCAATGACACAGGGTTTATACTGGTTCAGGCAACGTGCCCTATGTCCAGTTTGAGTCGGTCGGTGACTTTATTCCTGAGCCCAGGTGCTCGAAGTTTGTTGTGGGGTTACAAACAGAAGGGAGTAAGATGGGGGTGCAAGAGGTCCGATCGGACTCGGGACCGAAGGGCCAAGAGTGATGGGAGCTCCTGCGTGCGCTAAGTATTCGAGCGTGTGCTCTGTGTAGCTTTAGAGTGTCTAAAGCTAACAGAGGGTGAATCAATCGTTGGTTGTTCGAATCGTTGGAGAGTCCTTGGCATCCTCTAAAAAAATCCTCCTCGTTGAGAAAGAGCGCGCCCCCTTTTATGGATGAAGGGGATGGCCTTACAAGCGAGAGAGAGAGAGAGAGTACGAATGCTACTAAGTCTTGTTGCCCACGTCGTTGGGTAAAAGATGATGGTAGGCGCCCACAATACTGTTTGTGTTAGACGCATGTGGGAGGTTTTACCGCATTCACCATGTATGGCAAATGACGACGCCCACAACACTATCGATGTCCAGAGACATGTGGGGGGGGTTACCGTGTTTGCCTGGTATGGGAATTGATGGCACCCACAATACTGTAGGGCAAATGTCGGCGCCCACAACACTGTTTGGGTTCTGACATGCCTGAAAGGTTACAGGGCACCCTTCTGACATGTCCTATCGGTACTGTCATGCAAGTGTACAGGGTACGGTCCTTGGTATTGTGGTTGACTGGAGCGCCCTGCCTTACTTGCTCTGCCCGTTTCCTAGGTCCTCACTGAGCGGGCGTCCCCGGTCGGTTGGTCCCAGTCGGCTCCGACTACGCTAGTCGGAGAAGAGCTGTAAGTAGAGGTTCGGCGCATCCCGGTCGGAGACACGGGTCGGAGTTAGAAGCGAGCGACGTTCCTCCTTGGCCAGGCCTTCCATTCGGAGAGACGGGCCGGAGTTGGAAGCGAGCGTTGTTCCTTCTCGGCCAGGCCTTTCGGTCGGAGAGGCGGGCTAGAGTCGAAAGTATGAGCGTAAATAATTCACATTATAGATATCACTGGTAGTTTAGAAAATGTAATTCATGCAGACTACTAGTTTGTTCGTCATTTTTGAAAACTCTATAGAATGTATGTCAAACACTTGGTTGTTGTGTAGTCATCCAGCTATGGATTGCCTTGCAGTATAATAAGGGTATACCTTTTGACATACAGATTGATAATTAGGATTCTTTTTCCCTACTCTACGTTTACACCCCTGTAGGCGAGAACGATGCCGGATGACCGACTAATCTTTGCTGGGCCTAATTTAGATTGCAAGTTTTTTTACTCTCTTTTCATCATATTAAATCTTTGAACATATGCATAGAGTATTAAATGTAGATAAAAAAATAACTAATTACATAGTTTGATTGTAAATTACGAGACGAATCTTTTAAGCCTAGTTAGGTCATGATTAGACAATGATTATCAAATACAAACGAAAGTGCTACAGTGTCATGTACTGATTCCTAAATCCAATCAACACAAGGCCTGAAGGAAGTTGTTATTGCAAATTCGATCTAGGACCCCCGGCTGCACGCTTTTGTCCAGAGAATCGACGGACGAATGTGCTCGGCAGCTTTTTTCTGAGAAATGCGTTGGATTGGATCTGCAAAGCGAGTGACGCGCCGACAGCTCCACCAGCAGCAGCATGCACGACCACAACCACCGCTTGGACGGAGTCGAGCCGTCGTTGCCCACCTACTCTCCTTCTACTCGATCGGCGTGCTACCTACGCTTTCCAGTCCCTCGCGACACGTGTTTCCTGCTGGTTGGACGAGTCGAGGCAATCATCAACAGCCCACATGCTTGCTCTACTGACCTTTGTCGATTGGTTTGTTCGAGAGGAAACGAATAATCTAGTACTCCTACTTGATTCTTCTTTATCAACTAATAGTCGCAAAATTGAGCTCTGATCTGATGTGTTCTTCGCACATTTCGATCCGTCTCTGTAGATTCTTTAAGCGTACTAGTAAATCAGTTCTGCAAATCCAAATCCCACTCAATACTAATGAAGATCGAGTCGATCTGAAATCTCAATCTACTACATGTCATGTAACACCGAAGAACGACAAGGTGTGCATACAAAGCAGCCGTAGATCGACGTACATACAAGAAGCCATGGCCGGAGTCGCAAGCAAGAGGTAGATCGAGCAGCTAGCTACCTAAGCCTTGACGTTGACGGTGTACTGGACGACGGTCTCCCCGGAGGTGGCGCCAGAGTCGATGGTGTGCGCCTGCACGTACCCTCGCGCCATGCGGAACTTGCCGCTGCCGCCGACGATGCTCATCTCGCGGACGTCGCTGAGCACCTCGTTCCGCCCCACGATGGAGAGCGTGCTCCCGTTGTGCTCCCCGCCCGTGAACACGAAGTTCATCACCATGAGGAGGCCGAACGTCTTCTGGTCCGCGAACGTGTAGGTGCCCTGGGCGCGGCCGATCTCGGTGCCGGACGCGCGCGTCGGGCCCGTGGTGAGCGGGTCGTCGATGGCCACCATGGCGCCGAAGGAGGTGGACGAGGTGCTGGAGGAGGACGCCTGCGCGATGCGGACGGCTGTTGGGGATGTACCGGCTACGATGTCATGGAAGTATAGCTTGAAGGTCGTGAAGCCGGTGTCGTCGGCCGCCGTGGCGTGGGTGGCGGCGGCGCAGAGAAGGAGGAGGAGGAGCGTGGTGGTGGTGGCGGCGGCCATGGCGATGGATGGTGGTGGTGGCGGGCGGGCGAGATGGGGTGGCCACTGGATATGTAACGGACAACGGTGGGTGGGATGGTGGGACCGTGGGAGTAGTTGGTAAAGAGCAGCGGGGGTGGGACAGTGGCATCGCTATTCGATACGGTAGGTCTGGAGGGGCAGGTCGTCTAGTTGGTTCCGGTAGGTGAGGTCGCCATCATCTCCCTCCCATCCTTTGCATCCCGTCCTTTCGTTCCCTTTCTGCATGCAATTTTATATATATATATATATATATATATATATATATATATATATATATATATATATTTCCATGTACCCGCAGCACAATGATGGATGTGGTCACGTTGACGCGAGGTTAGGGATAAATAAATAAATTTCAAAAATAAAATAAAACTATCAAAATGGTCGGAAGGAAGACTAAGTTGTTGTTTTTTGGACACATAGACTAACTTGTTTTTCTTTTCACGTTGTTCAAAACCCATAACTATTTAAGTGCTGATTTCACTTTTTTATCTCCTTGTGTAGATTTTTGTTGCATCTCAAATTTTACATGAACATAGAACTTCTCAATGTCTATCATTCATATTTTTGTTGGAACTTTTTTCAGTAATGCTTCGTTGCAGGCATTCGTCCGTCCCAAAAGCAGCGCGCGATGACCAAGAAAAAAACTAGGGCGTACAGCTGCAGTCAAGCGGGCCCTCGCCTTTTTTTTTTACGGAGGTCAGTACATGAGAGCGCGTGGGGCCACTCGTTCAGCTGAGGGTGCATGCAGCGTGTGGGATTGTGCATGTGCTGTGAGTTATGACTAGAGAAGGATCGATGCTTGGATTTCGTGGGAGGAGCGCGGGGCCGCATCTGCATGCGCAGTTTGCTGGTCCCGTGACGGTGACCGTGGATAGCTAAGTAAAAGTCCTAATAGTCTGAGGAGTTGAATAACATATAAAAATTTTCTACAATAACACTAAAATAAAATAATTAGTTACTAAAATGACGAAGCAAATTTTACGCTAGCATTATACTTGGAGTTGCAAGCCAACTACCAAATTCTATTTTGTATGATCTCTAATATATCACACCAAAGCTATGTCACTAGTATACACCTAGGTGATCAATCTAGTGAGAGTAATACAATTAAATGATACACTATCTAGTCTTAACTACTACTAGCTCTATCCAAGTGAATGTATAATGAAATACAAAAGAGTGGTAGAGAGGTATACCGCCATGGCAATTGACCAATGAGTGAATACCAAGGAGACAATCAAGACATAATGATTTTTTCCTCCGATGTTCACTTGCTTGCCGGCAAGCTAGTCTCCAATGTGGTGATTCACTCACTTGGAGATTCACACGCTAATTGGCATCACACGCCAAACTCTCAATACGGTGCCGCACAACCAACACAAAATGAGGATCACACAAGCCACGAGTAATTTACTAGAGTACATTTTGGCTCTCCGTCGGAGAAATATCAAGAACCTCTCACAATCACCACGATCGGAGCCGGAGACAATCACCAACCTCCGCTTGACGATCCTCGCTGCTCCAAGCTGTCTAGGTGGCGGCAATCACCAAGAGTAACAAGCCAAACCCGCAGCGAAACACGAATACCAAGTGTCTCTAGATGCAAACACTCAAGCAATGCACTTGGATTCTCTCCCAATCTCACAAAGATGATGAATCAATGATGAAGATGAGTGAGAGGGTATGGCTAAGCTCACAAGGTTACTATGTCAATGCAAATGGCCAAGTGAATGAGCTAGAGCCGGCCAAACGATATTTATAGATACCCCCAAATAATAGAGCCGTTGGCTTAATTATTGGGCTGACTGTGGGACGACCGGATGTGCAGGTCGTGTGCACCGGACGCGTCCGGTGTGGTGATATGACGCTTTCGGTCGCTGCGTCCAGTCACAGCTAGACCGCCACATGTCCCATTCAACGAAGTAGCCGTTGCCGCCAAACTGTGATCGGACGCGTCCGGTGTGGCCGACCGAACACAGGAGGGGCAGCGTCCGGTCGAGTCCAGAGAGCTCCCAGAGCCGCTCAACTGCAACCGGACGCGTCCGGTGTGGCCGACCGGACGCAGGAGGGGCAGCGTCCGGTCGAGTCCAGAGAACTCCCATAGCCGCTCAACTGTGACCGGACGCGCCCCTTCATCCAGTCCTCTCTGGACCAACACCCGCACCCCACTTCACCACAACCTAATGATAAATAGTGATCGCTCAGCGTCCGGTCACTGCTACGAGCCAGAGTCCGGTCACTTCGGCAACTCTGCCCGCGCCTGGCCTGGATACCGGACGCGTCCGGTATCGATATCGGACGCGTCCGGTCTGGTCAGGAACACTGCCGCCTGAGTCAGATACTGGACGTGTTCGGTCCTCATGTTGGACGCGTCTGGTCACCCCGTGACCAGTGCATTCAACTCATTTTCAACTCTATCCTCTTTACCCTTGCTCAAATATACCAACCACCAAGTGTATCACCTTGTGCACATGTGTTAGCATATTTTCACAAATGTTTTCAAGGGTGTTAGCACTCCACTAGATCCTAAATGCATATGCACTGAGTTAGAGCATCTAGTGACACTTTGATAACCGCATTTCGATACGAGTTTCACCCCTCTTAATAGTACGGCTATCGATCCTAAATGTGATCACACTCACTAAGTGTCTCGATCACCAAAATAAAAAGGTCCTATCAAGTTTCACCTTTGCCTTGAGCTTTTGTTTTTCTCTTTCTTCTTTTCCAAGTCCAAGCACTTGATCATCACTTTGGCATCACCATCATCATATCATGATCTTCATTTGCTTCACCACTTAGAGTAGTGCTACCTATGTCATAATCACTTTGATAAACTAGGTTAGTACTTAGGGTTTCATCAATTTACCAAAACCAAACTAGACCTTTCAATCTTTCCCTTTTTAGTAATTGATGACAACCCTTACACAGAGATATGAATTGAAATTTAATTGAATCCATGTTTCTTGCCCAAACATATTTACCATGTGTAAAAGGATATGGACAAGTTTCATGAACCCCAAATGGTAGCAATTGCTCCCCCTACATATGTGCTAAGAGTTTGGATTGTAGCTTACACATGTGCTTAGATAGGAAATATAGGAGACAATGTCTACTGTAAGGAAAATGGACCCTTGACCCATTTACTTTGGATTTTGGTGTTTGATGACCAACACAACCAAATTGGACTAATGAATTTGCAAGTGGTTGTTTTTGTAGTCCAATAGGGTGCAAGACGTGACTTGGACGAAGGCGACATGATGATATGATGATCAACACCTCAAGCAAGACCTTAGAAGCACAAGAAAAGACCCAAGATGTCAAGCAAAGTCCAAGCATGAAGATAGGAACCAAGCCGTGCGCAAGATCACGAAGAAACGAGCTCAGTGAGAGACGATCGACGCTGGACCGGACACTGACCGGACCGTGGCTTCAGACAGACAAACGACGGACGCAAGGACCGGACGGCTGGCGGCAACCGGACCGGACGCAGCTTGATTGTCGTCCGATCGAGTATAGAGAGAGGTTTCAGTAGCTGAATCGTGGACCGGACGCGTCCGGTGGCGAAGAAGAATCGACGCCGGGCAAGCGTCCGATCGGTGAGTTCAGCGGCTAACGAATCGGACGACCGGACGCGTCGTCGATCACGACGATTCAAATCCGGTCGATGGCAGATTTGCGGGAGTTCGACCCCAATGGCTACTTTCTCGATGGGGCTTATAAATACAACCCCCAACCGGCCATTTGAGAGGTGTGGAGCTGAGGAAACATATCAAGAGTGTTGATACACCATTTGAGTGATCTCCACATGCATAGTGCTTAGTGTTTTATTAGGTGATTAGCATAAGTGCTTTGCGAAGTGCTTAGGTTGATTAGACCATCGCTTATGCGCTTGCTCTAGGTGTATGCCTAGTGTTTAGTGAGGTTTGCATACCTCTTGCCACCCCGTGCTTGCGAGCACAAGAGTTGTACATCGGAGGGGCTTGAAGTCTTGCGAGATCGCACCAACCGCGTTGTGGTGCAGCGGCCGCCACCATGTGTACCGAAGGGAACAAGTCCCGCGGCGTTTTGGCCGAAAGCTTGATAGTGAAGACAGCAGAGAGCATCCGGGAGAGGCTTGCCGGAAGGCACATCGGAGACCCACTTGCGCGTGGGGAAGGCCCGAGGCTATCCACGGAGTTACCCGACCGGGAGCTTGGCCCTTGCGAGGGATTCCTTGCGAGGGGCTCCAACGAGGACTAGGGGGAAGCTTGCGCGCTTCTCGATACCTCGGTAAAAATACTGGAGTCGTCGACGGGAGTTTGCATATCTCTACCTTGCTCTTTAAGCTTCCGCATTTACATTGATCATATTATTATCATTTGCGGTAGAGATAGCAACACACTAGCAAAACCGTAGTTGCACATCTAGATAGATTATCTTTTGCATAGGTTTTGCTAGAGGTAGAAAAAGAGGCCATAGCTTAGAGTTAGATTTTTAAGTTGCCTAATTCACCCCCCCCTCTTAGGCGTCCACGTGTCCTTCAAGTGGTATCAGAGCCGGTTGGCTCATATTTGGACCTTTGGCTTAACCGCCGTTGAGCCGACGCTATTGTAGAGTGGTTGGGATGGATACCGCTAGGCCTCCACAATTTGACGGCACTAACTTCCCATACTATAAAGCTAGAATGGCTTGCCACCTTGAGGCGGTTGATTTGGGTGTATGGAGAGTCACTCGTGACGGGATGAAACCCATCAAGAATCCCGAAAAACCCACAAAGAGTGATGAAAAAGAAATGCATTTTAATGCTAGAGCTAAGAATTGCTTGTTTGAATCTTTTATCATGGATGTGTTTAACCAAGTGTTCACCTTAAATACGGCACATGAAATTTGGTTAAAACTCCAAGAGCTCCATGACGGCACAAATAATGTCCGTGAGCAAAAACATTGTCTAGCTAAGCAAAATTATGATTCCTTTACAATAAATGAAGATGAGCTTGTTCGTGATATGTATTCTCGATTGAATCTAATTATCAATGAGCTCCACTCTATAGGATTATTAAAGCTAGATGATGCGGACATCGTGAGGAAGATCATCTCCGTGCTACCACAAAAGAAATATTCAAGAATCATCACCATCCTTCACAATATGGAGGACTTAAGCACCATGATCCCGGGCATTGTCATTGGCAAGATAGTGGCATTTGAAATGTCACGCAAGATGGGTCAAGAAGAAGCCTCTTCATCGAGCAAAGGCAAAGCTCTCGTTTGTAGCGAAAAGAAAGAGATGAAGGGCAAGAAAGTTGAGTCAAGCTCAAGCTCAAGCTCCTCAAGTGAAGAAGAAGAAGATGAGGATGATGAACAAGAATCAAGTGATGATGATCAATCTTCCTCCTCCACCTCCGACCTTGATGAAGAATCAATCAAATTAATCAACAAAGTGGAGAAGATGATCCAAAGGCTCAATGTCAAGGGTGTGCCCATCCAAATTCAAGATCTCATTTTTACCAATCAAAGAAATGAGCAAAGAAAGAGAGGATGCTACGGATGCGGCGAGATGGGGCACTTTGTGGAAGTTTGTCCAAACAAGCCCACACCCAAGATAAAGAAGAAGGCGTGCAAAAACAAAGCCCTCACAACAATAAGGTCATGGGATGATTCTTCAAGTGAAGAAGAAAACCATCACAAGAGGCGAGGTCATAAGCACTCATCATCAAGCTCTTCTCGTGTGTGCCTTATGACACGAGGTAACAAAAGCTCATCCTCTAGTGAGAGTGATAGAGATGATGATTTGCCTTCTTACAATACAATTGTGCAACAAAATCTTAAATATGCTAAAGTTTGCACTAGTCAACAAAAGAAGCTCAAAACTTTAAAAGAAGAGCTAGGTAGTTCACAAGAAGCATACAAGAATTTGCTTGAACAATATGAAAACTTTGCAAATCTCAATGTTGAACTATCTACTAAAATTGAGCAACTTGAGGCTAGTGCAACAACAAGTGCATGCACAATTAATGCTAAGCAACTTGAAAAGAAAAATGAAAAATTAAAAGAAAAGTTAGCTAGCTCACAAAATGATTATCAAAGTTTGCTTGCTAAAATGGAAATCATGTGCAAACATTGTGATGAGCTATCAAATCAAGTTGCTAATCTTGAGGCCGTCAAAAATACCCCCACCAAGGCATCTAAAAGAAATGACTTAATTAAAAAGGATGCCTCTACTTCTTGCAATGATTTATATTTAGACTCACCCTTGTGCAACCAAGCTTGTGTTGAGAAAGTGATTGTAGATACATGCACACAAGAGGTTGTAAAGGAGAATGAGAAACTCAAGCAAGAAGTAGTTCGCCTCACCAAGGACTTGACTCAAGTCAAAGGCAAGGCGAAGCAAACCCAACTTCATCAAGATAACACCGTCAAGGGAGTGAAGAAGCTTGATGAAGGACAAACCATGGTTTGCTACGTGTGTCACAAAGAAGGCCACAAGTCCTATGAGTGCAAGGTAAAGAATGGGGGAGGAGCAAAGAAGAAGGAGAAAAAGCAAACAAGCAAGCTCTCCAACACCTACACCAACAAGGTGGACAAGAAGGCCTCCACACCTTATCTCTTGAAGAAGAAAAATGACAAGGTGGTGGCCATCAAGGTGAACAAGCAAGCAAACAATGGGGTCAAACGCTTTTGGGTGCCAAAGGAAATCATTTCAAACATGAAGAGCACCAAGAAGGTTTGGATCCCGAAAGGGAAGTGAGAAGTCCGTCGGACCTCGGGGAATTTGGAGTCTTGGCAAAGTATGGGTGCATTTCATGGGGTGCATCATGTTGGACAAAGTCATTGCCAAGTGGGTTAGTGGATACTATGGACCTAAATTCCCCTTCCCATGTTAGGTAACTAGATGTTATTATTTTTTAATTGGTACATCTTGCAATTAGATTTTCCTACAATTTGTATCTTTAAGCATCTAGTTACTCCTCATGCCTAGGGTTGCATTTGCATGCTTATATCTTTTGTCATGCATACACTAGGTATTTCATATGGTAGGCTTGCTCGGTCTCATTTGTAACCCTTGGAGCAAACCTACATGGTTTAAAATTGCTTAGGAGCACGGCACATAGCTTGTCTTACTATTGTTTATCTAATATGTGCCAAAGTCCAAATTGTAGATAATTTTCTCCCAAATATCATCTTTCAAGTGGTATTTTGACTCCAAAATCAATTGTGCATGAGTACTACAAGTATTCCATGTCTCCATGCACAAATTTAGGGGGAGGATCATCTACAAGATAGACGCTTTGAGACTAACACTTTTTTCAAGTTTATCATGTGTGTAGTAGTCTCATTGCAAGGAAAATGGAGTCCCCGAAGAGAAGCATCGTTCTTCAATTGGCATCATCATGTTGATCTCATTTCATATTTATATGCTTTCTCCATGCATTATATAGATTAAACTCTCTTGTGCAACAAATTGCTAATTATGCATATGCTTTGCTTTCTACCATATGTATGCATATATTTAGGGGGAGCTTAGTCTATATAATGCGAGAGTCAAATTTTGTGATCCATTTCTCTCTATACACAAAGGATCATGAAATTTGACCCTCCCTTGTGCTACTAATGTCTTCCTTTTTAGTGTTTGATGCCAAAGGGGAAGAATTTGAAGGACCAAAAGCAAGCATCAAGTTGATGTCTACAAGTGGTAATGGTCCGAGAAAGGAAGGAAAGTGAATTATGGATTGAGAATTTTTTTTAGAAAGATAAGCTCTAATCCATAATATCACATGGGGACATTTGCAAGGGCAAAACATGCTTTTGAGTAAAGTTTTAATTGATATCTATCAATTAGTATCATATAACCTTGCCCTTTGCATTGCATCCTAGCAAGTAGATAATTTTTAAATTTAAAAAAAATTATCATTTGCTTGCTTTGGTCGTGTTGTCATCAATCACCAAAAAGGGGGAGATTGTAAGGAAAATGGACCCTTGACCCATTTACTTTGGATTTTAGTGTTTGATGACCAACACAACCAAATTAGACTAATGAATTTGCAAGTGGTTGTTTTTGTAGTCCAATAGGGTGCAAGACGTGACTTGGACGAAGGCGACATGATGATCTGATGATCAACACCTCAAACAAGACCTTAGAAGCACAAGAAAAGACCCAATATGTCAAGCAAAGTCCAAGCATGAAGATAGGAACCAAGCCGTGCGCAAGATCACGAAGAAATGAGCTCGCAGAGGCGACCGGACGCTGGAAGCGCGACCGGACGCTGGACCGGTGGCTCGGCAGATAGGCGACCGGACGCAAGGACCGGACGCTGGCGGCAACCGACCGGACGCAGTTTCACAGCGTCCGATCGAGTCTGAGAGAGGTTTCGCGCCTGAATCGCGACGGACGCGTCCGGTGGCGCGCGACCGGACGCCGGCGGCGTCCGATCGGTAGTTCGCGGCTAACGGTCGGGACGACGGACGCGTCCGGTCAGATTTATTCAGCGTCCGGTCGATGGCAGATTTATGGAGTTCGACCCCAACGGCTACTTTCTCAGTGGGGCTTATAAATACAACCCCCAACCGGCCATTTGAGAGGTGTGGAGCTGAGGAAACATATCAAGAGTGTTGATACACCATTTGAGTGATCTCCACATGCATAGTGCTTAGTGTTTTATTAGGTGATTAGCATAAGTGCTTTGCGAAGTGCTTAGGTTGATTAGACCACCGCTTATGCGCTTGCTCTAGGTGTATGCTTAGTGTTTAGTGAGGTTTGCATACCTCTTGCCACCCCATGCTTGCGAGCACAAGAGTTGTACATCAGAGGGGCTTGAAGTCTTGCGAGATCGCACCAACCGCGTTTGTGGTGCGGCCGCCACCGTGTACCGAAGGGAACAAGTCCCGCGGCGTTTCGGCCGAAAGCTTGATAGTGAAGACGGCGGAGAGCATCCGGGAGAGGCTTGCCGGAAGGCACATCGGAGACCCACTTGCGCGTGGGGAAGGCCCGAGGTTGTCCACGGAGTTACCCGACCGGGAGTTTGGCCCTTGCGAGGGATTCCTTGCGAGGGGCTCCAACGAGGACTAGGGGGAAGCTTGCGCGCTTCTCGATACCTCGGTAAAAATACCAGAGTCGTCGACGGGAGTTTGCATATCTCTACCTTGCTCTTTAAGCTTCCGCATTTACATTGATCATATTATTATCATTTGCGGTAGAGATAGCAACACACTAGCAAAACCGTAGTTGCACATCTAGATAGATTATCTTTTGCATAGGTTTTGCTAGAGGTAGAAAAAGAGGCCATAGCTTAGAGTTAGATTTTTAAGTTGCCTAATTCACCCCCCCCCTCTTAGGCGTCCATGTGTCCTTCATCTACCAAATGATGCTAAGGTATAAAAGATGGACCTTTGAAGCGTGATACCAATCGGAGTGCACCAATATACCATCCGTAGCACCATTAGTAACTAGACATACACAAAAACTAGAATACCTCGTGAGATCAACATTAGAAGTAAGGGTCTAGTTTTCATAATGTGAGCATGAGTCTAGTTACTTAACCTATGCATGCTAGTTTTTCATTTCATCATTCAAACCTACAACTAGCATACACCACACAAGCATGGATATTGAAATTTAAAACTTGTGCTATGCAAGCAAATATATGAAATGCACATTCAAATGCAACATACAAGTTCATAAGCTTGCTCCTCCTACTTGTGTGCTTAAAATTTTAATTGATCCATATCTCTCCCCCTACGTCAAATTCTCCCGTTATCACTTACATCTTTGTTTCTCTCCCCCTTGTTGTTTTTTCACTAACTTTGTACATTATTTCTCCCTCTTTGTCATCAATGACCACAAAGGTTCAAATGTAGATAGGTTGAGATTATCAATGTCAATCAATGGTGTGAGGATCATTTTCTCAAATATGGTTCAACTAGAATACTTGCCAAAGACATTTAACTCGGTTTGATCCAAGGACAAGCTTTTTCACACCTCTAAATAAGGGTTATCTTGTACCATGTTGAGTTAAACACTTAGAGCTCATTTTCTAGATCAAACACTAGGTTTACAAGCCCACAAACATGTCATGTGCTACCAGTAGACCAAATTAAGCATAGAAGCAATAGTGGTACCATACAAATATCAAAATCATTTGATTTTCATTAATGAGCCTCTTAAATGTGAAAAATGACTAGATACACTAAACATGTCCTTAGCAAGGATGTATGCCATGCCAATCAATTTTTACTATGGATTGCTCGAAGGAGAGGCATGTCATATAAGTGGGGGGGGGGGTGCATCACCACATATTTGAGAAATCCAATATGTTCAACTCATTCCTTAGTTTGCAAAACCTTTTCTCATCCAATGGTTGGTGAATATATCGGTAAGTTGATCTTCGGTGCCTATACTCTCAATGTAAATGTTCCCTTTTTGTTGGTGATCTCTTATGAAATGGTGGGGGACATCAATGTGCTTTGTTCTTGCATGTTGAACCGGGTTGTTGGTTAACTTGATTGCACTCTCATTGTCACACAGCAATGGCACTTTCTTGACTTGATTCCAAAGTCACTTAAGGTGGCCTTCATCCAAAGTATTTGTGCACAAAAACTATCGGCGGATATGTATTCGGCTTTGGCGGTTGATAATGCAACACTATTTTGCTTCTTTGATGACCATGAAACAAGTGATCTTTCCAACAATTGACATGTGCCCGAGGTGCTCTTCCTTTCAACATTGCATTCTGCATAATCCGAGTCAGAGTAACCAACTAGCTTAAACTTTGCTTTTTTGGATACCACAAACCACATTTTGTGTATGTTTCAAGTACCTCAATATTCTCTTTGTAGCCTTCAAATGACTTTCTCTTGGTGAGGCTTGAAATCTTGCACACATGCATACACTGAACATGACATCCAGCCTTGATGCGATCACATAGAGTAGGCTTCCAATCATAAACCAATATAATTTTTGATCCATCATATTGCCACTTGCATCACTATCCAAATTGCCATTTGTCCCCATTGGTGTACTAATGGCTCTGCTATCACTCACGCCAAACTTCTTGAGCATGTCTTTGATGTACTTGCCTTGACTCACAAATGTACTATTTTTTAATTGCTTGATTTGAAGACCAAGGAAGTAACTTAACTCTCTAATCATGGACATTTCAAACTCATTAGCCATCATCTTTCCAAACTCTTCATAAAAGTCTTGATTGGTTGATCCAAATATAATATCATCAACATAGATTTGCAACACAAATAAGTCTTTGCCAATCCTCTTGGTGAAAAGAGTGGTGACAACCTTGCCCATTATGAACCCTTTAGAGAGTAGGAAGTCCCTCAATCTCTCATACAATGCTCTAGGTGCTTGCTTTAAGCCATACAATGCCTTCTTCAACTTGTACACATGGTCGGGCTTCTTGTCATCTTCAAAACCGGGAGGTTGCTCAACATATACTTCTTTATTGATGTAACCATTGAGAAATGCACTCTTGACATACATTTGATAGAGCTTGATGTTGTGGGCACAAGCATAGGCTAATAAGATTCTAATTGCTTATAATCTAGCAACCGAGGCATATGTTTCTCCAAAGTCAAGACCTTCAACTTGTGTATATCTTTGTGCTACCAATCTTGCTTTATTCCTTACTACTATCCCACACTACAAAAAAAATTGGTTTGTATGACATAAGCACACTGTCATGGTAAGTACAAAATTGGTCATAAAAAGTGTCTTATGACAAAAAAGCAGCGTCATGCCAGTCATCATATAACGACCGTCACATAATGTACCTTGTGACGATAATATTGAGAACCGTCACAAAATGCTACGACCTTTTGTGACGGTTGTGTCTTTCCGTCACATATAGTTATCTTTTATGACGACTGTAACTATCACATATTGGTCAGTCAACATGTCACCTAATGTACGAAACGGCATAAATGGTACGTACGAGGACAGTCTCAGATAAGTTTCTTTGATGACACAGAAACGTCATATATGAGTGTGGATTTTGTGACGCCTAGATTTTGTCTTGTTTTGTATGGTAGTTAGAGACATTTTGAGACGACTGTATGGCGTCACAAATTGTCCTCTCATTCATGACGAGCGTGGCAGCCATATTCAGTGACGACACACTGATCTTTCATCCATAGCTCATAAAAGCATAATACACATATATATCAGCCAAGCCATCATCCACAACATTCTCATCACAAGTCATAAATCATACACAATTCAGTCAAGCCATCATGCATACACATAAATTCAAGACCAGAAGACAGTGGTTCAACATGTTCCAGCACACTTGTTCCACCACATAGTTCCAGGTTCCATCAGGCATGTTCCACCATAAGAGGTTCAAACATACAGAGGTTCCACCACAAAGGTTTAAACATACAAACAGATTGCACATAGTTCTAACAAAGTTCCAACCACAGAGTAAGTTCGAGCAAGGTAGCAAAAGCTTAGGCAAAGGCATCATCCTCAGACACTGCATTCATACCTACCTCAATCTTTCTAAAGTTTTAGGACAGCTCGTAGCAGTGCATTAGTCTCTTCCAACTTGGTATGCATCCCCTTTACTTCCTCTTGGGTCTGACGCAACAAACTTTGGTTTTCTTCAAGTGCGGCCTGTTGAGCATGAAGCTGTGCTTGCAACTCTTCCTGCTTCCTAGCAGCTTTCTCTCTTTTTGCTTGGAGTGTTTCCTCAAACTGAGCTTGCAGACGTGCTTGTGCGGCTGTCGATGTGGACCGGCCAGTATTCGATGGTCGAGGGACACCAATGTTAGGAAGGAAGGTGGATGAACGGCTGATCTGGCTGAGACAGTCAGCAACAATCTTGGAGGGAGAATTTTGTTCTTCTCCTTCTTCTGGCTCTCTTTCCTTCTCTGCAACCATTTGTTCCTACATAAAATGAATCCACTTAATAACAAAGCCATACAATAGTGTTGAACTAGGCATTTACTTGAGTGCAGTACATGCATGTATCCATTGATTTTGTAACTTACATATATTTCATTTGCAAGAGGAGTACAACCATTTTGGGGACTACTCATACATTCCCCAAAGAAATCAACAGCATCTGGCTCCATGTTGTTGTACTTAGTCCTCTGCAGCATGTTAAAAACTTGGGATATAAGATTAGCCATAGATTATTTGTACATGCCAATAGCAACATGCCAAAATATGTATGCACTACATATCATACAAGTATTTGCCTCTAGATTTTTTATGCCAACAACAAATACAATCACTAGCAAAGTCAACTAATTACTGACAGTTAAAGAAAAACAACATAGGAACATGCATCAATGCAACCTGGACAGATCAAGAATAATAACTTGGCCTAAACAACACCTACTACTGATGATGATCATCTCTGATGACATAGCAATTCCTCTTGCAGATTTCAGTTTCAAATGGTCACCATAAAATAATTGGAGCCTAAACACCTATTGATTATAGCTCACTCGGCACAGCGCAAATATTATGAACATGGGAGCTCATCTCAGAAATAATTGGAGCACGTGCTAACTTGACAGTTCAAAAGCACATGGTAATTACTAAGCTACAAATGTACAAAAGACATAGTATCCGTACCAGGCTGTATCGATGGGCAATATAGGACCTAGCTCCAGTCCTTTGATGAAGCTGCACTTGGGCTCGGTTTACTTTATTCTTAGCACATTTTTCCTGCACCACATGCAATACAGAGTTGTCATTCACATGCACAGTTTGCATTGCATATTAACAAAAGCAGATAATTTAGGCATGGACCTGATTCTTTGGGTCACACCAGTACTCCACCAGCTTGGTCCATTCCTCTTTCTTCATTTTAGGTGGAGGTTGCTTGGCCAGCAGCTGTTCCTCTGTCAGTGACTCATCGAAGTACTTCTTTTTCAGGTGATACCTCGTCTGCCTTACTCCCCTCTTAATGATATCAGTGCATGCAGCTTTACTTGGTGCCTCATTCTTAACATCCACATCCAACCTTGATTGAAGCCACACAAATCATTTATTAGATACAATTTTTTCACATGGGAGTAGAGTAATGCAAGAGAGTATTTGGAGGAGTGAAATAGCTGTCTCACCGCCACTTTGTCAAGCACTTTTTTTACTTCTTCCTTTCCCGCATCATTGTCATAAAGCTTCCATGATGTGTAGATGGGCATGTTGTCTCTAAGGGCAACACCAGTTTCTGATGCCAGCTTCACTGCCTGAAGTGGGACATCATGTCTTTTCTTCCCTTCAGCCACTTGGATAGCCAGCTTCTTTCCTCTATTTAGCATCTTCTCTAAGCCATGACCCATGGTTTTCTTGCGAACATTCTTTGGGGGCGCTGCATGGGCAAATCAATTTTTTCCACCAGCTCAGGAACTTCTGTTGTCAAAGCTGCTGCAATGGTCGAGGAAGCTGACAGTAGATAACCATTATCATGAAGGAACACCACATATTCTTCCTCGAACCAATACCTAGTACATGTCCCCTGCATCTAAATTAAAACAACAGGCAAATTAACATCAATAGTGCAGCCACTGAATGCTAAAAACATTACCATTCTCAGGCATGCCCATTCAAACAAGAATGAAATTTGGGCAATGCAAAATGATTATAACACCAACATTTCGATAGTTCTTCCTAGGGCACTTGAAAAATCTCCTTCCAATGTTATACTCAGACTGCGTGGTAGTGGTAGCAAACACCTTCACGTCCTTGCAATCAGGGCACATTATCAACGGCAACCCGGTCACATCATCAATCGGCGCCTGTAGCTCAACAGCAGTGGGCGGAGGCACTACAGTGTAGCACCCGGTTTTAAGGACAAAACTAGATACACACCATATGTGAGCCTAGGAAGTCAAATCTCACATATAGCTACAAATAAGAGTAATATCGAAAGACAATGCTCAAATAAATAACTTATTAGTATAAAGAATATAACCTCAGAGTATAGACAGCGGAAAGACAACTTCGTTCTTCAAGCGAGTACTCCAAATCCACATGGACAACTGACTGGTTGATCACAAGCCTAATTCCTCCAAACTCTAGCAATCTGGTACCCATCCGGGATTTTTCCAAATATGTGTAAAATAAAGCAAGCGTAAGTACATGTCGTACTCAACAAATATAACATGGGGTTCATAGAGCTCAAAAGGCTGACACTGGTTTAACTGTGATTTGCTTTTAATGAGTCATCTTTTAGCAATTGGGTGGCAACAAGTTTATCATAAGCCCATAAACACATGATCAGGTAAACATAAATAATGAATAGCATAAACAGTTAATCATTAGTGAGCATCTTCATCATCTGTATCATCAGTGTTCATCTATTCCGTAAATGTTCCAAAGCTGCTCGTGATCGTGAGCACGACTGATATACCAGTTTTACACTCTGCAGATGTTGTACACTTTCACTGTGAGTCGTGATTTACCCTTTCGCCCGAGGTGATCAGCCTCTTGACCCACTACCAAGGAAGGTCGGCAGGGTTCACTATGAAGCCTTTCAAAGGTTCGTCTAATAAGTTAGGGCCATTAGATTCACTCGGCAAACAGATATAGGAACCCCCTTCCTGATGGCACAATGACACGCAGCCTATACACAAGGGGATAGAGGCTGTCCTATACCCGATTCAGCAAGCTATTCTTACGCCAATAAAGGTAACCACTAACAAGCTAGAAAAGGTCCTCATACTGAGCTAAAGCCAGAGCCATGTAGCCCTCACAGTTGTACTGTAAGTCTCGGATAAATCACTTACAGATCAGTTCTTAGGGAGAGGAATCTAGAGCACCATAAAAACAGCCCAATGCTCTAGCCCCCTTGTTCCATGTTGCTAAAAATCATCTTTTAATGTTTATTGCATATACCATTAGTCAAGTTACAAGATCATGGTTGTAGTTGAGCACTAGCATCATACTACCCAATGCAATACCCCATAGGTATCAAGCTACAAGGTAACAAAGTACTAGGAAATCCTTAGTGGCAGTCAAGGTACACACATGCAGTATGAATTAAATGATTAAAGGTGTATAGGACAACAAGAAAGATCCCATGCTATACTTGCCTTAAAACACCGATCCTTTGGTAAACTTTAATCTTCAACGTTCTTCTTCTTCTTCTTGATCACCACGTATATCTCACCGACTGGACGTAATCATAAAGCACCACACAAACATCCGTACAATCATACACGAAACAAACAATAGATCTAAATTAGAACAGTACACCAATCATAGAAAAATAAGTAAAAGAGTTTGAAACACTATTCTACGCATCGCTACGAACACACAGTCGCGAGAAGCACTCTAATCAGAGCTATGCTCACAAGATCATAAGAAACGCCAAGAACATAGCTACGATTAAAAGAAACGGCTACAGGAAAATTTATATTATAAAAACAAAGAAAAGCCTACATGCTTGATTTGTTTTATTTAAGAAAAACATGTGAGGAATATTAACTCAGATTACACAAATCATATTTTAGTTTAGAAATTGATTTAAAACTAATCATGTTTTATTTATAAATATTATCTACCATTTAAACAAGTTAACTTTGCAAAAGATAGATTTATGAGGGCCTCTAATCAAAGTTATATAATTGGGTTTAAACTACACAATTCATAATTAATGAAAACATATTAAAGTTGATGTTAATCAAATTAATAAGTGTTTATAAAAGATCGATGTGAAAACCCTAACTTGGAAAGCTAATTACATAGATATTAATCAAATTAATATTTAATTATAAACACATAAGTACGTGGCATGGGGAACCTTCGCTTCTAGATAGAAGATTATGTTGCTAAGCTTACATCCTCGTCATCCTTGGCGCTTGCTAGCTTGCATTATTGACATGCATGCACGGTGCTATTTGCTTGAAGGTTTGCATATGTTGCAGTAGGAAGACAGGACGGAACGCAAAGCAGGTTTGCAAGGCAGGGAAGCAGTAGGTCGGCTGCAGCCATGGCCGGCTGTTTCTGCCATAGTGCATGGATGGATTGCTCGTATGTGTGTGTATAGGAGTAGGGAAATTTTTCCATATATATATATATATATATATATATATATATATATATATATATATATATATATTGAGTTGGGAGCATGCAGGTGTACGTGCTTGCAAGGCAACGGGATAAGCAGCAGCGTATGGATGGATGAACAGCTTGCTTGGTACAGATCGACACTCGATCGAGCCAAGACAAGATGAAACTTGTGGCGCTGATTCTGCCTTTCTTGGGACGGTGGATGTACGCCGGCAGATTTTTGCCATGGGAGCTCGGCAAAAACGGGGAACGGGGAGCTGGAAGGCACACCCATAGATATGTAGAGAAAAAGGAAGCTAAGCGATGACGTTACAGGGCACGAGATACATATAGATGTGATAAAAAAACGGAACACCTGAAGGATAGGGAAGGTGGTAATATTCTCACCTCGAGTGATGGATGAACGCCGAGCAATAAATCGGGCAACGATAAGTGACCGTGGTGGTGCGGCGGCTTGCACGGGGCTGCAGAAGCCTCTTGCCGGTTTCACGGAGGCGACGAAGCATGGAACTATGAACAAGGCAAAGAGCAATTCCGTAGATCTGCTCACCATCAGTCCATCAGCCAGCGAAGAACAGCATGCTGACGTGATTGATTTGGACAAGATGACGGTGCTTCACATAGAAGGATTCCTCCACCCTCCTGGCCATGGATCGGTAGCTGGTGTCCCCTCCTGTGCACCTGCTTGCGGAAGCAGCTGCTAGAATCTCGATGGCAGACAAGGAAGACATCACGGCGGTAGGCAGGACGACAAGTGATGAAGAACTCGGCGGCGGCGTGAGCAACGCTGAGAACGAGAAAGAACAAGTGAAGCGGCTCTGGGCTCGACGGATGGACGACGACTTCCTACAAGAGCTTGGCAATACCGTGCGTTGTGTGAGCTACGGGGCAAAAGGAGGAAGGAAGGGAAGCGTCGACGGATTCATCACCTCGATTCGAACCTCGGCAGCGGTGTAGCGAACGGTGGTGAAGCAACTGGTGGTTCCAGCGACAGCGACGGCGGCAGCGACGGCGAGAGAAGAGGAGAAAAATCAAATTTACTACATCATTACTACATGAGGGCCCAAACTAGGGGCTTCGCTTACGGTAATTTTGGTGTACTTTGCCCAAGGGTGGTAGATATATATAGGGAGAAAAACTCCCCACATCCCCGTCAACTAGCGATATGGTACTAATTGACGTTGCAACATCCGCCTGCACTAATGGGCCTAAATAAACATTAAAGCCCATTAGTAAATAAATACATGGGCCTTTGAGATTTACTAGGATTGTTGCACATAGACTTTGAGCGTTGGAAAAAATGAGAGATTTATTATTTTCGGAATTAATTAATTTCATGGATAAAATAATTCTAGAAAAGTCCAGAATTAATATTTAAGCCACGAAAAATACTCCGAGACCTCTAAAAATTTGGAGAAAATTCTCAGAGACACTTTGGAACATGATGAACCCAAATAAAGTATTTGGAGCTCATAAAAAGATTGTTGGAATCTTGGAACATAAAGATTAAGGTGAAGGAGGTAGGAATTAAATTCCAGAAAGAAGCTGAAAAATTCCTAAAGATAGATATTTGTCTCCTAAATGTATAAAAAAACACACATTTTGTACATAGAAACACAAGGTGCGACCGGCATGAATGCAACAAACACGTTTCTACCTTATGATAAATTTTAAATTAATGAAAAATTTTATTTTCCTATATTTTATGAGCACCAAAATTCAGAAATAAATCATTTTATCATATTCTCCAAAAGAGACAAATTTTAAGGTGTTACATACAGCAACAACAACAAGGGGTGCGGGTTGCTGGGAAACCCTAGCTACGCTTGACCACTGAGCGCGAGCGGTAGATGACGACGCCTGCGACATGAGAACTTGAGGGAGCGGGGATTGATTAGGCCTCACACATCAACTGGAAAGGGGGAGGTGAGCGACGGGGAAAGGCAACGCAGGGGGAATGGGGAGGTGGATGAGGGCACCTGGGGATTAGGAGCACGCCGCCGACCAACGAGATGGAGTCGCCGCCGGTCACCGGAGATCCACGCTCCACTGAGCGGGCTTGCAATGGATCTACGAGCTAGCTCCGCCCAGAGGCCACCACGTCGGCAATTGGGGAGTTGGCTCCGCCCACAGACTGGCCACCAGCAGCGCTCTGCCTAGAGGCGGCCGCACCATCAGTTAGGGAGATGGGTAGCTGGCTCCGTCCAAAGGCCGCCCGCTGCCGTCTTCAGTTGGGGAAATGGGGAATGAAACTAGTCAACAGAGAGGGGTCAAGGGTCCACCTCCTATTGGGGTATATTGACGTTGGGGCCGTCATGTTTGAAATAACAAACAGTGACGCTCCAAAGCCATCACATAAAAACAACACATATCGTCATAAAAACACCATTGTCAACCAGCTCCTGGCGACTTACATTTTGTGACGACACTTGATACCTTTATGTGACAAAAAAATAGTGTTGTCATAAATAGTTATGGCTGTCCTGATTTTATGACACTACAGACTTTTGCGTCATATTATGATATATTATATGACCAAAATTTGCCCCGTCATGTGGATTTTTGTCATAGAAAGAAGGATTTCTTGTAGTGCTATGTTGATCTTGCTTGTTTCTAAACACCCATTTAGTTCTAATCACATTGTGTTCCTTTGGTCTTTCTATCAATTCTCATACTTGATTTCTTGTGAAGTTATTCAATTCTTCATGCATAGCATTCACCCAATCAACATCCTTCAATGCTTCATCTATCTTCTTTGGTTCAATGGATGACACAAATAAGAAATGCTCACAAGATGAAGCCAATCATGATCTAGTTTGCACACCTCTTGAAATATCACCAATGATAGTGTCCAATGGATGATCCCTTGCAATATTGGTTGGTTGGAGGATTGGAACTTGATTGCTTGCACTTGCTTGACCATTGGGTTGAGATGATGCACTAGCCACTTGATCTTGTTCATTATCATGAGAGCCACTTGTACTAACTTGATTTGTATCATCTTGCACATTTGAGTTAGAGAGCACTTGCATCTGATCATCTTCATCATCATTCACTTGCCTAGGCCTCAATTCACCAACATCCATGTTCTTCATGGCATTTGAAAGTTGAATGCCTCTAACATCTTCCAAGTTCTCATTTTCTTCTTGTGAACCATTGGTTTCATCAAATTTAACATCATGAACTTCCTCAAGAGTACCACTATCCAAATTTCAAACTCTATATGCTTTGCTAGTAGTTGAGTATCCAAGTAGGAATCTTTCATCACATTTCTTGTCAAACTTGCCCAATTTAGTGCATTTCTTCAAGATATAGCATTTGCAACCAAAGAACAGAAAATATGCAATGTTGGGCTTTCTACCATTCAAGAGTTCATATGGTGTCTTCTCTTTCAATGGATGACAATAGAGGCGGTTGCTACAATAGCAAGTCATGTTGATAACTTCGGCCCAAAAAGATTGACTCACATTGTACTCACTAAGTATAGACCTTTCCATATCAATGAGTGTTCTATTCTTCCTCTCAATAAGGTCATTTGATTGTAGAGTGTACTTGGCCGAGAAATGATGTATAATTCCAAATTCATCACACAACTCATCAATTCTAGTGTTCTTGAACTCACTACCATTATCACTTCTAACTCTCTCGATGGTTATTTCAAACTCATTGGGAATGTCTTTGACAAATGATTTGAATATTGCAAACATATTACTTTTGTCCACTAGAAAGAATACACAAGTGTATCTAGTATAATCATCCACTATCACAAAGTCATATTTGTTACCACCAATGCTAGTGTATTGAGTTGGCCCAAACAAGTTCATGTGCAATAACTCAAATGCTTTACTAGTGCTCATCATGCTTTTCTTAGGACGGGTGTTTCCAACTTGTTTTCTGGCTTGACAAGAACTACCAAACTTATCTTTCTCAAATACTATATCTTTCAAGCCTCTAACCAAGTCATGCTTAAACAATCTAGTCAATTGTTTCATTCCAACATGACCAAGCCTTCTATGCCATAACCAACCCATGCTAGACTTAGTGAACAAACATGTAGATAGTTGAGCTTCACTAGCATTAAAATCAACCAAGTATAGATTCTCATATCTAAAGCCTTTGAAGATCAAGTTAGAGCCATCTACACTTATGATCTCTACATCATCTACCCCAAATATGCATTTAAATCTAAGATCACATAATTGAGCCACGGATAGCAAATTGAAGTTCAAGCTCTCTACAAGCAACACATTGGAAATGCTCATGTCATTGGATATTGTAATCTTACCAAGCCTTTTGACCTTGCCTTTATCATTGTCACCAAATGTGATACTATCATAACCATTATTGCCATTGGTGTTGATTGAGTTGAACATTATTGCATCACTGGTCATATGTGATTTTTTTTATTTTTAACACTTTTTTGAAACTATTTTCAAATATGACACTATTTTTTTTTCAAAACTAACACTTTTGGCCGCGCCTTTTCGCATGGTGCGGCGAAATCACGTTGCCGCGCCATGCATGGGGGCGCGGTACCAGCGATGATGTGGCAGCAACAAGGGCTACTAAACGCTGACATGGCCGGGGCTACCGCGCCACGGATCTAGGTTGTGAGCTGCTGTGAGCTGCAATGAATTTAGCAGGCCCATGACTCCGCTGCAGACCGGCCGATAGCAAGGTTATGAAAAGCTTCTGTTGCAAATTAAAGTCTACAAGTTCACACTGTCTTGCTCTTGCAGGCATCCGCTACGGCCTATATATACTACGCCCTATAGTATGTTTACTCGATTGCTACTCTACGTACTCCTATATATATTGCAATATAGATGAGCTAAAGTCATGATCGATATCCGCTCAACAGGGCTAGCTAGTACTAGCTACTTGAGTGCGTACTGCTAATAGTAGTAGTATGTCTTCCTCTTTTTCAAATGGAAAAGACGACAATAGTAGCTGTGGATTCATAAGTGGTAACTGCGTGTCAATAATGTCAATTGTCATAGTCCATACGTCTCCCTCTTTTTCAAACAGGTGGCATGTGGCTAGCGTTGTATGGATGCCATGTCGGCGTCGAGAGGAGGACACACCAAGACAATGCAGCAGAAGGTGGGGAGGAGAGATGCAACATCCAATCTACTTTTAAAACATCCAAATACAATAGTTGCAACATATGTTTAAAGGCAATTGAAACACTTAAAACATTCATGGTTTTGAAACACTTGAAAGAAACACCTAAAAAACTTGAAAACCATTGCGACCATACGCAACATCCAACTATGCAATGTATGTGTGAAACATATGCAACATCCAGATAAACACACTTGCAACATGCGTCTAGAAAACACAGATGAAACATACCATTGAAACATCTGTAATACTCAAAACATACGTTTGCAACATGCCTCTGAAATAATTGCAACATATGCAACATCTTGCGATCTACTTTTGCAATATCCATATGAAATAATTGCAACATACATCCGAAACGCCTGAAACACTTGAAACATATATATGCAAACATAGTGGTATACCTCAACAACATGGACTTAGGCAAGCCTTGGTGGCGAGCTGAACCACGGGATAAATTCTTGTGTCATCCGGTGCTTGTGTTGCTACATTTATGTTATTGTTGTTATTGAGGTGATTTCTAGGATTGAGGCCGATCTACTTGTGTGTGGTGTTTCCACCACTTTCAGCTATCGATCTGTGATCTACCACCCTACAGGAAGCTAAGAAATTTACCTGATCTAAATTTCGTTGGGTAGATTTTGAACTGTGAACTAATCTCTCCTGCAGGTGCGGCAGTACCACGCTCAAACAGTGCCACGCATGTCTCAAGTGTGTTTATCTGAATATTGCATATGTTTCACACATACGTTGCATAGTTGGATGCTGCATATGGTCGCAATGGTTTTCAAGTTTTTTAGGTGTTTCTTTCAAGTGTTTCAAAAGCATGCATGTTTCAATTGCCTTTAGACGTAGGTTGCAACTGTTATATTTGGATGTTTCAAAAATAGATTAGATGTTGCATCTCTCCTTCCCACCTTTTGCTGCATCGTCTTGGTGTGTCCTCCTCTCGACGCCGGTAGGGCATCCATACGACGCTAGCCACATGCCACCTGTTTGAAAAAGAGGGAGACGTATGGACTGTGACAATCGACATTATTGACACGCAATTACCACTTACGAATCCACAGCTACTATCGTCGTCTTTTCCGTTTGAAAAAGAGGAAGACATACTACTACTATTAGCAGTACGCACTCAAGGAGCTAGTACTAGCTAGCCCTGTTGAGCGGATATCGATCGTGACTTTATCTCATCTATATTGCAATATATATAGGAGTACGTAGAGTAGCAATCGATTATCTCATCTATATTGCAATATATATAGGAGTACATAGAGTAGCAATCGAGTAAACATACTGTAGGGTGTAGCATATATAGGTCGTAGCGGATGCCTGCAAGAGCAAGGCAGTGTGAACTTGCAGACTTTAATTTGCAACAGAAGTTTTTCATAACCTTGCTATCGGCCGGTCTGCAGCGGAGTCATGGGCCTGCTAAATTCATTACAGCTCGCAGCCGCCGGCGGGAGCATTACCGCGCCATTCTTCATGGCGCGTCAGTGCCACGCCTAGATCCATGGCGCGATAGCCCCGGCCACATCAGCTTTCAGCGGCCCTAGTTGCTGCCACGTCATCGCTCCTATCGCGTCCCCATGGATAGCGCGGTAGCATGATTTCGCCGCGCCATGTGAATAGGCGTGGCCAAAAGTGTTAGTTTTGAAAAAAATAAACAGTGTCATATTTGAAAATAGTTTCAAAAAAGTGTTAAAAATTAAAAAAAATCTCATATGTTGAGTGCACCCACTATCAAGAACCCAATACATTCCTCCGGCTTTGTAATTGACCTACAAAAGAAGATTAATTCTTTTTAGATACCCAAACTTGCTTGGATCTTTGAAGGTTAGTCACTAAGCTCTTTGGTACCCAAATGACTTTCTTCTTTGAGCCCATCCATGGTGCACCAATGAACTTAGCCTTCACACCATTTGTACCCTTAGTAAGCATATAGAAAGAATTAATCTTAATTGAGGATACATTAGCATTTTTGCTCTTGTTCTTGTACTCATGCTCTTTATGATCAACTTGCTTGCAACTAGTGCAAAACTGACCATTGTTCTTCACAAAACTAGTCTTGTGAGGAGCAAAGGCCGCGTTGCCTTTCTTCGAGGTATAGTCCAATCTCTCTTTGTAGAGAGAAGCTCTTTGGCTATCCAAGCACATAAGCAAGCGGTCCTCACCACCATAGGCCTTAGCCAAGGTGTGAGTGAGCTTATTGACCTCCTTCTTGAGGATCTCATTCTCAACCATTAGTGAGCCATCACAAGTAAAACCATCACTACTAGATGAGGTGGAAGTAGAAGTGCTACAAGAAGGGTTAGTGGGAGCAACAATGATAGACTTATATAATGATTTATCAATTAGGTCACAAATTAAGCCTACATTACATGTCTCAACATGCTCCTTCTCATTTTGCTCATCAAGCAAAGAGGAATGAGCTTTTTCAAGCTTCTTATGAGCCTTGCCAAGCTTCTCATGGGCTTCCTCTAGCCTCCCATGAGATGCATTGAGCTCATCAAAGGCTTGTATAAGGGCTTTTAGTTCCTTACGCAAACTTTTGCATTCCATTCTCTTAATGTCAAAGCGTTCTTTAGCATCATCTAGCATGTCAATTAGTTCATCCTTAGTTAGTTCATCATCATCACTATTGCTTTCATTTTTATTTTTATTATCATGTTTCTCATCACTTCCATCATCATAAATTTATACCTTAGTGGCCTTAGCCATGAAGCATGTTGGAGTGTCGAAGAGAGAAGGCTTCTCATTGATAGCAACGCTTGCAAGTGCCTTCTTCTTGGTGGTCTTGGCATCATCACTATCATCATCACTTGAGGAAGCATCACTATCCCAAGTGACCACATATGAACCATCCTTCTTCTTCTTCTTGAAGGTCATCTTGTCCTTCTTCTCTTTCTTTTCTTTCTTGTCCTTCTTGTTCTTCTTGTCATCATCATTGTCACTATTGTATGGGCATTGAGCAATAAGATGATCTTTGCTTCCACAATTGAAACACCTTCTTGACTCTTCCTTGTTCTTGGATGAAGACTTCTTTCTTCTAGCACGATAGCGTTTCTTCATTATGAACTTGCCAAATCTCTTAACAAAGAGAGCTATCTTCTCATCATCCATCTCATCAAAGCTTAAGTCTTCATCTTTACTTGATAATTCTTGCTTTGCCTTGTCCTTAGATGATGTGGCCTTGAATGCCACACTCTTCTTCTTCTCATCTTTCTTCTCCTTTTCTTCCTTCTCATCATCATCTCTATATGTATCATCGGTCATTATATCTCCCAACACTTGGTTTGGTGTCATGGTGTCCAAACCACTACTCACTAGAATAGTGACCAATGTACCAAATCTTGAGGGTAAGCATCTCAAGAACTTATGGGAGAAGTCCTTGTACTTCACCTCTTCTCCAAGTGCTTTGAGATCATTGACAAGCACTTGAAGTCTATGGAATATCTCTGGCACACTCTCATCCTCTTTCATCTTAAAGCTTACAAACTTCTCTTTGAGAATATATGCCTTTACACCCTTCACGGCTTGAGTGCCCTCAAATGATTCCTCCAACTTCTTCCATGCCTCATGAGCTCTCTCAATGTTCTTGATTTGCTCAAATGTTCTCTCATCCAAAGCATCATGGATGGCACTAAGAGCAATGTCATTATTTTGAGTAGCATCTCTTCGACGGCGGTGGGAGCCTCTTCATTATCAATCTCAATCTTGGTCTCCACCACCTTCCAAACCTTTCTATTGATTGACATGATATAAGTTGTCATCTTAGCCTTCCAATAGGGATAATTTGATCCATCAAATTGGGGTGGCTTCTTGGTGTTGTTGATTTGAGCCATTTTTACACCGAATGTTGTTAAGCCACAAATCACGGTGACCATGGCTCCGATACCACTTGAAAGGTCAGAATGGCTAGAGGGGTGGTGAATAGCCTATTAAAAATTTTTACAACAACACTAAGACAAATGATTAGTCAATAAGATGGCGAAGCAAATTTTGCGCTAGCACTATACTTGGGGTCACAAGCCACCTACCCAATTCTATTTTGTATGATCTCTAGTATATCACACCAAAGCTATGTCACTAATATACACCTAGGTGATCAACCTAGTGAGAGTAATACAATTAAATGATACACTATCTAGTCTTAACTACCACTAGCTCAATCCAAGTGAATGTATAATGAAATACAAGAGAGTGGTAGAGAGGTATACCACCGTGGCAATTGACCAATGAGTGAATACCAATGAATACCAAGGAGACAATCAAGACACAATGATTTTTCCTTCGAGGTTCACTTGCTTACCGGCAAGCTAGTCCCCAATGTGGTGATTCACTCACTTGGAGGTTCACGCACTAATTGGCATCACACGCCAAACCCTCAATAGGGTGTCGCACAACCAACATAAAATGAGGATCACACAAGCCACGATCAATTTACTAGAGTACCTTTTGGCTCTCCGCCGAGGAAAGGTCAAGAACCCCTCACAATCACCATGGTCAGAGCCGGAGACAATCACCAACCTCCGCTCGACGATCCTCGCTGTTCCAAGCCATCTAGGTGGTGGCAACCACCAAGAGTAACAAGCCAAACCCGCAGCGAAACACGAATACCAAGTGCCTCTAGATGCAAACACTCAAGTAATGCACTTGGATTCTCTCCCAATCTCACAAAGATGATGAATCAATAATGAAGATTAGTTGGAGGGCTTTGGCTAAGCTCACAAGGTTGCTATGTCAATGCAAATGGCCAAGTGAATGAGCTAGAGCAGGACAAACGATATTTATAGACACCCCCAAATAATAGAGTCGTTGGCTCAATTATTGGGCTGACTACGGGACGACCAGACGCGCAGGTCTTGTGCACTGGACGCGTCCGGTGTGGCAATATGACGCGTTCGGTCGCTGCATCCGGTCATAGTTTGACCGCCACATGTCCCATTCAATGAAGTAGCCGTTGCCGCCCAACTACGATCGGACGCGTCCGGTGTGGCCGACCGGACGCCGGAGGGGCAGCGTCCGGTCAAGTCCAGAGAGCTCCCAGAGCCGCTCAACTGTGACCGGACACGTCTGGTGTGGCCGACCGGACGCAGGAGGGGCAGCGTCCGGTCAAGTCCAGAGAGCTCCCATAGCCGCTCAACTGCAACCGGACGCGTCCGGTGTGGCCGACCTGAAGCGCCCCTGCGTCTGGTCCTCTCTAGACCAACACCCGTGCCCCACTTCACCACGACCTGACGCTAAACAGTGATCCCTCAGCGTCCGATCACTGCTACGAGCCAGAGTCCGGTCACTTAAGCAACTCTGCCCGCGCCTGGCTAGAATACCGAACGTGTCCGGTCACGTTGGGAACACTGTCGCTTGAGTCAGATACCGGACGTGTCCGGTCCTCATGTCGGACGCATCCGGTCACCCCGTGACCAGTGCATTCAACTCCTTTTCAACTCTATCTTCTTTACCCTTGCTCAAATGTGCTAACCATCAAGTGTATCACTTTGTGCACATGTGTTAGCATATTTTCACAAATATTTTCAAGGGTGGTAGCACTCCACTAGATCCTAAATGCATATGCAATGAGTTAGAGCATCTAGTGGCACTTTGATAACCGCATTTCGATACGAGTTTCACCCCTCTTAATAGTACGGCTATAGATCCTAAATGTGATCATACTCACTAAGTGTCTCGATCACCAAAACAAAAAGCTCATATCAAGTTTCACCTTTGTTTTGAGCTTTTTGTTTTTCTCTTTCTTTTTTTCCAAGTCTAAGCACTTGATCATCACCTTGGCATCACCATCATCATGTCATAATCTTCATTTGCTTCACCACTTGGAGTAGTGCTACCTATCTCATAATCACTTTGATAAACTAGGTTAGTACTTAGGGTTTCATTAATTTACCAAAACCAAACTAGAGCTTTCACTAAATGCTGGCCTAATTTTTTCTAGGCACCGTGGCCGGTTTTTCTAATGCACCGGCGTCGAGCTCCGTATGTTTCATGCGCTTCAAGTGTATGTTTCATATGTTTCATCTGGATGTTGCATGTGTTTCATTTGGATGTTGTAAAAGTAGATCTGGTGTTGCATATGTTGCAATTGGTATACATGTATGTTGCAAGTGTATGCTTTAAATATTTCAACTGTTTCAAAAGTATGTTGCAAGTATTTCATCTGGATGTTGCATGTGTTTCATTTAGATGTTGCAAAAGTAGATCTGGTGTTGCATATGTTGCAATTGGTATATAAGTATGTTGCAAGTGTATGTTTCAACTGTTTCAAAAGTATGTTGCAGGTGTTTTATCTGGATGTTGCATATGTTGCAGTGGCTATATACATATGTTGCACAAATATGTCCAAATGTTTCACATGTTTCATACGTATGCTGTAGCAAGTGTTTCCTATTTCAAGTTCTTTCATTAGCAAGCACGGGAAGCGCATACGGAGGCGGTCCCCGCGTGCATGCGCACCATCATGCATAGCAGCAGCAGGCATACATAGGCGCGCGCAGCAGTAGGCATACATAGGCGCGCAGCAGGCCGCAGGCGGGGCATGCAGTAGAAGCATGCATACTACCAACTACACATGTACTTGCTGGATATACACAGTCTCTTCAATTGCCAAACCGCTTTTATTTGGCTTAGTGCTGCACGTCAAAAGCACAGTGACTTCACTGCGCCTTCCCATAGAGCGCGCCCGTTCCATCCCCGAGACAGGGCAGCGCGTAGGCGTGTAGCAGCAGCAGGCGTATGCGAGCGCGTGCAGCAGGTAGGCCAGGCAGTAGCAGCCTAGCATGCGCAGTGGGCAGAACAGGAGTGGGCATCCGGACAGGGGCTAGCGTCCGGACGTCCGGACGCTAGCTACATCCAACTTTTTTTAGCACATTTGGATGATTTTTTTTTAGAAATGGCAGCATGGGAAGGGGTGGGAGCACTGGATATGTAATCGGACTGGGCTGGGGCACGTTTGACCTTCACTCGGGACAGAGGTATGGGTGAAGTTGTTCGGCTGATGATTTTTGCGGTTGTTAAACTGGTTGAAGCTGTTTTATTGTGAGAGAAAAATATTGTACCATGACTGATAAGCCAAGCTGATAAGTTCAAACGAACGGGAGTAAGTGATGGTCCAGTTCATGATTTGGCATTGCAAATGCACGTATATATGGCCTTTACACGCGTGACAGAGTTTACGGACATGACAAACAGTGGGCCAAAATTTCACGGTCCTGTTCATGATTTAGCAAGATCCAACTTGCAATGCACGTACCAGTTTGTTACAGATGCAACTTGCAACGCATGTAATGGTGGTAGGATAGGCGATGAGGTCGCAGGCGGGCATAGTAGCGGTTGAGGTGGCGGAAGCAAGGTAGTACGATGCAATAGGGTCTCTATCACAGGGGAAAGAGATGACAGAATGAACTGATGTTAAGGAAGGGCGGGCCGGCCGCCTGTGGTAGCGACGGTGGGAGCTGAGTGGTGGGCGTGCGGCGTGCCAGCGGCGATACTAGAGGCAGCCGGAGACGAAGAGATGTGAGGAAGAAAAAGTAAATACGGGACAGGGAGAAATAATCGTGTGCGTCAATAGACATGTTCTTAGGGTTTGTTGGGTTAGTCTCCAATCCAAAGGCAGTAGAGGGGATAGAGAGGGATTCAATCCCTTACGAGATAAAATTCAACTCCTCTAATTCTCTCCCCTGTTGAACAAGCTACAAGCCCTTAGAGGTCCCGGTGTATCCTTAGAGTACGTTCCACATTGAATTGAGTGGTTGGTGTCGTGTACACTAGTACGCTGTACGTGTAGCAGCATTTGTTGTTGAGCATCTCCCTGTTGCCCCTACTTGAAGGAAGGAACCTACTCGTACTTGTGCAAAGAGGCAGGCGCCGCGGTAGAGAGTGTTGTCCTTGTAGCAACATTTGGTTCTCACCTTCGTTAATCATACTACACTTCTCGCGTGAATGGCGTGGTTATATATGTAAAAAAAAAAGTCTCTTCCTTGCTTGTAGTTGCAGCTGAATCTAATTGCCACGTCGTCACTGTGAATTCAACTCACAAGAGCGCACTGATCAAACTCAAACCGCAAGACATGCGTGAAAGCAGAGCCGGTTGTCATATTCTGTATGCACCCACCGTGAAGCACGAGGAAACTCAAAGCTGAAGGAAATAATGAACAATTCACTTACAAAGCACTGTAATAGTAATTTAGAGTGGAATGTTGCGGTGTTAGCGCAATGCACACACAGAGCCAAAGAGGTTCGTTGCGGTAGAGAATTTGTCTTTAACAAGGGCAATTATTGTTAGGCCTTATTTTTACAGGGCTCCAGCTGCTGCACTGTAGGATGAAAATGGAATTGTGTTTTTTTTTCAAGATTAAGGGCCTGTTTAATATAAGGGTTAATTGTTAGCTAGCTAAAAATTAGCTCTAGTGCATCCAAACATGATGGTTAATAGTTGAGCTAATTTTCTAGTCAAGTTTCCAACTAATTGTTAGGCAACAAGTTAATTAGTTAACCATAGCTAATTTAGATAATTTTTAGCATCAACTAGTAATTAGCTATGTGTGTAACACTAACTTGAATAAACCCTGCCAAAAAGGCTAGACAAACGCTGACGTTTTACTGTAGCATTTACCACAGTAAAATGAAGATTAACCGGTTGGGCCGTTGTCCTCATCTCCTATTGAGAAGATCGAAATGAAAACATACGGCCTCAGAACTGGTGAAGAAGCTAGCAGCATAATAGTTGGGCTGAAAAGCAATAATCAGTTAATCACCATCACCACACTGGGCTAGGTCCAACAATGACGACATTGTTGTTGCTCTTGCGCATGAGTTGGCACGTAGAGACTTTGACCATGCACACGGCGCGGCTCGTAGAGACACGCAGCAGTAGTAGGTGAAGAAAGTATGACTTGGCACGGACTAAACCAGGCCGGCATGCAGTAGGTAACCTTAGAAACGCGTATGCAGTATTTGTTGATGTAGTTTTAAATTTTTGCCGTGTGTGTAATACATATGTACGTGACAAAATTGGGATAGACTCAGTCAGATCAAGCTGATAGCAGTGTTTACATAATTTGTTAATCTAAAAAAAGTGTTTACATAATTTGTTAATCACATAATATGTTTCTTTTTAAGAAGTCCCTTTGAAACTTTCTAACAACTTTTGGGGACGTTCAACGGTTCCATCAAGAAAGGGTTTGTACCGTTTTACGATTGGTAGTATGGCGTATCTAGTGAATTCATCATTTTCCAGATCTGTCAATTAAATTCTAAAGAAGCTCACTGCTACACAAAACTTAATCGAGGCGGACATCATATCCCATCCGTCTCCGTCGATAGGTCATGGTTAATCCGGCCTTAACGGAGGTGGTTGGTTGCCCGCCTTGGTTAATCGAATAAAAAACAAAAAAATGAAAACCCGTGGATGGACAAGCCCAATGAGCCCAGGGCCCGCCGAGCCCATCCAAGGGCCGCCGCCGCCGTCGCTCCACGGATCGGAATGCCGCCGCCGCCGTCGTCGTTAGATACGCCGGCGAGGGCGCGCCTAACCTGGATCCGCCACCGGGAGGCGCTTCTACTAGGGCCGCACTGGATCCGCGCGAAGTCGCCGCCGCTCGGGTTAGCGCCGCCACTCGCGCGAAGAAGGCCGGATCTGGGAGGAGGGGGCTGGATCTTGGCCACGGCCGCCGGATCCACCCACCGCCGTCGCGGATCTGAGCATCGGAGAGGGAGAGAGGCCGCTCCGTGTCACACCGTGAGGCGGCGCCGCGCTGTAGGATCTCTGGTACGCCTAGAAGGGGTTAAATAGGCCTGTAAAAATTCAACTCAAACCGAAGTCAAATTCACCTGCGATACTGCCGCTCCAAACAGCGGCACTGCCGCACCTACAGGAGAGATTAGTTTATAGTTCAAAATCTACCCAACGAAATTTAGATCGGGTAAATTTCTTAGCTTCCTGCATGATAGTAGATCATAGATCGATAGCTGAAAGTGGTGGGAACACCACACACAAGTAGGTCAGCCTCAAACTCTAGAAATCACCTCAACAACAACAAGAACACAAGTGTAGCAACACAAGCACAAGATGACACAAAGATTTATCCCGTGGTTCAGCTCGCCACCAAGGCTTGCCTAAGTCCACGTTGTTGAGGTATACCACTAAGGCTTAGGGCTTTGCGACCCTACCTCATTCTCAAGTCAAAAGAGTGAACTCTTGAGATGAGAGGTGATTATACTTGCTGCAAGAGGTGGTTACAAACCTCCCGGAGCTGCCACACAAGTTGGTAAGCTCCACGAACGACGCTCTAGCCGGCTAGGAGCCAAGCTCCAAGAGTAACAAACACAACCGCTGGCTAAAACATGAACCAAGTGCTCTTTAGAGTTTGGGAATCAATGGAGCTACTCTCTAATCGAGTTCTGGACCTCTTATCCCTCAAGGATTGATGTGAAATCAATGGATTTGCTTGGGGGGCTTGAGGTCAACAATGGAGTGTAACACGCTTGATGTTACATTGTACAGCTTTTTGCTAAAATACTGCATGAACATTTTACTTGTGTGTACATGTATGTAATATAGGGTATAAATCAATATATGGAACTTGAAACGTTCATTTGAAACACGAAATGAATGTTACATTGCATATCACGTTGTATCACTTGGTGTTCTTAACGAATTTTTATTAAACGAAAAGGCTATAGAACGCACAGGAGAAACTGGGATAAAGTTCTTACTACAAGCTTTGTAAGTGACGGTGAAATACTCACGGTCGAGAAACGGGTCGACGAAGCCGTGTTCGACAATTTGTGTAGAAAGATCAGGTTAGGTAGTGACATGGCTTTGGGGTTTCTTTTAGTAGCCTGATATGCCAGCTAGAACGTAAAATAGGTGGTGTAGCTACTGGATCATCGAGTTGGCTTTTTGGAACAACTTTAAAAAGCGTGCAAGACACGTTTTTGGATTGGAGCCAGCGTCTGGACGCGGTTTCTGTGGTGTGGCCGGCGTCGCCGCACACATCACGCGCTCACGCTGGGGTCCCACGGGTCTGGCTGCCCTGTCGCCTCCATCGCATCCGCCTGAGCCCGCTGCTCGCCATCGCGTCGAGCTGTACCCCGGTCGCGCTACGTTATGTCCGGCGCTGCCGCACGGCTACTGCTCCCATTGACGTTTCGGCCGCAAGCGTGTGGGCTTGCCCTCGCTTTCATGTTTGCGCGCGAGGCCACACCAAGTTTCCTATCACGTCGTCTGGAAAGTCGTCGGCCGGCCGAGCCACGCCAAGGCCAAACCACTGAGCTGGCCCATCCTTGTTACCGCGCATGAGGATGGATGGGAGTACAGCTTCTTGCCTAACCCACCACTGTTGCGGTAGTACGACGTCGGGGCGTCGATTCAAGTTTTTGCCATCGCCGGCCGCCATAAGTTGTTAACAACGTCGCCCAAGCAATTAGCCTTACGTACTCCACATCTTTCCAATTCACCGTGCACACATCGAGCTCGGGTAGGTAGCTTCTGATCGGAGTCGTCCCGACGTGCGTTCGTCCTACGGTGAGGTTGTGCGGGGCGTCATCCTGCGGTGAGGTTGTGCGGGGTGTTCCCCTCGAGGCTCCGGGTGACCTCCAGCTTGGGCTCGGCGGGGTCAGCCGGCTCATCCGCACCCTCGCACCCTTCTGCGCCAAGCCAGTAGCAGCGTCGCGAACAGCACACCGGCGTGCTCTGTTCGCCGGCGACCACCACCGCACCACGCTCGCACAGGCAAGCAGAGCAAGCTAGCAGCCGACGGTGCGTGCCCTCGCTCTTAGCTTATTGACATCATCCTGGCATCATCCCTACGTCACACCGAATTTAGTGTCGTTTTCTTGTAGGAAAATAAATCCCTGAATATATTAGAAATACGCCACCTTAAGTGCTCTATTGGGCAGCGGCCTACGCTGCCACGCTGGGCCAGCCGCGTCCGCGCCGCCGCGCTGGGCCACTTGCGTCCGCGCTGCCACGCTGGGCCGTCAGCGCGTGCGCTCCGCTTGCTGGGCCATGCACGCCGTCCGCGTGGGCCACCGGCCTCCCCTGGGCCATGCGCGCGCCCCGGTCGCGATCGGGCTGTCCGCCCCGCGTTGGGCCACCGCCTCCTCCCGCATGGGCCGGGCGCGTGCCGCTCACGTCCGCACCCGCCGCACTAGGCCACGCGGGTCCATGCTCGCCTGCCTGTGCCGCTCGCGCATCCGCGCCCGCTTGCCTGTGCCATTCGCGCGTCCGCGCCCCACCTTGCTGGGCCGGTCTGTGGCCGCCGCGTGGATCGCGCTGGTGTATGCGCGCGGGTAGTGGTAGTGGGCCGAGCCACGACGTGAGTTGGGCCACGCTGTGAATTCGTTTTCCAATTTTCCAGCGATTTACAAATGTTTATTCAATATAGTTTCTAGCTGAACTTTGATAAATTCTAGTAAATTTTGTAGATGTCAAAAAATAGTGAAACCAAGTTTGTTAGGTTCAAAAAAATGCCTATCTGTTAGTGTAGTTAGATTACAGTTAGCTATGACAATGGTAGGTTCATAAATTCAAACTAAAGAGCTTAGTATTATGTAGATTAATATTTGTAGAAATTTTTGTGGTAAATTGTGTTAGCTATGGCTATGAAAATTTTACAGTAGGCTCACTAAATTATTATGTACTTGCTGTAAATTTTGTAGCCCTAGAGTAAGTTGATAAATAGAGTAGCTATTATCCTTGCTTTATCATATATAGCGTAAATCAGCATTAGGAGTAAGAATACCTGTAGTTGCTATAATAATAAATGCCATACTTCATACTTGTTATTGGTAATGATAGATAACTTAGTATCGTGGTCGGTAGCACTAGCTTAGTAGTTAGACAGATGCACTTTTATTTTAAGAGTTGCTGTTGCTATATTACTAAGTATTGCATCATCATTTCATGTATGTAGATCACGAGTTGGTAGAGTTTGTGCCCGTCGATGAACAGGAGTACGAGGAAGTCATCGAGGAGTACGAGGAGGAGATCCTCGTGCAGGAGGGAGCCCCGGAGCCTTTTGGAGCTGACTTTGCTGACCCATCGTCTGTCCAAGGCAAGCCCCGCTGCATAACCCCTATTTTATGATCACTGAATATATATATATGATGTGCATTTAAGTTACAGGCATTTTATGAAAACTACATCCATAAATATATCTACCCATGAGTCCTACTAGTATAGGTCGAGTAGTTGCTATGCTAAGGAATTCGGTAGCGTGAGTAACCTGCCATTACTCGCAAATAGGTGATAAATATGACCACTCATGATAAAATGGTGGAAAGGAAAATGGTGACCGGATAGGGATATGGTTTGGATACTGGTGGGTGTAAGGGGTTGTTGCCTGCGGCCAACAGGGCATAGCTCGGTTACACTTTTTCCCTATCTGTGTCAATTAAGGACCGGTCGTTGCATAAGGCATCGTGGGCAAGTCACAGATTTATTATCCCAAGCACATACTTGAGTATGTGTGTAGGGAAGGCTCTTTGCTCTCTTGTCATGGATCCGACTCTTTCCGGACCGACTGATTGGAGGTGGGGATGGTGGAGGTCCTTGCACCGCACTGAGTCTGGAACTCAGGAGTGGGGGCTTGGAGTCCAAGTTTAGACGGGGACCTAGACACCTAGGACAGGAGGGTGATGGGTTAGTCCTGCTTGTGCCTAGGGTGCAAGCCGGGCATGTGTTTTCGAGGTACCCAGCTGGGGGCATTGATTTGCGAATCGTTGAGGGATCCGGTACGGCTTGTTTCGTGTCTAGCACCATAGTAAGAACTGAAAGATGAAAGGTGATGAAATGGAACAGATTGCTCAACTCCTGCTTGAAAGTAGAACAGGTGCTTATATAGACTGGATAGATAATAACTTAACACGGCTGATAATAATAACATAAATAAGGACTCACTATTAGTATTGCTTTCTGCTAAAAGAAAACCAGCAAACCACAAAGCTTCTCATATTCCTTGAAGTCGAGAAATTATTCCCACTAGCCGGATAAGTCTTGCGAATACATTGTGTACTCAGGGTTCATTTACCCCTATTGCAGGTGATGCTTGAGAAGTACCGTTGTGTGGAGGATTCTTCTGGTGGGCTCAGATGAATCCTCGTTCTTATGGCTAGATGTTTATTTTAAATTCCGTTGTTTATCATTCTGCACTCTGACATTTAGTATTGTAATAATGCAAGTTTAAGAAACTCTGATGTATAAAATGGACAAGTATTGTAACTCGTTCTCATTATTGGATCCTTGGGAAAAATGTGGATCTTTCAGGTTCTCCCTTAGGGTGTGCCCGACGGATACCGCCCGTTGTAGCTTGCTTTCGGGGTGCTTAGTGTCTGGTGGAAGACGAGCACCTCCGTAAGCCTGTTATTTCGGGCGGTTCTGCCACATGGAGTGAGAGAGAGAGAGAGAGAGAGCTCCTGCTCTGTTTTGAGCGTTCTGAAGTAAGGAAGAAGGGAGCTGGTTGGTTACCATTGGAAAGAGAGGGGAAAGGTATATATACCCCCAGCCCCCAACGGTCACATAAATCACAGATAGCCGTTGGGGAGGAAAGGGAAAGGTATATATACCCCCAGCTCGTAACGGACACCGCACCCAAGGGGTCGGGCAAGACGAAGCTCGCGGCCTCGAGGTCAGGCGAGGCGGAGCCCACGGCCTCGAGGCCGGACTAGGCGAAGCGCACGACCAAGGGGTCAGACGAGACGAAGCCCACACCCAAGGGTCAGGCGAGCCGGAGCCACGACCAAGGGGTCGATCGAGCAAGATCCTGTGACCAAGGGGTCGGTCGAGCCGGAGCTTGCACCCAAGTGGTCAGGCGAGACGGAGCTCGCACCCAAGGGGTCGGGAGAGCCGGAGCCCACGACCAAGGGGTCAGGAGAGCCAGAGCCTGCACCCAAGGGGTCAGGAGAGCCTCTCTTCAAGTGCGGCATTGCCGCACCATGTAAGACAGCAAGAGTAATAGTGAAGTATATACTGTCTTGGCTATGAATCTGAGGATGCATGTGGTTGTTTGAGCACTTGGTAGCACATATTAGCTTAAGCATTGTGCCCCCCTTTGTAGTACAGCTTTTTCTATACTCAAATTCAATATATAAAAGAATTTAGACCTCCTTTGAGTTTGAAGCCATCTACATTTATAATTGGGGGCTCCTCAATTTTATGTAGCATCCTCGAATATAAATTACATGCTTGTCATCTCGATAAATCTCATTAGTTCTCTAATTGTGTGGTCATTATCACCAAAACCCACAATTAAGGCTTGATTGCACTTTCAATCTCCCCTTTTTGGTGATTGATGACAACCTAATTAGAGCTTACAAAAGATATGAAATAAATACTGAGACTTTCGAGCCATGGGTGTGGAGTCTCCCCCTAAGTATGTGAATAGATATTTGAATTCTCAAATTGACATAAGAAGCCAAGATTCACATTTTACTAAAAGTGATGGGGCTCCCCCTACATCCATGCTCCCGTGGGGTGCTGCATACTGTGTCAAGTATGTAAAATGTGATGCAAATGACAGTTTATGCCCAATATGGTTTGCTGTTGCAGCTGGGTGCGACACTACGGCACTTGCTGTAACAACACAGATCAGAACAGACACCACACAACATGTGATACATATAAAGATATACATTCTAGCACAATTATATCACAAGCGATAGCATAGATTAATATATGTCCATATCCCACGCAAAAAGTCAAATAGTAGCATTATTTCACAATTTAGAGTTTTGAGCGACTCTTAAACTTTCCATATAGCGAAGACTAACACTCACCGAATAGGACATGAAGCGTAGCTGCTGACCATGGCATCGAAAAGTTGTAAGTTGTTGTTGACCCCTATAATTTTCCCCCCTTTGGCATAAAGCACCAAAAAGAGAAGAAAAGAATAAAGATAAACACCTACTCGTCATCTCCCTATATGTCCATCCAATCAATATCATCACCTCCTATAGCCCTAGCACCTCCTACAACAGTCCTGGCACCACCATCACCATTATCGTCATCAGAGTCAATACGTGCATGGCCCTGACGGTGAGTAGTGGTGGTGTAGCAAGTGGAACACCTCGGCTCCTGTCTCTGACGATACCCCTCTAGGGTCTCATCCCAATCTGCCACTCGTCTCTGCTCCTCCTCCTCCTCATCTGAATCTATGTCAGAGATACTTGGAAGGTCATACTATGGAGGAGGTGGAATAGGAGGAAGTGGTAGAGGGTCCTGTCCATGCTGCTGACGCTGCTCAAGCTGTGTCTCATACGCTCTGTCAGCTGCATAGGTGCACTTGTCGAAGATTGCCTTCAACCACTTGCCAAACTTCTTCATCTTGCCTCCTCTACAAGACCTAGAGCGGGAAGATTCAAGGATATCTACATGAGCTTGAGAGCTCCCTGCTTCCTGAGTAGCTACAGCTGGCTGGGTATTCTCAATTTTGTAGACGGTGTGCATCTCATCCTTCGGAAAATAAAATCCAGTGACCCTCTCAATCATGAACATGAGGTAAGGGGCATAGGACAGCCCCCTCCTCCCATCCTCCACTACAAATCTCAACTCAGTCCACATGAATCTAGGGACATTGAACCTGTCCCCACCTAGAGCAAATCTAGCCAACATATTTCTCACATGGCCATTAATATCTAAGGCTGCTCCATCCTTTGGGTTGATGGTGTTCCTGATGAGGTTGTTGAGGATGTAATAGAAGCTGTGTAGACCACTCCTCTTACCATCTGCAATCCTTCTATCTCTCCACATGTAACTAATGTCATGGATCTTAGCTCGAGGCTCATCATGAATGTAAGTGTAACATCTGTGCTCCTCCCCAAAGCCAAGAATTCGACTGAAAGTGACAAAGTCGACTCAGTAGTGCCGACCAGTAGTAATCTAGTGAATCACATCAGAGGTCTGGTCATAGAAGTATGTGGCATGAAACTGTACAAGGACCTCCTCATTCCAGTTATACTAGAAGCCCATGATATCTGAAAGCTGGAACCTATCACAAATTTTGATTACCTTGTCAAACTCAAGCTCCTTCTCCTGCATCTCATCTCAATCAATATACTATATATTGATGATCTTGGTTTTCTTGGATGTAAGAATGGTAGTGGCATAAAAGTTAGAATGAAACTCATTCCAAAATCTATAATCAATGCCCAAATCCTTGCGCACTATATAGGGATTGATCCCCTTGCCTCTTCCACCAGCTTTCAACTCTTGGAATAGTTGACAACTGCTTGCCAGCGGGAATCATCTGGAGGTCTCATGATGATCTCACCCTCAAAATCTCTCATGTATCTACCATCAAACTCAGAGACATGCTGTGGGGTGTCAGAAATGGCATCAGTGGTATAACCTATCATCTCTAGCCTCTCCTCATCTTCAATGCATTGCTCCTCATCTTCAATGCACTACTGCCTGCTGCTGCTGACCTCCCTTGACCACGGCGAGGTGGATCCTTGTCCCTTTGCTCATTCATCTTCCTTTTCCCTTTTTGGTCATAATCTCCGTGCTTCATCTTCTTAGATGAGGATAGGAGAGAAGAGGGAAGAAACTGCTTGAGCCAGGGGCAGTAGCAGCCATCAGCGACATTGAGGGAGGGCTGGCAACTGCTGCGGCACTGCCAGAGATTGGCAACGCACGGCCAAGCGACGGCGACGGCGCGGGCGCGAGAGGAGAAAGAGGCGTGGGTGTCGGCATCGGGGGGAAGAGAGAGGGAAAGAAGTTACTGTGGACCTGAGGATAAGAGGAAGAATAAATGGGCCCCACAGTAAAACCGTTTGTGCCGAATCTCAATTGAGATTCAAAGTGCAGCACTACCGCATACCTAGCCCGGCACTGCCGTAGAGCGGCACTACCGCACGGTAGGCGCAGCGCTGCCGCACTCCCCAAAACAGTGGGAGTTATCTATAATATATATGACTCTCTCTCTGTATAAGATATGGACACATATCACCTATATACCATGACCAGAAACAAATAATCAATATAAACCATGATCATGATACATAAGTTGCCTTTTATAAATCATTTTCATGCACAATATGAAAATTTTCAACTTTTTTGCCTAGATACTAGTTTATCAAACAGAGGCATGCTAAAATTAAAACCACGTTATGAGAATCAAGTATATTTAACTCACTACGCAAAGCACAAAACCTTGACTCACCGAGGGACTTTGTGAAGATATCAGCTAGTTGCTTTTCGGTGCTCACATGGCGAATTTGGATATCTCCTTTGGTTTCGTGGTCTCTCAAGAAATGATGACGGATGTCTATGTGCTTGGTTCTATGCTTACGGGATTGTTTGCAAGCTTAATGGCACTCTCATTGTCACATAATAATGAGATTTTAGTAAAATGACATCCGAAATCACGAAGATTTTGCCTCATCCAAAGTAGTTGGGCACAACATGCACCGGCCGCAACGTATTCGGCCTCGGTAGTGGAAAGGGCTACATAATTTTGCTTTTTAGAACTCCAAGACACTAGAGATCGTCCAAGGAATTGATATGTCCCCGAAGTGCTTTTTCAATCTACTTTACAACCAGCGTAATCGGAATCTGAATACCCAAGTAGATCAAACTTAGAGCCCTTCGAAGACCACAAACCAAGGTTAGGAGTGTGTACTAAATATCTCAAGATTCTCTTAACGGCCACCAAGTGACACTCTTTCGGGTTAGCTTGAAATCTAGCACACATGCACACACTAAGCATAATATCGGACCTAGATGCGCACAAATAAAGTAGAGAGCCGATCATAGAACGATATACCTTAGTATCCATGACTTTCCCTTCATCATTGAGATCTAGATGTCCATTGGTTGGCATGGGAGTTTTGATAGGCTTGGCATTCACCATGTCAAACTTCTTGAGCATATCATGGGTGTACTTTGTTTGGCTAATGAAAGTTCCATCCTTTACTTGCTTGATTTGAAATCCAAGGAAGAACTTCAATTCACCCATCATAGACATCTCAAATCTCTTTGTCATGATCCTACTAAATTCCTCACAAAAAGTATGATTAGTACTACCAAATATTATGTCATCGACATATATTTGGCACACAAATATATTTTTACTAATTTTGTGAGTGAAAAGGGTAGGGTCAGCTTTGCCTATTTCAAAGACTTGTTTAAGCAAGAATTCCTTAAGGCATTCATACCATGCTTTTAGTGCTTGCTTAAGCCCATAAAGCGCATTTTGGAGTTTGTAGATGTGGTTGGGGAACTTGGGATCTTCAAAACCTAGTGGTTGCTCAACATAGATAAGTTCTTGAATGGGGTCATTGAGGAATGTACTCTTCACGTCCATTTGATATAGTTTGAAATTGTGATGAGCGGCATAGGCTAGAAGCATTCAGATTGCCTCAAGTCTTGCCACCGGTGCATATGTTTCCTCAAAGTCCAAGCCCTCTACTTGAGTGAAACCTTGAGCAACCAATCTTGCCTTGTTTCTTGTCACCACGCCATTCTCATCTTGCTTGTTGCAGAAGACCCACTTGGTGCCAATGATATTGGTGTTGGGTCTCTCCACCAAGGTCCACACTTGATTTCTTTCAAAATTGTTGAGCTCATCTTGCATGGCCATCACCCAATCCGGATCACCAAGTGCTTGCTCAACCTTAAGAGGTTCCAAAGAGGAAATAAATGAGTAATATTGGCAAAAGTTTGCTAAATGAGAACGAGTTGTTACCCCTTTCGAAGACTCCCAAGGATGTTGTCAACGGGATGATCCCGTTGTATTGTTTGCCTTAGCCTTGGATAATCAATGGCCTCTTGTCCATCTTCTGGATCTTCATTATCTTCTTGCTCGAATGTAGGTTGTAGGTTCGGTCCTCGAATCGGAGTTGGATTTGCTGCCGCTGTCAGAGGGAGTGCGGCACTGCCGCTCTGCTGAATTGCAGCAGGGGGGCGGCCCCCCTCAACATTAGATACGTCAGTGGAACTTTGTTCATCAACAGCTTGAGGAATCTCCACTTTAGTGATTTCGTCTTCTTGTGATCTTATATCACCAATAGCCAATTACTTGATTGCTTCACATGGTGGATCCTCCTTTCCTACAACACTTGAATCAATTTGCTCCACTTGAGAGCCATCAGATTCATCAAATATAATGTCTATCGCTATTTTAACTCTCCCGGAGGTTTTGTTGAAAACATGATAGGCATGCTCATTTGATCCATAACCAAGAAGTAAACCTTCATTAACTTTAGGTGCAAATTTAGAGGTTTTGGGTTTCTTATTAAGTATGAAACACTTGCACCCAAATACTCTAAAGTAGGACACCTTTGGTTTGTTACCGGTTAGAAGCTCATATGAAGTTTTCTTCAACTTCTTGTGTAGGTAGAGACGGTTGATGCATGACAAGCGGTGTTGACAGCTTTGCATCAAAAGAGGTCCGGCATCTTGTACTCATCTATCATTGTCCTTACCATGTCAATTAGTGTATGTTTCTTCCTCTCTACTACACCATTTTGTTGAGGGGTGTATGGAGTTGAGAACTCATGCTTGATGCCTTCTTCATCAAGAAACTCCTCAACTTGGGTGTTCTTGAATTCGGTCCCATTGTCGCTTCTCATTTTCTTGATGGGGAGGCCAAACTCCTTTTGAGCTCTTCTAACAAAAGCCTTCACTTTGTCTCTAACTTGACACTTATCAAACAAGAAAAATACCCAAGTAAAACGGGAATAATCATCGACAATAATAAGACCATATTTGTTACCCCCGATACTTAGGAAGGCGACCGGTCCAAAGAGATCCATGTGTATGAGCTCTAATGGTTGCGTCGTGGTCATGATGCTCTTTGGTGGGTAAGGTACGCGAACTTGCTTTCCGGCTTGACAAGCGCTACATATCCTATCTTTCTCAAAGTGAATATTTGTCAGCCCAAGGATGTGTTCGTCATTTTAAAGTTTGGCCAAGTTCCTCATCCCAACATGGGCTAGTCGGCGATGCCAAAGCCACCCCATGCTAGATTTTGCCAACAAACAAGTCTCAAGATTAGCTTTACTTTTGTTGAAATCAACTAGGTAAAGCTTGTTCTTTAAATGATAGAGGAATATCCCTTCTAAAGACTTCCACACACTTATCCGTAAAGAGACAATTGAAACCCATCTCGCATAATTGAGAGACGGACAACAAATTATAACCTAACAAATCAACATGTAAAACATTTGTAATTGAATGCTCAAGGGTTATAGCAACTTTACCGAGACCAATCACATCCCCCTTAGAGTTGTCTCCAAAGAGAATATTTTCATTTGAGTCCATCTTCGGGGTATATGATGAGAACATACTCCTTTCTCCGGTCATATGATTTGTACATCCACTATCAAGCACCCAACTTGACCCACCGGAGGAGTATGCCTACAAAATAGATTTAGTTGCTTGATTTAGGTCCCCAATTTGACTTGGGGCCTTACATGTTAGTCATAAGAAATTTAGAAACCCAAATAGAAGTATTCCTATATGTGTTGGCTTCCTTTTCAACATATTTAGCAATCACTTTTTCACTGCTGTTGTTCTTTAAAACAAAACACGAAGTCAAGCTTTGTCGAGGTGGTTGAAACTTTGGTTGGTAGGCATACTTGTTAATAGTGCCCCACACTGATTTCTTTGGCTTCTGCTGAACCTGTTTCTGCTAGGACACCTTCTTCTTGGGCTTAATTTGATCAGGAGTAGAATTGGTAGCCTTCCTATTTTTGCGGGGAGCGGCACAGCCGGCCTTCACTGCAGCACTACTGCGGTGCGGCACTGCCGCTCTAGACTGCGGCACTACCGCTGTCTGTGCAGGCTGATCTGTACCAACTCTTTCATTCCTCTCAAACTTGACACACTCATAGCCATTTATGATCTTTCTTCCATTTGTTTTGGCTCCTGCAGTGTGCCCAAGCCCATGCTTAATTGAGGGGTGTCTCCCTTGCTTGAATTGAGGCACTTTTGAATTATTTTTCTTCTTATCACTTACTTGAGCCCTACCACTAAAGCAGCCCTTGCCAATGATCTCATTGAGTCTATCAATTTCTTTTTTCATTGCCTCCATATTTGCAAGGTTAGTGGAATAAGCATTCAAATCAATATTATAACATTTTCCACAACCTTGACTAGTGGAGGTAGTAGAGGCATCCTTTGCCTTAGAGGGATGTGAGTTACTATCCCAAAGAATGTTATATTGCAGCTCAAGTTCTTTGTGCTTTTCATCTAAGTCACAATACTTTTTTTTGAGAGTAATATTTTCTTTCTTTGTGATAACATGGTCCCCTTGTTCTTTGGCCAAGGCCATGCGCAAGGATTCTACCTCACTTCTCTCTAATGCAAGAGCTTCCTTGCTAGCAATGTAGAGATCCTCTTGTTGGATAAGAGTTTCTTCTCTAGATTCTAGCTCGGCTTGGACACTAAGTCCTCCATTAGTTTAGTGATGAATAGTTTGGTCTTTCCATCTAAGTTCTTAGTTAATTGATTAATTTCTTTATCACTAGATTCATCATCACTAGAGCTATCACTAATATCACTACTAGAGATATCACTAGGAGGTGGAGGTGGAGGTGGAGGTGGAGGAGCTTTGGCCTTGGATTTAAATTTTATCTTCTCACCCTTTGCCATAAGACAAATATGAGGGGAGTAGTAGTCATCATCGGACATATTGGTGAAGAGTCTTGGTGAATAAGATGTCTCATGGATAGCAATGGTTGCAACTTTCTTATCTGTTTCACTTGAGCTTTCAATAGATGAATCCCATTCATGCCCAATGTGAGCTTCTCCCATGTTTTTCTTGCTCTTCCTCCGGTTGACCTTGTCTTCCTTCTCTTTCTTATACTTGTTCTCCTTGATCTCATGTGGGAACTTGGCAATAAAATGATCGGTGCTTCCACAATTGTAGCATGTCCTCTTCTTCTTATTAAGAAACTTCCTCTTTACTACCTTGTACCCTTGCTTCTTGAACCCTTTGTGAAACCTCCTCATAAAGAGAGCAACATCATCCACTTTCTCATATTGGTCATCATCATGTTCACTCTCACTAGAGGATGAGGTGGTCTCTACTATTTCTTGAACTTGCTTGATTGCTTTGGGCTTGCTAATTGAAGCTTGCTTGTTGGTCTTGGACTTGCTAGTAGAGCCTTGCTTGCTTGATTTGTTGGCCTTGAGAGCTACATCCTGATCTTGATGCCTTCTAGCTTTGCTTGCAATTCTCCAAGCTTCTTCCTCTCATTTGCTTCTTCTCTTTGCATATCAAAGGTTAAGATCCTCCCAATTACATCATTTGGTGTGAAGTACTCAAACGTCTTCTTGTCTCTAATTAGATTTACTACGGTCTCATTTCTTGGTGAATAAGCTTCCAACATAATCTTGACAACTTTGTGATCATCTAGCTCATTACAACCATAGCCTCTAATCTTGCCCACCATGGTCATCAACCTATCAAACATCTCTTGTGGCCCTTCTCCATCCAAGATAACAAATTGGTTAAGCTTGTACATCAACAAATCAATTCTTGCCTTTCTCACTTTGTCAACCCCTTCATGTACAAGATGCAAAGTATCCCAAATTTTCTTGGCAACATCCACACCAATCACTCTATTATACTCATCACCATCCAAGGCACTAAGTAGCACACTAGTAGCTTGATCGTTGAGGTGGATGATTCTCATTTCTTCCATGGTTGGATTCTTGGGATCAACAGGTGGCTCAAATCCATTGCAAACAAACTTCCAAATGCCAGGATAAAGACCTATAAGATAGGCTCTCATCAAGTGCTTCCACTTGGCAAAGTTTGTCCCATCGAAATGAGGTAACTTGTCCACGGGCACATTGATGAAAGACTTGCGATCATCATTAGTCATAGACATAGAAGAATAGTTAAAGGATACGGAGGCATATTTGTTGTCGTCATTCTTCTTGCCCTTTCCTTTCTTGTCCTTCTTGCTATGCGCTCAATAGGACTCATCATCATCACCATCTTCGGAGCTGCTAGATAGCTCATTTGAAGATGCGTTGGAGGCTTATGCTTCTTGTTCCTTCTTTCTTGCTTCTCTTCTTTTTCTTCTAGCTTCTCTCTTGAGTCTTCTTTCTTCTTTTCTTGCTTTCTTCTCATCTAATCGCTGCTGCTCCTTCTTCTTCTCTCTTACTTCTCTTTTCTCTTTTCTAGCTGCTCTTTTTCTTTTTCTTTCTTCTTCATTTTGAGCTTTTTTGGCATCGGTTGCCTCTAGCTGCGGGAACATGGAGTTGCTTGCTGTAGAGGCGCTAAGCTCACTGTTGTCGGTGTCATGCATCCCAATGTCCTCCAGATCGACATTGATGGGCTTCACAACACCAGATCCTCCCCCAGGCTCCATACCTCACGCAGTGAAGCGCACACGAGGTAACCTCGCTTTGATACCACTTGTAGGATCTCTGGTACGCCTAGAGGGGGTGAATAGGCCTGTAAAAATTCAACTCAAACCAAAGTAAAATTCACCCATGGCACTGTCGCTCCAAACAATGGCACTGTCGCACCTGCATGAGAGATTAGTTCACAGTTCAAAATCTACCCAACGAAATTTAGATCGGGTAAATTTCTTAGCTTCCTGCAGGGTAGTAGATCACAGATCGACAGCTGAAAGTGGTGGGAACACCACACAGAAGTAGGTTGGCCTCAAACTCTAGAAATCACCTCAACAACAACAAGAACACAAGTGTAGCAACACAAGCACAAGATGACACAAGGATTTATCCCGTGGTTCAGCTCGCCACCAAGGCTTACCTAAGTCCACGTTGTTGAGGTATACCACTAAGGCTTAGGGCTTTGCGACCCTACCTCGTTCTTAAGTTAAGAGAGTGAACTCTTGAGATGAGGGGTGATTATACTTGTTGCAAGAGGTGGTTACAAACCTCCCGAGGCTGCCACACAAGTTAGCAAGCTCCACGAGCGACGCTCTAGCTGGCTAGGAGCCAAGCTCCAAGAGTAACAAACACAACCGCTAGCTAAAACGTGAACCAAGTGCTCTTTAGAGTTTGGAAATCAATGGAGCTGCTCTCTAATTGAGTTCTGGACCCCTTATCCCTCAAGGATTGATGGGAAATCAATGGATTTACTTGGGGGGCTTGAGGTCAACAATGGAGTGAGAGAGAGAGAGATCTCCTGCTCTGTTTTGAGCATTCTGATGTGTGGAAGAAGAGAGCTGGTTGGTTACCGTTGGGAAGAGAGGGGAAAGGTATATATACCCCCTCAGCCCCCAACGGTCACTTAAATCGCAGATAGCCATTGGGAAGGAAAGGGAAATATATATATATACCCCCAGCCCGCAACGGACACCGCACCCAAGAGGTCGAGCGAGACGAAGCTCGTGGCCTCGAGGTCGGGCGAGACAAAGCCCGTGGCCTCAAGGTCGAACGAGCCGAAGCCCGTGACCAAGGGATCGGGCAAGATGGAGCCCGCACCCAATGGTTAGGTGAGGCGGAGCCACGACCAGGGGTCGGGCGAGTCAGATCCCGCGACCAAGGGGTCGGTCGAGCCAGAGCTCGCACCCAAGGGGTCGGGCAAGACGGAGCTCGCACCCAAGGGGTCAGGAGAACCGGAGCTCGCGGCCAAGGGGTCGGGAGAGACGGAGCCCGCACCCAAGGGGTCAGGAGAGCCTCTCTTCAAGTGCGGCAGTGCCGCACCACACAAGGCATTAAGGGTAATAGTGAAGTGTAGACTGTCTTGGCTGTGAATCTGAGGATGCATGTGGTTGTTTAAGCACTTGGTAACATATATTAGCTTAAGTATTGTGCCCCCTTTATAGTACGGCTTTTTCTATACTCAAATTCAATATATAAAAGAATTTAGACATCCTTTGAGTTTGAAGCCATCTACATTTATAATTGGGGGCTCCTCCGTTTCGTGTAGCATCCTCGAATATAAATTCCCTGCTTGTCATCTCTATAAATCTCATTAGTTCTGTAATTGCGTGGTCATTATCACCAAAACCCACAATTAAAGCTTGATTACACTTTCACGCGCCCACTCCACCGCACCCAGCCCACACCGACGCACCGAGCCCAGCCCGCATCGCCACGCCGCGCCCAGCCCGCACCGCCACGCCGCGCCCTGCATAGCCAGAGAGAGTGCGACGGAGAGAGAGTGGAGGGAGAAAGAGTGGAGGGAGGGAGAGAATGGTGGAGTGAGAGAGAGGGGGCGGAGTCGCGAGGGGCGACGCACCGCTCACGAGAGGGGGCGGAGTTGCGACGCACCGCTTGCGAGAGAGGGACAGAGGTGCGCGAGTGAAAACCCTAAGTGTTCATTATATACATGGCTAAGCTACCGGGCCTTCTAGTCTTTTCTATGGGCCTCGGGCCATTTTTCCGAGGCGGGTCTTATAAGAGGCCCGCCTCCGAAAATGGGGGTATGTTTGGGGGCAGGCCTCCGTTAATAGATTTTACGTAAATCTATTTTGCGAGGCGGTTGATTGTGACTGCCTCGGTTAATAAAAATGTCCGTCTCGGTTACTCCCAGGTATTAATCGAGGTGGTTCAAATGCCTGCCCACCACCGAGGCCATTTTCCAAACGCCTCGCATATAAGTTTTTCTGTAGGAGTGTTATATGGGACGGTGTGCGTGCATCATCGTTTATAAGTTTATATAAGTATTATTATTGAGCGTATTTGTTATTGTCTGCATATGTACTGTTATCAGAAGACAAAAAAACAGAGACACACAAAGCAAGTGTCTTTATCTGTACTATGATCAGAAGACAAAGACACACAAAGCCAGTACGCGAATAAGCAAGAAAATACTCTCTCTGTCCCAAGAAAATGTATTTTGTTATTTCTCGAGGAATCAAATCATTTAAAGTTTATCCAAATATCTTACTATTACTAATTGGAGACTACAACGGAGCCTCCACGTTAATTCTCACCATACACGCTACGAAAAAGATAAGTGCTAGAAATTCTTATATTAATCAGAAACATCTAGCCATCGAATCTATAGACTCTGGCAATTAATAACCATTAGACCTACTTTATTTTCTAGAAAATTTCCCACCTTTGCCATTATTATATAGATAAAGAATGAAAAATAAATAAATCTGTTATTTTAAAATCTACGTATAGCAACAAAGAAGAAAAAGAAAAATATATTATTTTCCCTACCACAAGCCGGAAGGGATCATCCCCGGGGTATCCAGCGGATGTTCCTACCGAGGAGGAAAAAATAAGGGCACCACCTCAAGACGGCTCCACGCGGCACCGGCCGCCGCCGGGCAGCCGACTTGTGGTCGCCGGGCTGAGCAAGCAAGGTTGGAAGCCAACACAGCGGAGGCACGTTCATCTACACCGGGCGTGTCCGTGCTCGGATCGACAGCAATACCGGTTGGTGCACCGTCTGCAGGAGAAGTCCGGCCCAGCCTCCCGCACTCAAAGGTGGAGCTTCTGGCAAGGACGCACCCTGGAGGAGCAGCACGCGAGTTCTACTTCTACTACGTTGGTGGACAAGTAGCAGTGCTGCAGCACGTGGAGGGGGGACGTCTACGAGGCAGCCGCCAGGCGGCATCTACCAAGATGTGCACGTGACGGCTGAAGCGAGCGAGGTGCATGGCAGGCTGGCTGTGGCGTTCGTGCAGCGCCATCGTCTAGAAGGACATGAGCAGCCGTCATGTACCCCACGCAGCCACCGGTCTCCCACCTTGGCGTTGGCTCCAGGGCCGGCCTCATATCCTACATCGGAGTAGGGCACCGAGAGGCTCCCGTCAACGCATCAGTGCCAAGGGATCTCAACCCTAGGAGCAGGAGGAACGAGAGCTTCATCTGATGCTGACGCACAAAAGGGCTCCCGGCTGATCACATCTTTGATCGCCACGGACGCACAGAAGCCGGCTGCACGGGGAACGCCAGGCCTCGGCTCTCCGTCAACGGCGTACGTACACTGTGGAAGATTGGAGCGGAGGCATTTATCAGCAGCACGGGCAGGTCGTGCGCGAGCCAGACGGATACGGACGACGCATTCAACAGCTTCTTCATCATCAACAGCTCCTTCATCATCTATCAACGTCCGAAGCTCCCGCGGATCATCGCACGGTGTGCGCCATCCGCTGGAGATCGAAGACGAAGGGTGATGGCATGCACGTCGTCCTGCATGGGTGAGAAACTAATTTGATTTTTTCCCCCAATTCTTGCAGAGTCCCCTGTATGCTGGCTGGTATTGTGTGGCTCTGGGATGATGGTGAGGATGGACGACAAACTAACAGAAATGACGCCCGGCTGCCAGTACGATCCATCAGCGTCTGGATGCACGGAATCGGAATCGGCAAGGACAGCATCGAGAACGACGGCACCCCATCTATCTACCGGCGAACACCGATGAGGTAGCGACGCTACACCGATTACCTACCGGCGAACATCGATGAGGAAGGCCACGCTAAACCAATAATGTGCCGGTGGACACCGACGAGATAGGTGACGCTGCATCGACTCCATCTACTTCAACACTAAACCAGCCGGCGCTGATGTGATGACGACGCGGACGGGCGGGCGGGCTGCATTCCAGCTGCGCCAAAGCCAACTTCACTTACTTCGACAAGGACGCACCACTCGATGCCAAGGAGTGAATGACCAAGCAGGGCGAGGTGCTCCTCGTATATAGGATGGGCTTTGCACCGCCGGCAGCTCCAATTTTATCCGCGTTTAAGCGAGCATACGACGACTTATTCGCAGGGAATTTGACGTCGAGCAAAGTGAAAGCACTGGACGTGCCGTTCCCGGCAACCAATGCTATGACTGGTAGAAGACTCTTCTCGGATGACGGAGCAGGATCGCGCGGCCAGTAGCGGAGACGTCCAGCTTCGTAGGTTACTACGCTGCTCTTAGTTCGGTTGTTTACTTTTATGTAATATCGAAGTTCGAAATAGTCTGCTAGAAAGGTCCAGTCACAACTGTAAGACCTCCTAGGACGCTTGTAAGAAAAATGGACCCTTGGTCCATTTACTTTGGATTTTGGTGTTTGATGACCAACACAACCAAATTGGACTAATGAATTTGTAAGTGATTGTTTTGTAATTTAATAGGATGCAAGACGTGATTTGGACGAAGGCGACGTGATGATCTGATAATCAACACCATAAGTAAGACCTTAGAAGCACAAGAAAAGACCCAAGATATCAAGCAAAGTCCAATCACGAAGATAGGAACTAAGCCAGACGCAAGATCGCGAAGAAACGAGCTCACAGAGATGACCGGACGCTGGTAGCACAGTGACCGGACGCTCCGATCAGAGGCTCGGCAGTAGCAGCGACCGGATGCTGATCAAGCAAATCGACCGGACACAGGACAGCAGAGTCCGGTCGAGTACAGAGAGGTTTCAGAGCGGCGAAATTGCGACCGGACGCGTCCGGTGGCATGTGACCGGACGCTGGCAGCGTCCGATCAGTTGATCGCGGCTCCAACGGTCGGGACGACCGGACGCGTCCGATCAGAACGACCTGAGCGTCCGGTCAGTAGCAGAAAAGCGGGATTTCGTCCCCAACGGCTACTTTCTCAGTGGGGCTTATAAATAGACCCCCAACCGGCCATTTGAGGAGTGTGGAGCTGAGGAAACATATCAAGCGTGTTGATACACCATTTTAGGGATCTCCACTTGCATAGGGCTTAGTGTTTCATCAGGTGATTAGCGTAGGTGCTTTGCGAAGTGCTTAGGTTGATTAGACCACCGATTATACGCTTGCATACTTCTTACCACTCGGTGCTTGCGCGCACCATTGTGGTACATCGGAGGGGCTTATAGTCTTGCGAGATCACACCAACCGCGTTTGTGGTGTGGCTGCCACCGTGTACCGGAGGGAACAAGGCCCGCGGTGTTTCGGTCGGAAGCTTGATAGTGAAGATGACGGGGAGCATCCGGGAGAGGCTTGCCGGAAGGCACGTCGGAGACCCACTTGCGCGTGGGGAAGGCCCGAGGCTATCCACGGAGTTACCCGACTGGGAGCTTGGCCCTTGCGAGGGATTCCTTGTGAGGGGCTCCAACGAGGACTAGGGGGAAGCTTGCGTGCTTCTCGATACCTCGATAAAAATACCAGAGTCGTCGACGGGAGTTTGCATATCTCTACCTTGCTCTTTAGCTTCCGCATTTACATTGATTGTATTACTCCTTTTGCGGTAGAGATAGCAACACACTAGTAAAATCGTAGTTGCACATTTAGATAGTTTATCTTTTGCACAGGTTTCGATAAGGTTAGAAAAAGATGCCATAGTTGAGAGTTAGATTTTTAAGTTGCCTAATTCACCCCCCCCCCTCTTAGGTGTCACGGTCCCCTACAATTGGTATCAGAGCCAGTTGACTCAATTTGGATCTTTGGCTTAACCGCCGTTGAGCCGACACTATTTAGAGTGGTTGGGATGGATACCTCTAGGCCTCCGTACTTTGACGGCACTAACTTCCCTTATTATAAAGCTAGAATGACTTGCTACTTTGAGGCGGTTGATTTGGGAGTTTGGAGAGTCACTCGTGACGGGATCAAACCTAGTAAGAATCCCGATAAACCCACAAAGAGTGAAGAAAAGGAAATACATTTCAATGCTAGAGCTAAGAATTGCTTGTTCGAATCTTTTAGCATGGATGTGTTTAACCAAGTGTTCACTTTAAATTCGGCACATGAAATTTGGTTAAAACTCCAAGAGCTCCATGACGGCACATCTAATGTCCGTGAGCAAAAACATTGTCTAGCTAAACAAAATTATGATTCCTTTAAAATGAATGATGATGAGCTTGTGCGTGATATGTATTCTCGTTTGAATCTAATTATCAATGAGCTTCATTCAATAGGATTAACAAAGCTAGATGATGCGGGCATTGTGAGAAAGATCATCTCCGTGCTACCACAAAAGAAATATGCAAGCATCATCACCATCCTTCACAACATGGAGAACTTGAGCACCATGACCCTGTGCATAGTCATTGGCAAGATAGTGGCATTTGAAATATCACGTAAGATGGGTCAAGACGAAGCCTCTTCATCGAGCAAAGGCAAAGCTCTCGCATGTAGCGAGAAAAAGAAGATGAAGGGCATGCAAGTTGAGACAAGCTCAAGCTCAAGCTCCTCAAGTGAAGATAAAGAAGAAGATGAGGACGATGATGATGATGAAGATTCAAGTGAAGATGATCAATCTTCCTCCACCACCTCCGACCTTGATGAAGAATCAATCAAACTAATCAACAAGGTGGAGAAGATTATCCAAAGGCTCAATGTCAAGGGTGTGCCCATCCAAATCTAAGATCTTATTTTCACCAATCAAAGAAATGAGCAAAGAAAGAGATGATGCTATGGATGCGACGAGTTGGGTTACTTTGTGGAATTTTATCCAAACAAGCCCACACCCAAGACAAAGAAGAAGGGGTGCAAGAACCAAGCCCTCATATCAATAAGGTCATGGGATGATTCTTCAAGTGAAGAAGAACACCATCACAAGAGGCGAGGCCGCAAACACTCATCATCAAGCTCTTCTCGTGTGTGCCTTATGGCACGAGGTAACAAAAGCTCATCCTCTAGTGAGAGTGATAGTGATAATGAAATGCCTTCTTATGATGAAATTGTGCAACAAAATCTTAATTATGTTAAAGTTTGCACTAGTCAACAAAAGAAGCTCAAAAAATTAAAAGAAAATCTAGATAGTTCACAATAAGCATACAAAATTTAGCTTGAACAATATGAGAACTTTGCTAATCTCAATGTTGAACTATCTACTAAAATTGAGCAACTTGAGGCTAGTGCAACAACAAATGTATGCACAATCAATGATGAGCAACTTGTAAAGAAAGATGAAAAATTAAAAGAAAAGTTAGTTAGATCACAAGATGCTTATAAAAGTTTGCTTGCTAAAATAGAAACCATGTGCAAACATTGTGATGATCTAACTATTAAAGTTGCTAATCTTTAAGCCATCGGTACAACCCCCACCAAGGCATCTAAAAAGAAAAGTTCCATCTTTAAGATGTCTAAAAAGGATGCCTCTACTTCTTGTAATGATTTATGTTTAGACTCATCTTTGTGCAACCAAGTTTGTGTTGAGAAAGTTGTTGTAGATACATGCACACAAGAGGTTGCAAAGGAGAATGAGCAACTCAAGCAAGAAGTAGCTCGCCTCCCCAAGGACTTGACTCAAGTGAAAGGTAAGGCGAAGCAAGCCCAACTTCATCAAGATAACACCGTCAAGGAAGTGAAGAAGCTTGATGAAGGACAAACCGTAGTTTGCTATGTGTGCCACAAGGAAGGTCACAAGTGCTATGAGTGCAAGGTGAAGAATGGGGGAGGAGCAAAGAAGAAAGAGAAGAAGCAAACAAGCAAGCTCTCCAACACATACACCAACAAGGTGGACAAGAAGGCCTCCACACCATATTTGTTAAAGAAGAAGAAAAATGACAAGGTGGTGGCCATCAAGGTGAACAAGCAAGCCAACAATGGGGTCAAACGCTTTCGGATGCCAAAGGAAATTATTTCCAACATGAAGAGCACCAAGAAGGTTTGGATCCCAAAAGGGAAATGAGAAGTCCAATGGACTTCGGGGAATTTGGAGACTTGGCAAAGTATGGGTGTATTTCATGGGGTGCATCATGATGGACAAAATCATTGCCAAGTGGGTTAGTGAATACTATGGACCCAAATTCCCCTTCTCATGTTATGTAACTAGATTCAATTTCCTTCAAGTAGTATCAATTTGCATTTCCTACAAGTGGTATTTCTTACAAATTGGTATCTTTAAGCATCTAGTTACTTTTCATACCTATGTTTGCATTTGCATGCTTATATCTTTTGTCATGCATACACTAGGTATATCTTAAGGTAGGCTTGCTCGGTTTTATTCTTAACCCTTGGAGCAAACCTACATAGTTTAAAATTATTTAGGAGCACGGCACATAGCTTGTCTTTTGATTGTTCATCTAATATGTGACAAAGTCCAAATTGTAGATAATTTCTCCCGAATATCATCTTCGAAAATGATTCTCACATTCATGAGATGTCATCTTTCAAGTGGTATTATTGATTCTAAAATCAATGTGCATGACTTCTACAAGTATCCCACACTTGTGTGCACAAATTTAGGGGGAGGTTACTCTATAAGTTGGATGCTTTGCGACTAACACCTTTTCAAGCTTATCATGTGTGTAGTAGTCTCATTGCAAGGAAAATGGAGTCCCCAGAGTTAAGCATCATACTTCAAATATCCACCACTTATTGCAAGTGGTAGAAATCAAATTGGTTTCCACATGTGGTACTTCTAAATCGATATCATCATGTTGATCTCATTTTGATATTTATATGCTTTCTCCATGCATTATATAGATTAAATTCTCTTGAGCAATAATTTGCCAAATATGCATATGCCTTGCTTTCTACCATATGTATGCATATATTTAAGGGGAGCTTAATCTATATAATGTGAGAGTCAAATTTTGTGACCTATTCCACTCCACACACAAAGGATCATAAAGTTTGACCCTCCCTTGTGCTACTAATGTCTTCCTTTTTGGTGTTTGATTCCAAAGGGGGAGAATTTAGAGGACCAAAAGCAAACATTAATTTGAAGGGCCGTAAGCTAGATCATAATAATTTACAAGTGGTAATGGTCCGAGAAAGGGAGGATAGCGGATTATGGATTAGTCTATGTAATGAGGAGAATTTGTAGGAAGCAAGGCTTAAATCCATAATGCCACATGGGGACATTTTGCAAGGGCAAGATAAGTTTTTATGTAATATCTTTTAGTCTTACAAGTAGTATCTTTTAGCATCATATAACCTTGCCCCTTACATTGCATCCTAGCAAGTAGATAGTTTTTAAATTCCAAATTTTTATTATTTGCTTGTTTTGGTCGTGTTGTCATCAATCACCAAAAAGGGGGAGATTGTAAGGAAAATGGACTCTTGGCCCATTTACTTTGGATTTTGGAGTTTGATGACCAACACAACCAAATTGGACTAATGAATTTGCAAGTGATTGTTTTGTAGTTCAATAGGATGCAAGACGTGATTTGGACGAAGGCGACATGATGATCTGATGATCAACACCATAAGCAAGACCTTAGAAGCATAAGAGAAGACCCAAGATATCAAGCAAAGTCCAAGCACAAAGATAGAAACCAAGCCGCACGCAAGATCGTGAAGAAACGAGCTCACAGAGATGACCAGACGCTGGACCGGACGCTGGTAGCACAGTTATCGGACGCTCCGATCAGAGGCTCGGTAGCAGCAGCAACCGAACGCTGATCAAGCAAATCGATCGTACGTAGGACAACAGAGTTTGGTCGAGTACAGAGAGGTTTCAGCGTGGCGAAATTGCGACCAGACGCGTCCGGTGGCATGTGACCGGACGCTAGCAGCGTCCGATCAGTTGATCGCGGCTCCAACGGTCGGGACGACCGGACACGTCCGATCAGGACGACCTAAGCGTCCGGTCAGTAGCAGAAAAGTGGGATTTCATCCCCAACGGCTACTTTCTTAGTGGGGCTTATAAATAGACCCCCAACCGGCCATTTGAGGAGTGTGGAGCTGAGGAAACATATCTAGGGTGTTGATGCACCATTTTAATGATCTCCACTTGCATAGTGCTTAGTGTTTCATCAGGTGATTAGTGTCGGATACCAGAAAAAGGGGTACCCTAAGCGAGAACCGAAAAAATTGCTTAGACCTTGCAAATATCAAAGCCAAAGGACAACAACGAGGTCTTGACCGATTCTCTGATTCGTCCGAGGCCCGCGCCGCAAAGGCCTCAGACGAAAAGCCAACTCTCCGCCTCGTCGAGGCCCCCTCGCCTGAGGCCCTGCCCCGTAAGGCCTCGGATGGGTTACCGATTCTCCAATTTGCCCGAGGCCCCAAGCATAAAGCCTCAGATGAAGTACCGATTCTTCGACTCGCTCGAGGCTGGCTCGGCAACAACCTCGTCGCCTCCGTCTCGACCGACTTCTCTGACAAAACGTCACGTCCAATTAACGCGTCCAACCACTCCCGCAATGTCAGCCGCACGTCGGTGCAGTATAGCGGAGTGGCCAACGGACAGAGACAGGATCGGCGGGGGTACCAAACCAACTAGTGAATTTGTTCTGCGTGCTCCCCGATCCGGATGGTGATGCAAAGAGACACAAGGTTTATACTCGTTCAGCAATCGAGGCCCTACTTCCACCCCGAGAGATCGATCTTGTATTCCTTGCACCGAGGTGCTCGTAGTAGGGGTTACAAGCTAAAGGAGAGAAGGAGCTGGTCCTAGGTCTCGGCAGGGTGCCGTATGGGCCGCTTGAGACGTTGTTTCTCGGGCGGCAGGAGGTGCGTGTGTGTTACAAGGTGTCCCCCTCCTCCCTCTAAAACAACCTGTGTCCTCTCCTTTTATAGCATGAAGGAGGACTTGGGCGGTACATGAGCTGACTATACGGGCGCGTGTGAACAGAGGCGGCGTGGTCCGGCCCTCAGAGCCTGTTCCCGTGGCGGCGTGTCCATCCGAGTGGTCCATCCTTGAGTATCGGGCGGCGTGGTCATCCCATCAGTCCTCAGGCGCCGTGGGAGCCCCGGAATGCCTCGGAGTGGATGCGGCGCGAACGTGCAAGCCACTATGGACGGACTCAGGCGCGATGCCGAGGCTTGGTCGATGCCGAGGCCGGCATCGCGATGGGGGGGTCTCGGCAGCACGAACCCCAAGATCGCCGAGGCCTCGCATGCAAAGCCGTCGAGGCCTTGAGCGGCGCGGCCGATCATGGGTACAGCTGCTTGGACACAAGTGGTCGGTAATCCCCGCTGCACTTTCCCCCAATATGGTGTGGTCGTGGTCGGGTAGGACACAGTGGTAGGACACATTGGTAGGACACAGTAGTAGGTAATCCCCGTCATGCCCTTTCCCAACCGTATGGTGCCGATCGTGGACACAGTGGTAGGACACAAAGCAGATGCCGGGTATGAGGATACTGATGCGCACTGGGTCACGCCGGCCATCCTGGGCGCTGAGCCACCGTCCGGCCGAGATTGCGGGAGTGGTTGAAGCATTAATGAGACATGACGAGTTGTTGGGAGGGTCGGCCGAGACGGGGGCGACGGACCAGGGACGAGCCGGCCTCGAGCGACACGGAGAATGAGGCCTCATGCGACACGGAGAATGAGGCCTCATGACACGAGAGCCTCTGCCGAGGCCTTCCCCGGATAGCCTCGGCGAGACGGAGACGGCGCCCCCCGCCGAGGCTCGGCGCCCCCCGCCGAGGCCTCACCTTGGGAGCCTCACACGAGGCGGAGTTCGCTCCGAGACCTCCCGCCCGAGGCTCGAGGCGAGGTGGAGGAGGGCCTCGGCCGTGGCAGGTGAGGGGCCCACGGCTTACCTTCTAGCTTTGTTTTGATGTTTGCTTGGGGTACCCCATTCTAAGGTACCCGACAAGAGCCCCCCGAGCCTCGGGGTGAGTGCGTGCACTTTCCCGAGGGTTCGCCGAGGCTGGGTTTATGCCTCGCCTCCGTGGGAATTGGTTTGTTTTCGAGGTTCCGTGGTGCGCATGAGCGCACCCCGGGGTGTAGCCTTCGAGCCCCCGGAGGAGTGAAGTTACACCTCCAGGGCTTTCTCTACTTTCGCTTTGAGTGATCAGTTCTTATTGCATTTGCCGAGCCCATAAGCGCAAGTTCGGGTTGCGGGGGGTCTCGACGAGGTTGCAAAAGAGGCCTCTAGCCTCCGCATGGAGCGCGAGAGGTTCGCTGTGGGTCCCCCGACGCTGGGTATGTCCCTCACGCTTCCTTTCGCTCGGAAGGAGGGGTGGAATGTGCCATGCTACCTCGATGGGCGCGAGCGTGACACTTTCGGTGAGTCACATCGGTAGTCCGAGTGGAGGCCCGAGCCCCTGCTCGCTAGGGGACGGCTAGCGGTCCGTAGACGCACTCCAAAAGTACCGAGGATTTCTCTAGTGGGTGCCGAGGCTGTCACTGGGCCTCGGTGGCTCGGTGCCTCCCTACGGTGGGATCCCATTCGATACTTTCCTCGCCGGTCTCGGACACGACTTAGGACGCCTGAGCGATCGCTTGCTCGGGCTCGGGCCATTCGCAGGCTCGCCCCGAAGTCGCCCCCGACTCTGTTGCCCTGGGCGGCTGTCGAAACCTCTTGGAGGCCCAAATTTTCTTCAACCCTCGGACTGTGAACGGGCTCGGTGCCCTTTATCGTGTTTTTGTCTTGGTTTTTGGTGCAAGAGGAGCCCCCGAGCCTCCGCTCGAGCAAGAGGACGGTCGGGGTCTCCTGACTTTTCATTCACCCTCACATATCCTTTTCGCTCGGACGGAGGGTTGCTTGCTTGAGCCCATTCTCGTCTCTAAGATCGCAGCCCAGCCTCTCGCAGAGAGCGAGAGGGCCATCGGGAGTTCCTCGATTTTTATACGCCCCTCAGGAGAGCCCCCATTCTCGTCTTGGCAAGGTCGCAGAAGAGCCCTTAGCCTCTACGCAGAGCGAGAGGGCCGCCGGAGTTCCCCGACTTTTTATACGCCTCAAGCAGTGAGGGAGTTTGTTTGCCGAGCCCATTCTGGTCTCGGCAAGGTCGCAGAAGAGCCCCTAGCCTCACAGCAGAGCGAGAGGGCCGCCGGGAGTTCCCTCGACTTTTTATACGCCTCGCTGGAGGGTTTGTTTGCCGAGGCCCCTTTGGGCGCGAGCCCGGTCGTGGGGTCTCTCATATTTGCAGGAGGAGCCCCTAGCCTCTCGATATAGGGCGAGAAGGCCGTCAGGGGTTCCCCCGACTTTTTATGCGACCTCGCGCTTCCTTTTCGCTCGAAGGAGGGGTGGAATGTGCCTCGCTACCCTCGATGGGCACGAGCGGTGGCACTTCCGGTGAGTCACATCGGGTAGTCCGAGTGGAGGCCCAACCCCATTCGCTAGGGGACGGCTAGCGGTCCGTAGACACACTCCAAGAGTACCAGAGGATTTCTCTAGTGGGTGCCGAGGCTGCTCATGGGCCTCGGTGGCTCGGTGCCTCCCCACGGGGGATCCCATTCGATACTTTCCTCGCCGGTCTCTCGACACGACTTTTGGGCGCCCCAAGCGCTTTCACTCCGCTTGGGTCTCGGCCTCAATAGGCTCGCCCAGCAGCCGCCTCGACTCATATCCTAGGGCAGCTGTCAAACCCTTTTGGGGTCCAAATTTCAACCCCGGATCGTATTAGGCTCAGAGTCTGCCTCCTTCCTATGAAAGGAACAGCCATGGAAATATTTTTTCCCTATTGGCTCGGCCATGAGTGGCGCGCTTTTGAGGCGCTTTTATTGGGAGTCGAAACGGTACCGCCGCCATAGTGGCCGAAGCGTGGCGTGGTGGATGGGACGAACCGCCCTCGCATTTAATGCGGAGACGTGGCGTGGGCGGTGTGAAATCGGCTCATGGTTAACCACGCCCAGATTGGGGGAAATCTCCCGATTTCATCGCCATTGCTTTTTCGCCTCCTCCCCGCATAAATACCGGGGAGTTTTGCCCTCCTCGTCTTACCTTGCTCGCATCGCATTGCCGCCCACCGAAATAAGCCGCCGCTAGAGCAAATGAAAAGCCGAGAAGGAGAGGAGGAAGAGCGAGCCTAGGGAGGAAGCGAGAAAAAGGTGAGAGCGTGGAGGGAGAGAAAAGACTCACCGCCGCACTGATTCCCCAAATAAGCACCCATGGCCGGTGATATCGTTGTCGCCGAGGCGGACCCCGGATCCGCTTGACGTCCACCGAGGAGATGCTCCAGTCGCTTGTCGACGGTGGGCTCCTCCGCCGCGGGATCGACTCCACCAGCCGAAATGGATTGCTCCGACGGGGAGCCCGAGCCGAGGCCTCGCGACGGCTATGTCGTAAGCTTCGCCTCCTTCCACGAAGCGTGGCCTCTCGCGGCCCCCCGGCGGACCGTTCATGCGGGCGCTTACGCACTACTACGGCGTGGAGCTCCACAATTTTAATCCCAACTCCGCTGCTCAAAGGCTATCTTTGTTGCCATCTCATGAGGGGTATTTAGGATCGCGCCCCATTGGGAGTTGTGGCTCCATCTGCTCCGGGCGGGCATACTACAAAGCCGCTCGGGCACGCTGGGAAGAGGAAGGCGACGAGGGCCGGAGGCTCGCACTCTCCAAGTGCGCCAGACCGCCTCGCCTCTACATCCCGCCCAACTCACGCCCTCCAACCGCCGGTGGTACACAAGTTGGTTTTATCTCCGTAACGACGACGGAGGGCTCCCCTACACCGGGCGGATTGTGGGAGTTGCCCGAGAAGTGGAAGTGGGGCGTCCCAAGGTCGACCAGCCCAAGCCGGAGCCGCCTCCCGAGGGGCCGGCGAGGTCATGGGCCACGGCCTCACCACTGGCCGTGGTTGTGGCCGCTGCTGCCCACCGCCGGGAGGGTGCCGCCACCGATGGCTCGGCGGGCGGCGGTTGTTCGAGATGAGGCCGGGTGAGCCCATTGAGGGCACCCGGATGTCCTCTTCCGCCTTTTCCGAGGAGGAGATTCTTCGCCGGGTGGGGGAGACGGTAGAGGCGAAGGTGAGGGGCGGCAACTTGACCCCTATCGCGATGCGCGCCGCCATGGGGTTCCTCTCTCACCGGTAAGTCGTGCGCCATCAGCCTCCGACGCCCTCGCCTCCTCCTACCCCTTGTTCCCTTATGTGTGTTTGTCATTCCTTTAGGGGATGAGGGACGGCGCCTTCCACCGCCTGCTTCGAGGACGACGCGAGCGGCGGGCGGTCAACCGTGCTTCACGCCGATGCGCAGAGAGGCGAAGGACGCCAAGGCGCGGCGGCGCGCACGAAGCACATCCTCGCGCAGAGGAGCCGGATAAGCGCCGCCACAAACAACGGAAGGACGGTCTTCCGCCGGAGGAATCCCCGCCGACGCCGCTGTTGTCGACGGAGGCCTCTGACGGGACGAGAAGGTCGAGGGAGGGCGAGGTCCCCGGGCCACCTTCCCGATGTCGTGGAGGTGGCGCCCGGGTGTCGGAAAGCATCCCGCACCCCGGAAGGGGAGGAGAAGCGACCTGTGGCCGGGCGGTTGCCCGCCCCGGCCGAGGCCGACACGCCCGAGGCGCGGGCGTTAGCAACGCGCCGCCAGCCCGGTAGGCTCGGGCGGCCGTGGCGGAGCGGGTGGCGGCGAGGCGACGCCGCCGCCCCGCAGAGGATCGAGGGGCGCCGGGTCCGCCAAGACCGTCCGGCGCCGATGGATACGGAGGCGACGCCTGCTGCCGCCGCCGCCGCCCGCCACGGGGTGAGGCATGCCGTGGCGGCGGGGGGCCGCCCCGATCAAGGCAAGTGTATTCTTAGCAGGTCGTGGTGTTTTTCGTCGCTTTTTAGTTTTTGCGCTGACCTCAGAGGGTTAATTTTCTTTAGTCGGAAGCGGCTCATGGACGACCTCCCTTTTGGCGCCTTTAAGGCGCTTAAGGCGAGGCCCGACCTCCCGCACACCGGGTGGCGGCAAGCAAGCCGCTATCCAACGCGGGCGCGGCGGCCGGCGAGGGTCGACCTAACGGGCCGGGCCAAGGAGGGGCACGCCGAGGCGGCCCCTACACGACACGATGGAGGGAGTGCTTCCGCCTGTGGGGGCGGGCTCACGAATCGGATGGGGCCGGCATGCCTTTGTTGCCGAGGCCCCGGGTCTCCCGAGGCCGAGGCGACGGAGGCCACGGCGCCCATGACCGCCGAGACCATGGTGGCCGTGGTCGGCGCTCCTCGTCACACCGAGGCCACGATGTCGGAGGCCGAGACCCCGAGACCGCCGAGGCCATAATTGCAGAGGCCGGAGCCCCCCGAGGTGGCGGGCGAGAGGCCGCCTCAGCAGGAGGCGGAGATGCAGCGGCGGCCGCCTCGGGTGCCCCTGGTTCAGGCCCGCCGCTGGTCTATCCGGGCCCCTCCGACGATACTTCCCGGCGCGGAGGTGGTCGACGCCGAGGAGACCAATGCCGAGAGCAGCCAAGACCGCTTCTTGACGAGGGGGGCTCGGCCTCGTATGGTCCGGCCCGAGCCTCAAGGGTGGGACCACCCATGGGTATTGTGGCGAGCCGGACGACCCCGAGGGGGAGCCTCGCCGCCTTTGAGGACGCGGGCCGAGGGTGGGCGCTGAACACCTTCGAGCAAGATCGCCACCGGGCGGAGCGGCCGCCACGGACGGCGCTTATCTGTGGTGGCCGACGAACCGCCCGAGTCGCCTGTGTTCGTGGCTTTTCTTTCTCGTATGACGCTTACCTTCCTCGACTTTGTTATGACTAATGACCTCGCTCTGCTTCCCCTGAGAGCTCGAGACCCGGCCGCTTGGGAAGTCGGTGTTCTCTCCGGCGGGAGAGGGGGCGCCTGGGACCAGCTTCACCGGCAGAAGGGCCTTCTTGCCAATGCTAACGAAGCTCACTTGGCGCGGAGCGCGGAGGTGGGTGGACCTCCGCTTTTGCTGCAGGCCGACGCTGAAGGTCGAGGCGGCCGCGGTCCAGGCGCAGCTCGCCCCTTGGCGGCGCGGGTCAAGGAGCTGGAGGAGGAGCTTACTCACGCGGTCAGCGATCGGGATGCCTTCAGGTCCCGGGCCGAAGAGGCGATGGCCTTAGGCGAGGCCCTCGCCGGGAAGCTGGGGGCAGAGGAGAGTGCGCACTGGCTTACCAAAGGCGCCTCAACGAGGCCCTTGTCATGCGGTTGAGGCCTCGCAGACGAGGCTGTGGTTTTGAAGGGGCGGCCGAGGGTGAGTTCCCCGCCCCTTATTTTTTGTTTCCTTTTCCTTATGTTTGCTTCCCGACTTCCTTGTCTGACGCAGAGCTGGGAAGTGAAGCCTCCAGGGCGGCCGAGGCCTCTAGGTTCGAGGCCCAACGGTTGAGGGAGAAGGCCGAGGCCTGCTCAAAGCCGAGACCCATCGGCCGGGAGCAGTATGCCAAGGGTGAGCTCCGTGGGCTTCCGGCCCCAACTTAGGTTGTCCTTTCTCTCGCTTGACTTCATTCCGCTTTCATGCGTGCAGTAGTCGGAGGCGGAGATCCTTCGGCCGCCGAGGCTTCCAAATACAGTGCAGACGGGTGTCGAGACCGAGATCGGGAGCACGAGGCGCCAAGCGTGCACGCCTTTTCCCGCCTCATGAGGGCCTTGAGGTCGAGGGGTTCAATCAGCAGCCCCTTGGGAGTCGCCTGATTGCGCCGAAGCAGCCAGACATGCGCGAGCGGCCCGAGGGGCACTCGCACACGGGTGTCAAGCGGCGCTAGCCGCCATCTCTCTCTACCCTTGGCGTCGACCCTCCCGCCCATCAGTGATGGCTATGTTCGCCGATGATGACGAGGAGGCCGACGCGGCGGTGGCGGCCGATGGAGGCGGCGGAAGGCCCACACGGCACGGGCGACGCTCTTCAAGAGGAGGTGGTTCTCCCCACCATCTCGCCGACGCCAAGGCCCCGAGCCTTGATCTGGGCCCCGGGCTATGTAAAAAATAGAATAGGGGTTATTTTTTGTATCGTGACGCTTGTGGCCGCCGAGGCCTTTACTTTTGAAGTACTTGTGTTTCCTAGTTGTTTTTCTTATGTTTCCAGCCTCGCCTCCCGCCGCCCTCGATCGGATTTCATTTGCAAACACCCCTTGGGGCCTAAGCCGCCCCTTGAGCGAGAGGTAGTGAGGGAGTGCCGTGAGTCTCGAGGCGAGGGGGCGCCCTCACGACTCTACCGGCCTCTCGCTTAGGAAATGCACCTTGGTCCGAGGGGTTTTACAACTAATTCACCGAGCCTCTGCTAGGGACTTGGCGAGGATTTTTTTGTAAAAACAACTCGAGAATGGCGCGGGGACCTAGGGGACGCCTAGGAGGGGTCCCCTATCTAGCCCCCGAGGGAGACTTGGTTCTCGCCGAGGCGTAACCGAGTTTCTTGCCGTGTTATCATCATGTCCGAGGCCCACGATGGGCTCGGGGTTTCTCAAAAATTAGACCAACTAAAGAACGCTTTTTAATTGTATTTCGAGAAACGACATATACAATGCTTGGAAATTTAGGGATAAAAGCGACGAGTCTGTTCTATGTTCCAAGCGCTGGTGAAGACTTCGCCTTTCTCGCTGGCTGCCTTTGTAGGTCCCGGCTTCAAAGACTTGGGCGATGATGTACGGTCCTTCCCATGGCGGGTCAGCTTGTGGCGACCCTTGTTGCTCAGGCTAGCCTCAACACCAGTGTCGCCTACCTTCAAGTCTCGGCTTCGGACGCTGTCGGGCCTCGAGAGCGCCAAGCAGTTCTCACGGTATTGGCCGAGTGTAGTAGCGCCGACGCCTCGGCTTCCTCCAGCTTGATCAAGGGCATCCTCTCTGTGGTGCGGTTACTTTGTTCGTTATAAGCTTGCAGCCTCTGGGGAACCATATTCCAAGTCGGTGGGGAGGATGGCCTCGCCCCCATAGACTAGGAAGAAAGGCGTGAATCCCGTGGCTCGGCTTGGAGTGTTCCTCGTGCTCCAGATGACCGACGGAGCTCTCATGCGAGCCATTTTTGCCAAACTTTTTCAATCGGTTGTGAATCCTTGGCTTGAGGCCTTGTAGGATCATGCCGCTGGCACGCTCTACTTGGCCGTTGGTCCTGGGTGTCCTACGGTCCGACCAGTGCCACACGGATGTGGTGGTCGCCGCAAAACGTCAGAACCTTTTGCCGGTGAACTGCGCCCCCCGTTGTCGGTGATGATGGTGTTGGGGACCCCAAACCGTGTGGATGATGTCAAGAAGAATAGCACCGCCGCTTCGATTTGATTCGATTGATCGGACGAGCCTCGATCCATTTGGAGAACTTGTCGATTGATACCAATAGATGGGTGAAGCCCCGGGGTTTTTTTGCAGGGCCCGACCATGTCGAGCCCCCACACGGCGAACGGCCATGTGATGGGGATGGTTTGCGGGGCTGTGGCGGAGATGTGTCTCACGAGCGTAGTATCGCATCCTTCGCAGAGCGCATTAGTTTGGTAGCGCCGGCGCATCGCCGCCGCCGCCAAGAGAACCCTTGGCGGAAAGCGCCTCCTCACGAAGGCCCGAGGCGCCGCATGGTGCCCGCAGCGCCACAGGTAAGTCCCAAAGCAGGGCTCGCCCGCTTCGAGCCGATACACCGCTGAGGACACCGAGGGACTTCGCCTGCATAATTCGCCGCTGTAGAGGGCGAGGTCTTGGCTCGCCGCCAAGCCGCCGCCGCGCTTCGCTTTTGTCGTCGTCAGAAGCTCCCCGATCGAGCCAATCGAGGAACGGACTCGCCAATCCGCTGCCGTGATCAGTCCGCGGAGGCTCGGCGCTGACTTCCATGACCTCGGCTTGGTCGAGGGGGTCTCGGCAAAGATAGAGGGCGCCGAGCTCCGCCACGGGTTCCACAGCGGGCCCTCCTCTCGCTGCCGAGGTGTATCCAATGGAAGGTTTGTGGAGGTCTCTCGCGAAGACGTCGGGGACCGGGGTCCGTGGCCGAGGCCATCTTTGCCACTGCTCGGCGGGCTTCTTCTTGTACTTCCGCGACGTGATTTAGCTCGAGACCGCTTAACTTGTCTTCTAGGCGCCGTATCAGCCTTGCAAGAAGCCTCCATTTTGGGGTCGAGGCGCTTTGACTCCTTCATCACTTGATCTATGATTTAGCCGCGAGTCGCCTCTGACGCCGAGGCGCCGTGCCCCAAGTTCGATGGCGACTTGTAAGCCGCTGATGAGGGCCTCAGATTCGCCACGCTTGTTGGAGGCGGCGGTGGAGCCGCACTATGTAGCGCATGTGTACTCCGAGGGGCGAAATGAAGAGCGCACTACGCCCACCCCCGGCCTTCATCAGGATCCATCAAGTACAAGGTCCAAAGATTCCGTCTCAATTTGAGTGGGTGGCGCTGGTATCCGTCCATTCACCACGAAATCGCCAAGACCTCGAGACTTGATCGCCGAGGCGCAAAGGTCAAGGTTTCCCCATAAGCTCGACAAATTTCACTTGGCTATCCTTCCCGAGGCCTCCTGCTATGGACTATCTCGCCTGGGGAAGGATGATACCACGGTCACCGGGTGCGACTCAAGTAGTGGCGCAGCTTTGCGCCGGCCAGACCACGGCGAGACCAGCTTCTCGATGTGGGGGTAGCGTGCTTTGGTCTCGAGAGCACCTCACCGATGAAATAAATAGGTCGCTGGGTGGGCAGAGTGTGCCTCTCTTCCTCGCCTCTCTACCACTACGGGCGGCGCCGACCACTTGGGTCGCTATGGCGCGACGAGAGTAGGAGGACCTCGCCCACGGCCGGGGTATCAGATCGGAGGATTGGTGAGCAGGCTCTGAGTCTGCCGAGGGCTTCTCGGCCTCGGGGTCCAAGAGAAACGCCTTGACTTTCTCAAGAGTCGGCAGACAGGGCAAACCTTTTTCGCCGAGGCGCGAGATGAAGCGGCTCAGGCCGCAAGGCATCCCATTACCCTCTCACTCCCTTGAGGTCTCCGATTGGTCCCATGTCGGTTATGGCCGAGACTTTCTCCTGTTGGCCTCAATGCCGCTGCTCCGAGACTATGAATCCCAAGAGCATGCCTCGGGAACCCCCAAACACACACTTCTCGGGTTGAGCTTGATGCCCTTCTCCCTAAGGCATTTGAAGGTTATCCTCAAGTCGCCGACGAGACCTCGGCCTTTCCGGTCTTGACCACGATGTCGCCTACGAGGCCTCGACGGTCCGCCCGATGTTGTCTCCAAAGACTGGGTCATGCACCGCTGGTACGCGGCACCTGCGCTTCGAGGTCAAGGGCATCGCCACGTAGCAAAGACATACAGCCGAACGGTGTGATGAAAGAAGTTGCGAGCTGGTCGGACTCTTTCATCCCGATCCGATGGTAACCAGAGTACGATCAAGGAAAGACAGGTCTCGCACCGCAGTGGAATCAACAATTTGATCGATTCGAGGTAATGGGAGGGGACCTTGGACAAAGCTTTGTTTAGACCGTGTAGTCTACACACATCCTCCATTTCCCATTTTTCTTTTGACTAACACGGGTTAGCCAACCACTGGTGAGACACTTCCTTGATGAACCCGCCGCCAAGAGTCTCTCGCACCTCCTCTCCAATGGCCCCGCGCTTTTCTTTTTCGGCGGAAGCGGCGCAGCGCTGCCTCGCCGGTCTAGATCCGCCCGGATGTTCAGGGCGTGCTCGGCGACCTCCCTTGGTATGCCCGGCATGTCCGAGGGACTCCACGCGAATATGTCGGCGTCAGACGGAGAAAAAGTCGACGAGCACGGCTTCCTATTTGATGTCGAGGGTGGCGCCGATCCTCGCCGCCGGCCGTCGCCGGGCAAAGGGGTCGACCGGGATGAGTTTGATAGTTTCAGCTGGCTCGAACGCCTCGCCGACGCTTGAGTCGTGCACCTCGCCACCGAGTTGGTCGAGGTGGGCGATGAGGGTCTCGGCCTCAAGAGCCTCGGCGCACTCAATGCATTCGACGCCGCAATGTATGCATGCTCGTTCGACGTGGACTCAATCGTGATAACACCGCTGTGGCCCGCATCTTGAGCTTGAGGTAGGTATAGTTGGGCACCGCCATGAACTTGGCGTAGCACGCCGCCCTGCATGGCGTGGTAGGCTCCCCTAATCCGACTACCTCGGCGGAGAGACTTCCTTGCGTAGTTGGAGGGGGTGCCAAGCGCATAGAAGGTCGATGCGCCCGGGGTCGCGCGCGCGCCCCCCCACGCACGATGCCGTGGAAGGTGCGACATCGCCGAGCCTCGACCGGCCGATCTCCAAGAGTTCCGTGGTGTTGGCGAGAGGATGTTGAGGCCACCACCTCCGGCCCATCAACACCTTGGAAAGTCGGGTGTTGCCGGCGATCGGGTCGACAACCAAAGGGTACCGCCCGGATTCGAACATGGTCGGTGGTCATCTCGATCAAGGTGATCGCTTCTCGAGACCAAATAAGGTACTGGGGTGGCTACCTTGACCGAGAAGACTTCTCGGTGTTCCTCTCTGCGCCGCCACACAGAAGGCATGCCGAGGGCCCGCCAAGATCATGAAGGCGCTATGCATTTCGGGAACCCATCGCCCTGTCTCGCCCCGGCCGCCGGCGCTTTCGCTTACGCCATCGCTCGGGGAGCCCGAGCCCGGCATAGTAACGCCGCAAAGATGGTGCAATCCTCGAGGGCGTGCTTGACCGGCCTTGGTGATAAGGGCATGGTTTCTGAGCATGTCGTCGAAAGGCCTAGGGCCTTTGGGGCCTCGGGATTCTTATGCTTCACGGCCCCGACCAGATCAACCCCCATGACCTCCCGCTTCTCTAGGCGCCTTTTTCTTTCTCTTAGGGAGGTGGGAGGCCGAGGCGCCGGGGCCTCGCCCCCTCCGGGCTCCCTTGGCGTCATTGCCGGGAAGATGGCACCGACGGCCTCCTCGCCCGAGGCGGTTGGTGGCGATGTCGAGGAGCGCAGCAGCGCAGCGTGGCACGCCCGACCTAGCTCCCAAGACCAGTCCCGCAGTGGTGTGCCGAGAGAGAAAGCCCGACGATCTCCGAGTCGTCCGACGCAAGGCAGCTCGGTGCACCGCTTGGAGAAGCGCCGATGAAACCTCGGAGAGACTCGCCTGTTTCGGGCGGCAATTTAAGGTCCCAGAGTTTCCGGACGACGACGCGTTCTCTCAAAATTCCCAACGAAGACCCTAACCAAGTCGCGCCACCGTGGATCTGTGAGGGAGGGAGGTGCTCGAGCTGTGCTCGCGCCGAGTCCGACAAGAGCAAAGGGAGGTTACGGATGATGAGCAGGTCATCGTCTCATACCACCTAGCGGGCAGCCAAAGCGTAGTCGGCAAGCCGTAGTTCGGGGTTGGTCTCACCACCAGATTTCGCGAGGTTGGCTGGTTGCCAAAAACGGGCCGAACCGGGCGACACGGATAGCTCTCGCTTAAAGACTCGAGGGCCGTGGCTCAGAGAAGGGCTACGGTCTTCCTCGCCGTCAGAGCGGCTACCTCGGTGCACATGGTAGCCTCGGGCGGGCCCTCACCGCCGTGGCGCTGCCGCCGGCCGACTACCTCGTGGTCTCCCCGCCTCGTGGTCGATTGTCGAGGCGGTCAAGGAGCATGGGGACCCCGAGCTATCGGTGCTCGAGCAGGTGTTCGGACGAGCCGAGGCTTCCCCGCCCCGCCGAGGTGGTGCCGCTGGTAGGTTCGAGACGCCCCAAAGCCGCCGGGAGGCGTAACTCTCGCTTGCTGAACCGCGGCGGTCTCTAGGAGGTCTCGAGTTCGCCATGACCCGCCGCCTCCGCGTAGAAGGCTCGGCATTGCGCGAAATCAAAGATCGCCGCAGCCGCGACGCTCGCTAGCGCGATTGAAGATCGGGGTTGCTCGCCCCTTCGCTGTTATGGATGCGGTGATGCACGCCGAGGGCCCTCCGTCGGCTCCCCGCCTCGCCGCGACTCACTGCTCCTGCTCGAGAGAGTCTCAAGCCGCCGCAGAAGGAGTTGGTCTTGCTCGACCTTGGCCCGGAGCTCACGGAGCTGTTCTAGGTCTCAAGGCCGAGGTCGCGCAAGAGCGACGCTTCATTTCGTGGGCCGCAGCACGACGCGCGGAGGAGGTGTAGCGACGCCCGCGCCGGGGCGGAGCGGGAACGGCTACCGCCTCCTCGCCCTTCTTCGCCGCCTTCTTCGCATCCCGACTTTGACATGAAAACATTCGCGAGTGGGGTCGAGGTGCCTTCGCTGCCGAGAGTCGAGTAGCCGGGCAAGAGTCGCCATAGCCAAGAACTCGGCGCAAAGCCCTGTGGTTGTGGAGTCCGGAAAATCCACCCCGGGCCATGCCTCGCCCTCGCCCGAGAAGTCGGAGGGGTGCTCAGTCGAGAGCGGCGCCGCGGCGGCGTTCCGAGGGGTGCTCGTGAGCGACAGAGTAAGCGAGGCGCATTTAGGCGGCGGCATTTCTCAACCCAAAGGGGTATGGGGACGGTGCCGCCTCCAGATTCTCGCCTCACCGAATCGGCTCTTCAGGGAGTGGTGGAGCGAGCTTGACGACTCGGCATCGCCACTGCGTACACAGTAAGTTTCCTTTGTCCAAGCTCAGCAGATGTGTCCCTAGCCAGGACCCCGTACAACAACATGGTCGAGGATATCGGCGGGGTGGCGTGTTGCCCCGGATTCGCGTGAGCGCCGGGTGGCCTTTGTTCGTGCTGCGTGCTTGGCGAAAAGCGGCGAGAATGGCCGCCGGACGCCGCCTCGCGCCTGGCCGCCGGGCGAAACTTCATCGTTGGTTGGTGGGGCTCGAGGAGGAGGAGCACCAAGTCGCACTTCATGCCCTAGAGACATGAACTCTAGGCTCCCAACCAAACCACGGTGCCGAGACGCAATGGTCGTGACGTGGTCTCGCCATCCGAACATGCTGATGACGAAACCGACACGCAGCTCCCCTACCGGCGCGCTTAATCGTCGGTGTTTTTCGGACCAGGGGTCCTCAACCAACTAGTGAATTTGTTCTCATGTGCTCCCGATCCGGATGGTGATGCAAAGAGACACAAGGTTTATACTGGTTCAGTGCAATCGAGGCCCTACTTCCACCCCCGAGATCGATCTTGTATTCCTTGCACCGAGGTGCTCGTAGTAGGGGGTTACAAGCTAAAGGAGAGAAGGAGCTGGTCCTAGGTCTCGGCAGGGGTGTGCCGTATGGGCCGCTTGAGACGCTGTTTCTCGCGCGCAGAGAGTGTGTGTGTGTGTTACAAGGTGTCCCCCTGCCTCTAAAACAACCCAGTCCTCTCCTTTATAGCATGAAGGGAGGACTTGGGCGGTACATGAGCTGACTATATACGGCGTCGTGGTGAACAGAGGCGGCGTGTCCGCCCTCGTAGCCTGCTCCTGGGCGGGCGGCGGGCTGCCGGAGTGGTCCATCCTTGAGTATCAGCGGCGTGGTCATCCCATCGTCCTCGTAAGCGCCGTGGGAGCCCCGGAATGCCTCGGAGTGGATGCGGCGCGAACGTGGTAAGCCACCGTGGACGGACTGCGCGATGATGCCGAGGCTTGGTCGATGCCGAGGCCGGCACTCATGGTGGGGGGGTCTCGGCAGCACGAACCCCAAGATCGCCGAGGCCTCGTGCAGTGCAAGCCGAGGCCTTGAGCGGGCGGCCGATCATGGGTACAGCTGCTTGGACACAAGTGGTCGGTAATCCCCGCTGCACTTTTCCCCAAATGGTATGGTGGGCCGGTCGTGGACACAAAGTGGTAGGACACAGCAGGTAGGACACAAGCAGTAGGACACAGTAGGTAGGTAATCCCCGCGTGGCCCTTTCCCACCCGGTATGGTGCCGATCGTGACACAGTGGTAGGACATGCACTGGCTCTCTCGGCCAGATGATACTGATGCGACTGGTCACGCCGGCCATCCTGCGGGCGCTGAGCCACCGTCCCGCCGAGATTATGGGAGTGGTTGAAGCATTAATGAGACATGACGAGTTGTTGGGAGGGTCGGCCGAGACGGGGGCGCGACGGACCGGGACGAGCCGGCCTCGAGCGACACGGAGAATGAGGCCTCACAGACACGGAGAATGAGGCCTCACGACATGGAGAGTGAGGCCTCCGCCGAGGCCTTCCCCCGGATAGCCTCGGCGAGACGGAGATGGCGCCCCCGCCGAGGCTCCTCGGCGCCGAGGCCTTCCCGGGAGCCTCGGGCGAGAGAGACGCCCGAGACCTCCTACTCGAGGCCGAGGCCTCAGGGCCTCGGTCGGCCGGGGAGGCTTACTTCTAGCTTTGTTTTGATGTTTGCTTGGGGGAGCCTCGTTCGAGGCGGAGTTCGGGCCGTTTCTAGACCCCGCCGAGGCTCGAGGCGAGGTGGAGGTCTCAAGGGCCTGGCCGCTGCAGGTGAGGGCCCACGGCTTACCTTCTAGCTTTGTTTTGAAGAGCGGGCCAGGGCGGAGACAGGAAGACGCATCACCATCCGGGATTAGGGGCACGCAGTTCAAATTCACTTTGGTTGAGGACCTCTCAGTCCAAAACACCGACAGTTGGTGCGCCAGGTAGGGGCACTATTGCGTGTTAGCTTAATCGTCCCAACAAGTTCCGGATGGCAGACCCCGTGCGACCACTATGTCTTGGCACGGTGATCTGGTTTGGGAGCCTAGAGTTCATGTCTCTAGGATGTGAGTACGATCTGGTACTCCTCATGCCCAGAGCCCCACCGACCAACGACGACGACGCCACGCACCAGCCAGCCTCGAGCTCAAAGGCGCCCGCCCGCCCGCTCTCCTCGTGCTCGCCAGGCACGACGCGGGTGAGACCACCCCGACACCGCACGAGCTCAGGGCGACACGCCGCCCTCCGCCGGTATCCCATGCCCAGTTGTTGGTACAAAGTCCCTGGTTGGGGACCTGTCTAACTTAAGCCTGGGCAGGGGAAAGACGTCGGTGGTGCGCAGCAACGCCTCACCATCAAGCTCTGCCCCACCACCTCCTGAGGAGCCAACTCTGGTGGAGTGGGGCCCGGTGATGGCAGCATCCCCGTACCCCTTCGGGTTGAGAAATGCCACCGCCGCGCTTCTTCGCCACGCTTCCGCCACACGGAGCCCTCGTGACGCCACCAACGTTTCGCCCTTGATCTCTTCGCCACAACCTCGGCTCACACCCACACTGACTCCTCGGAGGAGGACGAGGCGTGGGCCGGAGCAGACTTCTCCGGGCTTCACGACCATCAAGCTATGCGCCTCTTCTTGGCTGCAAGCGAGTACTGCTTCAGCTACTCCGACTCCGATGACGAAGGCACTTACGATCCCACTCGAGAGTGCTTCCACATCGGGCTCGGGATGCCAAGGGCGAGTAATGAGAGTGAAGGGGCAGGCAACCGCTCCCTGCTCCACCAAGGGGCAGGTGACGCCACACCTCCACTCGCCGAGCCTCGTGCAACAAAAACGAGAACCCCGCCCGAGGAACTTCGATGCCTAGACCTAGAGCAACTCCGTGAGCTTCGGTGCAAAGGGTCGACTAAGACCAACTCCTCCTGCAGCAGAGCTCCGAGACACTCTCGAGCAGGAGAGCAAATGAGGTCGCGTGATGGCGGAGGAGCCCAGAGAGGGCCCGCGACGTCCACCACCGCATCAACAACGCGACGGGGAGTGAGCAACCCCCAATCTTCAATCACGCTAGCCAGAACGTCACGGCAGCGGCGATGCTAGTCCGAACGATGCCCGAGCCTCTACCACGGAGGGGCGATGGTCCGCGGCGAGCTCCGGATCTCCTCGAGACCGCCGTGGGTACAAGAGGCCGAAAGCTCCGCCTAGACATCGCGGTGCGCTTCGAACTACCCGCTGCATCGCCTCGGCCAGGATAGAGAGGCCTCGGTTAAATCCCGAGCCCGCCGGGCACCGACAACACCAATAGGGCCCCTCGGTGCACGATCGACTCGGCCGGGCTGGCGTGAGGCGCAAGGCGACCACGATGTGGTCAGCAGGCGACGGCGCCACGACAAAGACGGGCCCGCCCGAGGCTACCACCCGCACCGAGGCGGCCGCTACGACAGTGGCGAGGACCGCAGTCCTTCTCCTAGGCCACCTGTCCTCGAGTCTTTAGCAGAGCCATCCGCAGCGCTCACTTCCCAAAATTCAGCTTTGGCAACCGCCAACGCCACAAAGTACAGCGGGCGAGACCAACCCCGAGCTTTGGTGGCCGACACCACCGGCTTGTCACCTGGGCGGTCCGGACGATGACCTGCTCATCATTCGCAACCTCCCGTTGTTCCTGTCAGACTCGGCGTGAGCCTGGCTCGAGCACCTCCCTCCCTTGCAGATCCACAACTGGCGCGACTTGGTAAAGGTCTTCGTTGGTAATTTCCAGGGAACATACGTGCGCCCAAGGAACTCCCGGGACCTCAAGAGTTGTCGCCGTGAAGCCGGACGAGTCTCTCTCGAGACTTCATCCGACGCTTCTCCAAGCAAAGGCACCGAGTTGCCCAAAGATTGGTGACTCGGAAGTTGTCTAGGCTTTCCTCTCCGCACCTCCCGCCGAGACCTGGTCCAAGAGTTAGGCCGTAACGCACCAACCTCAGCGGCCGTGCTCCTCAACATCGCCACCAACTTTCGCCTCGGCGAAGAGGTCATCGAGGCCATCTTCCCCGACAAACGATGCAAAGGGAAGCGGAGGGACGAGGCCCCGGGGCCTTGGCCTCCCGCTTTCTCCAAGAAAAAAAAAAAGGGGCGCTTGGGGAAGCAAGAGGCCTCCTCGAGGCCGATCTAGTCATAGCCGCAGATCGCAAGAATCCCGAGACCGCCAGGGGCTCCTGACTATTCGACGATATGCTCAAGAAGCCCTCGCCTACCACTGGGCCCGGTGAAGCATACCGAAGAATGGACCATGCTCCGATGTTACTACGCCAAGCTCGGGCTCCCAATGATGATGCCAAGAAGAAGGGCACCGGCGATGGAGACAACGACAAGGACGATGGGTTCCCGAGGTGCACAATGCCTTCATGATTTTCTACGGGTTCTCAGCGTGCCGCATAGCGCCATTAACGGAAGAGAGAACGCCGGAGGTCTTCTCGGTTGAGGTAGCCACTCCCAAATCTTTAACTTGGTCTCGGAGGCGATCACCTTCGATCGGGAAGACCACCCCAATTATGTCCCAAACCCCGGCAAGACTCGCCTCGTCGTCGACCCGATCAACAAAGAACACTCGGCTCACCAAGGTATCGATGGATTTGAGGCGCTGGCCTCAACATCCTCTACGCCAACACCCTAGAGCTCCCCGGAGCTCGACCATCCACGGCTCCAAGGTGGTGCCGCACCTTCCACGGCCGTGCGGAGTAGCAAGCGACGCGACCTTTGGGCGATCGACTTGCTTGCCGCTTTGGCACTCCCCTCCAACTACCGCAAG